>CM052895.1:79563674-79635461 GCA_028534135.1 Potos flavus | reverse complement strand
AGAGGGTATTATGCTAAGGGAAATAAGTCAATCAGAGAAAGACAATTATCATATGATCTCTCTGATATGAAGAATTTGAGAGGCAGGGCGGAGGGGTCGTGGGGGGTGGGGGAGGGAAATGAAACAAGATGGGATCAGGAAGGAGACAAACCATAAGAGACTCCTAAACTCACGAAACAAACTGAGGGTGGCTGGGGGGTAGGGGTGGGTAGGGAGAGGGTGGCTGGATTATGGACATTGGGGTTGGTATGTGCTACCGTGAGTGCTGTGAAATGTGTAAGCCTAATGATTCACAGACATGTACCCTGGGGCAAATAATACATTATGTGTTAATTTAAAAAAAAAGTTAAAAAAAAAATCTTTCAATGTCCAGACAATTACCTCATCTTGAATGATTATCTCAGATGAGATACCAGAACCTGAAGCTAATAAAATTAAAATGGATTATGCAGTTATCTTTGGTAGACAGATGAAGCTAATTTTTCTTTTCGAATTTTTATCCATTCATATTTTCTGATTTTTCTCCAATGAATATCTAGTACTAATGATAATACTTTAATACTACACTGCATAATTTTAAGTGATGCTTTAATTATATAAGTAATTATATAAGTTGCTACATGTTACAAATAGTAACATGACAACTTAAATAAAAACAAATTCTTTTCCCAAGAATGAGTTGAGTCCATTCTAAACAACTGTAGTTTAAAATGTGTCAAGATGCTGGAATGCTAGAAAAATATTTTACCTAGTGACCCTCAAAAACAGCAGTAAATCTCAAAGTGGTTAACACCTTAATCCTTAGTAACTCCAAAGGAAAAAAAAAATATCCTTATCCACTTTACAAATACCACCCAGGATTCAAAAATGTCACCAGGTTTTTCAGAGCTCTCACAGAAGCTGCTGGAAAGAAGGATTAGATATATGGGGGTGGGGAGCAAAATCTCTATTCTAAGCAGCATGACAGAGAACAGGATGTAACAAAATAAATCTATTTCCGGCAGAGCCACATGGGTCCTTGGTTGTACTAGGCCCAGTATGAGATTCAGCTGCCAAAAAGGAACAGATTCCCCCAGCAAGCTCCAGGTCAGATCAGTCTGAACCCAATCCCAAAAGGGTTTACCAAGATCCACAAATCCTGAGACTGGAGAGAATTAAACAGTTAAATTAAGTACATCTGAGCCATTGTCAATCTGTGGTCCAAAGAGGAAGGTTATTCAGAACTAGGGGAGATAACTAAACTACAAGTTTACCTTCATTTTCAATGAAAATGATAAATGTAAAATGAAAGTTTACAAAACGGATAAACTGGGAGGGGGATGAACATTCACATTTCAGCATGCCTGCTGTGTGCTGCATACTGTACAACTATTGTGATCTCATTAACTCTCACCCCACCTCTGGCCAGACTGGTACCTTAGCTTTAAAGAGAAAGAAACTGAGGTCCAGACATAGCAAATAACTTGCCAGAGGTCAAAAGTAGCAGATTTGCCCTTCTATCTGACTCCAAAATCCCTACTTTCTTCCCTAAATTATACTGCCTCTCACTTCCTTTGCTTGACATTAAACTCCCTTGAGCAGCAATTTCTTCTCACCTATTTATAAATTTCATCTACTTGTCACCCATCTATACTGCTGATGGGAGTATAATAGGTATAACCTCTCCTGTTCAACTTATCAATACATATTCAATAGTTGAAAAACATGCACGTCATTAACTCAGCAATTTCAAGTCAAGGAAATTATACTAGGGAAAAAAATAAAGACATGTCCAAAAATATAGCTAAGAAGATGTTTATCACATCAGTCATAATAGCAAAGGAAAAAAAAGGCCCAACAATAGAGACTGGCTATACAAATTACAGATCATCCAGAAGACAGACTATAATGAGTCTACCAAATAAAAATCACATTGTAGGAGTGTATTTGTTGACCCAGAAGGAAGTTTACAATACACAGAGGAAAGTTACAATACACTGAAAAAGTTCAAGAAACACTAAGTGAATAAAGGATACAAATAAGGACTTTCATTATGATCCCACATTTTTATTTAATAAAACATAAAATATATACAAAATACCAGAATTAAATATAGGTGATGTTTATTTTACTTTTTGGGGAGGGGTCTACTATAGATTTTCAGATCAGCTGACAGACAATGGGCAACACAGTACTCCGTGTTCTCAATCCTCTCTCCTCCAGGCCACCTCAAAACAGAGTAACCGGCACTTCTACACTGTTTAAGGACCTGGTCATAGCAACTTGTCCCCAATTCTAGTCTATTCCCCTTCAATGAAGGTGGAGAACAGATGGGGTTTAAGCTAGGTATCAGAATTTGGTTGCACTGTGAGGTGACAAGGACACTAACGTAAATTCATTTCAGTGCCTAAGGCTTCTAGATAGCTGGGGGTACTTAGCCAGGAAACTCTTAGGAACTGGTGTTCTGTCTTATGAGGCTGCCACTTCCAAATATCTGACAATCCATACTCCATACTCCATGACACCTGAGAGGACTTCCAGGTGAGAGAATGAAAAATTCACCTTGTGTTTTAGACATCATTTGAGAATCGAGGGACATCTGATCTCATTATCTATACCAGAGCACCAGGCCCCACTCTAAATTAATCCAACTTCTAGTTTCTTGCCATTCCAGACACAGGCCCTGACTCGACCCCTTCCCAGTCCTTCTACCAAATCTCATGAGTCAAAAAACTTTAATCAGAGAACTTCTGAACATGTCTGCACAGGATGTGATTGACCTATGATCTACTAAATCAAAATCCTTGCCCTACTTTCATGTGAGAGAGTGCAAAGTTTGCCTTGATTTTAAAAGAACATGAGTACAGAAAGTGAAAACTTTTTTTCTCTGATACAATGGATATTCTCATTTTTTCTAGGAAGAGATATCACTTTCAGGAAGATGACTTGACTTCTATCTACTCACAATGGGTCTGACTCGGACTCAATTGCACTCAGACCACATCATAATCTTTTAACTTTTCATTTTAAACTGATTATTCATTCAAAGAGGCTTACTGAGCGTGTCAGTACACTAAATGCTTCAATAGACAATGCAAGAATTCTCAAAACCAAATATTGTAATATTATAATAGTTTCTGGAAATAAAGCTATACTATTTCCCAGTTCACTAAAGAACACAGCTAAATTCCTAAAAGAAGTATAAAATATTTAAAGAAATGCAGTTTCACTGCTTTCAAGAATATTAAAACTTAAACTCTACTAAGGGTATTTTAAATACACCAAAATGCCAGAAATAAAAAACTTTCAAAGACTTTCAAAGCTTCCACCATGCTTCCTGTTTCATTATTAGCTCCGCACAAGCATCTGTAGAATGAAAGTTGATCCTACAAAGAAACCTTTTGAATTCAAACCTTAACAGCATTTAAACAAGCCCTCTAATTTTTCTAAACACTGCTCATTTCTCAAATAAATACTTATTCTCAGAGACCCAACAAGCCCCACCCCAAAGAAGCACACATTCCAAGTTGGTAGTCTCAATCTTTAAAATTTTATACGTACACTAACACATTCTACTGTATGTTGACTTATTTCGAAAACAATGGTAATCAAAATTTTGCTTCTTCAGCTGGGAATAGCATGAAAAGTGAGTTGTCAAAGCCAACATATAAAAGGGTACATTTTATCATCCCTTAATTAAATTTATAGCAAACTTTATACTTGCTCTACTTTCTCATATAGCCCATTGTCCTCCTATCCTAGGCTGACCTTGGTTTCAAATAAGAATGAAGTGTGCCTCACAATCCACTGGGCTCTGCGAACAAATGAATCTGTCTTTCAGCCAGGGGCTAAGGCTGCCTTAGTGAGGGATTCCTGCTGCTTGCAGCACAGCAAGGATGTCTTTGATTCCCTTCACACTGTATGTCTCCTGCAGGCAACTGGGTAAAGAGAGTTCTCACCGCTTGAAGCCAGAGATTTCATTATATTCTGGAGCTGAAAGGGACTCTACAGAGCATTCTGTCCATCTTCTTAAAATGCTTTTCTAGCCCAGGTCCTCTAAATCTCTCACATCGTGCTTTTGGTGTGCATCCCCTTGAAAGCACCCTGTCTCGACAGCAGATAATTACTGCTAAACACATGCTACAGTAAGGTCACCCTGCAAGTTTCAGACTCTTTTTGCAGGAGTACATATGGACATGGGTAGACTATCACACTCTAGAAGTCCTCACACAAAGGAAGTAATGAAGTCTAAGATGGAAAGCCCAAATATAAATTTAAGAGCTACTGGACTTGTCAAAAACATTGTTCAATTTCACTGTTTTAATAACTTTATGAATGACTCAGCTATAAGCCATCAGCCAAGATGTTCTACAAAGCACAGAACACAGATGTCACCATTATAATAAATTTTTCATTAACTTTGAGAGAATACAGAATTGAGAGGAGGATCAGAAGACAAATCTCACAGGGACATTTCCTACCGCGTTTAAGAGGAAAAATAATCCATGAGCCACATTTCTCTATTTTTTTAAGCCACATTTCTTTTCACTGATGAGTTAAAATTCTACAAAGAAACAAAAGAAACAGCTACCAAGACTGGGATATGAGTGAAAGGAAAAAAGGCTGAAAGGGTGATAATACTATTACTTTGAAAATAATCAAATTCATAAACCAAAAACTGGTCTATAAACCACAGGAAAATCTTAAAGTAGTAAGTCTTCTTTTAAAAACTGTACTTTATTTCCAGGGGTGCCTGGCTGGTTCAGTTGGTAGAGCATGCAACTCTTGATCTCAGGGTTTTAAGTTTGAGACTCATGTTGGGTGTACAGATTACTTAAAAATAAAATCTTTAGGGGGTGCCTCGGTGGCTCAATCAGTTAAGCCTCCAACTCCTGACTTCGGCTCAGATCATGATCTCAGGATTTTGAGACTAAACCCCACGTCAGGCTATGCACTGACTGTGCAGCCTGCTTAAGATTCTTTCTCTCCCTCTCCCTCTGCCCCTCTCCCCCCGGTCGCCCGCTTGTGTGCTCAAGCTCTCACTTAAAAAAATAAAATAAATCTTTTTAAAATAAATAAATAATAAATGAATAATAAAATAAAATCTTTAAATAAAAAATGAAAGTAAAAATTATACATTTCCAAATAATAATTTATTAAAACAGAGTAATTTACAAGCAATTGGTAAGCAAACTGGTAAATTTACCAATTTATAATGTAATGTTTTAAGTCCTTACAGTGCCTATATGTAGCAGGAATTCAATAAATATTTGTTAAGTTATCAAATAATTAACATGGAAAGTCCAGAAAGTTTAATGGCCAGTAGCTGATTCTTAAAGAAACATAGGACTGTACATATGCATGTACATTTTACTGGGTTAAAACCGCATAATTTATTGATGGTAGATGGTGAAGTAGTAAGCGGGTACAGGAATGCCTGCATGTAGTTGTCAGTTTTGTCGAGGACAGGATGACACATTTTATGGTATTGACAATCAGTATTAGAGTATTATTCCTATAGTTTATTTTCAACTTTCTCCTTTTTCTCAATTTAGATATGTAATGACTTTTGCTACTGTTAGTATATACTTAAACCTTACTTTATACCCCCCCAATTTTAATGATTACAATGACACCTGTAATGTAGGAAGATAAAAACAAGTGGGAAAATGAAAATAAAAGGAAAAATAAATGTAGGAAAAGAGCAACCCAGGCCATTTAAATTTCTAGTTAGAAGTATCTGTACTTGGGGTGCCTGGGTTGCTCAGTGGGTTAAAGCCTCTGCCTTCAGCTCAGGTCATGATCTCAGCGTCCTGGGATCAAGCCCTGCACCAGGCTCTCTGCTCAGCAGGGAGCCTGCTTCCCCCTCTCTCTGCCTGCCTCTCTGCCTACTTGTGATCTCTCTCTCTGTCGGATAAATAAAATCTTAAAAAGAAAATCAGCTACTTGGAAAGGATACAGAACATCACAAAAATAAGAAAGCACCATAGCGGAGCAGGGAGCCTGATGCGGGGCTTGATCACAGGACCACAGGATCATGACCTGAGCTGAAGGCAGACGCCTAACAACCGAGCCACCCAGGTGCCCCTGTGTGCGCGCGTTTAGTAATCTTTTGCTTTGTTCCCAGGCGCCTCGGTGGCTCAATCGTTAAGCGTCTGTCTTCAGCTCAGGTCATGATCCTAGGGTCCTGGGCTCCTTGCTCAGCGGGAAGCCTACTTCCCTCTCCCACAACTCCTGCTTGTGTTCTCTCTCTTGCAGTCTCTCTCTATCAAATAAATAAGGAAAATCTTTAAAAACAATAATAATCTTTTGCTTTGTTCTTAAGTCCTCATCTTTTACAGATGCATACTGAACTATTCGTGGATAAATGGATAAGACAAAAAGTAGATTACAGGAACATTTCCCAAGGCTTAATATTCAAGGTGATTTTTGGTGGTACATAAACGTGTTTTAATGTTTAACAGCTATATGCTTAATTTAATTATATATTATAAAAAATACATAACGAGCACATCAAACCCATGATTTTGTAGGTTTTAATTGCTTAGGGTACGTTTTCCCTATGAAAAAATTTACTAAGGTGAGGTTAAGATCCCAGATCCAATACTATCTGACCTTAAGTAAGTCAGCTATTTAAAGGGCTAGAGAGGAATGGCTGGCTACATTAAAGCAGGCACCCAATAAATATTAGCTACTATGTTATTAGTAAAAGCCAACCTAAAATTCCAACAAAGAAGTCACATACCAGTAGAAAAGACTGGGACTGAAGAGAATGAGGTAAGCCTGGAATGAAGGAGGGAAGAAAGCATGAGGACTTATAAAGGCAGTCTGGGTAGGGGTAATCAAGGCCTTTCTTGGCCTTCTCTTCTCCATCTCCCCAGGTACTGAGAATATGCTGCTGCCCACCTATTAGAGCCTAGAGGCCCTGCTGCTCCTGGGCCTCTGGCTCTTGAGAGTCCAAGCTACCAATGAACATTCCCCGAACTAAGGTGATAGCTAGAGGTACAGCTTCTAAAATCATCAGAAGAGTTTTTATTTTCTTTCCCCAGGTGGGGAGGAGAAAGAACACAAAGCTTTGAAGAAACAGACAGATGATAGATAGAGATAAAATCACTATGTAACCTTGAGAAAAAAAAAAATCCCTTCTCCGGTTTCCATTTCCTCACATGCTAAAATGTGGAAAATAAGCCTACCTTTCATTCAAAGTTATAGAAGGTTAAAAGGAATAATAGATGTAAATCTAGCATTTAACAAGTGCTAGTTCCCTCCCTCGTTACTTTGGCAGGAAGATAGAGAACTCTTGGTGAATACAAGAAGCTGGGATGAAATGCACAAAAATAATCAAGAATAGCTCTCGGACTGCATCGGTTTTGAACCAAAATAAAGGAGAAGGATTCTGGGGTCAGAAAGTTTGGGAAATGCTGGGAAATAAATTATTAAAATGACAATTATCAAGTCAATTTCCAAGAGATTATATGAGAAATTTACCAAATTTACTTGACCTAAGGAAGCAACTCCCAGGAATAGTCATCCTATTAGTCACTGACACATACACACACACACACACACACACACACACACACACACGGAAAAGGGAGGGAAGGAAAAGAAAGAAAAGAGTTAGTAGTTATAGCAGTTGACAACTCCTTCAAAACGATAGCTGAAGTATTAGCAAAATAAGCTGGACAGATTAAAAGTCAATGACAGGTTTATGGGGCACCTGGGTGGCTCAGTCGTTAAGGATCTGCCTTCAGCTCAGGTCATGATCCCAGGGTCCTGGGATTGAGCCCCACATTGGGCTCCCTGTTCTACAAGGAGCCTGCTTCTTCCTCTCCCACTCCCCTTGCTTGTGTTCCCTCTCTCTCACTCTATCAAATAAATAAAATCTTAAAAAAAAAAAGAAGACGAAGAAGAAGTCAATGACAGGTTTAAAAATCTGGCCAAGAGGCAGAAAGGGAAAGATGGGTTGCTTCTGGACCTCCTGAAAGGAGTTTCTAATGGCAACAGTTTAAACCTTAGGATCAAATCATTTAAAATTAAGAGATGACACTGAAACTGAAAACACCAGGCATTTAAGGAACAAATGTATTCATTTTTAAAGTAAATATAAACTTCTGATATAAGATAGTAATTCTCATTTGCCCTCCCAAATTTATTCCTCATTCAACTGGGCAGCTGTAGGGCACACACTGTACTAGATGCTAGGAATATGCTATGAGCTGAATATGACATGATAGACTTGATCCTTGTCCCCACAGACATTACTTTCTAATAAAGGAGCTGTCTAGTGGGGGGTTATGCAATACATTTATTAATGGCAATTATATTAACAGCATCGAAGGAAAAGAACGGAGCGCTGTAAGAATATGACAAGGGAATCTAACCTTTGGGGTACCTAGGGGACACAGACACAATCCCTAAAGAACTGATGCTTGAACTCAGCTCTAAAGGATAAGCAAGGGTTAATCAGGCAAGAAAGGAGGACAGGGTGAATCCTTCTAGTTAACAAATAACAGATGACATTGCTTGTTAAGTCAAGGCATTGGAGGAAGGGGTGGGGGAATCTCTATGAGAAAGGGCAGAAAGCTAGAGTGGAAAAAAAACAGGCAAGACTTCAGAGGGAAATAGAGGTGTTAAGTTTGGGGTTTGATTGGTGCAACTGAAATCATCAAAGGAATGTCAAAATAAAAGACAATCTACACTGGTACTGGAAACCTGGCTAGGGTGCCCTCCACATATATAAGACATTTCAAGGAATTTCTATAAAATACAAAAAAGAAAAAACTGGATCGGAAGTAGCGTTCATTAAATGTAAACAAAGAAAAGTCTGCCTAAAAAGTGAATGGAATTCCCAGCAGAATTCCATTCTCACCTCCTAGCTCAAAGGAGGCTAATAGGAGTGAGCATCCATGAAGCAATGAGTGAGGCCAAACATGACGGATCTCGCAGTACTTCATAAAGAGGATCTGGACCCAGGGTTTGGCCAGAGCACAGACCGGCTTAAGCTTGCCATAGACAGTACACTGAGTAAAGCAAATACTTCTGCAGCTGCCTCTACCAAAAATGGCCATTTTTGATCACAAAAAGGCAACACTGTCCAGCCACGACAAACTCCGAAGTTCCTCACCCTAGTGACTTCCTTCCGCCACATTACCCCAAAGCACCTGGATTTAAATCAACAGAGTACAACTACAGCTATTCCACACATTTCCCTGTCTTCACAAAAGAAACGTATATAGCCACAAAAATCATAATATATCCAATATCGCTAGTAATTCCAGAAAATTTGTTAAATTCTTTAACCAAATTGGTATTATTCTTTAATTAATATTCTAAAATGGCATAAACATGGAGAAAACAGCACTTTTACAGAGAGAATATGGTCTATTTTGTCATGTTCATGTAAATAACAGAAAGTGGGTAAACTTCTGGCCATATAAAATACACATGTTCTTAAAAATGTGTATATCCTTTGACCCATCAATTCCACTCCTCAGAAATCATCCCAAGATAATACTCACAGATGTGTTCAAAGATTAAACTACAAGAAAGGACAACCCAGCTTTAAGTTGCTATAAATTAGAAATATTTTTTTTAAAAAAGAATTTAAATGTCTAATAAAGGAATACTTTAACTAGTTAGCCATTTCCACATTCATATATACAAAGCACTCCTTTAAAATATTATAAGAGAAATATAAAACGGTTCGGAAAAATGCCACAAGTATTGCTGAGTTTTAAAAGCAGTTTGCAGGGGCACTTGAATGGCTCGGTTGGCTAAGCGTCCAACTCTTGATTTCGACTCTTGATTTCGACTCTTGATTTTGGCTCAGGTCATGTCCTCGGGGTTGTGAGATTTAGTCCTGCATCAGGCTTGCCCTGAGCGTGGAGCATGCTCAAGAATCTCCCTCTCCCTTTTCCCATGCACCCAGGTTGCAGGCGTGCTCTCTCTCTCTCAAAAATAAATTAATTAAAATTAAAATAAATAAAGGCAGCTTGCAAAATAATTTTATGTGTGAAAAATATATATGAAACATACATAAAAATGAAGGAAGGGAAATACACCAAATATTAACAGTCATCAGGGGAAGTTTTGACTCTTTTTGTTTCTTATTTTACATGATTTTTATTTTGAATTTTTCTATAATAAACATGATTCCGTAAAAACAAAACATAAGCTTCTTATGTTCATATGTTCTTCAACAATTTTTCGATAGTTATTTAATGTATGTGTAAATAATAGCACTGAGCTAACTGGATAACTATATGTGGGAAAAATGAATCTTGATCCCTTGCTCGACCATAAAAAAAACAATTATTTTAAGATGGCAAAGCCATAAAGTTGCGAGTAAACTATCTTTAAGACCTTAGAGTAGGCAAAATTGTCTTAAAAGGGACACAAAAAACAATAAAAAATGAAAGAAAAACCTGAGTAATTCGATTTTGTAAACATTAAGACCTTTTGTCCATCAAAAGACAACAGTAAGACACTGAAAAAGCAAGCCGCAGATGTCTGCAATGTGTATCTGACAAAGAAGTTGCTTCCTGACAACTATAAAGAATTCCCACAAGTCAAAAGGAAAAAATAACTCAATTTTTTAAACGGGTCAAAAGATTTGAATGGATACTTCTCTAAAGACAATATCTAAAAGGCCAATAGGCACATGAAAAAATGCTCATTGGTCATCAAGAAAATGTAAATTATAACCACAATGAGACACTACTTCACACATATAAGAATGGCTAAAACTCTCTGACAATGCCAAGTACTGACAAGGCTATAAAAGAAACTGGAACTCTCATATATTGTGGTGAAAGTCCTAAGAATGTACAACCACTCTGGGAAAAGATCTGGCAGTTACTTGGAAAAACCAAAGTTTCTGCCAGCAATTCCACTCCTAGGTAGGAGAGAAAGAAGAGAAAAGAAATATCCAAAAAAATTTTGAACACAAAGGTTCATATAAGTTTTATTCATAATAGTCAAACACTGGAAACAACCCAAATATTCTTCAGCAGGAGAATGAATAAACAAAACATTGTATACTTGTGTAATGTAATAGTGCTAAGCAATGGAAAAGAATGAAAAAGTGATTCAACAAGAATGAATCTCGAAAACATTACACTGGGTAAAGTAAGCTAAACACAGAGTGTTTGCAGTATATCCATGCTATACGATTTCACCTATATGAAATTCTAAAACATGCACAACTAATTTATAGTTATAGAAAGCAGGTTACCTGAGGCCAGGGATGGGGGTGGGGGAACTGCAAAGGGAAGTGAGAGAATTTTATGGAGGGGTTGGGGGGAGGTTAGAGCGGATGATAGAAATGTTCTACATATTGATCATGGTAGTTGTTATATAAGTGTATATGGCTCTAAAATCTCAAGCAGTACACTTAAAATGAGTACATATTACTGCATGTAAATTATACCTCAATAGTTTATAGTCATAGATACCATTACACATTCATTGGAATGGTTAAAATTAAAAGGACTAGCAAAACAAAGTGATGACTGGAACTCCCCACATTAGAGGTAGGAGTGTAAATCGGCCCAAGCGCTTGGAAAATAGTTTAGCAGTAACTACCAAAGCTGAACAAATGCTATGTTCCTATGAACATATCCTATGACCCAGTAATTCCACTCCAGGTTTTTTATAACAGATAGAATCAACTGCTTATATCCACCTTAGAAGTGTGGTATAGCAGCCAAAGGTTGGAAATGATCCAACTAATTCATCAACAGTAAAATAAACAAACCATGGACTATATATACGATTGAATAATGCACGGGGAAAAAACCTGTTACAACAAAATGGGTGAATTTCATAGATGTAACAGCAAGCAGAGGGGGAAAAAAAAACAAGAGTATAAGCTGTATGATTCCATTTATATAAAATCCAAAACCAGCCATGACTAACCTACAGTGAAAAAGACTAGAACAAACCTTTGGGAGGGTTACTGACTTGGTGAGGCATCGATATGAGGAAGCCCTGGAAGTGTTCTGTATCTTGATTTGGGTAGTGGTTACACAATGTTCTGTTTCCACATGTAAAAATTCATTCAGCTGTACACTTAAGATTTGCGTTCTACACTATATATAAGTTATAAAAACAAACAAACGTATGGTACAAATACTCTTTAAACCAAGCTTTGTTCATCCTTTAAAGCCGAAGCTTATTACACAGAATCCAGATATGGCTTAGTCAGATGTAGTCACTCTCACTCCCCGTCTGGTCACTTACGTGCTCTCCAGGTCTATCTTCCTCAGACTGCCTAAGCCGGTGGTGCTACTAAATATCTAGAGTGATAGCATTGGCAGTGGAACTGGATCAAGTCATGCTCCAATCGGACAGGGAAGATGTCCAAAATACTTATTAACAACAAAAATGGTTTTAATATAGGTGTGATTTTAAATGTACCAGACAGTCCCATGTCAACTCATTATCCTTTGGATTAACTGCCTGCAGAGATTGTGGGGAAAATTAAATGAAGAAGCCAACGCTCTAAAAATAAGTATATAGTATAGCTAATACTTTTGCCTGGAAACATAGCTCTATAATTAAGAAAAAAATTACAGCATATTCATTTCATACACAACTTTCAGAAATAAAGCCAGAGTTAGATTTTTCACAAAAGATGCTATTGGCATATTACAAAACTAAACTTTACACAGTAACAATGCAAGAAACTATTACTACTGTCTTCCAAAATTAATCAATAGATTATGAAAATATGTGGTTAACTTCCAGAAACCAACTTATGAATGCAAAGCTTTTTAAAAGCGGGACTTCATGTTTTAATCGCGTTTGATTTACATTCTTGTCAATACATACATACACATACTCTTATATCAATACAATCTAACCACTCTACATTTTAAAATGTCTCATTTTCTCCTCTCTGCGCCATCTGTACTATCCAGTATTCCCCTGGAATATTCCAACAGTCTACGGATTGGTCTCCCTACTCCAATACATCCTCCAAACCGATTGCCAGAGTGATCTTTCTAAAGCACAGATCTTGCTCAAGCTTTCAGTCATCTCTCCTCTCAAATCACATCTCCCATCCTTACACCCCAACTCCAATCCTGCAGGATCACACAAGTTCAGAAGCTTGTAAGGGCCAGACAAAGACAGATTTACAGGGGCTATAGGGACCAGGAAAGCACAAGCCCTGACTCTAATAAAAAGGCAGCCACTCCTCAGCTCCAATTTTCAGACAAACCAGAAATTAGTGTTTTGATAAGAAATGTCTCAATTTTTTTTAGATTGTATTCATTTATTCGAGAGAGATTACAGGCGGGGGTGGGGAAAAGAGGCAGAGGGAGAGGGATAAGCAGACCCCCCACTGAGTAGGGAGCCCAGGCCCCAAAGGGCTTGATCCCAGGACCCTGAGATCATGACCCCAGCCAAGGCAGACACTTAATCGACTGAAAATCCCAGGTGCCCCATAACTCAATTTTTTAAATCTACACAGACCAAATAAAATATATCTGTGAAGCTCAATCCACAGGCTACTAGTTCATAACTTCTGACCTAAAGGATAAAGTCCAAGATTTGGTTATAATCTATCTTTGCAAATTTATCTTCCTCAATCCCACCACACAACTTATACTCCAATATTATTCACGGAACTACTTACTTGTCCCGCCCAACAGGCACTACACACCATTGGCTGCTGCCAGCCATCGTTCACTTGTTTACCTTTGCTATGAGAGCCCTCCCCTCCCCCCATACATCCATTTTCATGTCTAACTTCTGCTCAGGCCTCAAAGGGTGAGTAAAACATCATGATCCCTACCAGCTTTCACAGTGCACTACAGTTTTTAATGTAAAAGACTGTAAGCTTCTGGAAACAAGGTACATATCTGATTCTGTTCTGCACTCCCCACATGACCAAACAGTACCTGCTTCAGGACATGTTCAATAATGAATGGAGTTATTTATCTGCCTATTTACATAACAATTTGTATCTCAACTTGATAGCCATTACACACCAATATGGTCCCTTAGATTTTGAAAATCAAAAGGCAAAGAGGTTTAGAAAAATATCCCTGTAATATTAAATTTGAATCAGAACTAATATGATCTCATGGTTCTTTTTAAATATACTCTTTAGTTCTATCTACTAAAAGGGTCTAGAAGCAATGACAATCCAACAACAAGGCTTTGGACTTCTAAATACCATTCCCCATTAAAGGAATCTGAGCTTCTTAGAGAAATGGTTGATGCCTGAAATGCAGAGAAAGTGGAAAGCCAAGAAACACACAAAGACTGATGGAATCATATCAAAAGGAAGCAGGGCACTACCTTGAAGGGGCTCTCATTAGCCAAATTAGGGACAACGTCAACACCAATAGACTGATTGTTGGGGCGCCTGGGTGGCTCAGTCGGTTAAGCATCCCGACTCTTGGTTTCAGCTCGGGTCATGGTCTCAAGGTCGTGGGATGGAGCCCCACCTCGGGTTCCCTGCTCAGCGGGAGATTTTCCTCCTATCCCTCTCTCTCTTTCCAAAACCCCTACTTTCTCTGTCTCTCAAATAAATAAATCTTTACCAAAAAAGACTGATTGTTAACACACTAAATAAATAAAAAGACCATGAGAGTATGATGGTACACAAAAAAAGGGAGGAGAATCAGAGATGGTCTCTGTGAATGCTGCGAATAAATGTAGACAGAATGACAGAAAACCACAATTTTGTAACTCCTATTGTAATAACTGACTTCAGGATCAGGATGCTGAAACCACTGGGTGAAATGCTGTAATGGAGTAGGATATTTACAAGGTCCCAAAATACTGTTCCATTAATTCCTTTCTAATAGCAGAGGATAAAATTGTACCTTTATAAATGAGAGACCTGGCTATTGCCACCTTAGCTAAGGGATCAAATTTGGCATAGCTCATAATGGGATAACCTGTCATCAAGTGCCTCTCAACATGACTCAATGCAAAGTATACTTCACCTATGATGAAGCATTCTTGTCAGAATGTTTAACCTGGCTGCAATCAAGGCTCTCACCTAACTTCCAGTTTACAGTAAGTACAGTAGCTAGAGAAACAAGTTAAATGACACCATGAGGAAATAAACAAATGAAGAACTGTTGCACATCCTATAGGACAACTGAGCTGGACTCTTCAAAAACAAACAATGCCAGGAGAGGAGGGAAAAGGGCAGAGGGAATGTTCCAAATGAAAAGAAATTAAAGAGATATAATAACCAGATACAATGGGTGTATTCTGTTTGAATCCTGGCATTTAAAACAAAAGGGGTGTGGCATGCTAGAAAAGACCTTCTTGGGACAATTAGGAAAATCTAACTAAATATTCGATATTACATTATGGAATTTTTTTCATTTTCTCAGACATAAAAATAGTATTGTGGTTTTATATATGTATGAAATAGAAATGACTACACATAATATGTGGTTATACATCGATATATATACACCTATATGTACATGGTTCTGTGTGTGTGTGTTGTTTTAGAGAGAGAGCCTATACTTATTCTTAGGAGAAAGGTGCTGGAATATTTAGAGGGTGAAGTATCATGTTTGCAACTTATTATCAAATTTTTTAACAACCACAAAGGATATGTATTTGATGAAAGGACAGGAGGAGATGGGGGGGAGGGAGGAAAGTGGCAAGTGGAGGAAAGGAGGAATGGAGGCATGGAGCAGAGAAATAATACAAATATGGCAAAACTTTAACAACTGTTGAGTCTAGGTGGAAAGACTATACAAATGTTTGTTTTACTGGGTTCCCCCAACTCTTCTATATATATATGAAACTTTTCATAATAAAAAGTTATGGGGGCGGGGGAAGAGAAGTACAACTAAAAAAAATATCAGCTTGAAATCCACATGACACCATGAAAGTATCATGGAAAAAAGAATATTCTCAAGCAAAGCCCTGAGAGTATATATTGCGGCAGTACAACTGGAGGGCAATGTGGCAATGTCTATCAGATTTTTTAAAAGCATCTATCTAGTGAACCTTACTCCTAGGAAATTGTGCTGAAGATACAGTTCTCCACATGTAAAATGACATATACACTAAGTTATTCTTTCAGCATTATATGTAATAGCAAAATACTGGTGATAACCTATAACGTGTATCAGTCCAGATTGGTTTAACAAATTATAGCACCTACAATAAATCAGCATGCATCTTTTAAATTATCTCTTCAAAAAATATGGGAGCTCTTTGGGAACTGATATGAAACATAATCATGTCATGTTTTACACTAAAAAAAATCCAATGTGCAGAAGAATATGTACAGCACACACACATATATATGAAAGCTACACAAAAATGTGGTTGAATAGCTGGAGTCAGAGGGAACGGGAGACCTGCAGACTTTTTTTTTTTAATGTCTAGTCCTCTTTGTACTTTATGAATTTTGTAGCATACACATATAAAATGTATACTAAAAACCTTTTTGTTAAGTACTGATTTACTATAGCTATAATGAACTCTTCATATCTCCATGCTTTCATTACCAAAACCATGCATTACAGATCACCTGGGAATTAGGGCCTGAAGTCAGTGCATAAGGTGAAAATAGCATACAGTAAACATCTGCCTTACAAATCCCTTAAATACATGCCACGCTAGATTGACACACCATCTCAATAATTCCAACACAGCTAATTTTCATTCCACTTGAACAGTTCACTGTTCCTTCAACTGACTAGTATACAAAATAGCTGGCTTGTCCTTAGGCCTCACGTTGTCGTATTAAAAATGTGTCTTTAAAATACCATAATCACACTCATCACAGCTAGATGAGAAGCAGTCAGGAATTGAGACAGGCTGAGAGAAGAGCAAATTTTCTTTTCTCATGTCACACTTGATCCAGAACCTTCACTGTTTAGGTTATTTTTCCCTTGTTTTGGTCACCAGATGTATGGAACTTAATGTGCGTAAATGTCCATAAGATACACAGTGACAATGTGGAGTTTTAAAAAACACATTTCAAAAACTGTAACTCCATTAATTAAACAAACCATTATAGTAAAAAAAAAGAAAATCATAACCCAAACATAATGGGCTAACTTGCAGACTGGGAACGTAACTGTAATGGAATATCCAGGTTCAGATGAAAAGGAGAGTGGTAACACTGCTTGATCAATATTATACATGATCTCATAAGGTCATGTGAACTTAGTTATAGTCCATCTCTTTATGTTAGCATTCCCATACACTGATACATAGATTCCTCAATCTATACTGAGAAATCTTATAAATCTGAGTAAAGTGGGCTACCACTGAAGCAAAATAAAAATTCCCAAATCTTTCTCTCTCTCCCTGCTTTCTCTGATGTTCATATTCCTACTAGACATTTCTCTTAGAGGATTCACAATACACAACTCGAATTCATTATAAATTAAATTCATTCTTTCACCCTCTACCTCCCCTACGCCCTGTATGCCCTTCTTCTAATATTCCTTATCTTGGAAAAGACAGTAAACATCCATCCTGGTGCCCAAGGCAAAAACCTAAAACCATTCATCACCTACCCCAATAACCAATCCTCAAGTTCTGTAGACTCTACCACCTACATCTTTTTTTAAGTCCACCCCACCTTCATCATGCCCACTGTCAATGGTTTGCTTTGCCTTCCTCATTGCACACTTGAACTAACTGGTCTCCCTGCCTGTAGTCTCTTTAATCCATCTTGCACACACCTGAAAAGTTAACTTCCTAAAATACAAATTTGGTTGTTACTCTTTCTTCCTTCAGAACAGAAGAACAAGAGCAAGTCACAAAGTAATGATATAGCAAGCTAAAAACAAGCTCATTCAATAACATGATAAAATGCAAAGAGAAAGTACCACTGAGTTTATTTTTTATGAGTGTGTTCTTATTCCACCCCACACTGTATGACCAAATTAAATAAGCTAATACATTTGTTTTGGTCAAAAGAGGCTACAGGGAAGCAAAAAAATCTGCTGCCTTCTTAGAGTCAAAAATGAATACAAAATGGATCATAGCAGTGATAAAGGCATTTATTTCCTTCAGTTTTCTGAAGGGAAACGAAGGGCTTCCCAGACCTATGAAGTCAGGAGTGCATTCAAGCTGAATGTACTAACTTGTCTAAAAATGAGTGCCTTAATCAGAAAAGGTATGGGGAAGTTAAAAGCAAGGAGAAAGGGATGCCTAGGTGGCTCAGGTGGTTAAGCATCTGCCTTTAGCTCAGGTCAGGATCCCAGGGTCCTGGGATTGAGTTCTGCATCCCGCTCCTTGCTCAGCGGGGAGCCTGCTTCTCCCTCTGCCTGCCGCTCCCCCTGCCTGTGCTCGCTCTCTTTGACAAATAAATAAAATCCTTTAAAAAAAAAAAGGAAGAGAAGTTGAAGGAAGAGGTTCTGCCATAGGGAAAAACCATCCAACCCTAATGTAAGCGGAATGAGGTTGTCTCAGTCCCAGTTCTGGTTGAGTCCATGCTAACTAAACAACTTATGATCTTACCTGATAGGTCAAGTCTACACAAATAAGAACAATATTTCACGCATTTGGCTTGAGTCTTCAGGTCCCTCTAACTCTGTTTCTTATTTGAAAACTTAAACTGATATATTAATTAGGACTAGTAAGCAAATCTACCTATCAAAAAGGTTTATATTAATCATACCAACATGCACATATCACTATAAACTAGTAAACTGGAATTCTGGCTTTATATATCAGTCTCACACAGCTAGTTAATACTGATCCATACCTGGGATAAGGAGTTGCTTTGAGCATGCTGACCAAATCAGATTTCTCGGGGTTTAAAACCAATGAACAGACCCAAGGTGAAGGTAAATTCTAAAACTGCACATGTGGCTATTTAAATTAAATAAAATTGAAAATTCAGGTCCTCAGTTACAGGGCCACATTTCAAAACAGCCATATGTGACTAGTGGCTACCATTCTGAACAGCACAGATACTGAACATTTTCATTACCGTAGAAAGTTCTACTGGACAGCCTTGTTCTGGAAGATAGCCTCCAACAAACCCTACTGTGAATCCCATTGGGAAACAGCCTGATAGTCTTGGATGACTAACAGGGAACTGAGATCTAGACTATTTTGTACCAAAGGTCAGAAGTAGATACTTGACACAACAATTGTTTCCTTTTCCTTTGCAGTGATTTCAGTTTTAGCCCTCAGGATTTCCACCCCTCTTTTTATCACTAGATGACACTCGACACTAGAGACAATACAGCATGGACTTCAGAAGCACGCTCTCTGAAGCCAGACTGCCTGGATTCATACTTCATCTTCGTCTCTTCCTAGACATGAGACCCTGGTCATGTCATTTAATTACTCTATCATTCGGTTTCCTCATCAGTAAATATATAATGGTACCTACCTCATTGGGTTACTAGGAATATAAAAAGTTTATACATATGAAGTGCTTATAGTTGTGCTCGACACAGAGTAAGTGCCCACAAAATGTTAATTGCTATTGTTTCTACCACCACCACCACCCTCACAGCTCTGCAGGTGACAATTGTGGAAAATGCTCACTTAGGAGAAACATCAGCAAATATAAAGGAATTAAACTACAACAAGGATCACAAAGCCAGGGTATCAGTCTATGATAAAAAGACATTTTCTTTAGATTAAAGGAAATGGATAATCTGGGGATATATTAAATATCAAAAAAAAAGTCATGTTTTCAAGACCTCTGCCTGCCAACGTCTTACTTGTAAGGCTAAGAAACCACAGGTCAGAAGAAGTCCACATAATAAGCTACTGAGCTATTTAAATAACCAATAAAAACTGAGGAGGAACTGAGAAGATACAGGTTCAAGTTCACTAGAGCAAATGATACTTCCCTGTATACACCATGTTTTGACATTTAAATGCCCTGTCTCTCTTATACTCCCTAAGTTACCTTTATGTTCACTTGATGAACTGACTGAAGATCTTCTAATTTCTTCACCAAGCAGAAAGACCACAAGATATAAAAATACCATGCCAAACAATGATCTATCATGTGTTTTCCAAGTGGAAACCCATTATGGAGAACCACACCTTGTTCTTGCAGATGGGCAATTTGAAAATCCAGAAGATGAAGTACAAACTTCAGCAAAACCGAAAAACTTTCAGTCACATGGAAAGAGCCAGAACTTTGGAAACATAAAGACTCAAGCCTAAAGCGTGGCTTTGCCATTTACTAGCCATATGACCCGGGGCAATGTGCACTTACTTAATGCTTATGAGCTTCATTTCACTAATTATAAAATATAAGGTAATAGCATGTGCCAACTGAGTAAGAAATATATGTAAAGAGCCTCTAACAGTGCCTGGCACTTAGCAGATGTTCAATAAATAGTTGCTACAATTAATAAATCTTCCTGAGAAGGCCCTCCAAGAGTCCCAAGAATAAAACACCACTACTTTACATGGTAACTACAATAACTATTTTGACCAGGTATTAGTTATAAATCATGAGATAATACCTTAAAATTACCACCTGTTTTCCATATTTTACAAGCTATTCCCCAAACAAATGTCCTTTGTTTACTGTATTCCCTGTTTGACTATAACTATAAACCATTTTGGCCTACAATAAAAATAACTGCACTTCTTACACTAAAACAAAGTGTCTATCAGCAATTCTTCCACAGACACCTTCACTAATCCATCCCAAGCATGAACACTATATCTAAATATCTTAACATTTCTTCCTTTCCCTATCAATGGAAAAAAGTAAAGAAATTTGCTTTTTAAATTTCTTTCAGTGAGTTGAGTTTCACATAACAAAACAATACAGGGTAATTGCTTACCTGGACAATATTTTGTACTTCAGATCCACCAATCCAGAATGAATGGGGGTATTCCCTTTCAGACTAGTCTGAGAAAAGACAGCAGTCAAGCAGCTTCCAAGATTCTTTCCGTTTACTGTATCCAGCTTTCTTCAATAAAATCCCAAACATGCACTTCGGTAACTGTTGAAAGACAGAAAGCAATCCATACACCCACCATGGCACCAGCGGCAAAGGACAGCCACCAAGAAATGGAAGGAAGGGTCAATGGAGTGGTGGATCTGAGGCACAGAAAAAAGTTACAACCCTTGAGTCAGCTATTTGGGATAAAAGTTCTGCAGCAGCATTCCTCACCTCTGTGCTGACAGGATAAGAAATTCTACATGGCAAAGAAGGAAACATCCCTAGTATTAATTTTTACTCATGATAAATACGCAATTCCAATGAGAGCAGCTAAAAACTTACTCTATTATCCACATAAATTGTCTCAGACCATTCTGCTACAATGAACTTCCTTATCCATTTTCTAAGACAGCTCCACCACCATGACAAAAAATTTGGCACCAAAATTAATGATATGAGAGGGCTCAAATGTCTCCCAATAAAGATATTTAGGCACCTAGCAAGAAATCTTTTGGTTTGCTACCTATAAGACATCAAATCTACATATTACCCAAATCTTCAACCCTCACTGAAATATAGGACGTTTTAAAACAGATGGCATAATTTTAAGAGTGAACTGCTGATTCCGTAAAGGCCAATCCCCCGCAATGGCCAGTCATTGGGTAAACTAAGGAAAATTATAAAAAAACACAATTTACTAAATGACACCTTTAAATACATAAGCCCAATCCACACATTTTATCAACATTCTTTTACTACCATACCAACTTTTCCATTAGACTGCAAATATATAAACAAAATATAAGGGAGACAGAAAAAAAGCATTCAATGGGATAACAAAGATAAAAAATTTAAAAAGCAGTCAAAAGTTTCCTACTTCCTCGATTGCCACCCTACCGCCAAAATATTCCTGCAGTAATTATAATACCTACCTTTATTTAAGGACTACTAATGGGCCAGGCCCTTTACATTCATTACTCATATTTAATTCTCAAAAAATGAGAAGAAATAACTTGCCCAAAATCCCACATCTACTAAGTGGTAGAGACCATGCCCTTTCCACCAAACACTGCAGCCTGCCAAGTCTAAGGATCAGAAAGGCCATGATTCCTGGGGCGGAAGAAATCGAGCTTCACTCTCAAAGGTCCTGAGTTAATTAACGTCAAAATAGAGAAGTAAAAAAATACCAAAGAGTAAATATTTCAGCCTAGCTGAACTAAAATACAACTGAACCAGTTAAACCATCCTGAAAAGGCTAACTCTCCATATCTCAGCACTTAAAAAAGCATTTCTTTAACAGAGGCATGCAATTCTGAGGCTCACGATATTAATGATAAAACACATTATAATGTTGTCCAAGTAAGTCTTTGTGTTTAGCAGCAAAGACTGTGTCTGTGACAAAGAATCTCAAATCCAGCTGAAACGGAGGAATTTTTAAATGCCAAGATCTGTCAATAAATAGTCCACAGGCAATAACTAAAGATGTTCTGATGTATCACATCATAGGCAAAGCAACGGGAGTGACTGAAATACCAGTCTATGATGTTAGCCTCACCATAACAATCATCTGGAAGTATCCTAATACCCACAACTTAAAAGAGCTCACATAAGTAAAATCTCAAGCAAAGAATGAGTGCTCAAGCTTCTCCCCTTAAGTGATATGACCCTGAAGCCCCAAAATAAACCCAGTTTCAATAAAAGCAGCTAGTGAGCTATGGCCAGTAGCTAACACCTAAAAGAATATGCTCCACTTTTCAAAGTGTAACTTACTGCTATAACCAAAATGCTGAGCAATTATAGCAAAACACAGCCACAATCTGACTAATGGACTCATTTCTGAACCTCTTAAATCACCAAGCCTTTTCCTGTACTACCGTGTTAATTTTCTTCTCTTCCCTTCAAATATTTACCGAATGCCTAATTGGTGGCAGGCCTTATGCTGCTAGAGCTACAAAGCTTAACAGAAGCTAGACCAGGAGTGTAAGGACTGAGTTCTTCCTGTCCTCTGCCCCTTTCTCTTTGAGTGTCCCAAGTGATCATTTCACAGAACCAAAATATTTTATTATTAGTTCCCAAAACTAGTTAAGCGTTCTCAATTTAACTCTTAAAAAAATAAAAATTAAAAATGACTCAAGTTCCTTTTTCTCAACAGTAGAGCTCTAACTTAATTTTTCTTCTGTGGATCTGAGGTAAGCTATTAGAATGGTTTCCTATATTCATTATAATTATTATATTTACCCATCTCTCCACTCAAAGCTTTTTTTTTCTCATTTTACATGTTAATATCTCATTGTTTCTACTTCACAGTTTTCCATCCTGTGAAGGTCTTCTTTGTTGACTAACCCTGAGAGGGAATTTCCTAAAAATGCTTCCTGCTGACATCACAGAACTCTGCAATCTTTGAATTTTGTGAAAACAAAAATAAGATCCAGGTTAGAGATACCCTACTGGACTGTCAGGTCTTCCTGGTTTGTCTCTCATTTGCCTACAAAGACAAACTTCCTGTTAGGCAATTGTGATCAACAGAAACTTAACTGAGGCTAACAAGCACATTCTTGACCGACAGGTTTTTTTCCCCCTTTGTCAACTAATTCAATGAACAACAATACAACCCGGGAGGAAATCTTTTATAATACTCACTGCTTATTCTTTGCTAAAACAAGAATAAGAACTGGAAAATCCTAATTTCCTCATCAAAACTAAACCAATCAAACATAAATCACAATGCTCAATCTTAATACGAACTAATCTTAATATGAACCTTCTACCTTCTACTAAACAGGATTGGGTGGATTCTCTCTGTAGGTAGAGTACACGTCTAATTATGCCTAACTGGCAAAACTTAGTAATTGTAACACCACTTCCACTTCCCACATTTCCAAGATAATACTGATTCTGTATGATTTCATCATTTCCCATAAAGATACCTCATTAAACAGACAGCTAAAAGCAACTCAGTGTCAGGCCTCTGTAAAGCTTCACAAATAAATACATGAACAACCAAGGGCTAAAAATTAAAACACCATCTGTCTTGACTGTGCTTCACAAAACCCAGTCCCTGTACTTGTGGGGAAGTTAGCATGGCAAACAGTTACGAGACAAGCGCCTGCAAGGTGTTTTCACATACATCTCTCCCATAATCCTCCCAACAACTTGGAGCAAAACCTACATTTTCTTGTTTTTACCGATAATTAAATCATAGCACAGAAAGGTTAACTTTCTTAAGGTCACAACGCCCGCAGGTGATAGGGCTAGGATACAAACTCGGGTGCTTCCCTCTAAAGCCCATACCCTTGCTGCTAAATCATGCTTTTCTTAGAATCCTCAGAACTTACTGGCTCTTTGGCAAGTTCACATCAAAAGATATAAAAGGAATTTGGTTTCCTCAGTACTTTGCTATCAACCACTCTCCGGGATGTATGTAAATCACTCTGCTGTGTGCAAGTCTGTAAATAATGGTTTTAAAATGTCTAGGGATGTCCGTGTACCACACACCACCCTCCTCTTCTGCTTTACCAGTCTTTTTCCTCTCTTCATCTACACCTTTGTCTTAAAGTTATCAAAAGGAAATCTTAAAAACAGCATAAAAAAAATTACCTCACATTAATTAAGTCAATGTATCTATTGCACACCCAAGTGCTCAGCATTACAAAGGATTCAAAAGACAAGAGCCTCTGGAAGGGAAATTAAGCACAATCACGAGCTTTTATGATACACAGAAGGGTATGATAAGTCCCATAAGAGTTAGGAATAGATTATTATGAGAATTAGTGATACAGGTGAGAATTACCACACAGACAGCAATAATGCACGTCAACAATCAACAAGAAAATTCAACTTCACATTTACTGAACATGTACCATAAGAAGGCACTGTGAGTTTATCATTCAACAGGGGACAGACAGGAAACTAAAACACGAACCCGGAACATGCGAAGTGCCACAAGATAAATACAAAGTGCCAGAATTCATTCATTTCACTTAACAGTGAACATCATGTAGGCAGTGCTATAAAAACAAAATGTTATGTGCCACCATAATGTAAACTGACATCAAAAGAGGTGGCATCTAAATTGTGTTTTGAGACAGGACTTTCTCAGTACAGGTGGAAGAGTGAATTGCTGAGATCTAACCTAAGCCAATTTGGCCAGAGAGCCAACTGTTAGGTCCCTCCAGTAAACATCAGTAGCCTTCGATACCTGGACGTGGTCAGTTAGCATCAGTGCTGACAGAAAAAAAAAAAAAGTGTGAGCAAAATCTGAAGAACCCTGGTCCGCCCTTTGGCTGTAATGAGGAATGGGGGAAGAGAGGCTGGGAGTCTATAATTGAAATTACCAGGACTTCAAGTGCTTTCTTTCCCTTAAAGTGTAAATACCACCGGGTGGAACCCAGGAACCTCAGAGTGCAAAATTCACAGGATCAAACAGCACTACTCAGAGGGCTATCAGCTGACCCTTGAACAACATGGGAGATTAAGGACACTGACCCCCACGTTAACAGAAAATCAGCATATAACTTTTGACTCCCCAAAAACTTTACTAGTAGCCTACTGTTAACTGGAACCCTTATCAATAACATAACCAGGTGACTAACACACATTTTGTATTTCATATGTATCATATATTGTATTCTTACATAAAGTAAGCTAAGGAAAATATTAAGACAATCACAAAGAAGAGAAAAACGCATATAAAAAAAAGTATATAAAAAAATATGTAAGTGGACCCACACAGTTCAAATCCATGTTGTTCAAGGGTCAAACGGCTGTTTTGTGCTGCTCTGTGAACCTATGTAAAAGCCTAAGGATTTCCCTGTGCTAGCTCTCTGTTCTCAGGTTAGCAGTCAAGAACCAGGGGTACCAAGACATGTGCACAGGATCATATTTGTCCTTGTCAATTCTGAAGGGACACCTAACCTACTCCAAACCAGGAGCAAAAATTGATATATCTGAGCCACAGCCTCTTGAGGCAGGTAAATGAGTCTATAAATACCTATGTGGTTTATTCCATTCAGATCCTTCTTAAACCTTGTCTATTTAATCTGCATTTGGTAAATCAGCACATGCTTAGGAGTAGATAAGGATAAGTGATGGTGACAAACTAAGATCGAAGTTCCTAAAAGAGTCACTAAATCCCACTTACCCCACTCAGAAAACCAGTGACAGGAAGGGGGAAAAAATCCAAAAAGAAAAAGAGAAAAATTTTCCATGACTTCACTTAGTTTCTTTCATCTCCTTGGGCTTGTGACCTGCCTGTACTTCAACAGCTCCAAAACACAGCACTGATATCTTATCTTCTTAATAAGGTCCAACGTACTTTACCTGTATTACTAAATTCAACAAGTAATACAGCCACTTAGAGATAACGCAAAAGGAAAATGAGTCACTTAAGGTCACTTAGCAAAGAGGGGAACCAACCAACAGCTAACAATAAACTGCCCATCAATTTGTGTTTGTGGGAGGGGAGTGGGCATGCTCTCACATCCATAGAGGAAATAGGGTTACCTTTCCTAACCTTGAACATCAATTTCTGCTATCTTCTAATAGGAAAAACTTACCATCTTTCTCTTCCAATTAACAGCTCTGTGAGTGCTTTCTAGTAATGAGGACCTGAACATTAACTCATATTCCTATTTCAAGCACTGATAAAGGTCATGTGATACATAATGCAGTTTTCCTTCTTCCCAGTGAAATCCACCGCAATAGACATGGTCTGGAAAACTTTGTATATTTCCAACTGGATTACTACTTTTCTACCTCATTGATAATAATGCTCATTCTACCAAAGTCAGAAATTTCAAAAACAGTCCCACAAACTAGGTACAATACTCGTTCAATATAAGGCCACGAAAGTCATTTGGCGGTTAAATTGTTTACCATCAGCAATTATAAATTCAGTTGTCTCAATCAAGAGTCTAGAGTCTATATTCAAGACTGAACCCTACCTATGAGGTAGGTCAATGGGAGAAGCATTCTTTGTGGACCCAGCCTGAGGCAGAAGTAGGAGTCACAAGGGGGGTGGAGGGGCGTATTTCGGAGATTTAATTATTAGGCTATCACCAGTTTTATTTCCTAGTAAACTGAAAAAAGTACAAGGAAAAAAAAGAAAAAGAATCAAATCAGAGGAAGTGGAAGGATGAAGATTAACAAATTGGAGACACCCAAAAAGCCTGTTTCCTGTCTTTAATATAGCACTCTCTGGAATATCAAAGGAAAGTTATCCTGTTAACCATTAAGTACCAAACTGGTACAGGCAGCACAATCACAAATATTTGAGTATTGAAGCTGACTCCTAAAAATCTGAAAATATTTCATGCTTTAGGCTTTCAACATACCATCAGCTTAACCCATTTCTCTCTTTCAATTATGTTATTTTGAAACCACTGTAAAAAGTATTTTTAACCTAGTTTTGGAAACTGTAATTAAAATGCAGTGAATAAAGAGAGCCACATGCAATTAGATTTTAAGGCATTATCTTCCTACATCCAATCCTGGATTTACTAAATCGGTTGTTAAATACCTGTGCTGTCTACTACACTAAAATAAATACATATACAGTTTTGAAAAGGGTTGCCTAAGAGTCTTAACTGGTATCCCTTTGAGAGAATATCAAAATCCGTATATGAAAACCTCATTTCAAAATTGATCTCTTTGTTAAATTTTCTGAGAATCCCAGTTTATAATGTCCTTGAAAGGCTGAAATATCTTTTCAGATCATAAACAAGTAAAATCATGTATAATCAAAACTTTTTTAAAGTTATGAGCATGGGAAACGAATAAATTTAGGCCAGAGATTTTTTATACCATACAAACAAAAATACTAAATGAAGTACACTGTGTTTCTTTTAATTCTTTTGAAAATAAAGACGTTTTATTTTTTAAATGAATGGAAATGGAAGGAGCACAGAACAGCCAATTTCAGAGGCACCAAGTTACAACTTTTCAATGTGAAGTACTCCTCCAGTTATAAGGACATGTATTATACATCGGTAAGAGTATGTACATATATGGAATTCCAGTAAGAGGTTTTTCCAAAATAACCCACTACAAAATTTCTAGAACATCAAAGCCTTAACTACAATAATAGTTTGATAAACTATACTGAAAAGGAAAAATTACTTAATAACGTAAATCAAATAAAAACTCACACGTGACAATATTCTTTAAAAAGCAAGCACACGTGTGCGCACACAAAGCAGAAACAACCAAAGCTTTTTTCTTTTTTTCCTAGTTTTAAAGAATACTAGAGAAGTCTAGTTCTGTGAATTATGCAAAGGACAGCAAATATTAAGCTGTCTGTGTGTTTATGCTACTGTACTTCCATTTTTAAAACATGCATCTCAACTCCCCAGATACCATCATCCACAGAAACCATGCAGCTATCCAACAGACTTTCAGTGTCACCATTTATTATTTATAGCATTAAATGGGGGAAGTGGCTCTGATGTCACCGACCCTACCCAGTGGAATCACTGACTCAATAAACATTTTCACACTGGAGAAAATCTGGCTAGGAAAACATTTTGCTGGGTTAAGTAGATTCTTTCACCTTTTCTCTCAACCGGGGGGTAGAGGTTGTTACTGTGTCAGGAGAGATACTAGGAAACTGTCAAGGTTTCCACAGGAAGAAACCCTGGGCATGTCCATTTGCTGAGGTAAAGACTTCCTCCCTGCAACTCTCCAGAGCCCAGTTTGATTTCCCCAATGTTGGAGTTGGCAGGTAACAGCTGCCATGTTTCTTTTCTTCCACCAAATCATCCACCAAACAGCAAATTCTTCGCTTCTACTAGCCACCCTCTCATAGTCCTGTTTCTAAAAACCCCTTCTGGCTCCAAGTCGTAAAACGGAAAGCGGTTGGGGTGTCGTAGGACCGGGAAGTCTGGCATGGTTACCCATGGTTTGTAATAGAAGAGTGATCGCTTTCCGAGGGGCCTAGGATTCTCTCCCTCTTTTCTTTTTCTTTTTTTTTTTTTTAAATAAGAAAGAACTGGCGGCAGTGATGAGAAGAATCCCCCCCCCCCCCATTTTCCTAAAGCAACGCTGGGAAACAGAAGTTACGGTTTTCCTTTCCTGGGAGATGGAATCCAGCGTACCTGGGGCCTTGCTATGCAAACATCCCTCACCGCGGAGTAGGAAACCCTTTGTCCGAGAAGCCGGACACCACAGGGCCCCGGGAAAGAGGCCCCTTATCCGTCACAGCCTCAAACCCCAGAGCTCCCCACCTCCACCCCAGTAAGGCCTAACCCGGCCTCCACACTGCCCTACGTTGGGGAGAGGGTGCTGAGACCCCTACTAGGACGCGGAGACCGAGGCCCTGATCGATCTCCTCTGTACCCTCCCTCCCACCACCATCTCACTCGGCCTGAATGGGGCTTGCAAGAGCGGTGCAGGCCTGGGCCGGAGGAATTCAGGGAAAAAAATCCCCTTCTAAGAGAAGGAGAATGAGATGCTAGAGCGAATATGAGCTAAGGCCACAGCATAATCGAGCGAGGGTCCTTCGAGAGATGGGCCCGGATATAGGACAGAGGGAGGAAGGAGAACCGAGGAGCATGGAGGGGGCCGGGCCAGGTCCGGCCTGAGATCTCCAGGGATCCGGAGGAACCGCGCCGGCCCCGAGGCCAGGAAAGCGGAGGGCCCCGGTCTGGGCCAAGGCGGCGGGGAAGGGCCAGGGCCGGCCTCGCGCCGGACGTTGGTGGGCAGGCCCGCCCGGGGCCGGACGGACGGAAGAACGGTCCAGCGGGCCGCACTCACCATGAGCTCGATGGTCTTGTCCTCAATCACCGAGTCGGGCTCCATGGCGGCCCCGGCGGCCCCGCCTCGCTCTCCCCGCGCAGCAGCGAACGGCCCCGGCGGAGGAGGCGACGGCGGAGGCGGCAGAGGCGGAGGCGGCTATCTTACTCACTCTAGCTGCCAGCCCGCCCGGGCCGCCGGCAGCTCCGCCCTCCCCCTCGGCGAACGCAGTACGCAGACCGAGGACTACAGCTCCCAGCAGGCGCCGGGGGCCCCGCGGAGCGTTGTGGGTACGAGAAGTCAACTTCAAGCGAATCTCTCTTGTCAGCCCGAAGCTGAATTCTGAACAAAAATAGCACTGAACTGTGACTGTGGGACGTGCAAATCTAAAGAATTAAGGGCTCCCTCAAAACAGGGCTTCGGGAAGTCCACGACTACATATCCCAGAAACCCTGCGCGCGAGTTCTCCTTCCGGCTAGTTTCTCCTGACTTCCTGGCAGCCCCAGGCGTCTGAGACCGGGACGGAAACTCAAAGGTAACTCTTCACTCGTCAGAAATCCTGCGTGTGCGACCGATTTCCGCACATGCGCAGTGGCTGCCGCAGTGCTTAGTAGACACCTAGGTAGCGGCACGGTTGGTCCGCGAGCGTCTGGTGCTAGGGACAGATGTTCGAGACAGGTGGGTTCTAGATGCGTTGGGAGGACATGGGGCTCAGGGGTGGCAGGGGCCAACAAGCGAGAGAAGCTCCGGCAAGGGAGAGGCTCTGAGAGTATAGGCGTCCCAGAAGTGAGAGGTGTGGAAATTTCGTTGGGGAAAGTGGGTTTATGGAGATGAGTTAACTATGGTGCTGTCTGTACGCACCACAAACCGGGAGGAGCTGAGAGATGAAAGGGAACCTGTGTATATTGAATATTGAGCCCCTCTTATCCATTCGTTCAGGAAATATTTATTTTTTAAACTTCCAGCCTCTGCCAGGTACCAGCCTAGGCACTGGGAATCAGCTCCTAGCATTACAAGGAAGGACTCTGTTATCATGGTGCTTAATTCTAGCGGTGGGAAAACAGACATTAGCCAAAAGAGTAGGCGCTGAGAAAGACCGCAGCTGGAGACCTGGAGACTCCTAGTGAATTCTGCCTTCAGCTCTTTGTGAACTTTGTCAGGTCTATTAATGCCTCTAACCAAAGACCATCAGGTACATACTGATCGAACAAGTTGAGTTTATTACTGGTTGCAGTGAGAGAGAATACGCACCAAGAGAAATCAGTCATAGGCGTCCCGGTAAGAGTCGCTAGGTGATTTGGGAAAGGGTTTAAGGAAATGGGGCTTTACTTTGGATTAGATGCTTCAGGAAGTGGGGGTGTTTCTATGATTGAGCATCTCAATCATGCCTGGAACAAGGGAACAGGAGATTGAGGCTGCAGCTGTAATTGCTAAAGAAGCAGGAACCCCTCATCAGCCAGGATGGGGATATTTGGTCATTTTTTGTGGTTTGGACAATGTTCATGTTTTATCTGCGTTAAATTTAATTAAGGAATGATCTTGTTTCTGCCTGGATCTATCCACAGTCAGAGAATGGCCCTATCTGATGTTTACTTTCTGTGAAATTCTGTTCAAGAGGAGAGCACAAGGCCTACCTAAGAGGGCCATCTGTCATCTAGTAACATTACAGCAAGGATAATTGTACCAGGCCAGCTTCCAAATATCAGGCTGTTTTTCTCTTTCTCTAGTGTTTTGAATTCTCTGCACCTGTAAAGTGAGGGGACTCAATGACCTAGAAATCTTTCCGTTTCTGAGGGTCAAGTTATTACAGTAATTTGTATGCATGCAGGGCACAGTGTAAGTTCCACACTGGTAGAGTTTGAAGTTTCATTGTCTTTATCTGGTGCTTTCCACCAAAAGAGTTAAAAGAAAAGCAATAGGAAGGAAGAGCACAGAATTGGGAAGTTAATGCCACTAGCTTGCTGTCTGTATTTCACTAGGCCCCTTCCCCTGTCTGGGCCTTGATTAGTAAAACAGGAGTTAGAATAAATGGCCTCTGTTTCGGTTATGTGATGTATCATAATAAGCCACACCCAAGACTTAGTTGCTTCAAATAACAGTGGTTTATTTTTACAATTGTGTGGGTCGACTGAACACAGCTGGGCCCACATAGTATATTGAGATTACTCATGAGACTGCAATCAGCTGGGAGCTCATCAAAATGGCTTCTCATCCTCTAGGGCCTCTCTTCTTCACCTGGTGTCTTATCATTCAAGCTTCTGCATGGTAACTAGCTTCCAAGAAGACAAGCCCCGATGAGCAAATGATTATCAAGCCTTTGGTCGCACCATACTTGCTAATGTCCAGTTGGTAAAAGCAAGTTATACAGCCAAGCTCAGAATCCATGTAGAAAGGGACTATGCAAGGATGTGAATACAGAGAGTCAAGGTTCTTTGAGGACTACTAATGTAACAGCCAACCAAGACCCATAAGGTACCAGCATTTGCCACAGGACCTACCACATAGGGTTAGGGTAGGAGTCACAAGCTGAATTCCCTAATATGTGTTTCTCCTACAGCATTTTTATTTTAAAATTTGACATTTTTGCATTTTAAAGTCTGATTTTCCATCTTCTCTTGAAAAATTAGACTATCTGGCTTTTTGGCTTTGTGTGGCAACAATATGCAGGGGTTAAGTAGCAACTACCTTCTTTACATGAAGCATGGCTCTATAGATTTCTACTGTCACCATTGCTCCCTGTTGTCTTATGTCTGCATGCTCCACTCGCTTAATTTGTGTGCCTAACCCACGGAGAGATTTGAGTTTGCAACCCTTGGTGTTAGAACTGTAATGGAGATAACTCAAGGTTTCTGTCCTTTTATTAAAATCATATCCCACTGTAAAAGGAAAAAATACTATTGGGTCAAATTCCAGGAGCTCAATGGGATTAAAAAGTTATATATTGATAGAAGTTTTACCCAAGCTATATGAGAGGCAAGCTGAGCCACGACTTATTACTTATGTGAAACAAGAACTCAGGTTCTCAGATATTTTAACTGCTTTGGGCTAGAAGCCAGCTGGTGATTAGATTTGGTCATCAGTAAAGGCAGAAGACCTTGAGTCATATTTCCCCCCAGTTTTTTCAGATAGCAAGACCTGCTAACAACGAAGTGGTCAGGTCCACAATCCCTTAACTGAAACCCTGAGGTCTGAAACATTCAGAATTCAGAATTGCTTAGTTTGTACAGACAGTGTGGTACACATACTGTATATATAATGAAACAATTAGTGGAGTCTAGGAGAGCACTTCATAATCAAGTACATTAACTTTTGTGCCTCAGATCGTATGTGTGCCTGTTATCAATTTAGAGCATCTCAGTTCCAAAATCCATTCTCCTTTTATATACTTTGGGATACTGGAGTCCAACTAGGACCCTGCGAATGTTTCTCCTCTGCCAGCTGGCACAACATTTAATTCTGTCAGTAGAGAGCCCTAGAGGAATACAGGCAAATGAAGGATCTTCTCTTCCTAGTTCTAGTATACTTTATTTACCTTCTTCCTTTTGTGGTGTACGGAAGCAAATGGTTTGCAGAACCACACCTTCCCCGCAACATACACACAGGTGGCCAGGACATTCAGAGGCTGGCTTCCCAGTGAATTCGGTGACACTTCAGTGGGTAGTTTCCTACCTGCCAGCCACAACCTGTAGCATCTCAGCAAACTTCAACCGTCCAGTGGCCCATGACTAACCTCTCCCCGGTGAGGTCTGAATCTCAACTTAGCAGTGGGGGTGGGAGGGCTCTTCCAAGTTTGTTTCTTCCTTGGGTACTCAGCCTCAGCCCTAAACGTAGTGGTTGATCTCTATAATCACTCTTTCTGTATTTAGCATTGTCTTTGCCCCTTAATATGTAATACCCTGTTACTAGTTAATAGTTCTTTCTGCTTTTTGTTTCTTTTGTTTTTTAGATTCCACATATAAGTGAAATCATATGGTATTTGTCTCTCTCTGACTTATTTCACTTATCATAATACCCTCTATTGTCCCAAATGGCATAATAATACCCTTTGTTGTCCCAAATGGCAAGATCTCATTCTTTGTTATGGCTAAGTAATATTCCATTGTATATGTATACCACATCTTCTTTACCCATTCCTCTATCAATGGACTTGTAAGTTGCTTCCATATTTTGACTTTTATAAATGCTACAATAAACATAGAAGTTCATGTCTCCTTTCAGATTAGCATTTCTGTTTTCTTTGGGTAAATACCCAATAGTGGAGTACTGGATCCTATGGTATTTCTATTTTTACTTTTTTGAGGAACCTTGATACTGTTTTCCACAGTGGCTACATCAATTTACACTCCCATCAAGAGTATAAACAGGTTCCTTTTTCTCCACATCCTCACCAACACATGTCATTTCTTCTCTTTTTGGTACTAGTCATTCTGACAAGTATAAGATGATATGTCATTGTGGTTTTGACTTGCATTTCCTTGATGATTAATGATGTTAAGCATCTCTTCATGGATCTGTTAGCCATCTGTATGTCTCCTGTGGAAAAAATGTCTATTCAGGTCCTCCACCCATTTTTTAATCAATTTTTTTTGGTGTTGAGTTGCTTATTTCTGTAGTTTGGATATTAGCCCCTTATTGGACATTTCATTTTTAAATATCTTACCCCATTCAGTAGGTTGTCTTTTCATTTTGTTGATGGTTTCCTTTTGATATGCAAAAGCTTTTTATCTTCCTGTAATCCTAATACTGTATTTTTGCTTTTATTTCCTTTGCCTGAGGAGGCATATCTAGAAAAATGTTGCTAAGGTTGATGTCAAAGAAGGTACTGCCTATATATATTTTCCTCTAGGAGTTTTATGGCTTCAGGTCTCCTCACACTTAGGTCTTTAATCCATTTTGAGTTTTTTTGTGTGTATGGTATCAGAAAGTGGTCCAGTTTCGTTATTTTGCATGTTGCTGTCCAGTTTTCCTAACACCATTTATTACAGACTGTCTTTTCCCCATTGTATAGTCTTGCCTCCTTTGTCATAGATTAATTGACCATGTAAGTATGGGCTCTTCTCTTGTCTCTCTATTCTGATTCATTGATCTATGTGTCTGTCTTTGTGTCAGTACCATATTGTTTTATTAAAGCTTTGTAATATAAACAATAATTCTTTATATTAAAATTTCCCAAAAAAGAATATGGCAGATGTGAGGGTATGTAACTTTCAAACTAGATCATGAGGTGCATGAGGTGCTGTGGCATCTCCTAGCTTTCTCTTGGATAGCTTACTCTGGGGGAAGCAAGCTGCCATGTCATGAGGACACTCAAGCAGCCCTGTGGTGCTGTTCACCAGGTAAGGAACTGAGGCCACCTACCACAACCAACACTGTCTTGCCAGGCCTGTGAGAGGGACCTTAGAAGTGGCTCCTCTTGCCCCAGTCAGTCCTTCAGATGACTGTAGCCCCATTCGACATCTTAATCTCATGAGAGACCCTGAGCCAGAACCAACAGTCTATGTCATTTGTGGATCCCTGACCCAGAGAGAGTTAGGAGATAACGAATATTTGTTATTTTAAGCTGTAACATTTTGAGTTAATTTGTTACACAGCAATAGGTAACTAACATGCAAAAAGAGAGAGCAAGTGAGCTAGTTCAAAGTATTGGACTCAGTGAACTCTCTTTTAATCAAAGCACCATAAACCCTTGGTAGGGCTTTGTGTCTGTCCCTTTCTTATGAATACTGTTGAAGGTAAAGAGTAGCATTTTAAAATGGCGTATTTTGACCTGTGGTGGGTTTTTTGAATTCAGATACACTATAGAGTGGGATAGTGCACTGAAATTTTTTTAAGTTTATTTTATCTTTTTTAATTAAGTAAACTCCGCGCAGCATGGGGCTCAGACTCACAACCCCAAGATCAAAGTTGCATACTCTACCAACTGAGCCAACCAGGCACCCCCCCTTTTATTTTAAATATTTTTATTTGCTTTTTTTTTTTTTTTAAGTAATCTCTACATCTAATGTGGGGTTGAACTCATGATCCCAAGATCAAGAGTCACATGCTCTACTAACTGAGCCAGCCAGGTGCCCTGCACTGAAATTTTGACTTAATTCATTTCCAGTAGACATCAAAGAATGCAATTCTCTTAGGGGAAAATCTTGTGAAACTCTAGAAAAGAGAATGATGGTAAGAAATATTAAAGGGGTGGGGCACCTGGGTGGCTCAGTCAGTTAAGTATCTGCCTTCAGCACGGGTCATGATCCTAGGATCCTGGGATCCAGCCCCACATCGGGTTCTCTGCTCAGCAGGAGCCTGCTTCTCCCTCTCTCTGCCCACCCCCCCCCCGCTTGTACTCTCTCTCTGTCAAATAAATAAATAAAATCTTCAAAAAAAAAAGTATTAAAGGGGTGCCTGCGTAGCACCGTTGGTTAAGCATCCAACTCTTGGTTTTGTCTCAGGTTGTGAGCTCATGGACGTGAGATCGAGCCCCACATCATGCTCTACGTTCAGTGTGGAGTCTGCTTGGGATTCTCTCTCCCACTCCTTCTCCCTCTGCCCCTCCAACTCATGCTCTCACTCACTCACTTGCTCTCTCTCTCTCTCAAATAAATTTTAAAAAATGAAGTATTAAAGATAGCACCCTGTTTATCTATATGACTAGGCTCCATGTCTTATCCATCTATAGAATTGAAAGCAAGGTAGTTATCATAAAATACATATTAGCACATTTATTTGAACTGAAAAACATAGCCAGACTTTTTCTGACAGTCTTTTTGGGTGACTGGTTTGATAGCGTAGACTGGCTTTGTCAATAATAGATATTAGATGAGTTATATCTTTAACTTCACAATTTTTAGGAAGATACACTTAAAGCACATAAATAGAAACATTTCGCCAATTAATTTATTGGCAAACATGTATTGAAATTAATATTTGTGTTTTCCCAACGCTTTTGAAACTTATCAGGTGAAAGAAGATATCTCCAACTGAAAGAGTAAAGAGAAGTTATATTAGTCAAAATAGAATACACTGTGCTACAGTAGCAAATTAATCCTGTGAAACCCTGTGTATTGGGCCAAATTCAGTCAGAGAAGCAGAACCACTGAGTATATTAAGGGATTTCTTACAAGGAGTTGACCTTATATAATTGTTAAATCTAATTAGGCAGTCTCTGTAAGCCTGTTGTCTTCACAGTCGACACTGGATCGAAAGACCTTGGGGCAGGCAGTCAGGAAGGGAAGATGGAAATAAGATGTAGGAGAGCAAGCATAAGCCAAACTGGAGTCCACGAGGATGGACTGAAACCTGTCAGTTCTTATTGCCTCTGACCTGGGTGGTGTCATTCTCCTGCAGAGGCTGGAGCTCTTTGTCAAAGAGCCGAACACACAACCCTGGCCCAAGAATCAGAGAAGCTAAAGGAGTCTGTAAGGGAACTTGGAGTGATTGCAGACCCAGCAACTCTTCCCACCAAGGAGGTAAGAGAGCAGATCAATGACAATGTAGATGGGCTATAAAATGACTTCAGTTTTACTTCTACTCTTCAAAGCCCACACAGGAGTCTGTCTTGTGGCCCACCCTAATCAGAAACACAGAGGAACAAAATTCAGGGAAATGTGGCTCAGCCTAGCCGAGCTGACACATTACTGAGTTTCCACCCCGGGAGCATAATGTCTTAACACACATATTTTGTTCATGCAAAGTCCAAAGAGGTTAGCTAGCCTTCTATCTTATAGTTACACCATCTGGAATTCATGGTCTCCTATATTGCTGGGCAGAGGGGACAGAAGGGATGGTCACCAGCTATTAACTGCCTTATCTCAGAAGCACATCATTCCTGCTCACTGTTCAGTGGTCAGTACTTAATCACACGGCACTGAGAAGTTGCAAGGGAGGCCAAACAATGTACTCTCTCTGTCCGCGTAGAAAAAAGGAAATAAAGTAGAATGTCTTAGTACACAGGATCATCGCTGCTACATGGGTTTCATTAATAATTATTTCATAAGTCTTGATAAAGACTTTTAGGTATGCTTTCCCAAAATTGATAAAGTGAATTTCTCCAGTGACAATATAAAAATTGCTTTGACTAGTCAGGTGATTTCTAGTACTTTGCTCTCAACAAAATTGAATGATGATTGAATTAAGTTTTAATAATAATTTAAAATAATTTTGCTGGGACGTCTGGGTGGCTCAGTCCTTAAGTATCTGCCTTCGGCTCAGGTCCTGGGATCAAGCCCCCCTGCATCGGGCTCCCTGCTCAGAGGGAAGCCTGCTTCTCCCTCTCCCGCTTCCCCTGCTTGTGTTCCCTCTCTCTCGGTCTCTCTCTCTGTCAAATAAATAAATAAAATCTTTAAAAAAAAAAGAGAGACTATTTAAAATTAAATTAATCAATTAAATAAAATAATTTTGCTAACCAATCACTATGTAAATTTTAACATAATAACTTTGAAGGAATCCAAAGTTATATAACATTGCTAGGAGACAACTTTCATTCTTCTACAAACAAGTCTTTTAAGTACTAACATCTGTAAAAATGTGACCTAAAAATAAATTTGATGCCAAATCATCTCATTCTAGCAATAAGTAACGTTCATGCATGGATATGCAAACTATTTTTTTAGTTATTGGTTGGTTTAAAGATGTAGTTATAATAAAATTCTGTTTAATCATTATCAAAATGTTCATGTACTTATTGTTTGACCAATTACATTTAATAACAATTACAATGATAAAGCTTTTTTGCTAACATTCCAAACCTGGGATCCCCAAAAATAAAAATTGTAACACAACATTCAGAAGAGATGTAGGATAAGGTGAGCAATAAGACTTTCAAGCATAAAATTTTGGGGGGAAATGGAATGGAGATATGAATTCAAGGAGAAAAAAAGGATATAAAATTTCCTCCTATCAGAAAACATCTTGTTTATGTATATTTAAAAGGATGGTAGTATGAAATTATTATATATTTAAATTTCATGGAGAAAAGTAACAAAGCTTTATTTTTAAAAGTCGGTGTTTATTGGGGCACCTGGGTGGCTCAGTCAGTTAAGTTGCCAGCTTTTGATTTGGGCTCAGGTCATAATCTTGGGGTCCTGGGATCGAGCCCCACGTTGCGCTCCATGCTCAGCAGGGGTCTGCTTGAGGATTCTTTCTCTTTCTCCCTCTTCTCCTGCCCCTCCCCCTGCCCAGGTGAGCTCACTCTCTCTCTCAAATAAGTGAATCTTTAAAAAATATCAGTATTTTTTATTTATTTATTTATATCTATAAATATCAGTATTTATAATACCCTGAAAATCATATTCTCAACTATTTAAATTTATACTGAAAAAATTTAGATATTTTAAGAAATGAGTAATTATATAATGTTTCAAAATTCTTTTGGGGTTATAAGAGGAAAAAAAGTCAAAGATCGTTGCTCTAGATCACTATGATGACTGCAGAAAGGGCCTTGGTATCCTCAGTGCCAGACTCTCGAGTCTAGGATTTTGAACAAAACCAGACATTTGCCAGGAAGTCTTTGACATAGATGTGAAAGAATTGGATTTAGAAAAGATTTCCCTTCAATAATAACCAAGGACATACTGGTTAAAATAACTATCAGGTAGCCAATCTCTTTGTCCTACTCCTCACTCCTGAGTAGCCCCATGGTGGGCTACCCGCTGTAGCACTGAAGGCTGTTCACAGCCTAACTCAAGTACAACTTTCCAACTTTATTTCTCACTCTTCTTTCTCTCACCTCCTGTTCTGGCTCCTCGCATTTAAGAGAACAGCTCCATTCCTACGTGCTTGCACGTCCCTCTCTCTGGCAGTTCTCGCATCCTAGAGAGGATGAGATGGGTGCTTGCAAGGAGGGGACAAGATGAGAGGCAATGAGAGGCAGCACAGTGCAATATTTCAACTCTAGTGTGAACTTTTTTGCTGGAGCCTAACTCAGGCCCTTCTGTAAGGCCCTAAGCAGCTTGGAGGGTTCTTAGTATTGAGAAATTTATCCTGAGGAGTATCCTAAATTCTAAGGAAACAGGCCAGCAAAGAACAGATAAAGAGGGATGAAGTTATGTAGGGATTTCCTGATGAACTCGATTCTAGCTGCTGGAACATAGAATTTATAGGACCGAGGTTGCCAGCATTAATCCCAGTGAGTTGTGCTTGTGAATGCAGGTACAGCCTCTCTTGTTGATGGCCTTATCCTGTTCCCTCCCACTTGAATGAGAATGTTGTAGGTCTGCTTCTCCCTTTTCTCTCTCTACTGGAGGATCTTTGTAACCAGTAGCGGCTCACAATTACCAAACCTGGAGCAAAGTATATGCAACAGGAGCCTTATCTATGTAACCGGATGTAAAAAGGGGACTATTTTAGTCTGGAGTTTCCGCTGTGGCCTCAAACCTGAAAACAATAGGTGCCATTTTAATCCAAAGTTCTAGATGAAGTTTGGAAAGCCTCTGAAGAAGGTTGTCCGAAAACCAGTTCGGCCAGCTCCTCAACCCATCCCCCACTTTGAAGGTGTACCAGCAAGGCTTGTAGACTGATCTGCCGAGATGGAAGAACATTTAGAGAATTCTTCTCTCCTAGTACTGCCCAGATGCACCTCGGGGTGCCTTAGGGACCACTTAGATACCGAAGCGTGTCCCCTTGAGTTTGAAGACATGGGCACTGGTTCCTCATTCATGTCTGCAAATGTGAATATGTGGGCAGGCCAAAGGCTGAGTGGGCTTAGCCTGTGGCCACAGAGAGAAAATACTTGTGTCCAGAAGGGCCTGCACTTCCAAAATTCTGAAGGGCAAACACGCATGTTGGTGGGGGCCAGCTTTGCCCCCCCTACACACAAAAACATTGTCTTGAAATGGTTGCTGACCAAGAGCGTCATCTAGAGGGGGAAACTGATTCCTCCAGGGCTCCCCTATGAGGGGTACAGCATTGGAAGTAGGAAATTAAGAGGGGAGGAAGGTTTCAGGGAGCTAGCCAGGTAACCAGCTAGCCAGGAGGTAACTCTCATCTGGCAATAATAGGAAGCCCAAAAAGTGCCCCATGAGAAAAGATACCAGCCTTTGACATGAGACATTTAGGACATACAGATGCCAGATTATAACGGGGCAAGTCAGGACATTTTCTCCCCTGCCTCAGGTTGGGTTCCTCAGAAGCAGACCCTGAGATGAGGATACTGCACAAGGGCTTTTGTAAGAAGTACTCCCAGGAGAAACCCGTTAGGGAGTGGGGAACCAAGAAAGGGAAGGTGCACTCTCAGGCAGAATCCCATAGAGTGAGGTCTCAGCTTCAGGCTGATCCTGCATGGTATTCTGGGATGTAAGCCACTCCCCAGAGCTGGTGCTAACCTGAGCATGGGCTTTCCTAGTTCTGGAGCAGTCATTCAGCTTCCAGACACTTCTGGCTCTCTGTGCTTCCAGCAAAGCCACATCAATAGGAGTGCCATCCTTGAGAAAGAGTACATTTGACCCTTGAGCAACGTGGGGGTTAGGGATGCCAACCCCTCCTGCAGTTGAAAATCCACATATAACTTCAGACTCCCCAGAAACTTTACTTATAGTCTACTATTTACCAGAAGACTTACCAAAAACAAAAAATCAACACAGATTTTATATATATATTGTATACTGGTTCTTAAAATACAGTAAGTTAGAGAAAAAATATTAGGAAAATCATAAGGAAGAGAAAACACATTTACAGTATACAGTACTGTACTGTATTGGGGAAAAAATCCATGTATAAGTTAAGTAGATCCATGTGGTTCAAACCCATGTTGTTCAAGGGTCCGCTGTAGTTAGTATGGGCCATTAGAAAAGAAAGCACACAGAATCCGTGGGAGGAGGTTACCGAGATCTGGGTGGAGCACTAACAGTGTCTGCTATGGATCATCCCAAGCACTGCTCAGATGCACTTGTATTTTACATTAAGGTCCTGTCACAGCCTCTGTAAGATTGGGATTAGTCATAATTTCTAGGGGAAGACTTAGAAGAGGAAGGTTTGAGAGGTGAGCTGCAGCCCCCAATGCTGCAGTTGGTCCAAGGCTGTAGATGATTTGTCATCTTCCTCTCTACATGTTCTAGATCCCCTTCATCCTTGACTGTAACACGTCTGCTGTTCTAGAGGGCTTGCCTTTGAGGGTGTCCTAGACCCTCATCCCTGAGGGGTCTGAGGCCATGGATACCCATACTTCTATCAACCTGGGATTGCTACCATTGGCCATTCACGCCTACAACTGGCCTGGGAGTACAAGGGCTCATGAGCTAGTGCCACAAAGGGAGCATGCATGGTCCCCAGTTCCCAGCTGCACTCGGAGGGGAATTGTACAAAGTGCCGCTCTAGCTCTTCATCATAATGATGTGTTGCATGGTCTCTTCTACCTGAGTCTTCTGTTTCCATTTCTGTCTTATTTCCCTTCTGCAGTCTCGTTGTATCTATATTAGCTTCCTGTGGCTTTCACAACAAATTGCCACAAACCTGATGGCTTTAAACAGAAATGTATGCCCTCACAGTTCCCGAGGCCAGAAGTCTAAAATCAAGCTATGAGCAGGACCGTACTCCCTCAAAGGCTCTAAGAGAGATTCCTTCCTTTCCGGTTTTAATTATGGTAAAATATGCATAACATAAACTCATCATTTGATGCATTTTTAAGTGTACAGGACAGTGGGATTAAGTACATCATGTTGTATAACCGTCACCACCATCCATCTCCGGAACCTCTTACATTTTCCCAAACTAAAACTCCATACCCATTAAACACTAACTCCCCGTTCCCCCTCCCCCAGCCCCTGTCAACGACCATTCTACTTTCTAGCTCCATGAATTTGACTACTCAAAATACCTCATGAAGTGGAATCACATTTGTTCTTTTGCGACTGGGTCGTTTTACTGAGGATACTATCTTCAGGTTCATCCATGTTGTAACATGTGTCAGAAATCCTTCCTTTTTAAGGCTAGTAATACTCTATTGCATGTATAAGCCATATTTGGTTTATGCTTCCTTCCACTGATTGACACTTGGGTGCTTCTGCCTTCTTGCTCTCATGAATAATGTGGCTATGAACATAGCTCTACATATAACTCTTCAAATCCCTGCTTTCAGTTCTTTGGGGTATATACTCAGAAGTGGCATTTCTGGATCATATGGTAATTTATTTTTAATTTTTTTAAGGAACTGCTGTACCATTTTCCACAACAGGGGTATCATTTTACATTCCCACCAGCAACTGCACAAGGTTCTAATTTCTCCACATCCTTGTCAACACTTGGAATTTTCTGGGTTTTTTCTTTTTTGTTGTTTTGTTATTATTGTTTTTTGTTTTGTTTTTGGTAAGAGCTATCCTACCAGGTATGAAGGGGTATGTCGTTGTGGTTTTGATTTGCATTTCCCTTATAATTAGTGATGTTGAGTAACTCTTCAAGTACTCATTGGTTATTGTACATCTTTGCAGGAATGTCTATTCAAGTCCTTTACCCATTTTTTAATTCAGTTGTTCTTGTTTTTTTTTTTTTTTTTTTTTGGCTTTTTGTTGTTATGCTCCAGGAATTCTTTATATATTCTAGATATTAATTTCTTAAAAGATATATAGTTTGCAGATATTTTCTTCCATTCTATGGTTACCTTTTCACCCTGTTAATAGTTGCCTTTGATGCATAAAAGATAAATTTTGACATCTTTTTATTGTTGTTGACAATGCTTTTTGTGTCATATCTTAAGAATTATTGCCAAATCCAATGTGATGAAGCTTTCTCCTGTTTTCTTCTAAGAGTTTTGTAGTTTTAACTCTTATATTTAAGTCTTTGATCCATTTCCAGTTCTTTTCTTTTTTTTTTTTTAATAGTATAAGGTAAGGCTCCACCTTCCTTCTTTTGCCTTTCTTACCTCTTCCAACTTCTAGTGCTTCCCGGTGTTCCTTGTCTTGTGGCCTCATAACCCCAACTTCTGTCTCGATCTTCACATGGCCTTTTTCTCTTTCCTTCTGTGTTTCTCCTCTGTATCTGTATCTTATAAGGAGCCCGTCATTGGCCCACCCTAACCCATGATGATCTTACCTTGAGAGCTTTAACTTAATTACATCTACAAAAAGCCTCATTCCAAATAAGGTCGCATGCTGACATTCTGGGTAGAAATATTGGTGGGGGGCAAGGGAGGCCACTATTCAACCTACTACAGTGTTTATTCTAATCTCCTTTGCCACGAGCAATTTTATTACCAGTCCTTTTGTGTCTCTTCCTTAGAACAATCTTTATCATCCTCTGCCACACCCTACTTAAAGCACTCCACTCAACCCAGCTAGCCCCAAGTTAGAACTTTTTAGCTATGCCTCTTCCTTATTTTCTTAGCGGTTGCTCTAAGGTTTGCAATATACATCCTTAACTCTTTACAGTCTACTTAGAATTAATATTTAGCAATTCACCTAAAATATAGAAAACTTGCAACTATATGGTCCATTTATCCCTTCCCATCTTTTATACCATAAATGTCATACGTATTATATATGTTACATTATAAACCTTACAAGGCAAAATTTTGCATTAAGCTTTAAATGTTATTATGAATTTCTTTTCAAAGTCGGAGGGAAAAATAGTTTTATATTTACCCAGTCACTTACCATTTATGGTACTCTTTATTCTTTCCTGAATATCCAGTTTTTTATCTGGTATCATTTCCTTTCTGTCTGAAGAACTCCCTTTAGCATTTCTTATAGTGCATCTCTGCTGGCAACAAGTTTTTTTGGGTTTTTGTTTTGTGTTTTTTTTTTTTTTTTTGCTTTTGCTTTTTTCTAAAAATGTCTTCATTTCTCTGTTTTTCTCCAAGGATATTTTAGTTGGACCTGAAATTCTGGGTTGAGAAATTTTTCTTTGCACACTTAATGATGCTGGTTTTCTATCGTGTTAGTGTTCTGGGGCTCATGTAACAAATTATCACAAACTTAGTGGCTTAGGACAACAGAAAATCATCCTCTCTCATCCTCTCACAGTTCTATAGGGCAGAAATCCAAAATCCAGATGTAGGCAGGCCGCACTCACCATAGAGGCTCTAGACAAGCATCCTTCCTTGGCTCTTCCAGCTTCTGGTGGCTCCAGGCATTCCTTGGCTTATAGCTAGTAACTCTATTCTCTGCCTCCCTCTTTATGTGCCCTTCTGTTCTTTCTTTGTGTCTGCTCCTCCATCCCCCTGTGTTTTTCCTCTAGTCATAAGGACACTTGTCATTGGATTGAGGGCCTACCTGGTTAATCTAGAATGATCTCATCCCAATATCCTTAACTTAATTACTCTACAAACATCCTTTTTCCAAATAAATTCACACTCATGGGTTCCAGGGGTAAGTATTAGACATATTCTTTTTTTTTTTTATAATTGACATATTAGCATATTAGTTTTAGGGATACAATATAATGATTTGGTATTTGTATATATTGCAAAATGATCATCACAAGTCTAGTTAATATCCATCAATGTACATAGTTATAAAACTTTTTCTTCTGTTAAGATCTCCCTTAACAACTTTCAGCTATAAAATATTACTAACTATAGTCACCATTCTAAAGACTTTCATTCATGTACTTTATATCCTATGACTTATTTCCTTTTTTAAAAAGATTTATTTATTGTGGGGGAAGGGCAGAGGGAGAGGGAGAGAATCTCAAGCAGACTCCCCGCTAGGCACGGAGCTCGATGATGCAGGGCTCTATTTCACCACCCTGAGACCGTGACCCGAGCCAAAATCAAGAGTGGGACCGTTAAACAGCTGAGCCACCCAGGCGCCCCTGACTCATTTCTTTTTTAATTGTGGGTTTGTACTTTTTAACCACCTACACATTTCACCTGTCCTCATACCCTGCCTCTGGCAACCACCAATCTATTCTCTGTATCCATGAATTTGATTTTTTGTTTTTATGTTTCTATGTTTTTAGATTTCACATACAAGGGAGATAATAATGGTATTTGTGTAACTTACTTCATTTAGCCTAATACCCTCAAGGTCCATCCATGTTTTTGCCAATAGCACGATTTCCCTCATTTTTATGACTAAATAGTGTTCTATTGTATTTATACACTATTGATGGACCTTAGATTGCTTCCGTGTCTTGGGTATTGTAAATAGTGCTGCAGTGAACATGGAGTGAATATATCATTTTAAATTAGTGTTTTCATTCCCTTCAGATAAATACCCAGAAGTGGAATTGCTGGGTCATATAGTAATTCTACTTTAAATTTTTTAAGGATTTTTATACTGTTTGCCACAGTTTTTGCAATTTAAATTTCTACCAACAGTGCTTAAGGGTTTTTTCTTCATATCCTCATCGACATTTGTTGTTTCTTATTTTTTGATAATAATCACTCTAACAGGTGGGAAGTGATCTAATTGTGGTTTTGATTTGCATTTTCCTAATGATTACTGATGTCGACCACCTTTTCATGTACCTGTTGGCCTTCTGTATGTTGCCTTTGGGAAGATTTCTATTCAAATCCTCTGCCTGTTCTAAATTGAAATTTTTTTGTTTGCTATTGAGTTGTATTAGTTCTTTATATTTTTGGGTATTAACTCCTTGTAAGATACATAATATGCGAATATTTTTCCCCATTTAGTAGGTTGCCTTTTCTTTTATTAATGGTTTCTTTTAGTGTGCAAAACCTTTTAGTTTGATGTAGTGCCCCTTGTTTATTTTTGCTTTTATTGCTTTTACTTTTGGAGTCAAATCCAAAAAAATCACCACCAAGGCTACTATAAAGGAAATTACCGCCTATCTTTTCTTCTAGGAGTTTGATGGTTTCAAGTCTTATATGCAAGTCTTTAATTCATTTTAAGTTATTTTTTGTGTATGGTGTAAGATAGTGGTTCATTGTCAGTCTTTTGCGTGTGGCTGTGCCGTTTTCCCAACACAATTTGTTGAAGAGACTGTTCTTTTTCCTTTGCATATTCTTGTCTCCTTTGTCGTAAGTTAATTGACCGTGTATGTGTGGGTTTATTTCTAGCCTCTGTATTCTGTTCCACTGATCTGCAAGTCTGTTTTTATGTCAGTATCATACTGTTTTGATTTCTGTATATATGGTTTGAAATCAGAAAGCATGATGCCTCCAGCTTTGTTCTTCTTTCTCAAGATTGCCTTGGTTATTTGGTGTCTTTTGTGATTCCATACAAATTCTGGGATTGTTTTATTTCTATGAAAAATGCCATTTGAATTTTAATAGAGATTGCATTGAATCTGTAGATTGCTTTGGCTAGGATGGGCATTTTAACAATATAAATTTTTCCAATCCCTCACTATGGAATAGCTTCCCATTTATTTGTGTCTTCTTCAGTTTCTTTCATCAACATCTTACAGTTTGCAATGTACAGGCCTTTCACCTCCTTGGTCTAATGTATTCCTAGATATTTTATTCTTTTTTATGCAATTGTAAAGACAGTTGTGTTCTTAATTTCTTTGATAGTTTATTATTAGATCATAGAAATGCAACAAATTTTTGTATATTGATACTGTATTCTCCAACTTCAATAAATTTTTTTTTTTAAAGATTTTATTTATTTATTTGTCAGAGACAGAGAGAGAGTGTGTGTGAGGACAAGCAGGGGGAGCAGCAGGCAGAGGGCAAAGCAAGCTCCCTGCTGAGCAAGGAGCCCGATGCGGGACTCAATCCCAGGTCCCCGGCATCACGACGGGAGCCAAAGGCAAGCACTTAACCAACTGAGCTGCCCAGGCATCCCTACTAAATTTATTACTTCTCACATTTTTTTGGTAGAGACTTTAGGGTTTTCTATATATCATATCATGTCATCTGCAAATAGTGACTGTTTTATTCTTCCTTGCCAATTTGCATTCCATTTATTTATTTCTTAATTCATTCATGCCTGCCTGCCTGCCTAATTGCTCTAGCTAGGACTTCCAATACTGTGTGAATGAAACTGGCAAGAGTGTTCATCCTTGTCTCGTTCCTGATCTTAAAGGAAAAGCTTTCAGCTTTTCCCAATGAGTATGATGTTAGCTGTGGCCTTGTCACAAATAGGCTTGATTACGTTGAAATACATTCCCTCTATATCTACCTTATTTGGCATTTTTGTCATAAAATGTTGAATTTTGTCTTACACTTTTTTTGCAATAGAGATGATCATGATTTTTATCCTTCATTTTGTTAATATAATATCAAGTTGATTAATTTGCATGTGTCGAACTACCCTTGTAGCCCTGGAATGAATCCCACTTGATCATGGTATATGATTTTTTTAATGTATTTTTGAATTCAGTTTGCTAATATTTTGTTGAGGATTTTTGAATCTATATTCATCAGTCATATTGGCCTATAATTTTCTTTTTTGTGGCATCTTTGTCTGGTTTTGGTATCAGGTAATGCTGGCCTTATAAAATTAGTTTAGAAGTGTTCCCTTTTCTTCTCTTTTTTGGAAGAGTTTGAGAAGATTTGGTATTAATTCTTCTTAGAATGTTTGTTAGAATTCACCAGTGAAGCCATTTGGTCCTATACTTTTGTTTATTGGGAGGTTTTTGATTACTAATTCCACCACCTTACTCATGATCAGTCTACTCAGATTTTTTATTTCTTCATAATTCAGTCTTATGTATGTTTCTGGGAATTTCTCCATTTCTTCTGTGTTGTCCAGTTTGTTGGTATATACATAATTGTTCATAGTAGTCTCTTACGAATCTTTGTATTTTGGTGTTATCAGTAACATCTCTTTCATTTCTGATTTTATTTATTTGCGTCTCTTTTTTGGTGTCTAGCTAATGGTTTACTTTGTTTATCTTTTCCAAGAACTAGCTCTTAGTTTCATTGATCTTTTCTGGTTTTTTTAGTCTCTATTTCATTTATTTCCATTCTATTTGTTATTTTCTTCCTTGTGCTAACTTTGGGCATCATTTGTTCTTCTTTTTCTAGTTCCTTGAGGTGTAAAATTGATGATTTATTTGAGATCTTTCTTGTATCTTGATGTAGGCACTTATCAATATAAACTTCCTTTTTAGAACTGCTTTTGCTGCATCCTGTAAATTTTGGGTCATTGTATTTCCATATTCATTTGTCTTGAGGTTTTTTTTTTTTTTAAGATTTGTTTATTTAAGAGAGAGAGAGCACACTTAAGTGGGGAAAGGAGCAGAGGGAGAGAATATCCAGGCAGACTCTGCTGAGTACAGAGCCCAATTCGGGGCTCTATCTCACACTCCATGAGCTCAGGACCTAAGCAGAAACCAAGAGTCAAACACTTAACCAACTGAGCCACCCAGGCACCCCTATTTTTTTTATTTTCCTTTTGATTTCTTCTTTGATCCCTTGGTTTTTTAGTAGCATGTTGTTTAATCTCCACATAGTGGTGAATTTTCTGGTTTTCTTCTTGTAATTAATTTCTAGTTCTGTACCATTGTGGTTATAAAAGATGCCTGATATGATTTCAGTCTTCTTAAATTTATTAAGACTTTTTTGTGGACTAAAATCACTTTTTTGTGATCTGTCCTGGAGAATGTTCCATGTGTGCATCAGAAGAATGTGTATTCTGTTGCTTTTGGATCAAATGTTCTATATAAGCCTGTTAACTCTATCCAGTCTAATGTATTTTTTTAAGGGCAATAATGTTTCCTTATTTATTTATTTTCTTTGTGGATGATCTATCCATTGAGGAAAGTAAGGTGTTAAAGTCCCATACCATTATTGTATTGCTATCTATTTCTCCCTTCAGGCCTGTTAATATTTCATTTATATATTTAGGTGCTCCTATGCTGGGTGCATAAATATTTACAAATGTTATATCTTCTTGTTGGATTGACCCCTTTATCATTGTGCAATATATTTGTCTCTTATTATAGTCTTTGTTTTAAAGTCTTTTTTGTCAGGTATTGGTATAGTTACCCCAACTGTCTTTTGGTTTCTATTTGCATGGAGTGTCTTTTTCCATCCTTTTCACTTTTAGTCTGTGTCCTTACATCTGAAGTGAATCTCTTATAGGCAGCACATCAATAAGTCTTGTTTTTTATGCATTCAGCCAAGTCTTTTGATTGGAGAAGTTAATCCTTTTACATTTAAAGTAATTATTGATGGGTATGTACTTATCTTAATTTTGTTAATTGTTTTCTGGTTATTTTGTAATCCTTCTGTTCCTTTCTTCTCTTGCTCTTTTCCTTTATGATTTGATATTTCTGTAGTGGTATGCATAGATCCCTTTATCTTTTTTGTATCTACTCTTCAGTTTTGCTTTGTGGTTATCATGAAGCTTACATAAAACAATTTATATTTGTAACAGTCTGTTTTAATTTGATAACAACTTAAGTTTGAACACATTCTAAATCTCTGCATTTTTATCCCCCTCATGCACCATTTTTTAGATTTTTTTTCTTTTTTTAAAATATTTTTATTTATTTATTTGAGAGAGAGAGAGAGAGCGGGAGCTGGGAGGAGAGGGAGAAACAAGGTCACCGCCGAGCGGTGAGCCTGATGCAGGGCTCAATCCCAGGACTCTGGGATCATGACCCAAGCCAAAGGCAGACGCTCAACTGACTGAGCCAGCAAGGTGCCCCCATGTTTTAGATTTTTGATGTCACAGTTTACATCTTTTTGTCTTGTGTATTTCTTAAGTTATTGTATAGTTATTTTTACTACTTTTGTGATTTAATTTTCATACTAGCTTTTTTTTTTTTAAGAGTTTTATTTTTTTTGTCAGAGAGAGAGCACACAAGCAGGGGGAGCAGCAGTCAGAGGGAGAAGCAGGCTCACCACTGAGCAAGGATCCTGATGCAGGACTCGATCCTAGGATCCTGGGATCATGACCTGAGGCAAAGGCAGATGCTTAACTGAGCCACCCAGGCATCCCTCATACTAGCTTTATAAGTGCACAACACACTGCCTTTCAAGATTAGATTGTTCTGAATTTTACTATATATTTACCTTTACCAGTTAGATTTCTACTTTCATATGTTTTCCTGTTACCGGTTAGTACCCTTTCATTTCAGCTTAAAGAAGTCCCTTTAACATTTCTAGTAAGGCCAGTCTAGCGGTAAACTCCTTAACTTTTGCTTGTATTGAAAACTCTCTCTCTCTTTTCATTCTAAATGATAACTTTGCCAGGTAGAGTATTCTTAGTTGGTGGTCGTGGTGTTTTTTTTTTTTCTTTCACATTTTGAATATATCATGCCACTCTCTTCTGGCCTACAAAGTTTCCATTGAAAAATCTTCTGATAACCTTATACGTAACAAGTTATTGTTCTCTTGCTGCTCTTAAGATTTCTTAATTTCTTAATTTCTTGTCGAAGGAAAAAAAAAAAAAAAAGATTTCTCCTTGTCTTTAACTTTTGATACTGTAATCATAGTGGATCTTGGTATGGGCCCCTTTGGGTTCATCTTCTTTGAACTATCTTGGGCTTCCTTGATCTTGATGTCTGTTTCATTCCCCAGGTTAGGGAAGTTTTCTGTCATTATTTCTTTAAATAAGTTTTCTGCCTCTTTTTCTCTCCTTCTTAAACACCTAAATGTGGATGTTGGACACTTGGTGTTGTCCTACAAGTCCCTTAGGCTCTCTTTACTTTTTTTCTTTTTTCATTTTTGCTGCTTTGTTTGGCTGAGTTCCGGGACCCTATCTTTAAGTTCACCAATCCTTTCTTCTGCTTCATCTAGGCTGTTGTTGAACTTCTCTATTGTATTTTTCATTTCAGTTATTATATTCTTCAGCTCCGTGACTTCTTTTTTGGTACCTTCTTATATTTTCTCTTTGTTGAAATTCTTACTTTGTTCATCTGTTCTTGTCCTGAGATTGATGAACATCTTTATGGCCATGACTTTGAGCTCTTTATCAGGTAAAACACTTACCTCTGTTTCATTAAAAATTTTTTTTGAAGTTTTATCTTTTTTTGTTTGTTTGTTTGGAACATATTCATCTCTGTGTCTTTATTTTCCTTGATTCTCTGTGTTGGTTTATATGTATTATATAAAACAGCCACATCTCCCAATCTTCAAGGAAAGGCATCATGTAGGAGATAAAGCTTATTGTTTAACATTGCCCTAGCTCTTCGCTGTTTCTCAAACCTTTATAATTGTCCAAGTAGCTTACTTTGTTTTTAATGGCTCTCAGTAGTTGAGGGTATGCTAAGACCTCTCAGCGTCCCAAAAGGGAGGAGCTCAGTCAGCACCTAGATTCAGACTGATTGAAAGTGAGACCCATGGGCAGCAGCTTTTAGAGTATGCAAATAATATAGTCCTGTGGGACTGCAAGTGTAAGCCTCACTAGCCACCAGAGCCATGTGATATGAAGGTGTTCCCTAGGCAGAAGCTACAAGACTCTGGCCACCAGATGAGTGTATAAGCTCTTTTCTGGGAGATTCTGGCAATCTGTAGCAAAGCAGAAGCAGAGTGCAAAGATGGCATCCACCAGCCTCCATCCCTGGAAAGCACCTCAGTAGGCCCCTAGATGTGTGCCAAACCTGAAGCCTGCCTCTCAGCCTGAAACTTCAGCGTAAGCAAATAGGCCTTGTTCATAGGGATTGGGGATATGTTTCACTCTGCTGTCTGCACTGTGCCCTGGGGATGGTAGCCAGCCAAGAACTGTCTCTGATTGTTGTAGTCACCTTTCTGGGAGCCAAGGAACACAAGCTCTGTTGCCCGCCAGATCTAGGGGATCGAGAGACATTGGGGAGTAGCCTCAAATACCAGGCACTGGGCATAAAAACCTGGGCACCAGATATGAGTACAAGTTTCTCTCTGGAAGATACTGACCTCTAGAGAGTGGCAGAAGGAAAGCGCAATGAAAGCACCTGCCCTCCAAGGTCTTTGGAGGGGGTGACATTGAGCTGTTAGTTGTGTGTTTAATTAGAAGCCTGCCTCTCAGGCCACAGCTCTGAATATAAGATAATAGGCCTCTTTCACAGAAAGATTGAGCATCTTAGTCTGTTGCCTCTTTACCATGCCTTTGGACTGGTAGCTAGCTGGTTAAAAACTTTTTTTTTCTTTTTTCTTTTTTTTTCTTTTTTCTCTTTTTTTCTTTTTTTTAAATAGGCTCTACACCCAACATGGGGCTTGAACTCACAACCCTGAGATCAAGGGTCCTGTATTCTACCAATTGAGCCAGCCAGGTGCCCCTAGAACCTCTATTTTTATTTGTTACAGACCTGTGGGACATGCAAGTATAAGTTCCACTAGCCACCAGGGCCAAGTGACCTAGGGGTGTCCCCTGCACAGCAGCTGCAAAAATCAGGGGGCCAAATGAGGGTACAAGCCCCTTTCTGGGAGATACCAGTACATTCAAGCAAGGCAGAGAGCACAAGGCTGGTGCCTACCAGCCTCCATCTCAGGACAGTATTTTAGTAGACTAGATGTCTACTAAATCACATTGTCTACTAAGTCTACTAAGTCTACTAAGTCTACTAAGTCACATTGGGCTAATGCTTTAAGATAAGCAAATAAGCCTGTTTCACAGAAAGTCCTGGCCACTGTTCAGTTGACTACCTCTGTGCTGGTCTTTGGGTGTGAGTGAGTCTGTGCACACAGCCCTTTAAGAATCGTTCCTTAGTTCTCTATAGCCTTGTAGTTCTCGTGGACTCAAACCCTACTAGCTTTCAAAGACAGATGTTTTGGGGCTCACCTCTCAGGTACAGGTCTTAAAAGTTGATGTGCCAGAGGTGGAATTCAAACCATTCACTCCTCAGGGAGAAGCTTGTGGTTTGAGTTCCCTTCTGATTATGGGGCACCACACTAAGGCTGGACTTCATGGAGAGATTGTGTCTCAGTCTCTCCTACCTGCTTCTATGTGAGTTTTCTCTATTTCACCCAATGCACAGGCATTATTCAGCTGGTTTGGGTGTTTTTGTTTTGTTTTTGTTTGTTTTTGTTTGTTTTTTGTTTGTTTTTTCAGAGGATATTTTCCATCTGTAGCTGTAGATTCAATGTGTCTGGGGAGGTGAGTTCAGGATCCTTGTATATAATCAACTTGGACTAGAACAGATATATTTTGGGGGAGGTCCACAATTCAGCCCTCTCCATCTGTCTTCTGGCCTCCATTCTAAGTCAGTAGTCATTCAAGTTGTTCTGCAGTATGTAATTTATCATTTTTCTTTGGTGCTTTCAAGATTTTCTTTTTATTTTTGGTTTCAGCAGTTTGATTATGATGTGCCCGAGTATGGCTTTCTTCATATTTTTCCTGCTTAAGATCTGTTGACTTTGAATCTATAAATTTGTATTTTTCACCAGATTTGGGGCAGTGTCGGTCATTTCTGCAAATAGTTTTCTGGTCCTGTCTTTATCTTCTCTTTCTGGATATTATCCCGTAGGTCCCTGAGTCCCTGTTCATTTTTTCCCCCTTCTTTTTTCTATCTTCTGTAGATCAGGTAGTTTCTTTTAGTAACTCTTTCCTCTATTAAATCTGCTGCACTGTTAATCCCATCTAGTGAATTTTTTATTTGGGGTATTGTTTTTTCAATTCTGGAATTTCTGTTTGATTTTTTTAAATATATATAGCTTCTGTTTTTCTGCTGTGACCTCCTAACTTTTCATTCATTGCAAATCTATTTTCCTGATTCCACTGAATATAATCATAATAAATTCTTTATAAATCCTTATCTGTAAATTTCAAAATCTGGGTCTTCTGAAAATTGGTTCCATGAACTGTCTTCTCTCTGGAAAGCAGGTTACATTTTCCTGTTTCTTTGTAAGGTAATTTTGTACAATATCCTGGGTGTTCTGAAGTCATGCTGTAGAGACTGGATTCTGTTGTATTTCTTGAAGAATGGTTTTGGTTTTGTTGTTTTTAAAGAGGCAGTTAATTAGGCTGTATTCAAACTGTAAACGTTTATCTCTTGGGCATCAACTCAAATCTCAGTTCAGTTCTTTTATTCTTAGCTGGGCTGCTCGCAGTCAGTCCCGTGTGTGCATTGTTCATGAATGAACTTGAGTTTAGGCAGTGTTTATACGCAGTCTGGAGCTTCTCCTCTCTCTCTCCTTTCTGGGATATCATCCCTTCTCACTTTGCTGCAGCACAGTTGTCCTGAAGTTTGTTCTTTCATTTTTAAGACCAGAGAGACTGAGAATTTTCTTTCAGTTTGGGCTGCCATGCACAGCATCAACTGCACTGCCCCTTAGGCTAAAAGCCACAAAAATTGGAAACTCATCTCCTGCTATTCTCTTCTTTCAAATTTTAGCTCCCCTCCAGGATATACTTGCCTTTATTTACTCTCTAGTGTCTTCAGGTGGCTGCTGTTGTTGTTGTCTTTTTGTTTTTGTTTTGCATTTGGTCTAGAGTTTATCGTTGTTACCTGTGGAAATATCAGGTTTATTCATTACTCATCCATATCACAAGATACCCTAGTTTTATCCTTCTCCATCAGCTCAGTGTAGAGAACCTCCTCCAGTGAAGCCATACGTATCAGCTAAAGTTGAGGCATTAGTAGGACTCAAAACTAGAGACTGTTAAGTCAGCCAGTAAATAGTTTGGGAGCCTGCATATTTTCAGATGCAGACAGTGCTGTCTCCGAAGCTGAAAGAGGCCTGCCAAACATGATGCTTCTTTCTTAGTGTTAGAAGTCTCAAGGTACAATAGTAATTCCTGGACTCTAATGGGGATGTCGTGACATGACATGCCCGAGATCACTGGGCACTTCAAAACTACCCTAGCGAGATTCTTATCTCTGAACCTCTGGAACACATGGTCTTACCGAGGCATCTAGAGTAGTTGCCACTTCTTACTCATCAGGTCCAGTTAATATTACGTGTCCATATAATAGACCAATGTAATGTTACATGGAAAGTCCAGAAAATCAGAGTCCGTTGGGCTGTGTTTTGACAGAGATCAGGAGAGTTAGTGGGAGAGCCCTGAGCCAATATGATGAATGTATGCTGTTGACCATCCTGGATAGATGCAAATTGCTTCTGATCTTTCTTTCTGATGGATATTGAAAGAAATGCTGAAAGATATTGAAATGTTGATCCATTCATTAGAGCAACAGCTGCATGCTATGTAAGAGAAGCTACACTGCTTCATTCTAGTATAGATTCATGCAGAGCAGTTGCAGTGTGACTCCCGCTCAGATAAGTTTGCAGTACTCCATTGTCATCTGTGGTTTTCTTACACAACAGACTGGTAAACTAAGGTGGGATATACTACTACCTTCGTATCCCTTATGTTTTTAGGGTTACCACATCATTCTGCCCAGGAGGCAGTATTGTTTGTGAATTATTATCTCAACCAGAGTTGGGGTGGAGGATTGTAGTTCAGGAGCTTTCATTTGGCCTTTCCTACTACAATAGTCCTTACTATGTAGGTCAAGGAAGTAATGTCAGGGCTCTCCCAGATGCTGAGTGTACGCAACCTGATTATGCATTTGGATACCAAGGAAATGATCACTAGGTGTATCTGTGAAGATTTGGACCCACTGTAAGAAAGACCTGGGTCAGAACTGCATATATTACCTGGCCTCCAGAATCCCTACTCTAATAATAGGTCTCTGATGTGCTTTAGTTTGGGAACTTTTAATCCCCTCCTCAGTACCTGTCATGATAGTTCCAACATAGTATCTCATTTAATGTGGGCATCATTTTTTCCAAGTTTTGAGATACTATCCCACTATTAGAATCAGCTCCAAGGTCCCTTGTCAGGGTGTTAAATATTGAGTCCTGGAAGAGTATCCCCATATCAACAAACACTCTTTTCACCAGACTAATTTTCCATTCTACCACCCCAAACCCTAGTCAGCATTGTCAAGGTACATTTATAAGCAAGTACTCCTGGTTCTTGCTGATACATAATAACCTGGTCTTGTAGCTCCTCTGTTGAATAATTCTTTTCCACTCTTAACAGGGCCAGCACTTCCCCAGATTGGTCATGCTGAGACTTGACCCTAGATATTGGCCTAGTGTTCAGGAGGAGATGGGGGCTGATCTTGAGGAAGGCATGTGTTGTGCAGGACATCTGCCTCAGTTGAGGCCTCTGCATAGTTTCTGCAAGGAGGGGGCTGCTGTTGTCCTCTAGCTAGGAGAAGTGATTCTGGGCACTTTTGCATGCCCACATGTTCAGAGGGATCTAAAGGTTTTATGTTGTTAAGTGCATCTTCCCAGATATCCTCACCCCAAGTCTGCGGGTCCCACTCACTCCCTGTCAAGGGCCTGACTTTAGTGTGGGAGACTTACTGAGGCTGCAAAGTTAGCTACTGCTGAAGTTCTATTCTTAGAATGCAGTCCTGTGCATGGTCTTCCAACATGATTTACTTTCCAGATAGAGTAAATGACAATCTAAAGACTGTCTAAAGAAGCTGCTTTTTAAAAAAACTTTAACTTTCTGACTTAAATTAGTAACTATCTGTCTTGAGCCTATCATTTTCTCTCCCATGCACCAGTAGCATCCAGCAGCAATAAACTAATTCCACAGCCCTTTTAAATTATGGTTTCCTCTGTATTGTACAAGCTCATGCAACCCCTTTCAGCTCTATCTGGTTCCAGGTTAACAAAGGCACATTTATTTTTTAATAATGAAATGTTTTTTAAAGAAAATTTCCTAAATCTTTGTAATGATGTAGGAAAAGATGTTAGGGTTCAAAGCTGACGGCCAAGAAAGAATTCTTGAGACATCTTTGGTGCAAAAAGGTGGTTTTATTGAAGCGCAGGGATAGGACCCGTGGGCAGAGAGAGCTGCTCAAAGGTACATATTTTAGTAATGGCAGTGCTATGGCATTCCAAGTGCTAACAATATGCATTTCCATCAGTAAAAGCGTCCTTATTGCCACCTGGCCAGCAAGTGATCAAATTCCAAAATCTCATCCTTTATTTCCTAGGACCACGACCAGTTTCAGATGTCTTCGGTAGGTTTCTTCAAAAGCAGACTATGAAATGGGAATTTGGGAGCAAGGAATCTATTAAGGAGATGCTCCCAGGAAAAACTGGAAGATGACTAGAAGAAGCAGGATAGGGGAGGGGAAAAGCAAATCAAGGGGGAGATCTCAAACAAAGTCCCATGGAGGATGGCTTCAGCCTGATCCTGTAGGGGAACGTTGAAATATAAATGACACCTCAGAGTTTGTCCTGACTTGTTACAAGGAACCTGGCTTCCATACTCCTGCTTTGATAATCCAGGCAATCAGTAGCTATGACCCGCCTTACAATGGATGGGTAGATACAAATCACCGGGCTCTTCTGACTCTGTGCCTATAGACACTGTGGCTCCAGGAGCCCAGGAGCAGGCCTTTGAAGAGAGTCTCCAGTATGGATGGTTAGAAACAAAAGGCACAAAAGCTGGGGGGATGTGGGGGTAGTAAATAAAGATCCTAAAGGGGACTTGGGTGGAACAACTGTGTCCATTACAAACTTGTCACCTTTCCTTCCCTCCCTAACTCTGTTTTCACTTCTCCAACCCTGGGCGAGCCAGATGCAACCTAGTAAGTGGGGAAGAAAAGGAAGAGAGCAAAGTGGCAGAAATGACGAAGACATGGACTATATTGGGATAGTCTCCATTATACTGGGGTAACAAGTAGCCCTAAACTCTCGGCAGCTCATACAGTAAAGTTTATGTTTTGCCTGTGGCTCATGTCCTACATGAAATGGCGGAGGACTGCACTCCACGTGGCCAACAGGGACTCAGGTTGTTAGAGGATCCACCATGTTCTTCTGCCATATCTTGAACACACAGCTCCCCCAGTTGTTTTCATGGGAGGACTATGCATGGGCTTTTCGGTGTGCTTTAGTGCAGGTGTGACAGTCACATGTCGCCGGGCAGCACAAGTCACAAAGCCCCACCTGACTGCATGGGGACAAGGTGTGGGGGGAATCAAACAGTACAGTTGGTGACTGTCATCCCAGCCTGCCTGTCTTTTTTACTACAAGCTTCTGAGTCTAGTTCACACTTCAGCTGAGTGAGAAAAAGTTACAAATCAAATGAGAAGGTAAAACTGGGTAACTAGTACTAATAAAATAAATTTGGAAAACCTATGAGATTTGCCAGAGATTTTATCACTGAGGTAGAGGGAAAAGAATAGGCAAATTGTGAACGAATAAGGTTCCTAAAAAAAAAAAAAAAGCTAAAACTAGCCAAAATGTCTAATTGTATTATACTGGTTAAGGAGATTATATACATTCACAGGTGGGTAGGTTAGTCATTTACAACTATGTTTCCAGAGAGCTTTTAGTAACATTGTTAAATGCTCATGTTATAAGTGAAAAAAGTCACGATATAAAACTGTATATGAGAATTCCCATCCCTTACCTGGATTACTGTAAAGGCCGTAATTGTTACCCTCCATAATGTCTCTGGTTCTCCAGTATGTTCCTTACACTGCAGCTAGTCACCTGTCTGCCATATAAAGCTGATGTCCCATGTGGCCTTCAGGATAAAATCCAAATTTCTTTTCGTGGTGTATATTATATCCATTCGGTCATGCCTCCATCTTCTGCTTCATTTTTCTCAAATACCTACTTCCTATCCTATTCTCAAATTTATATTTCCACCCCAGATATTCCCTGAGCTCCAGATGTTTGTAGATAAGTGACATCCCTCTTTGGCTGTCTCATAGTCAAATCTCAAATTTAATATACGCACAATTAAGCCTTTTTTCTTTTTCTTTTTCTTTTTTTTAGAACTCTTTAAAATTGAACTTCTGATTCTCTCTCTTCACCACACCAAATCTTGTCCTGTGCCAGTCTTTTCTAACTCAGTAAGTGATACCTGTACTGACTCACTCAGCCAACAAAGCCAGAAATTCAGGAGCCATCCTTGAGTGTCAGCTTCTTTCTAACTCCAGCTCATACCTGGTCCCTCCTGGCCTGTGAGTCTTCACTGCGGCATGATCACTCCGCCTCTCCACTTCCCTTTCTCACTGGCTTGTTCTCCGACTCTTCCCTAGTTCACATCACTAAGAGATTCTGATTCAACTTTGTCTCTGCTGGGTTTTTTTCATGTCCTGAAGGAAGTCAACCCATCTTGTTGGTTCTGTTTCACAAGTTTTTTAGCATGTCCCTGCTCTCATGAAATTGATAAATGTTTTGCAAACTTTTTCAAAACCTTATCATCCCAAAGTGACAGGTAGAGATGAAAAAACAGAGCCGCAGACTAATTCAGTGGTTGATGGAGGCTTCTGACAGTGTCCACTGTTGTGTCTACACACTATTTTACTTCATTTATTTTTGTTTTGTTATCTAGACTTTGTACTTGTTTCTTTTTTTTTTAATAATTGCTTTTTTGAAATACAACTCACCTACCATAAAATTCACCCTTTAAAAGTGTACAAAGATTGGAGTTTTTTAGTATGTTAGTACTTGTGCAACCATTATCGCTACCTCATTTTAGAGCACTTGATTCCTCTTTAAACTTTTGTTTTCAGCTCTCTGATAAAAAATTTGAAATTATGTACTTTATCTCCTCATAGTAAGCATAGCGGTTTTATACTTGGAGTTAGATTACTCCAGTATCTGGTGTGCTTGTTGATGTTTCTAATGTCCATTGTTTCTGCTGGTTTCAGTTATAAAATTTTCCTTGTGTGCCTTGTTATTTTTTAGTTGCATGCTAGAGGTTTTATTTGTAAAACCGTTTGCAGAAATTATTGAAACCTAACATGGTATACTCCTCTAGAGAGGATTCACCTTTGCTTCTGCCGGGCGCTTGTGAGCACTAGCAGTCCTGGATTACCTCAGGTTTTTTCAGATGTTTGGATTATCAGAAGGAGAACTACAAACCCCATGATGCTTGTCAATATCAGCTTTCCTCTTGTTCATGGGTATACCCCTGTGGGGTCCCTACAAAGGGAATAGCTTCACTTGGGTTCCCTCCACTCTGCTTACATCTGGCCCTGAGGTCTAATCTTCATGCTTTTAGCCATGGAAGGTTGTCAATTGCTCAGTTCCACATTTCTTTTGTAATTCAGGTATAATTGACATAGAACATAATGATTTCATATTTTTATCTATTGTGAAATGATCTCCACATTAAGTCTAGTTAACATCCATCACCATACATAGTGTCAAAAGTTCAGGAAAAATACAGAAGTAAAACCAATGAATCACTAAAGTAGTATTGGATAAAAGCATATTGTGCAGATACCAGAAGGACAGTTTGCAAGCCAGGAGCACTCAAATCGAAACATGGAATGAGGCTTACAGGTTTATTATTATAAACCAGCTTATATAGTATAGAGACAGTGATTGTTTATTCTTCACAGTGATTGTTATAATACTAGAATTTTCTTAAAGGGAATTATTGGTTACCTCATGGGGGAACAATTTAAGTTTCACGTATGATTTCCAGAGGCATAAGCAAGAAGAGACCCAGGTCAGGTTAGCCTCACTTGCCTCGCAAAATAATCTCCAAGACAAGGTCTGGTCTCCATATGTGTTTGATTCTAACAATTCCTTTTTGGTCATTCTCTTAGCTGAGTGTAGCCAACTAGTATAGTGTTACTCTTGGTTACCACTGTTGATAGCCAGGCTAAAGAATCACACATTCACTGTTTCCGATAGTTGAGTCCTCAGGATGGAGGGTCATGTAGTCACTGTCACCAGCAGTCAGATCATCATCATACATGTGGGAGGTCAGATCATTGAGTTCCTTAAGTTGTCTAATCCTCATGGATATAATTCGAGGTGTGAGTGGTTACCCAAAGACATTCAAAACTGTTGAGAGGATACAACACATTAGAGAGATTGATATGCCTGATAAAGAGATATGATTCTCTAAGGAGAATAATAGCCAAGGATTGAAAAATTTCCCAGAAGCCAAGATTTAACCAACTAATCAACTTAAATGGGTTCTAATCAGATTCAGGTTTTACCTAATTCAATCTACATTTTTTTATTTCACATAGGCACAGTAGATGTATTAACTGTCCCATATCTTCATGATTATTTTGGACAGCATGAACATAAGGATGTTTTATTTCAGGAGGCAGAATTACAGATGACCTTACACCTTAACTAGGCCTCTATGATGTGAGCAATCAAATAACTTAATAAGAGGCATTTCTATGGAAATAATAGAAAAACAAAGGTTAATAGCTCAAATAAATTATAAATTCATTTTTTAGTTTAGACAGCAGCCAGTTGAGAAAATTTCTAGATTTGAGTTTGAAGCTTTTTTAGAAGATAAAATGAGGATGACACATTCAGGCACATGGCTTTTCCTGGTTTGCAGTTTGTCTTTGATGATGTCATCGGGCATCGAACTTTCTTGAATGGTGGTCCATACAGCAACAGGCATAAAGATTATCCATACATGATCTACTGTGGTGATTTCTCTGAAGTTTACCAAACTGAAGTTTACACTACAATTTTCTATTGAAATACAATTTTTTGTAGTTATCCCATTTTTATCAAAGATATATACAGTGAAACTAATTTGTAAAAATTAGGTCTAGTCTTATTAAATTTGGATTATTTACATACATGTAGTAAGAATAGTAATTCATTGCATTTTCTCAAATATGACATTTCAATCAAACCTTTGGAAGTATTCAAGGAGCTTTATTGGCTCCATAAAGTCAACCTTAGTTCTTTAAAATTTCCTGGTAATAAGGAATCTCAGATTAGACCTTTAAAGTTTCTTTAGGCTAAGAGCCAAGCTAAGGATTTGTCTAATTGTGTCCTTTACAAGGAGAACAGATTCTTAATAGAGTTTATATAAATACCTATATTGTCATGAAAAATAAGAATATTTAGTAAGAGTTTCTGAATTCCAGAGATATCAGATAGGAAGAAAAAATAATATTTCAACTTTTGTTTATAAAAGTATACTTTATCAAATTGCTGTAAGATGTAAATAATTTAGAAGAGAAAAGGGGGTCCTTTAAATTTGGAAAACAAAATATTAAAGAACCAGCAGTGTTTTAATGAAGTCATTAAGTTTTTATTTTAATTTAGTGTTATATTAGTTTCAGATGTACAATATAGTGACATAGCATAGTTTCAGGTATACGATATAGTGATTCAACAATTCCATACATCACCCTGTGCCATCACAAGTACATTCCTCAATCCCCATCACCATTTCACCCATCCCCCCAACCATCTCCCTGTGATAACCTTGATAACCATCAGTTTGTCCTCTGTAAGTTAAGAGTCTGTTTCTTGGAGGATCCCTAGCTGGCTCAGTCAGTAGATACTGTAACTCTCAATCTTGGGGTCATGAGTTCAAACCCCACATTCGGCATAGAACTTACTTTAAAAAAAAAAAAAAAAGTGTTTCTTGGTTTATCTCTTTTTTCCTTTGCTCATTTGTTTTGTTTCTTAAATCCCACATATGAGTGAAATCATATGGTATTTGTCTTTCTCTGATTTATTTTGCTTAGCACTATACTTTGTTTCCATCCATGTGATTGCAGATGGCAAGGATTCATCCTTTTTATGGCTGAATAATATTCCACTGTATATATAAGCCACTTCCTCTTTATCCATTCATTTATTGATGTACACTTGGGCTGCTTCCATAATTGGGCTATTATAAATAATGCTACTATAAACTTAAAGGTGCATGTATCACTTTCAATTTGTGTTTTGTATTTTTGGTGTAGATACCCAGTGGTACGATTTCTGGATCGTAGGGTAGTCCTATTTTTAACTTTTTGAAGAACCTCCATACTGTTTTCCATAGTGGCTGATCAGTTTGCATTCCCACCAAGAGTGCAAGAGGGTTCCTTTTTCTCCACATCCTCACCAATACTTGTTGTTCTTGTGGGCTTTTTTTAAGTTTCTATTTATTTTCTCATTTAAGTAATCTCTACACCCAACCTGGGGCTCAAACTCACGACCCCAATATCAAGAGTTGCATGCTCTACTGAATGAGCCAGCCAAGCGTCCCATTCTTATACTGTTGTTTTCTTAGCCATTCTGACAGGTGTTATGTGATCCTCACTGTAGTTTTGATTTGCACTTTTTGATTTGTATTTATAATCATCATCAGTTTTTTGAGACCTATACTTTTGTTTCATCTTGGGTTAGCAGCTTTATGAATGAATCCGCTTTCCACTAGATTTTTAGAAATTCTTATCTAGTTCAGTGTTATGATTTAAAGTTATCAGAAACATGTATTCTAGAATACTAGTGAGGGTCTTTTCCATGAATCTTTTTGAAGATGAACATCTTTGCTGTAGTTGATTGTAAATGCCTCCAGAGAAAAATCAAGAGTAAAACAATAAATATCTGTGAATGACAAGACTTCAAAATAGCTTTGGTTAAAGATCTGGTAAGAGTTTGCCAAAAAAAAAAAAAAAAAAAAAAAGACACAAATGAGAAGCAGATTGTTATCTTTGTGATAAATAGTCCTGTAAAATAATAACTGGAATTATAACTGATAACATCATACCAGGACATATTACAATTTTAGGAACTTTGTATAATTTCTGGAATAGCTATATTAATAACAGAACCAAAGAAACCTGGGTGGCTCAGTTGGTTGAGCATCTGCCTTCAGCTCAGGTCATGATCCCAGGACCCTGGGAGGGTTCCCTGCTCAGCCAGGAGTCTGCTTCTCCCTCTCCCTCTGCCCCTACCCCCAGCTTGTGCTCTCTCACATGCATACTCCCTCTCTTGTACTCTCCCACTCTGTCTCTCAAATAAATACATGAAATCTTTAAAAAAAAAAAAAAAAAGTACACAAGATCCTCGTCCATAGTGGCTATACACGTAAGAGGGAGGAGTCTTTATAGGACATACAGAGAGAGTTTTAGACCAGGTAGAACCCATCTTTGCCTTTAGAGTCCCTAACACAAATCATCTATAGGGGCCCCAGTAATTCTACCATGGTATAAAATCAAGAATCGTGGGTTTTTCCCTTTACATACAGCAGGGCAACTTACCGAATAGCTTCAACAAACAAAAACAGAAAGCAAATGTGCACAGTGAAGCTGGAGAGCCCAGAACACAGGTAATGGAGTTCAGATCAAGAGAGATGTATCCTCAAACTCCAGAGTCAGTGAGAAATCACTGAGCCCAATGTGGTGTGTGGGTACAGTACCTGGTTGCTCACCAGACTTGGAGTGATTGGGTAGCTTCTTTGGATCCCACTTCTGACACCAGAGAGTGCCAAAAGTTCAGGGAAAAAAAAACAGACCTACAACCAATGAATCTCTGAAGTACTATTAATAAAAATATATTGTGCTTACACCAAAAAAAAAAAAAAAAAAAAAAAAAAAACAGTTTGCAAGCCAGAGGCTCTCCAATCAAAGCATGGAAGGAGGCTCAGAGGTATATTATTATAAAGCAGCTTCTGTAGTGTAGAGGTAGTGACTGGTTACAGTATTCGAATTTTCTTAAAGGGAATTGGTTAGTGGTTATCTCATATCAGTTTGGGGATCAATTTAAGTTTCATTTATCATTTTCAGAGGCATAAGCAAGAAGAGTCCCATGTAAAGTTAGCCTCATTGCCTTGCAAAATAAGTTAAACTTTGCCTGTATGACTAAATTATTTTTGTCTGTCCAGAGAATTTTCAAGTCTGGACTTTATTTGTGTTTGACTTTAACAATAGTTAGAAAAAAAATATTTCTTATGATAAGGACTTTTAAAAGATACTCCCTTCACAACTTTCAAATATGCAGTACAGTATTATTTTTTTTTTTAAAGATTTCATTTATTTGTCAGAGAAAGAGTGAAAGAGAGAGCACAAGCAGGGAGAGTGGCAGGCAGAGGGAGAAGCAGGCTCCCTGCTGAGTAAGGAGCCTGATGTGGGACTCAATCCCAGGACCCTGGGAGCATGACTTGAGCCAAAGGCAGATGCTTAACTGACTGAGCCACCCAGGCATCCTGCAATACAGTATTATTAACTATAGTCTTTGTGCTCTACATTATATCCCCATGACTTATTTGCTTTATAATGGGAAGTTTGTATTTTTTACCACCTTCATCCATTTCACCTTCCCCCCATCCCCACCACTGGCAACCACCGATCTGTTTTTTGTATCTATGAGCTTTGGGTTTTGTTTTGCTGTTTTTCTTTTGTATTGTTTAGACTCCACATATAAGTGAGATCACACAACATTTGTCTTTGACTTATTTCATTTAGCATGATGTCCTCAAGGTTTGTCTCATTGCAGATAGCAAGATTTTATTTTTCCATGAATGAATAGTATTTCATTATGCATATACACACACTCACATACCACATATTCTTTATCCATTCATTCATCCATTGATGGACCCTTAGGATGTTTCAATATTTTGATTATTGTAAATAATTCTGTAGTGAACGTAGTGGGGTGTATCTTTTTAAGTTAGTGTTTTCATTTCCTATGGATAAATGCGCATAAGTGGAATTGCTGAATCATACGGTAGTATATTTTTAATTTTTAAAGGAACCTCCATATTGTTTTCCACAGTGGCTGCACCAATTTACATTCCCACCAACAGTGCACGAGGGTTCCTTTTTCTCCACATCCTCCCCAACACTTGCTGTTTCTTTTCTTTTGATAATAGCCATTCTAACAGTTATGAGGTAATATCTCATTGTAATTTTGATTTGAATTTCCCTGCTAATTAGTGATGTTCATGACCATCTGTGTGTCTTTGGAAAAAATATCTATTCAGGTCCCCTGCCCATTTTTTAATCAGATTGTTTTTTGCTATTGAGTTGTATGAGTTTTTTATATATTTTGGATTTTTAACTCCTTATCATGTATGATTTGCAAATATTTTTTTTCCATTCAATAGGTTGCCTTTCATTTCGTTGATAATTTCCTTTGCTCTACAGAAGGTTTATAGTTTGATGTAATTCCACAGGTTCATTTTTGCTTTTATTGCCTTTGCTTTTGGTGTCAGGTACAAAAAATCATCACCAAGACCAATGTCAAGGAGTTGACTGCCTATGTTTTCCTCTAAAAGTTTAATGGTTACAGGTCTTACATTCAAGCCTTCTTATCCATTTTGAGTTAATTTTGTGTATAAAGTAAGAGAGTAATCTAGTTTCATTCTTTTCCTTGTTCAGTTTTTCCAGCATCATTTACTGCAAAGACTGTCCTTTTTCCATTGTTATTCTTGGGTCCTTGGTCATAACTTAATTGACCATGTACGTGTGGGTTCTCTATTCTGTTCCATTGATCTATATGTCTGTTTTTATGCCAATACCATACTGTTTTGATTGTTTCAGCCTCGTAATATAGTTAGAAATCAGGAACTGATTTCAAACAAAGCCTCCAGCTTTGTTCTTTTTTCTCAAGATTGCTCTTGCTATTTGAAATCTTTTATGGTTCCATACAGATTTTAAGGTTGTGGGTTATATTCTTGTAAAAATAGATATTGGAATTTTGATAGGGATTATACTAAATCTGTAGATTGCTTTGGGTAGTATGGACGTTTTAAAAATATTCTTCCAATCCATGAGCATAGAATATCTTTCCACTTATTTGTGTCATCTTCATTTTCTTTCATCAGTGTCTTATAGATTTCAGTGTATGGGTGTTTTACCTCCTTGGTTAAATTTATTCCTAGGTATTTTATTCTTTTTCATACAATTGTAAATAGAATTGTGTTCTTAATTTCTTTCAGATAGTTTGTTATTAGTGTGTAGAAACTTTTTTACATATTAATTTTTTATCCTGTAACTTTACTAAATTTATTAGTTTTTTTTTAAGATTAATTTATTGGGGTGCTTAGGTGGCTCAGTCGTTACGCGTCTGCCTTCGGCTCGGGTCATGATCCCAGGGTCCTGGGATAGAGCCCCGCATCAGGCTCCCTGCTCAGCTGAAAGCCTATTTCTCCCTCTCCCACTCCCTCTGCTTGTATTCCCTCTCTCGCTGTGTCTTTCTCTGTCAAATAAATAAATAAAATCTTTTTTAAAAAATAAGATTAATTTATTTAATCATTTTTGAGAGAGAGCAGGAGGAGAGGGAGAGAATCTCAAGCAGATTCTCTGCTGAGCTCAGAGCCCGACACCAGGCTCAGTCTCACAACCCCAAGATCATGACCTGAGCCAAAATCAAGAGTCAGAGGCTTAACCAACTGAGCAACCCAGATGCCCCTTGAATTTATTAGTTCTTTTTTTTTTTTTTTTAAGATTTATTCATTTATTTGACAGAGATCACAAGTAGGCAGAGAAGCGGGGGGGGGGGGGGGAGCAGGCTCCCTGCTGAGCAGAGAGCCCGACGTGGGGCTCAATCCCAGGACCCTGAGATCATGACCTGAGCCGAAGGCAGAGGCTTTAACCCACTGAGCCACCCAGGTGCCCCAAATTTAATAGTTCTAATAAGATTTTTTTTTTTGGTGGCATCTTTAGGGTATTCTACATATAATATCATGTCATCTGCAAATAGTAATCATTTTATTCTTCCTTGCCAATTTGGATGCCTTTTATTATTTTTTTCTTGCCAAGTTGCTCTAAGAATTACAGTACTGTGTTGAAAAAAACTGGCAAGAATTAGCATCCTTGTCTTATTCCTGATCTTAAAGGCACTGTTTTTTTTTTAAAGATTTTATTTATTTATTTGACAGAGAGAGAGAGAGAGAGATCACAAGTAGGCAGAGAGGCAGGCAGAAAGAGAGAGGGAAGCAGGCTCCCTGCCGAGCAGAGAGCCCGATGCGGGACTCGATCCCAGGGCCCTGGGATCATGACCCGAGCCGAAGGCAGAGGCTTAACCCACTGAGCCACCCAGGTGCCCCTTAAAGGCACTATTAAGTGTGATACTAGCTGTGGGTTTGTCATATTATGACCTTTATATGTTCAGGTATATTCCCTCTTTTTTGAGAGTTTTTATCATGAATAAATGTTGAATTTTTCTGCATGTATTCAGATGACCATATGATTTTTATCCTTCATTTTGTTAATGTGTGTATCATGATTGATTTGTGGGTATTGCACCATCTTTGCATCCCTAGGATATATCCCACTTGATGGTGGCATATGATCCTTTTCATGTATTGTTGAATTTGGTTTGCTAATGTTTTGTTGAGGATTTTTGCATCTATGTTCATTAGTGATATTGACCTATGATTTTCTTTTATTGTGGACTCTTCATTTGGTTTTGGTATTAGGGTAATATTTGGCCCCACAACGTGAGTTTGGAGGTTTTCCCTCCTCTTCCGTTTTTCAGAAGAGTTTGAAAAGGATTGGAATTAATTTTTAGAGTGGGCAGAATTCACCAGTGAAGCCATCTGGTCCTGGACTTTCATTTGTTGGGAGGTTTTTTTATTACTGATTCAGTCTCCTTATTAGAAATTGATATATTCACGCTTTCTATTTCTTCATGATTCAGTCTTCTAAGGTTTTATGTTTCTAGGAATTTTTCCTTTTAAGTTGTCCAGTTTGATGGTGTTTGTATTTCTATGGTATCAGTAATGTCTCCTCTTTCATTTTTTATTTTATTTGAACCCTTTCTTTTTTTCTTGATGAATCTAAGTCTAGTTAGTGGTTTGCCCTTTTTACCTTTTCAAGCTCTTAGTTTCATTGATCTTTTTTTATTGGTTTTTTAGTTTCTCTTTCATTTGTACTCTGATCTTTGTTATATTCTACCTTCTACTAACTTTGGGCTCTTCTTTTTCTAGTTCCTTGAGATGTTCAGTTAGGTCATTTATTTGAAATCTTTCTTGTTTCTTGACAGAGGCCTTTACTAGTATGAGCTACCTTCTTAGAACTACTTTTATTACATCCCATAAATTTGGGGATGTTACATTTTCATTAGTCTCAAGGTATTTTTTTTAATTTCTCTTTTGATTTTTTTTCTTTGACCCATTGGTTATTCGGTAGCATGTGGTATAATCTCCACATAGTTGTGAATTTTCGAGTTTTTAAATATATATTTTTTAAGATTTTATTTATTTGACAGAGAGAGACACAGCAAGAGAGGGAACACAAGCAGGGGGAGTGGGAGAGGGAGAAGCAGACCTTCTGCTGAGCAGGGAGCTGGACACAGGGCTCTATCCCAGGACTCCAGGATCATGACCTGAGCTGAAGGCAGACACCCAACGACTTAGCCACCCAGGAGCCTTGTCCAGTTTTCTTCTTGTAATTGATTTCTAGTTCCCTACTATTGCAGTTGGAAAAGATAGTTGATATGATTTCAGTCTCCTTAATTTATTGACTTGTTTTGTGGACTAAACTATGATCTATCCTGGAGAATGTTCCATGTGTGCTTGAGAAGAATGCCAAGTCTGTTGCTTTTGGATAGAATATTGTGTATATATCTATAAAATCTATATGGTCTAACATGTTATTTAAGGCTGATGTTTATTGAGTTTCTCTCTGGATGATCTATCCATTGATGTAAGTGGTACATTAATGTTCCCTACTATTTTGCTATTTCTCCCTTTGGTATTTTTTTTATTTTGTTCTGTTTCTTTTTCTTTTTCTTTTTTTTTTTTTCCTATTTATTTATTTATAAAGGCAGAGGGAGCGAGGGAGGGAGAGAGAATCTTAAGCAGGCTCCATACCCAGTGCAGGGCTCAATCTCACAATCCTGAGATCATGACCTGAGCCAAAATCAAGAGTCAGACACTTGACCAACAGAGCCACCCAGATGACCCTCCCTTTAGGTATGTTAATATTTACTTTATATGTTTTAGTGCTCCTGTGTTAGGTGCACAAATGCTTACAAAAGTTATATCTTTCTGTTGAATTGAGTCCTTTATCGTTATGTAATGCCCTCGTCTCTTATTATAATCTTTGTTTTAAAGGGTTTTTTTTTTTTAAAGATTTTATTTATTTGAAAGAGAAAGAGTGAGCACAAGCAGGGGGAGGGGCAGAGGGAGAAGCAGATTCCCCGCTGAGCAGAGAGCCCAACTTGGGGCTCAATCCCAGGATCCCAAGATCATGACCTGAGCCGAAGGCAGATGCTTAACTGACTGAGCCACCCAGGTGCCTCTAAAGTGTGTGTGTGTGTGTGTGTGTGTGTGTGTGTGTAAAAGTATAGCTACCCTAATTTTATTTTGGTTTCCATTTGTATGGAACATCTTTTTTTATCCCTTTCCTTTCGGTCTGTATATGTCCTTACATATGAAGTGAGTCTTTTGTAGGCACCATGTGGATGGGTTTTATTGTTTTTATCCATTCAGCTACTCTCTGTCTTTTGATTGGAGAATTTAGTCCTTTTACACTTAATTATTGATAGGTATGTACCTATTGTCATTTTGTTCGTTTCCTAGTTGTTTTGCAGTTTGTGTCTCTTTTTCTCTTGGTGTCTTCCTTTTGGCTTAATGACTCTATTTAGTGGTATGCTCAGGTTCCTTCCTTATTATTTTCTGTGTATCTGCTATAGGTATTTGCTTTGTGGTTACCATGAGGCTTACGTATAACATATTCACACATTCATAACAGTCTGTTTTAAATTGATAACAACTCAAGTTTGAGTGCATTTTAAAGCTATGTGTTTTTACTCTCCCCAACCTATGTTTTATGTCTTTGTTGTCACAATTTTACATTTATCTTGTGTATCACTTGACTAATTATTGTAGTTACGGTTATTTTTACTGCTTATTCTTTAACCTTCATACTAGTTTTACAAGTAATTAATCCACTACCTTTACTATATATTTACTTTTCCAGTGAGATCTATTCTTTCACATTTTCATGTTACTAATTGGTACCCTTTCTTTTCAGCCTAAAGAGTACATTTAGCATTTCTTCTAAGGTTAGGTTAATGATGATGAATTCCTTTAGCCTTGCTCATCTAAAATAACTAGCTCTCATTCAATTCTAGATAATAAGTAGAGTATTCTTGGTTGGAAATGTTTTGTTTTTTTGGGTTTTTTTCCCCTATACTTTGAATATATCATGCCACTCTCTCTGGCCTGCAATGTTTCTGCTGAAAAATCTGCTGATAAGCTAATGGGGGTTCTTTTGTGCCTAATGAGTTTTTCTCTTGCTGCTTTTTGAGATTCCTCTCCTAGTCTTAAATTTCTAACATTTTAATTATAATGTGTCTTGGTGTGGGTCATTTTGAGTTTTTTTAATTAACATATAATGTATTATTTGCCCCAGGGGTACAGGTCTATGAATCATCAGACTTACACATTTCATAGCACTCACCATAGCACATACTCTCCCAATGTCCATAACCCAGCCACCCTATCCCTAACCTCCAACCCCCAGCAACCCTCAGTTTGCTTTGTGAGATTGAGTCTCTTATGGTTTGCCTCCCTCCTTATCCCATCTTGTTTCATTTTTTCTCTCCCCAGCCTCCATGACCCCCTGCCCTGCCTCTCAAATTCCTCATATCAGAGAGATCATATGATAATTATCTTTCTCTGATTGACTTATTTTGCTTAGCATAATACCCTCTAGTTCCATTCATGTCATTGCAAATGGCAAGATTTCGGGTTTTTTGATGGCTGCATAGTATTCCAGTGTGTGTGTGTGTGTGTGTGTGTGT
>CM052895.1:79547530-79563174 GCA_028534135.1 Potos flavus | reverse complement strand
GATGTTTCTAGGAAGAAGTTGCTGCAGCTGAGGTCAAAGAGGTTGCTGCCTGTGTTCTCATCAAGGATTTTGATGGATTCCTGTCTCACATTGAGGTCTTTCATCCACTTTGAGTCTATTTTTGTGTGTGGTGTAAGGAAATGGTTGAGTTTCATTCTTCTGCATGTGGCTGTCCAATTTTCCCAACCCCATTTGTTGAAGAGACTGTCTTTTTTTCTATTGGACATTCTTTCCTGCTTTGTCAAAGATTAATTGACCATAGAGTTGAGAGTCCATTTCCGGGCTTTCTATTCTGTTCCACTGATCTATGCGTCTGTTTTTGTGCCAGTACCATACTGTCTTGATGATTACAGCTTTGTAATAGAGCTCGAAGTCTGGAATTGTGATGCCACCAACTTTGATTTCCTTTTTCAACATTCCTCTGGCTATTCGGGGTCTTTTCTGGTTCCATATAAATTTTAGGATTATTTGTTCCATTTCTTTGAAAAAAATTGTTGGTATTTTGATAGGGGTTGCATTAAACATGTAGATTCCTAGATATCTTATGGTTTTGGGTGAAGTTATATATAGGATTGACTCCTTAATTTCTCTTTCTTCTGCCTTGCTGTTCGTGTATAGAAATTCAACTGATTTCTGTTCATTGATTTTATATCCTGACACTTTACTGAATTCCTGTATGAGTTCTAGCAGTTTCGGAGTGGAGTCTTTTGGGTTTTCCACATAAAGTATCATATCATCTGCAAAGAGTGAGAGTTTGACTTCTTCTTTGCTGATGTGGATGCCTTTTCTTTCTTTTTGTTGTCTGATTGCTGAGGCTAGGACTTCTAGTACTATGTTGAATAGCAGTGGCGATAGTGGACATCCCTGCCGTGTTACTGACCTTAGGGGAAAAGTTCTCAGTTTTTCCCCATTGAGAATGATATTCGCTGTGGGTTTTTCATAGATGGCTTTGATGATATTGAGAGATATGTACCCTCTATCCCTACACTTTGAAGAGTTTTGATCAAGAAAGGATGCTGTACTTTCTCAAATGCTTTTTCAGCATCATGGTTCTTGTTCTTTTCTTTTATTAATGTATTATATCACATTGATTGATTTGTGGATGTTGAACCAACCTTGCAGCCCAGGAATAAATCCCACTTGGTCATGGAGAATAATCCTTTTAATGTACTGTTGGATCTTATTGGCTAGTATTTTGGTGAGAAGTTTTTCATCCGTGTTCATCAAGGATATTGGTCTGTAATTCTTTTTTGATGGAGTCTTTGTCTGGTTTTGGGATCAACGTAATGCAGGCCTCTTAAAATGAATTTGGAAGTTTTCCTTCCATTTCTATTTTTTGAAACAGTTTCAGGAGAATAGGTATTAATTCTTCCTTAAATGTTTGGTAGAATTCCCCTGGGAAGCCGTCTGGCCCTCGGCTCTTGTTTGTTGGGAGCTTTTGATGACTGCTTCAATCTCCTTACTGATTATGGGTCTGTTCAGGTTTTCTATTTCTTCCTGATTCAGTTTTGGTAGTTTATATGTCTCTAGGAACGCATCCATTTCTTCCAGATTGTCAAATTTGCTGGTGTATAGTTGCTCTTGATATGTTCTTATAACTTTCCTTTTGTTGTTGAGTTCTAGTTTCAAAGCACTGTAGTCTGAAAATATGCAGGGAATGATCCCAGTCTTTTGGTACTGGTTGAGACCTGATTTGTGACCCAGGATGTGATCTATTCTGGAGAATGTTCCATGTGCACTAGAGAAGAATGTGTATTCTGTTGTTTTGGGATGGAATGTTCTAAATATATCTGTGATGTCCATCTGGTCCAGTGTGTCATTTAAAGCCTTTATTTCTTTGTTGATCTTCTGCTTAGATGATCTGTCCATTTCAGTGAGGGGGGTGTTAAAGTCTTCTACTATTATTATATTATCGTTGGTGTGTTTCTTTGCTTTTGTTATTAATTGGTTTATATAATTGGCAGCTCCTATGGTAGGGGCATAGATATTTAAAATTGTTAGATCTTCTTGTTGGACAGACCCTTTATGTATGATACAGTGTCCTTCCTCATCTCTTATTATAGTCTTTGGCTTAAAATCTAATTTATCTGATATTAGGATTGCCACCCCAGCTTTCTTTTGATGTCAATTAGCATGGTAAATTGTTTTCCAACCCCTCACATTAAATCTGGAGGTGTCTTTGTGTCTAAAATGAGTTTCTTATAGACAGCATATTGATGGGTCTTTGATACCCTGTGTCTTTTGATTGGGGCATTTAGCCCATTTACATTCAGGGTAACTATTGGCAGATATGAATTTAGTGCCATTGTATTGCCTGTAAGGTGACTGTTACTATATGTCTCTGTTCCTTCCTGGTCTGTTACTTTTAGGCTCTCTCTTTGCTTAGAGGACCCCTTTCAATATTTCCTGTAGGGCTGATTTGTTGTTTGCAAAATCTTTTAGTTTTTGTTTGTCCTGGAAGCTTTTCATCTCTCCTTCTATTTTCAATGACAGCCTAGCTGGATATAGTATTCTTGGCTGCATATTTTTCTTGTTTAGTGCTCTGAATATATCATGCCAGCCCTTTCCGGCCTGCCAGGTCTCTGTGGATAGGTCTTCTGCCAATCTAATATTTCTACCATTGTATGTTATAGACCTCTCATCCCGAGCTGCTTTCAGGATTTTCTCTTTGTCACAGAGACTTGTAAGTCTTACTATTAGATGATGGGGTGTAGGCCTATTTTTATTGATTTTGAGGGGGGTTCCCTGTGCCTCCTGGATTTTGATGCTTGTTCCCTTCGCCAAATTTGGGAAATTCTCTGTTATAATTTGCTTCAATATACCTTCTGCCCCCCTCTCTCTTTCTTCTTCTTCTGGGATCCCAATTATTCTAATATTGTTTCATCTTATGGTATCACTTATCTCTCGAATTCTCCTCTAGTGGTCCAATAGTTGTTTGCCTCTCTTTTGCTCAGCTTCTTTATTCTCCATCATTTGGTCTTTTATATCACTAATTCTCTCTTCTGCTTCATTTATCCTAGCAATAAGAGCCTCCATTTTTTATTGCACCTCATTAATAGCTTTTTTTATTTCAACTTGGTTAGATTTTAGTTCTTTTATTTCTCCCGAAAGGGATTTTATTTCTCCAGAAAGGGATTCTCTAATATCTTCCATGCTTTTTTTGAGCCCAGCTAGCACCTTGATAATCGTCATTCTGCACTCTAGTTCCGACATATTACTAATGTCCAGATTGATTAGGTCCCTAGCCTTCAGTACTGCCTCTTGTTCTTTTTTTTGTGGTGAGTTTTTCCACCTTGTCATTTTATCTGGATAAGAATAGATGAATGAGAGAACAAAATACTAAAAGGGTAGCAACAACCCCAGAAAAATATACACTAACCAAATCAGAAGAGATCCAAAAAAAAAAGTGTGTGTGTATATATATGTGTATATATATATATATATATATATATATATATATATATATATATATATGAGACTGGTGAATAGAACAGAGCCACACATTTGATTTTGGATGTCTTTTGGTCTAAGAAACCTCCCAAAATTTTAAAGAGAGAAAAACTTGTATATATACAAAAATAAGGTAAACACGATGAAGGGATGGAATATGACTGTAAAGATGAAAATTAGGAAAGATTCTAAAAAAGGAATTGATAAGATAAGAAGCTGGTTGAAAAAAGAGGAGGGGCGCCTGGGTGGCTCAGTGGGTTAAAGCCTCCGCCTTGGGCTCAGGTCATGATCTCAGGGTCCTGGGATCGAGCCCCGCATCGGGCTCTGCTCAGCAGGGAGCCTGCTTCCCTGCCTCTCTGCCTACTTATGATCTCTGTCTGTCGAATAAATAAATAAAATCTTAAAAAAAAAAAAAAAGGAAAGAATGTGATCAGACTGGAGACTAGAGCAAAGCCATGTGCTAGATTTAGGGTATATTTTGATCTATTAGAAGAAATTGTATCCCAAAATTTTAAAGGAAAAAAAAGAAACTTATATGTATACAAAAAATAAGGTTAAATGCAATGAAGGGATAAAATATGACTATATGAATGAAAACTAAAAAAGATTTTTAAAAAGGTATTGCTAAGATACAATAGTTTAGAAAACATTAAAATAGGAAAGATTTAAAAAATAGAATGAGAAAAAAATAAAATTTAAAAAATTTAACTTTGAAAGACTAAAAAGTCATGGAAAAAAAGCCATGAATTCTATGTGCTGCATTCTCCTATCTCTGGAGTTCCGCAATTCTCCTTGATCAGTGAACTTGGTCTTGGCTGGATGTTCTTGCTGATCTTCTTGGGGAGGGGCCTGTTGCAGTGATTCTGAAATGTCTTTGCCTGAGGCAGAATTGCACCACCCTTGCCAGTGGCCAGGCCAAGTAAATGCTCAGTTTTGGTCTTGGGAGCTTTCGTTCCCTGAATGCTTTTCGTACAGCTTTGGAGGACGGGAATGAAAATGGAAGCCTCCCGATCTCTGGCCTGCAGGAGCCGAGAGCTCAGGGCCCCACTCCTCAACGTGCCCTCAGAGAAAAGCAGTCAAATCTTTCCCGTCTCCCTGGTCTCCGGCCTCACTGCAAGCTCACCCAGCCTATGACCGAGCATTTCTGTCTCTGGTGCATGGCCCTGTTTGGAGTCCCCAAACTCAGCTGATTCTTGCAGCACACTCCTGCACCACTCCTCCCAGAGGAGGAAGGAGGGGGTCTCTCTGGATATGCCACTTGTGGGGTCCCTGCTTGAAGAGCAGGGGCCCATCTGTGGCTTGGATCATGTGCCGAACTGAGAGCCCCCTCCTCGGCTCCGTCTCTCCAGCCGGCTTCCCCACTCCGATACCTGGGAGCTCTGCCACACTCAGACACCCCTGGTCTTTTTGTGACCCCTTGGGTCCTGAGACCACACTGTCCCCGCGAGGGCTCCAACCCCCGCTTAGCCTCTGGAGTGACGTCCCTCAGTGGAACAGACTTCTAAAAGTTCTAATTTTGTGCTCTGCTGCTCTACCACTTGTGAGGAGCCGGCTCCTCCCCCCACGGTCTCTAGTCCCATATGTTGCCTCAGATTCACTTCTCTGCCCATCCTACCTTCCAGAAAGTGGTCGATTTTCTGTTCCTAGAATGGCTGCTCTTCTTCTATCTCTTGTTGAGTTTGTAGGTGTTCAGAATGGTTTGATAACTACCTAGCTGAACTCCTGGGACCTGATGATATTTAGGTCTCCTACTCCTCTGCCATCTTGCTCCTCCCTCTGGAGTTTATCTTCTTTTGAACTCTCTAGGCTTCCTGGATCTGGATGTCCATTTCTTTCCCAAGGTTTAGGAAGTTTTCAGCCTTTATTTCTTCAAGAAAAATTCCTGCCTCTTTCTCTCTTCTCTTTCTGGGACCTCTATAATGCAAATGTTAGTCCATTCGATGTTGTCCTATAAAGCCCTTAAGCTATCTTCACTCTTTAAAATTCTTTTTTTCTTTTTGCTGCTCTGACTGGGGAGTTCCACTGTTCTGCGTTGGAGTTCACTGATCTTTTTTTCTGCTTCATCTAGTCAGCTGTTGAGCCCCTGTAGTGTATTTTTCAGTTTAATTATTGTATTCTTCAGCTCTGTGACTTCTTATTTGATACTTTCTTATATTTTATTTCCATTTGTTAAAGTTCTGTGTTTATCCATTCTTCTCCTTTTGACCATTACTTTGAACTCTTTATCAGGTAAATTACACATTTCATTAAGGCTTTTTTCTGTTTTACTTTATTCTTTTGTTTAGAACATATTCCTCTGTTTCTTGATTTTGCTTGACTCTGTGTTTGTTTCTCTGTATTAAAGTGAAATATCCATCTCTTCTAGTTTTAAAGGAGTGATCTTGTTTAAGAGATAAATGTTATTGTTCAGCCTTGTCTAGCTCTTGGTAGTCTCTTGAACCTTTATGATTTTCCAAGCAGCCTGTCTTATTTTTAATATAAAGCTCCCATTGTTGGGGGTGTGCCAAGATCTATCTGCCCTAAAGTAGGGGATCTCAGCACCTAGATTCAGGATGATTGGAAGCCAGACCTTCAGGTAGCAGCTTTTGAGTATGCAAATATATATAGTACTGTGAGACCACAAGCACGAACCCTGCTGGCCACCAGACCAGGTGATCTGGAGGTGTTCCATAGATGGCATTAGCAAAAACCAGGGCTCCAGACAAGTGCATATTCTCCTTTCCAGGAGATACTGGAGAGCTGGAGCAAGGCGGAGGAAGAGCACAAAGGTGGTGTCCCCCAGCCTACGTTCCCTGAGAGCACCTCCATAGGCCTCTAGGTGTGTGCTAAACCTGGAGGCCTGTGCCTCAAGCCAAAGCTCCTGGACAAACCTATACACCTCTTTCACAGAAAGACTGGGGGTATGTTTCAGTCTACTGTCTGTACAGTAGTGTTTTGGGGGTGGTAGCCTGCCAAGAACTGATTGTTACAGTCCTGCGGGATGCTGGAACACACCCCTCCCCCAGCCCCCAGATTCAGGCAATCAAGAGGCATCCTGTGGGAAGCAGCCCCCAAAACTGGGGCACCAGACATAACCAGTGCACTGACTACATGTGCAAGCTCCCTTTGCAGAGATCCTGGCATTTTGGTCAGCTCCATATCTATACTCTCTCTAAGATCAGCAAATGCTCTCAGGGTAAAATACCAGAATCATCTCTTTGGCCTTCTGTACTTGCTTCAATCCTGACTTTGTAAGTCTTCACTCTCTTACAGATCTCTTGTGCCTTCAAGTAGACATGTTTAATATTTTTGCCCAGTTTGCTTTCCAAATTGTCCTCAGTTTTAGAGGACTGGTCTGAATTACCTCATCTGCCATCACTGGAAGTAGAAGTTCTCTCAGTTTTGTTTTTAACTATCAACACAGTGGTTAATCAGACCTAGTCAACACCTCTGATACCACAGTGGGTTAACAGACATCCAGTCTGTATTCTCCAGACTGCCGCTGCTCCCCTTTCAGACCCTTGATGGCACGAGAAGCCCAGACTGAGTATCTCAGTGTTGTAGCATGCTAGGTCCTGGGTATTTAGGGATTAGCTAGAGTCTTATTCCCTGCCCTTATGGACCCTACAGTCTGTCCGTTCCATCCTAAAGCCTCCAAGCTTTGTGGGCCACTATTGCCTTCATTGTCAACATTATCTCATCCCCAGCTGGTCTGTTGAGTTGCTACTATCATGATTTCAACTGTCCTTCCCTTGAGTAAACTCTTTCCCAGACTTCTTACTGCCCTTGGGTTGGAAAGGGTCAGTCTGAGCCCAGGTACGCAGGTCTGGCCGTATTCTCTCCAGCCTCATGGCTTATAGACCATTCATACTGCAGTCCCTAAATGTGTTTTGGCACATAGTAGTTTGTCCTCCTAGACTCAGCGTCACCACCTCTGGAGCTCTTGCCTGATTCTCTGAGGCTGCGTCAGCCTGAACAGACACTCTGCTTCTCCGGGTCTGATTCCTCAGCAGGACAAGTATTTTGAAGGCAATGTCAATGTCTCATTCATTTCAGCATCTCTAGCACTTAGTGCATAAGAGATACCAGTTCATGTGGAATGATCTCATTTCTCAAGTTCCATGTATCCCTTGAGGCATTATCTTCTTCACCTGTCTCTCCTTTTTCCTGGGAACCCCAGTCACTTTTCTGTCCCTTAATGGAGGCATGCCAGCTGTTAGTTTGCTTGCACCCCCACCTCCCAACACACAGAGTTCACAGACCTATGGGACACCCTGACTGTTGACCGCCACCTGCTGGTCAATAGGTTTCTCGGACAGTGACAGTTCAGGGATGCAGACAGAGTAGGGGCTCTTAATTTTAAGGCATTCCATGAAGAATGTAAAACCCTTCTCAGAATATTTTCAGATGTACAATATAAAGCACATAGATTACAAGTGAAATCAGTCATAATGAAATATAGGTATCAAAATGTTAGAAAACATATATATTGCTTATAAATGATATATATTATATGTAATGTGATACATACATCTCAATCTTAAATAACAGGATCTAGTGATTGGTTTAATAACTACTGTTATTTCAAAGTGATGAACAAAATTTTGAGACGTCTGCACAGCTGTCTCGTGAGATGAAATCTCTGATTTCTATTGCTGACATAGTCACAGCGACTGCTTATACTACTAGAGTTGGTTGCCTACATCCATACAGATGGAAAGTACTGAATTTCAGTTAGAGGTTAGTCAAACTAAGAACCAAATCTTTTCCCACTCAGGCACAAAGACACTCAATTCTACCCTCTGATTTCTTGTTGGTGATAGGTGAGGACCCCAAGTTAGGAACCTCTAAATGGGGTTTCAGAGGCATGGCAGAAAATTGCTTTTAAATACAGTGACTCTTACTGAGTGTAATGGGCAGCTGAGAGTAGGAGAGGAGGTGTGGTGGAAACAGCACCTCTAGGTCTAAGTTTGAATTTCATAGGCATCATTTACCAGTATTGTGAAGTTTGGCCCAACCTTCCCCTTGCTCTGTGTCCATTTCCTCATCTAGAAAATAGGAATGAAGGTTTTCCTCAAAAGTTGTTAAAAGGATTTAATAAGTTAACATGTGAACACTCCTGGGGGTCAAATGTTTGATGTTAAATGAAAATGTTAATGTTGTTAAATTCTGTAGAACACGCACACACACACGCAGACACACGCATAACTTCTTACAAAACAGAAACCCACCCAAAGTCTGATTGGCTGCGTGACTCACAGAAGATAGTAAACCCTTTCTCACCTGGCAAATGTGGATAAGTCTTAAAAAAAAAAAAAAAGTGGATAAGTCTGCCCTATTTCCACCTCGATCTAAGAGAACAACCACAAATGTAAATAGTCTCTTACCTTGTTATTTTATTAGAAGCATATTTACATTCTTGCAGTTAAACTTTGCAGAGAACATTTTACAAAAGTTTTGTATAAAGTTTTGAAATGACATAAAAATAACTTCTATCCTTTATAAAGGGAAAATATAAGTTAGTTATATTTACTCTGCCAAAAACGGACTGAAAACGAGAAACAGTTCCATCTGTCCCTTACAGAGGAAACATTAGCACAGGGGATGAGGAATACTGTGTGGGCCTTCTCTCTGATGGGCATGCACACTGGCTCCATCATGAGGCCAGAGAATCCAACCAGCCCCCATCCAGAAAGGAAAGGGGAGCTATCAGGCCTTGGGCAACACTGAACAGGGAAGCAGCGACTCCAAGGAGCCATGTGAATGATAAGCCAGATAGGGGAATGAACAAAGGCTTCCATCTGAACCATGAAACTGGCATTTCACCTAAATACTCATTCTCACACCCCAGGTTGCAAAAGGCAATATTGTAAACAAAGCCAAAATCAGCCCTTCCTGACCACTTGCCAGTGCTGACCTTGTCTGGTGGAACTCTATGTTCTGTAATTACACTGCTGCTAGTTCATACTTTCCCAGCACCTGTGCACCAAAAGGAATAAAGGGGAACAATGGTTTCCCTTATCTGGGTCCTTATCCAGTTATCTGGATAGAAAACTATCCCATCTGGGTCAAATACTGAAGCAGGCAAGCTGAATGTTTGCTAATTTAAGAGGACCCCGCCTTCCCACAGCCCCCAGAGCCTCTTCACTGTGTACATAAAAGCCTTGGGAACCCTGAGTCCCTTCTTGTTGAATGGCTACCCTCCCTCCCCAAGATCCAGTTCTAACCAGCGCCAAGAACACACTTCAAGAGAATTGCTTTAGGACCAAGCATCAAACCTTAAATGTTTAGGAGTGAAGGAAAAAGTCCTCCCTGGATGTTAGCCACTCTATCACCAGCAAAACTATACCCAGATTTAATATATCATCCGTATAATTCCTCAAAATCGCCTTCAGTTTTGTTTTTATTTAAAGCAGTATCTTCCTATAGAAGCCATCCATTTATATTTAAGTTAAAAATCAAAACGAACAAAGTTTTCTTTGTAGATAAACTGAATGCCTGTTTGAGCATTGCTTTTATGGGGTTATCTATGTCCTCCAGCCTGTGGGACTCCGAATCTGTAGGCCAGCCAAGTAACCCAAAGGCCCAGGATTCCATCTGAGATACGGAAGCTCTGCATCCGCTGTGTTGCTGAGGACAGGAAGCATTACATTTCTCCTTGAGGCTTTGTCTTCCTCGACAGAAATCCCAGTGACCACTAGCCTGTGTCTCAAGTGTAAGGCCAGACTCCTGCTAGGAGAGGCAGAGGGAAGCAGCCTTCCCGTACCACCTGCAAACAGGACGGGCAGGTGTGAGACAGGAACAGCCCAGGCAGTCTCGTGTGGTGCAGAATTTATCCCTGATGAACACAGGAGCCTGGGTGGGGGCCGAAGGGAATCAGACTGGCAGTTCAGCCTGTACCATTTATGCCAGCACCCAGCACACTTCATACCAATGGCTTCGCCTACACCTGCTCAGGGGCACAGGCCCAGGCAGTGAATTGTGTTTCAGCCCACCTGGCACAGGAGGCCTAGGGCAGAGGCAAGCCTCAGGGCCACGTGTGTGTATATATGTGTGCAAGTAGGCCAGGGGGCACAAGATGGCACGAAACACCTAAGACCCGAATGAATAGTTTAGGCTCTCTTCCATCCCACTGTTGTAGCTAGGGCCTTGTCCCAAGAGAAAAGCTAATCGGGGGTTACTAGAAGGATGAGGGCACCCCCTGAGGCAGCTGGCTGCAGGGTGGGCTTCACTAGAAACTGAAATGGCTGCTAAGAGCCATGGTTCTTGTCTGATACTACAAGGAATGGCTGAAAAGCCAGCCAGAATCACAATATGGACAAACTCATGGTAACCAGCAGCAGCACTTTGCGCCCACAGACAGCAAAACCGGTGTTCTGGCAAACAGGAGGGCCTCAGGGCTTCAGAAGACCATTCCTCCTGGACCCAGGTTGGCCCCACTCTCTGACAGCTTGAAGGGATGTGGGGCTCGAACAGAACATACATTAGGATCAGGCAACACATGATAAAACCTCGCCCTCCGTAAGTGAGCGAGAATTATGGAGCACTATCCTAGTGCTCCTAGTGGGTCTGTTGGGCACAGCTGGGGTAGCACAAGGCAAGGGGCTGGATTCAAGTTGGCATGGAAGCAAGAGGGAAGGGCGGTCCTGAGTTACTTGTTCACAGAGAATGGGTGGGCCTTAGAGGCCCACCAGCCTGCCACCCACAGCCCAGCTGGCTGTTAAGAAGTATCCACAGAGCTGTAGGGGAAGAACTTGGTGGCCTTATTTGGGGTGGTAGGGTTCAGGCATTCTGTCTCCTCATTCATTTTGAAGAACATCTCTTGCTCTCGCTTCTTCTGGTTCAGGTCTTCTTCCAATGCCTAGGACAGAGAGAGGGAAGACAGAGCTCAGTCAGATCCCATAGGACACAGGTCTCCTAAATACAGGACCCCCACCAAAGTGGCCTTCTCTGGAAATCCTACCCCACCCCACCCCCAGGCCTTTAGTGCTTGGTAACTCAGTCTTCCTTCTTTCCTTTCCCAGAGCCGGTCACCCAGCAGATAGCTACCACCTCTTGCTTCCTTCTGCCAAAACCATATAGGAGTTTGCTGTGCGCCAGGGGCTATAGTTTGTGAAATGCCATCTCGGTGTGGGAGGAGGGAGGCAGATGCCAATCTCCTGGCAAGGAAAGAGCCAAATTAATGGAGAAAGACCCAAGGTAGAAAATGGACAGATTTAAGAGCAGACGGTGGGGAGGTAGGGGGTGGAGATTGGTGGGGCAGAGATGTCCAAGTACATAGTATTCCTAATGAGAGCACTGCCCCACAGAGATCATCCAGGGTGTTGTTTTTAAAATACATGAGTCTTGGGCGCCTAGGTGGCTCAGTCGTTAAGCATCTGCCTTCAGGTCCTGTGTCCTGGGATCAAGTCCTGCATTGGGCTCCTTGCCCAGTGGGGAGCCTCCTTCTTTCTCTCCCACTCTCCCTGCTTGTGCGCTCCCTCTCTCTCTCTTTCTCTGTCAAATAAATAAATAATCTTTTAAAAAAAATAAAATACATGTGCCTTCACACCACCCTGAGATTCTGATTCTGAAAATTTGTGGTAGGTGTGGTAGGACAGGGGTTCTGTGTGTTATAAAACACATAGCGTAACTCCAAGCAGAGTGTCTAGTTGGCCATTACTGCAGGAGCATCCCTGGGGCACATCCAAGTTTATCTAGATAAATTAGATCTACCAAAAAATGTCTTGAGGGGTCTCCAATAAAAGGCATTCAATTAAAAAGGGAAGCAAAGTGTACTAGAAAGAACACCATCTGCAAAGCCAGGCACACACCCGATGCTGAGTAAATATGGCTTCATTATTAAGCATCTGACCATCAGCCCAATTTCCTTATTTTCACTGTAGAAGTAACCATGTTCACAGGATTTGACCAGCCTTCTATCTTGTGTCTTTTTTTCTTTTTTTAAGATTTATTAATTTGAGAGAATTGCCTCGAGAATGAGCAGGAGAAGAGGGAATGGGAGACAAGCAGACAAGGGAGCCTGATGCGAGGCTCCATCCCAGGACCCTATGACCAGAGCTGAAATCAAGAGTCAGACACGTAACCGACTAAGCCACCCAGGCACCCCTATTATGTGTCCCTTTTTAAGACTATTTGGATGCCCGAAATCGTCTCAACAAATAATTACCAGATCCCCCCTTATGCTCTTATTCCTTCAGCAGTACTAAGTTCTAGTGAGTTCTCTGTACTTCTAAGAAAAGATGGGGAAGGGACACTGGATCACAATATCAGTCTTTCCAGTTTGTTACAGGATGTCCATGTGAAGGCAGGTAAGGTATTTGAAGTCATGCCGCATCTTGGACTTGACTGATTCGAAACTCCTGGTAATTCACACAGACTCTTGGCTCAAGTTCTCCTTTGCTGGATGTATTAATATTAAAGTGTTTGTGATAAGCAAACATTATATATAAGCCAGATAAAAGTAGTACTGTTTAAGCTTTTGTAACAGAAGTTACAAGATCCAGTGCCTGTGGGAGGCAGCCAAGTGAACTGAATGAATGAAGAGAGCTGGGTGTGAGGCAGTGAGGAGTGGTGGGGACTGTGGTGAGGTGAAGAGCACATGCCGTGTCTGAAGAGGGCGGTTTCTTCTTAGCTCCAGCTGATGTCTGTCATGTGGCATGACAAACCCAGCGTTGCTAGAGCTCCTGGGTTTTCAAAAGAAACTGGAAACCCAGATTTTTATGTAAAATTTTCTTACACAGACATTCCTTGCCGATATTGTCGGTTTAGTTCCAGACTACCGCGATAAAGCAAATATCACAAAAGTAAGTCGAATGCATTTTTTGATTCCCTAGTGCTTCTAAAAATCATGTTTACCAAAACAAGTTATGTTGATAGCATACTACAGTCTTAGGTATGCGACAGCATGGTCTAAAAAAAAACAATGTACAAACCGTAATTAAAGCGTACTTTATTGCTAAAAAATGCTGTCATCTGAGTTTTTAGCAATTCATAATGTTTTTGCTGCTGATGGCTGCTGACTGAACAAGGTGGCTGCTGAAGGTTGGGGTGGCTGTGGCAATCTTTTTATTATTGAAGTATAATTGACATACAACTTTTGTGTTGCTTCCAGGTGTACAACATGGTGATTCGACAAGCTCCGCACATTATGCTCTGCTCCCCGTGGTAAGTGTATTTTTCAATTTTTATTATTGAAGTATAGGTCACATACAAGGCGGTTTCTTAAAACAAGGCAACAGTGAAGTTTGCCACAGTGATTGACTCTTCCTTTCACAATTTCTCTGTAGCGTGTGATGCTGTTTGACAGCATTTCACCCGCAGTAGAATTTCTTTCAAAATTGGAGTTCGTTCTCTCAAACCCTGCCTCTGTCTTATCAACTAACCATGTGATATTTCTAAATTCTTTCTTGTCAGTTTAAGTAAGTCTTCACCAGGAGTAGAGTCCATCTCGAGAAACCACTTTCTTTGTTCATCCATAAGAAGTAACTCCTCATCCATTAGGTTTTATCATGAGATTGCAGCAATTCTGCCACGCCTTCAGGCTCCGCTTCTCATTCTTGTCTTGCTGTTCCCACCACACCTGCAGTTATTTTCTCCACGGAAGTCCTGAACCCCTCAAAGTCATCCGTGAGGGTTGGAATCAACTTCTTTCTGAACTCCTGTTCATGTTGATATTTTGACCTTTTCTCATGAATCATGAATGTATCTAATGGCATCTAGAACAGTGAATCCTTTCCAGAAGGTTTTTGACTTACTTTGCCTAGATCCATCACAGGAATTACTATCTACGGCAGCTATAGCCTCACGAAAAGTATTTCTTAAATAAGTACACTTGAAAGTCAAAATTACTCTTGACCCATGGGCTGCAGAATGATTTTATGTTAGCAAGCATGAAAACACTAATCTTTAAAAAAAAATGATAACATCATTATGGGCACCTGGGTGGCTTAGTGAAGTGTCTGGACTCTTGGTTTCAGCTCAGGTCATGATCTCAGGGTCGTGAGATTGAGCCCCACATTGAGCTCTGCACTGGGCATGGAGCCTACTTAAGATTCTCTCTCTCCCTTTGCACCCCCCACCCCTGCTCACATATGCTCATGTTCTTGCTGTCTTTCTCTCAAAAACAAAAACAAAACAAACATCCATCACGTTGTACGTTCTCCATCAGGTGACCAAGTGCATGGCCAATGAGCAGCAGGTCTCAACGGTGGGCTTAAAATAGTAAACCATGTGGACAGATGTGCTGTCGTCAAGGCTTTGCTGCTCCATTTTGAGAACACAGGCAGAGGAAATTCAGCATAATTCTTAAGGGCTACAGGATTTTGGGGATGGTAAATGAGCACTGGCTTCAACTTAAAGTCACCAGCTGCACTAGCCCCTAACGAGAGTCAGCCTGTCCTTTGAAGCTCTGAAGGCAGGCACTGACTTCTCTCCAGCTATAAACTCGTTATTCTTCTAATAGGAGGCTGTTTCGCCTATGTTGAAAATCTGTTACTTAGTGTAGCCACTCTCGTGAATTATCTCAGCTAGATCTTCTGGAGAACTGGCTGCAGCTTCTATATCGGCACGTGCTGCTTCCCTTGCACTTTTCTGTTCTGGAGACACTCCTTCCATTAAGCCTCATGAACCAACCTCTGCTAACTTCAGACTTTCCTTATACAGCTTCCTCACCTCAGTCTTCACAGAATTGAAGACAGTTAGGGCCTTGCTCTGGATTAGGCCTTGGCTTCAGGGAATTTGTGGCTGGTTTGATCTATAAAAATTTTCTCCATTTCAGCTATAATAAGGCTGTTTAGCTTTCTTATCATTCATGTATTCACTAGAGTAGCACTTTTAACTTCCTTCCAAACTTTTCCTTTGCATTCACGACTTGACTATAACTGTTTGGTGCAAGAGGCCAGATTTTGGCTTATCTCAAATTTCAGCATTGCCTTCCTCTTAACTAAGCTTAGTCATTTCTAGCTTTTGACTTAAAATGAGAGCCATGCAACTCTTCCTTTCACTTGAACACCGAGAGGCCACTGTAGGGTTATTAATTGGCATAATTTCAGTATTACCGTGTCTCATGGAATGAGGCCTGAGGAGAAAGGGAGCGAGCCAGAGGGATGGGCAGTCAGTGGAGCAGTCATGAGATACACAATAGTTGGCCATCTTACTTTTTTTCCTTAAGTGTATTTTATGATTTATTTTATCACAGTATAGTTGACACACAA
>CM052895.1:79519516-79547430 GCA_028534135.1 Potos flavus | reverse complement strand
GGTTTGTTTCTGCTTTTTGTCTACTCTGTTTTGTTTAGATTCCCCATATAATGATATATATATGAAACATAACAGTATTTGTCTTTCTGTGTCTTATTTCACTTAGCATAATACCTTCACCTTGTCTGAAATGGCAAAGATCTCGTTTTTTATGGCTAATATTCCAGTGTGTGTATATCGCGTCTTCTTCATGCATTCATGTATTGATGGACACTTGGGTTACTTCCCTATCTTGGCTATTGTAAATAATGATGCAATTAATATAGAGGTGCATATATCTTTTCAAATTAGTGTTTTTGTTTTGTTTTCTAAATACCCAATAGTGGAATTATTGGATCCTATGATATTTCTAATTTTTTGAGGAACTTCCATACTATTTCCCACAGTGGCTGCACCAATTTACATTTCCCCCAAAGTGCACAAAAGTTCCTTTTTCTCTGCAACCATGTCAACACTTGTTATTTTTTGTCTTTTTAATATGAGCCATTCTGACAGGTGCAAGGTGATACCTACTTGTGGTTTTGATTTACATTTCCCTGATGATTAGTGATGTTGAACATCTTTTCATGTATCTGTTGGTCAAATGTCTATCTTTGGAAAAATGTCTGTTCATGTCCTCTGCCCATTTACTATTTGGGGTTTTTGGTGTTTAAAGTTCTTTATGTATTTTGGATATTAACCCCTTATCAGACATATCATTTGTAAATATATTTTCCCATTCAGTAGGTTGCTTTTTCATTTTGTTGATGGTTTCCTTTGCTATGCAAAAAAGCTTTTCAGTTTGGGGTAGTCTCAATAGTTTATTTTTGCTTTTGTTTCCCTTGCCTTAAGAGATACACCTAAAAAAAATACTGCTACAGCCTATGTTAGAGAAATTACTGCCTATGCTCTCTTCTAGGATTTTTATGATTTCAGGTCTCCCATTTAGGTCTTTAATCCATTTTGAGTTTATTTTTATGTAGTATAAGAAAGTGGTTCATTTTCATTCTTTTGTATGGCTGTCCAGTTTTCCCAACACCATTTATTGAGTGTCTTTTCCCCATTGTATATTCTTGCCTCCTTTGTCATAGATTAATTGACCATGTAAGTGTGGGATTATTTCTGGGCTCTATTATGTTCCGATGATCTGTGTGTCTATTTTTGTGTCAGTACCATACTGTTTTGGTTATTCCAGCTTTGTAGTGTATGTTGAAATCTGAGATTCTGATACCTCCAGCTTTGTTGTTTTTCAAGATTTCTTTGGTTGTTTGGGGCCTTTTGTGGTTCCATACAAATTTTAGTATTATTCTAGTTCTGTGAAAAATAGTGTTGGTATTTTGATAGGCACTGCATTGACTGTAGATTGCTTTGAGCAATATGGACATTTTAACAGTGTTAATTCTTCCAATCCATGAGCATGAAATATCTTTCCACTTGTTTTTATCATCTTCAATTTCTTTCATTAATCTTATAGTTTGGTTGATTCCTAGGTATTTTATTCTTTTTGGTGCAGTTATAAATGGGATTGCTTAATTTATCTTTATGCTACTGTGTTATTAGTATATAGAGGTACAACTGATTTCTGTGTATTAATTTTGTGTCCTGCAGCTTTACTGAATTGATTTACTACTTCTAATATAGTTTTTTTGGTGGAGTCTTTAAGGTTTTCTATGTATAGTATTATGTCATCTGCAAATAGTGACAGTTAAAAGGCATCCAAATTGGTAAGGAAGTATTTAATCTTTTTTTTTTTTTAGCCCATTGCTGTGGCTAGGATTCTCACTACTATGCTGAATAAAAGTTGTGCAAGTGGCCACACTCTCCTTGTCTTATTCCTGATCTTAGGGGAAAAAGTTCTCAGTTTTTTACCACTGAGCATTATGTTAAGCAGTGGGTTTTTCATATATGACCTTTATTATTTTGAGGTATGTTCCCTCTAAACCCACTCTGTTGAGAGTTTTTATCACAAACAGATGCTGGATTTTGTCAAAGCTTTTTCTGCATCTACTGAGATGATCATATGAGTTCTATCCTTCATTTTGTTGATATGCATCATGTTGACCAATCCTTTTAATGTATTGTCGAGTGTGGTTTGCTAATAAGTTTGTTCAGAATTTTGGCATCTGTTGTTCATCAGGGATATGGCCTGTGGTTTTCTTTTTTTTTGTAGTGTCTTTGTTTTAGTATCAGGATTAATTCTGGCCTCCTAGAGTGTACTTGGAAGCTTTCTTTGCTCTTCTATTTTTTGGAATAGATTGAGGAAAATAATGTGTTCTTTAAATGTTTGGTAGAATTCACTGTGAATCCATCTGGCCCTGGGCTTTTTTTTTGTTGGCAGCTTTTTGAGTACCAATTCCATTTCATTTCATTCCTAGAAATTGGTCTGTTATTGGTATTATAATTGGTCTGTTCAGATTTTCTATATCTTCCTGATTCTGTTTTAGAAGATTGTTTCTAGGAATTTATCCACTTCTTCTAGGTTGTCCAATTTGTTGGCATATGTTTTGTACTATTCTCTTACAATCCTTCTATTTCTGGGGTGCTAGATGTTCTCTTTCATTTTTGATTTTATTTATTTGGGTCCTTTCTCTTTTTTACTTGATGAGACTGGCTAAAGGTTTATCCATTCTGTTTAACTCTTCAAAGAAGTGGCTCTTAGTTTTCATTGATTTTTTGTTGTTGTTGGTTGATTTGTTATTCTCAATTTCATTTAAAGCTCTAATCTTTATTATTTCCTATCTTCTATTAGCCTTAGGCTTTGTTCTTTTTCTAGCTCCTTTAGGCATAAGGTTAGATTATTTCCTCTTTCATTTCTTCATTGACCTATTGCTTGTTCAGTAACATGGTGTCTAGTCTTCACATCTTCGTGTTTTCTCAGTTTTCTTTTCTTGTCATTAATTTCCAGTCTCGTACTGTTGTGGTTGGAAGAGATGTGGGATATGATTTCAGTCTTCTTAAATTTACTGAGACTCGCTTTGAAGTTCACCATCTTTTGTGGTCAAGTTTCATGGCACCCCAAAACAATTATGATTGATAGTACCATCAAAGATCACTGATCACCATAACAAATAATAATGAAAAGTTTAAAATATTGCAAGAATTACCAAAATGTGACACAGAGACATGAAGTAAGCAAATGCTATTGGAAAAATGACACTGGGGGATATATTCACCATGCGGTTGCCACAAACCATTAGTTTGGACCGGGGGAACACAATTGTCTGTGAAGTACAATAAAACAGGTATGCCTGTACTTAATTTAAAGGTTGGCAACTTTATTTTTTTAGATTTTTATTTATTTGAGAGAGAGCGCACCAGCACAAAAAAAGAGTGGCAGGTAGAGGGAGTTGGAAAGAAGGTTCTGCTGAGCAAGGAGCCCAAAGTGGGGCTCGATCCCAGGACCCTGGGATCATGACCTGAGCCGAAGGCAGACGCTCAACCAACTGAACCACACAGGCGCCCCAAGGTTGGCAACTTTCAAAACATTTTTAAATTTCTATATGTTGGCCAAACCTAATACCTATAAGCCAGTTTCAGTTTGTGACCTCTGCTATAGGAATAACAATTTAATTATCACAGCTACCACTTTCTGAGCAGAGAGGTTTAGTAACTTGCCCAGGGTTTCACAGCTAGTAATAGGGGAGCCAGGACTTCACTGCATACCTGCCTTACTCCAAAGCCTGTGCTCTGAAGCACGGCTCTCTTATAGCTACCGCATACATTCTTCTATATAACCTGAGGCAGGAATCTGTAATCCTTCTTCTGTAAAGGACCGGACTGTAAATATTTTCAACTTTGCAGGCTCTGAGGTCTCTGTCACAACTACTCAGCTGCTGTTGTAGTGCTAAATCAGCCAGAGACAATATGGAAATGAATGAGCTTGGCTGTGTTCCAATAAAACTTTATTTACAAATGCAGATGGTAGGCCAGATTTGGCCCACGGACAATAGTTTACTAACACTTGCTTTAAGGGAAGAAATGTTATCTACATTTTATAGTCCTAAAAAGCAAGATTGGGAAGGGAAGACTTGTCTGAGGCCATATTCTGTGTTAACTGTGTTAACTGTAACCCAAGCAACACTTTATCGATGCTACCAGATATTCCGTACTTACTTGAAAGAAATGTCTGCATTTTTCTAAAATTATTCTACCGTGTACAGTCATCTCCCCTGCACAGCTCAAGACTGTAGATTATAATGCAAGAGTATTACAAAAACATATCACTCTGGTTCCATGTTCCAACAGTAACCCAGGTAGCTAATGACAGACAGTTCTACAAAGAATTCTGCAAAATAGGACGCCTGGGTGGCTCAGTCAGTTAAGGGTTTGCCTTCAGCTGAGGTCATAATCCTAGAGTCCTGGGATCAAGTCCTGCATCGGGCTCCCTGCTCAGTGGGCAGTTTGCTTTTCCTTCTCCCTCTGCCCCTCCCCCCTGCTTGGGGTCTCCCCCACCCCTCCCTCTCTCTCTCAAATAAAATCTTAAAATAAAAAAAGAATTCTGCATAATAGAAGCCCCACAGGCAAAATCCAGTGCAGCTCTCCAGACATACACTGTAGTACCTCCCCTAAACCCAGGTGCCCTGGAAATATGAGGCAGTTGTTAGAGCAACATGATCATTCATTTTCAAACTCTCTCTCGGGATGTGCCAAGGGTATAAAACACCCAGGCAAGAGAACCAGGTGAACGTTTATTTCCTGATACCAGAGTTAACCTATGTCAGCAGAAGCATTATCGATTTGAGTGTCAAGTATCAAAAGTCCCAACAGGCCGTGACTACACGGCCTGAGAGGAAGGTCTGGGACTGTGGCCAGCTTCCAGACAGAAAGCTTCACTAGCACAGGTAGGGAAGCCTCACTTCAAGGACCTCCAGGGCCATCAGGTCGCTGAAGTGGGCAGCTGCCTCTGGCCCAGACCACAGTCAGACCAAGCAGGAGCTGATGTGTGACAGCAGAACAACCCTCAGGGCTTCAGGACACCTGATCAAGGGCAATTAGGGCAGCTCTCTCCTCGGAGAGTCTAGGAGTGGAAGGAAATGAGTATGTCCTTGGCCTGTACTAGGGGCTGGCTGTGGACTTCTTCATCACACTGTACAATATTCACATCCACTTTATAACAGACCACACTGAGGCCCTGTGATGGTTAATTTTATGTGTCGACTCCCCCAGTTGTTTGGTCAAACACCCATGGAGATGTCATTGTTAAGGAACTTTTAGATGTGATTAATATTTAACTCCGTAGACTCTCAGTAAAGCACATTACCCTCCCTAAACGTGGGTGGGCCTTGTCCAACTAGTCAAAGGCCTTAAAACTGAGGTCCCCCTAAGGAAAAAGGAATTCTGTCTGCAGACTGTCCTGGGACTCACGACTGCAAAATCAACTCTTCCCTGGGTCTCCAACCTGCCCTGCAGATTTCAGACTTACCAGCCATCCACGATTGTATGAGCCAGTTTCTTCAGGTAAATCTATAAATCTGTATCCTATCTGTGTCTGTATTCCCATCGTAGGCAGACACCTGTGGCTGAGCATGGAGAAGAGATTGCCACCGAGACCACAAGCCCAGACATGGTTACCTTTTTGCGTGGCCGAAGCTTCTCCCGCCATTCCTTCAGGTTCTGGTTATGGCTCTCATCTAGGGCCTTCAGCTTCTGGGTTTCATGTTCTACCAGGAGGTGACACTTTTCATTCTGGAACAAATTCCAGGCAGAACAGGTAAGAAACTCAGAAGGCAGAGGTGCAGAGGGCTGGAACAGACCTCATGCTGCAGCCATGATGGTACCAGCATTGTTCATTTCTTATTACATGAAACTCTATACTTATAAATACACAGATACCAAGAAACGACTGGAGGAATATTTCAGAATATTCATGTTAATAGTTCTTATTATGTGGTGGGAGCTACAGTAATTTGCAGCTTTCTTCTTGGTGCTTTTTTGCGTTGTTTGAATTTTTCAGCATGAACACATATGTCATTTTAACAAAACTATAAAACTATTAACAATAAATAAAAATAAGTCCCCTAATCCCACCACTAGAGGCAACCACTGCAAAAATTTAGGCGTTCTGGATGTTGTTTAGCTCACCCTGTATATGGATTTCTGAAACCTGCTTCCCCCAACCCTTAACATTATAATGTGAACATTTCTACAAAAAATTAACATTTTTCATGATCATTTTTAATGCCTACAGAATATCCCACAGTGTGGATTTATCACATTTACTTAAACATTCCCCTATGTATGGTCACTTAGGTTGCTCTTAATTTTCACTATTTTAAATAGCATTGTATTCTGTGCTTTAGGCTGAATTGTGTCTCCCCAAAATTCATATGTTGAAGCCCTAATCCCCAATGTGATGGTATTTGGAGATGGGCCTTTAGGAAAAAATTAAGTTTAGCTGAGGTCCGAGGGTTGGGGCCCTCAAGATGGGATTAGTGTCCTTAGACACTAGAAAGGTGGCTTTCTCCTTCTCTGTGCCATGTGAGCACACAGCAAGCAGCAGGCCATCTGCAAGCCAGGAAGAGAGGCTTCCCCAGAACCCAACCACACTGGGAAGCTGATCTTAGACTTTCAGGCTCCAAAACTATGACAAAATGAACTGTTGTTTAGGCCACCCAGACTTTTATTTTGTTATGGCAGCCAGAGCTAAGATAAACTATATATGTAATTTTCTGTATCTTATGTCATTTCCTAACAAATTTGTGGTAAGGATGAGGACATGGACCTAACACACTCCCAACTTTACTGTTCTCTCTCTGAGATAAGTTGCCTCACAAAAGTTACTCAGAATTTCTCACAGGCAAAAGAGACAAGTCCCTGTTGATTCCTCACAGAGAATCAATCTTATAGTTTATAAGGAGCTTATAAAGCAAGGGGAAAGCACTTTCATCCAGATACATCAACCCTATTGAGTTGGAAGAGTGAAACCCATTGGGAGATTTTCGTTTTGGGTTTCATGCTGTGGCTTCTGAGGATTTAGAAATCAGTTTAGTTAGAAACAGTACTCCTAGCAGCATAGAGTACCTTTCACCTGCCAGGAGCTGGGCCCTTGGGACTCTGTATGGGTTCTCTCAGTTAATCCTCCCAGTATTTCCATGAGGCAGGGATGGGAAAACAGATGCAGAAGGTGAGGGGGTTGGCTAAAATTCACAGAGTGACACATGGCAGGGTCCCTACCTGACAGCCTTCAATCCCTGTCATGTTATCTCCACTCCTCTCCAGAAATTGCCAGATGGGTCTAATAGCCTGAGCAATTTCCTGAAATCAGAGGTTTGAGTCTGCCCATCCCTCAGGTATGGCAATGCCTTGCTCTACCACAAGGAGCCTCCAAGTACCAGCTCCTGGGGTGGCGACCCTCAGGCATGAGGCAAGGTAAGGAGTCCAGAATCTTGAAGAGTTCAGGATCTCCCTTGGGCAAAGGGGTTGCCAGGAGGTTGGCAACACCAGGATACCCTTCCCTGATCTCAGGGAAAGCTTTTGAGCCTCTTGCCCTTAAGGGTGATATGAGCTGTAGGTTTTTGTGTGTGTTCTTTATCAAGTTGAGGAAGTTCCCCTTTGGAAGTTCCCCTTTATTCCTAGTTTACTAAGAGTGTTACCATGAATGTTAGGTTTTGTCGGATGCTTTTTCTATATGATCATGTGCCTTTTCTTTAGCCTGTTGATGTTAGGGATTACATCGATTTTTGAATGTTGAACCAGCCTGGGATAAAGCCCACTTAGGTTCTTTTTATACGTTGTTGGAGAGGATTTGTGCATCTGTGTTTATGAGAGAGAGTGGTTTGCTGTTTTCGGTATTAGGGTAATTGGGGCACCGAGTCGCAAGACACCAGCAGCATGCCCCCGCCAAGGCACTTTCAGCTCAGTCATCTCATTTACAAAGCCTCACCCCAATCCTACAAAATAGGAATTCTAACCCCCAGCCCATACCCCGTCTGTGGAAGCAGGAACTACAGCCTGGGAGGTGATGGGATTTGGCCAACATTACAAGGCAGGATGGAAACTGCTTAAGCCCCGGCTCCTCTCGCGAGACTGCTTCCCCGTTTGTGGAGTCTTTGGTCCCTGAGAGAGGACTGCTTTGAGGGAAACTGAGGCAGTCCAGGAAGGGCGGTACCTGCAGCTGCTGCAGCTCGCTCATGTTGCTCTCACACTGTGCCATCATGTCCCGCATCTGGTTCTCATGTTTCTGCTGCTGCTGTAGCCGCTCCGCCTTCTGCCTCTTCTCCTCTTGCTGGGAGAACTGCCACAGAGAGAGGGTGAGTGCCTCAGAGGGCCACAGGCCTGGTGGGGTGGGGCACCTCACCTCCACCGTTTGTTCTAGAAGGCCCCGTCAGAGGCGCTGGTTTGTGCACAACCTGAGGGCCCTACACCATTCAGGCTCTGCCCTCCTGAGCGGAGACCCGACATTGTGTTGTGACATGGCCACCACACAGGGATCACAGGAGCCCAGGGCCACCGACGCCATGTCCCCAAGCCACATGGATGACACGCACGTGGGGTCTCGGTAGATGCTAGAGGAAGGGGTTTACCAGCAGAGGAAGCGGCAGGATTTAAGTGCCAGCGTCCGAGAGGAAACGGTGACCAGGCTTCCTCCAGCAGAGCGGCTGATGAGGGTGCGACTGGCACGCCTCCTCCAAGCCCCTGCGCTGCAGCTTCTATCTTCCATCCCCCAACCACGTAAGGTGCAGACCCCCCACCTGCTTGATCTTCTCGCGCTGCTCCGAGGCACTGCCGGCTCCGTTGATGTGGAGGCTCTTCTTGTACATGGCCATGCGCGTCTTGCCCTCGCTCCTCTGAATCTTGGGCAGCCGCGCTTTCTCCTGCTGCTGCCGCACCTTCAGCTGCTCCACCATGCGCTGATTGTAGCGCTGCATCTGCTCCCGCTCCTGAGGGGACAGCCGGCCGAGGTCTAGGTCACGTGTGCTCTGGGCCCCAGGGCAGGGGGGTGGGAGGAGAGGCCCAAGGCTGCCAAGCTCTACTCCGGAGCCCAGGACCCACCTGGCCCCAAGTGCCCAGCAAGGCAAGGCTGGTATCATTTTACTTAATTTTTAAAGTGAGAACAGAAAATGTTACTTTTCGTAAATGGGATTTTTACCTTCTAAACGCCTTCTTGTATGATCTACGGTGGCATGCCCTTAAAGCTAATACCGCTGAGCAAAATGTACACAAACAGGGACGGTTCATCATTCTTGATGGCAGATGTCAATTAAAAGTCTTATTAAATTTGAGTTTTTCCTTCACCTAACACCTGTTTGTATTTCAAAACTTAGCATGGCCGTCACCTCCCCCAAGGAGCCTCCCCTGACTTCCTAGCCAGGTTGGGCACCCTTATTAGAGCCACCACAGCCCTGTGCTGACTGCCGTCATTGCATTTAGATGAGGAGCTGTAATTACCCACGACTATACATCCATACCTCGGTTTGTCTCTCTCTGTTCCCACTAAGGGGATCAAACCAAGACAGGCAATTACACAGAAGCAGAGGGTGCTCTGGACACACACAGCAGGGGCCTGCTGCCCAGTCTGAGAGGGTTAAGGAAGGCTTCCTGGCAGAGATGGTGTTTAAGTTGAGACTTAAAAGCATTCTGAGGGAATGCATGCAAAAGAGATAAAGGGGAAATGGAAAGATGAGGGAGAAGGGGAAAAAGTGCAAGACACACCCTAAGGAATCCGTGAGGGAGCTGCCATCTGCCTCCCTACGTGGTTTCCCCTATTCCTGGCCCCTCCACCTGAGGCAGGCCACCCCCCAAGAACCTCTCCCAGCCTCACCGTGACCAACACCTGACTCCTCTTGGGAGCACAGACCGTAGTCCAGTGGCGCCCGGTCACGGCATGGCCTCACGGCCCTACCCAGCCCTTCCGGTGGCAGCCCTGGTGGCCCGCCCAGCCGGGGAACTCACCTTCTCGTGCTTGCGCACCAGCTCGTGCCGCTGGAGAAAGTACTGGTCTTTGAGCTGCTGTTTCACCAGTTGGTGCCTCTCCTGCAGGTGATGCTCCTCCATTTCCCAGAGGGCGGCCTCCCGGTCTGTGGAGGATGAGGCCTGATGAGACTCTAATAGCCACAGCCCCACTGGGCCCAGGAGAGCGGTACACCAGGGAGTGACCGGACTCAGAAGCCACAGAAACCAGAGGCCTAGCCTGGAGCCCAGCTCATTCACTAGGGTTTGGGACAGGTAAGAAACCCTCCCCAGGCCTCCGCTCCTGCCTCTGCCAGACGAGTACAACCACACCACAGAGGGAGAAGTATTCTCGGGAGACACGTGTATGTTCAGTGTTTCTTAGGGGCAGGTGGGAAGGGCTCATGGAGCCCCATGAACAAGCCAGGACAGCTCTGTCACTATTTCCTCCTTTGGAAAATGGGGGACACCATCCTTGGCCACTGCGCATCCCTTATATATACATTATTGAGACAGTAGTAGCTGGCGTTTTACCACTGCAAGTCTACAGTCTGATCCTCTGCTCGGCCACAGGCAGGGCGCCGGTGTCAGAGGAGGACCTCAGGCCCCGCGACACAGCGGGCTGAGCTCAGCCCACCAAGAATGGTCAGTGTATTTCACTGCATTCCTCATCTGAACACCGGGAGCTGCCCGCAGTACAGCAGAGGGGTGATCTGGCTTCCTGCCCAAAATCAGAACCACTGCCCCTAAGTAGGGTGGTTCTTCTCGGTATCGTGGGACAAAAAAAGAAAATTGAGGGCTTTCCTGAAACATCTGTGGCTCCTCAGAACATCAGAACCTCAGGGACCCCATTTCACGGCCCCGGCCCCAAGTACTGAGGGGTCCACACTGCTCAGCTGTGTGGGCCATCACAGCGCTTTGTCAGTAAGCCACAGACGGTGCTGGAACCTTGGCCCTGTGTCGTTCACTTCTTCACAACAGGCTGCTCCGTTGGCTCAAAAGCCCCCAGGTGCCACATTCAAATTTTCACCATTCAGCTGTTTTACATGCAGCTCAAACAACAGATTTTTGGCCACTTAGAGCCCACTTGCCTTGCACACCCCACAAAAGCACACCAAACATCTGCTAGGCATGGATAAAGCTGGGGCTGTAGAAAGACCCTAAGCCCAGCTGCCCTTTGGCGCCCTATCCCAGGACCCCGTCCAGATACAGAAGCCCTCCCTCCCTGCGGCCCTCCCTCTGGGAGTGGCCCGCACTGGGGTCTGCGGAAGGTCCCGGGCTGTGAGGGACCCGCCGGCGTGCAAACCTGTCAGGCCCACCACACCAGGCTGGTTCAGAGCCCGGCCTCAAGAGGAGCCCCTCGGTCAAGGCCCATGCTATCGCCCGGGAGCCGAGCAACCCCAGCCAAAGCACAGTCGCTCTGCAAGCCTCCGTTTCCTCGTTGCATTAAGTTGAAGATTCAGGGAGACCGAGCCGTGAAGACTGGCACGCGGCCTGGCAAAGCAGTCGCTCAATACACGATAGCTCTCCTGAGGGGCTCCATACTGTCCCCGCCCCCGGCACCCCGTTCACCCATGGTCTTATTTACAATTCCTACCTGCTCTCCATCGCTTGCTTGCTTCTTTCCTCGACATCAGGAATAATATCAAATAATGTTGGTGACAACTGGTATCTGTGCCTCAGTCCTGACTTCAGTCCCCATGTTTCGCCCTGAAGGAATGTCTTTTCTTTTTAGAATGGGGAAGCACCTAGCAGTTCCTAGCAGAGCCCTCTCTCGGGCACCCACCTCGAAGGAGTTCCTGCTTCCTGGTGAGACACTCGCGCTCCTTGTCGCAGATCTCCCGCCTGTTGTCAGCAGTGATCTTCTTCATCGCCAGCTCCAAGTCCTCCTTCTGCTTGGCCAGGAAGTCCCGGTCCTGTGTGGGAGAGAGGACAGACCTTTAGCACTGGCTTCGGCACCTCGCCCTCTACTGTTACCGCAGAAGAAAGGTCATCACAAGCAGCGAAGAAAACATATGTGGGGGAAATGTGAGACTTAGACACGTCAGCCAATTGTGGCACATGCACTTTATGTGGACCCTGATTCAAACAAATTGTAAAAAAGAAAAAGAAATTAATGAGACAACTGGAAATGTCCAACTGCAAATACGTCAGTAATTATTAAATATTTAAAGTTTTATGTACATTTATAGTATTGTGGATTTTTTGAGAGACACATACTTAGACATTTACAGGTGAAATGACAGGATGTGTGGGGTTTGATTCAAAATAACACAGAAGGCTGGGAGAGGAAGGGGACATGAGTTCATAATTCCTGAGATCAGGTAATGAGGGGGTTCCTGTTGCACCTCTTTCTGCCTATGTTTTTAATTTGCCATCATAAAGAGTTAAAAAATTAAAATTTAAAAACTTTAGGGACCACATAAGCAGAAACAAAAATCCCCAGGAATCCTATCACTCAGGAGTAGCAACTGGTTTGGGTTTATCTATACAAACACGTTTATGCAAAAGGACTTAGAGATTTGTACACCCTTGTTCGTAACAGCATTATTCACAGTAGCTATGGGATGGAAACAACTCAACTATCCACGGACAGAAGGGCACATAAACAAAATGTAGTGTAGATACACCGTGGAACATTAGTCAGCCCTGAACAGGAAGGAGAGTCTTACACGTGCTACAACATGGGTGAATCTCGAGGGCCTGTTAAACTGAAGTAAAGGAGACACAAAAGGACAAATACCATACGATCCCACATTTAGGAGGTCAGATTTGTGGAGGCAGAAAGTAGACGGTGGTTGCCAGGGACTGGGGGAGGGGTATCATGGGGTGTTACTACTTATTTGGTAGAGTTTCAGTTTTGCCAGATAAAGGGTTCTGGAGATGGGTGGTGGGGATGGTTGGCACAATGGTGTGAATGTACTTAATACCACTGAACTGGATGCTAAAAATGGTTAAGAAGCTAAATTCTGTTATGTCTATTTTACCATAATTTTTAAAAAATGAAAAATACCTTTCCATGTCCTAATGTAATCTTCTATCAAATGAGTTTTAATGGCCGAAAATATTTCATGGTCCAGGTGTACCCTAGCTTATTCACCCAGTACTTAATAGGTTGTTTCCAGGTTGTCTCTATTTTAGATGGTGCTGCTCTTCAGGGGCTGGGAGCTAACGGTTTGTAAACCTCTGTGATGATTTAGCCTCAGGATTAGTCCCTAGAAACAGAAAATCCAGACCAACAATGTGCACGTTTTTGAGGCTCTCGATGCCACTGCCAAAACGGCCTCCCTAAAGAGCCAATCTGCTCTCCCTGTGTGGGGATAGGGGCCATCTCCCCCACCCTCTCCAGCCCAGAATTTTCTGATGATAGCATCAAGGGACAGGTTGTAGGACAGAAAGATGGTGTTCTGGAGAGAACATGAAGTCTGGAGACAGACTGAGTTTGGGGCCGTGCCCCATACAGCTAACTCTGGAGAGTCACCTCCTTGAGCCTTAGTTTCTTCCTCTGCAAAGGGAAAACCAAACAGCACCTACCCTGGTAAGCCACGAATGCTACACCAGATAATATACAAAGCATTGTTAAGTGTACATTTGGGGGCAGAAGCAAAATGTACAGACTCCATAGTGGGAGAAAAATGGGCACATCATCTGACAAGGGCTACAAAGGAGGCTGGGGCAGAGGGGACTGAACCAAGCTGGGAGAGGCTGACCTATGGGGCCTTGTAAGCACATAAGGAGGCTGGCCTCATCTTATGGACAAAGTGGGAGCCACTGAAGGTTTTCAAGACACAAGGCTATAGGGGGAGGGTGATATCATATTTGGAATTCATGTTGATCACACTGGCTGGTGGGAGAGAAAACTGTAAGAAAGCAAGAGAGGAAACAGGGAGACTAGCTGGGAGGCTACTGCAGCGGTCCAGGCATAAGATGACCATGGTCAGGGAGGCACAGAGATGCAGACAAAGTGGATAGATCCAGAGACAGTTTGGAGCTTAAAAAAAAAAAATCCATGGTTTTAGGAGGTGATAAAGGGCTGGAGGGAAAGGAGGTGTCAAGAATGACAAGGTTTCTGGCCTGACAGCAGGAGGGAGGACAGTGCCCCCTCAGAATCCAAGAACAGGGCCAGGGCCAGGAGATCATGGGTTTGACATCTGAGATTCCAAAAGATGCCAAGTGGGCAGGTGGATGTACTGGGTTATTCAAGGAGATATGACATACAAACAACCCTAAGACAAGGCAGGAGGCACTAAACGCTTTGCAAGAGGTGGATGTAAAGGGCTGGGGTGTCCAGAAACAGGGGAGCTCACTTCTAGCAGGAATGTGAGCAGTCAAGGAAGGCTGCATGGGGGAGGTGCTAACAAGGATAGGCTGGATTTAAGCACTCAGAATGAGAGATGGGTATGCAAGGGGCAAGGCATGGGCATAGACAGAGGGGGAACTTCCATCATTCAGGGTCTCAAACCTGGGACTCTCCAACCCCTCTGCTCCCCGACTAAAGGGCAGGGACTCACGAGAAGCTGCTTCTTCTGTGCGTGCTCCTCCATCTTCTGCTTCATGCTCTCCTTCCGCTGCTGCCGGGGGAGCTTCTCCACCTCATTCTTCACCTGCACCAGAAACAGCAGAGAGTGGCAGGGTCAGGCTCCCTCCTCACATTTCCTAGAAAATAAGTCTTCAACCCCTGAACTCCTGGGTCAGGGAGACCGAAGGTGAGCTTCAGCTTTCTAGACACTGGCCCCCAACCCCACTCTCCACCAAGCCCCTCTGACAGGGGGTCCCCACGGGCCTACTCCCGTCTGCTGCTGGCTCTGGCTTTGGACTCCCCCAGAGCGAGAGGTACAGCTTCTGCTGCTTGCTATCCAGCCCCCTTCTGATGGCAGCACCTCCCTTTCCCTCAGAGGGGAGGCTTGCTCCACCTTTTTTCAGTACTGTCCCCTCAGAAGCCTCTTTAGACACTTTCTTCCTAATCACGCACCCCCATGAAATATTAATCCCAATCTGTTAAACCATTATAATAATCAAGGCTATTTTTAACCCCTCAGGGGTGCAATCTCCCTCATTAACAAGACACACTTCAGGTACCGTCTCCTCAGTGCCTGAGGTTCAGGGGGAGCTGACAGCACCCGCTCCCCTCCATCTGGCTCTAGGCCAGGCACTTGACGCAGGCAGTCAGTCACCGTACTCCATGCCCTGGCCTGGGGGACTGGTACAGAGGTGAGCACATGCCCCTCGCTGGGCCGGGGAGAGCTTTCGGATGTGTGCTGGAACTATCGAGGAAAGCCGCTCTCTGTCCTCTGGGGTTGCTAAACTGGGAGGATGGAGGCCACGGCGGGTCACCCCGGAGGGGCCTGCCTGAGACAAAATTCAATGCCGGGAAGCAATGAAACCTGAAAAGGAAGGATTCCTGGTGACGCTTCTGCCCTCCTGGTCAGAGGCCAGTAAGCGTTCTCGAGCCAGCTGGAAATGGGCGTCTGTCTTTTATAACAGAAGAGGGAGAAGAGATTCATGATATTCCTCTCTAAGGCACCCAGAGTTCCTCACACAGTTCTGAGGAACCCACACCTTAGCAGGTGCCTGACACCCCAAAACTCACTGACAGGGCTCTTAGGAGCAGCTGGTGGAAAAATACTGTCCAGGATCAAAAGAACATTCCAGGGGAGTTCTTCTGGCATGGTGAGTGTAAGCCAAAGCAGCCTCTCTCTCCTGCTGACTACAATGAAAAACCCTGGGTAAAATACAAAAAACAACTACCCGAGGGCTCTGGAAAGTAAACAAAAACAGGTGACCATGGGAGGAGTCAAAACTTTTAGAAGACTTTAGGATAGGGGCCAGTCTCCTAATTTTTCAGTTTCCTGATTTTTTGTCCTTTTGTGCTCCTGGCTTTGCACCAGTCCCAGACCTGCACAGGGATGCGGTGGAAACAGCTCAAACTCCATAAGAAACTTCATATTCTGGCCAGAGGACCAGGAAAAGGGGCTTGTGCAGGTCAGAGAATGTGGGAAGAATCCCAGAGAGAAGGCAGCCAGAAGGAGGGAAACCCTAATTCTGTGCATGAGCCCACGCACATCTCAAGTTCACCCGAGCTGAGCGGGACAAGACAGACCCCAAGCAGTATAGCAGGGCTTTGAAAACCACCCACAGAGCCGCCACCCACAGAAGCCAAGACAGACCCTGTGCTCGGAGCCTCCCAGGATTGGACTGCTTGCTAAAACAAAGAAGTCAACACTCTCTAGACTGTAATGGGACCCAGAGTCTACAGGCTGTAACATTCAAGATGGCAGTGATAAATCCAAAATGACTCTACATACAAGGAATCAGGAAATAGGACTGATTTTCAAAGAAAAAATCATCACATGCCAATTCCAAGATGACCCAGACATTGGAATTACCAGACAAAAACTTTAAAGAAGCTATTATAACCACACTCTGTCAGGTGAAGGTAAACATACTTGAGGTTAATGGAAAGAGAGAATGTTGCCACAGAGAAATAAAAACCCTAAAAAAGAGACAAGGGGCGTCTGAGTGGCTCAGTTGGTTAAGCATCTGACTCTTGGTTTCAACTCAGGTCATGATCTCGGGGTCATGGGTTCGAGTCCCACATCGGGCTCTGTGTTCAGTGCGGAGTCAGCTTCTCCCTCTCCCTCTGCCCCACCCCCACCCCCGCGCACAGGCACATGCTCTTTCTCTCTCTCACATAAATAAAATCTTTAAAAAAGACACACAAAAAACTTAGGACTAAACAATACAGCATCTGACACGAAACACAGAAAGCACTGGGCAGAGCCGGGGTGGAGTGGAGGTGACAGAGGGGCCAGTGAATCTGAAGAGTGAGTAATAAAAATTATACAACACGAACAACCGAGAGAAAGGATGACAAAGACTAAAGCTTTAGAGACTTACAGGAAAAACCACTGGTGTAATATTCATGTTTTGGGGAGTGCCAGAAGGAAAAGAGAAGGAGACGGGTCTAGAAAACACACTTCTGTACTGGCCAAAACCTCCTGGCTTCCATGGCAGTGAATGGCATCTTGAGAGTAGGGTTGCTGTCTCTTTTGCTCAGTACCCCCAGCACCTAGCACAGTGCCCTACATGTGGATAGTCAGTACAAGAGGTGCTGAGTAACTCTCATTTTGATAGCAGGTAAGTGGGACTCAGGAAGGTTGCTGTCCAAAACTCAACACAGTTGGTGATCCAGAGCCAAGACTCCAAACCAGGCCTGACTCCCAAGCCTGTGCTCCCTGCACTGGAGCTGGGAGTGTGCTTCGTATCAGCATCGTTCCCCAGCCCATTGGCCCAGCTCTCAGCAGGTGGGCCGGGAGCAGGCTAAGGCCAGTGAGGTGCTCACCCCGGGCATAAAAGGGAATACACCATAAACTTCAGTAATCAAGATAAATTACATTTAAAAATATCAAAATTCATGCCCCAAATCATAACTATCAAATTGTTTTTTAAATTTTATTTATTTGACACAGAGAGAGATCACAAGTAGGCAGAGAGGTAGGCAGAGAGGCAGGCAGAAAGAGAGGGGGAAAGCAGGCTCCCTGACGAGCAGAGAGCCCGATGCAGGGCTCGATCCCAGGACCCTGAGATCATGACCTGAGCCGAAGGCAGAGGCTTTAACCCACTGAGCCACCCAGGCACCCCACTATCAAATTTTTTTTTAAAGATTTTTATTTGACAGAGAGCATAAGCACAGGGAGCAGCAGGCAGAGGGAGAGGGAGAAGCAGGATCCCCGCAGAGCGGAGAGCCTGACACGGGGCTCGATCCAGGACCCTGGGATCATGACCTGAGCCGAAGGCAGACGCCTAACAGAGTGAGCCCCCCAGGAGCCCTGTGAATATCAAAATCGTAAATACAGACAGGATCCAGCCCTATATTTTCAGGACTCGAACTCATCACTTCTACCCTAATCTTGGCCCTCGTGGAGGCTGACTTCAAGTAGCTGACATTCTGTTCGTGAATATTATGCAGTAATTTTTATTTAAAACACCACACTAGAATATTATTTGATGACCAAGGTTTTCGGCACCCCCTTAAGTTTCGTGGCCACCTGTCTCACCCCAGCCGTGGCCCTGCAGCGGCCCAAGGCCCCCTGCGTACAACACATGTCACAGCCACACACTGCAGTCTGGGAGCCGCGCTCTGAGGCCGCCGGCACCACAGACCGCCCTTAGAGGCTATCCGTCTGGACTCTGGGAATGGCGTAGCAAGTACGTCCCAGCCTGCCGGTGACAAGCTCCACAGAGGGAGGTGTGGGCTCTTCTTTGGGACCCAGATGCCCTTCGCCAGCGCAGGCTGGGAAATGTGCCTCTCTCCCTTTGTCTCAGGACCCTCCACCTCTTTGCCACCCTCCCCTTCCTCTTCCGGCTGGGAGAGGAAAGAGAAGAAGAGCCACGTGGGTCCCAACTAGGGGACTGTTGTTTGGGGAGAAGGAAGGCAGGGCACAGAAGACATACTGTGTTTGCCCCCCAGCGCGCGCTCCCCCCTTCCGGCGAAAGCGTCTCAGATCCCCCTGGGCTGCCATGCCTTCCTTCTCCCCTGCTCCCTTTCAGCTGGGGTTGCTAGGCCGGGAGGGTGCCCAGGAAGCTGCGCGGGAGTCAAGTCAACACACGACCGCAGAGCCCAAAGGATGGAGAAGAGGCTCCTCGCGGGGCAGCTGGAGCCCATGAGTCCAGACACATGGACACGAGCTCCTCAGGTATACGAGCTCCCTGCAGCGGGGCTCCGCTGGGGTTCTGATCACCTGCAACCTAGACCACCCCCCCCAGCCTCCGCCCAACGCATATTCACCTCCTTCTTCATCAGTTTGAGCTGCTCCTGGAACTTGGTGTAGTCCCGGTCCTGCTCCAGCCGGACCCGCCTGGCTTCCTCCCGGCGCCGCACGGCGTGGTCCTGCTCCATCTTCTCCACTTGCTGCTTCTGCTGGCGCTCCAGGTTCTCCAGCTCCGTGTCGAAGAACTTCTTCTTGGCCTGGAAGGAACAGAAGGAGAAATTTAGCAAAGTCGCTTTATGCCCAGGAGGAAGATGGGAAGCGACATGGGGCAAGCCCAGAGCTGATCTTCAGGCCTGGGCTTGAATCCCAGCTCGACCACCTCTCTGCCAGGTGACCTGGGACGAGTCACCTAGCCTCCGTGAGTCTGTTTCTTTGTGCAAAAGGGAGACTGGACCGCCTACGTTGCAAGGTTCTTGCATGGTCCTCGACAAAGGTCAGTCCCCTTCTGGAGACCCTCCCAAATGACTCAGAGAAGCACCGGGACTCTCATGAGAGTCCGTGTTTACAAGTCAAGGCCTCGTGAGATCAGGAAACCACAGGAATTGGGCTCCCTACCGCCCGTAAGAAAACGCGGGGCAAGAAGCCCTCCACGGACCCGTCCTTTCTCACACTCACGTTAATCTCTTGTTCAAAACGTTTATGCATCTGCTCCAGCTGCAGCTCGTGCTTGCTGCTCAACTGGGTCTGGTTCCGATGTTCTTCTTTCTGGAGCAGCCGAAGCTCGCGGAGCTCCTGGCGCCTGCGGGGCGTAAAGGATGTGCAGCTCAGCTACCGCGTAACTCACCGTAGAGACACTGACGGCTGCGGCGTGGAACGGGGGCAGAGGCATGACTAGAACTCAGGCTGCATTTGACATTTATTGACAGGCAAGACATTAATGATTAATGTATGAAGAGTACTTACAAATCTATAAGAGAAAAAGGAGGAACCTACTTTTAAAAAGGAACACAAAACATGAATAGACATGAAAGAAAGAAAAAAAATTTTAAGATTACCTAATGTGGATATGAGGTACAAATTAGAAATTCCATTTTCATTGAAAAGGCAAGAGGAGAGGGGCAATTGATACTTTCATAATCTGCTGGCATGGACTGGTACATTCTGCAGGACAACTGGTAATAAGTTCATGCTTTTTTTTTTTTTTTTAAGATTTTGTTTATTTTTGACAGAGAGAGACAGCATATAACCAGGGGGAGCAACAGTGGGAGAGGAAGAAGCAGGCTGCCCACTGAGCAGGGAGCCCAAAGCAGGACTCGATCCCAGGACCCTGGGACCATGACCTGAACCAAAGGCAGACGCTTAACCGACTGAGCCACCCAGGCGCCCCAAGTTCATGCCTTTTGACATAGTATTTCCATTCCTAGATATTGATTCTAAAGAAATATTCATAGATGCACAACTGAATATGGATATCCATAACAAAAGTATATATAATAGTCCAAAACTGGAAATAAATGTCCATCATATATAGGTTTAATTAAATTAAAATGTATTCACCTGATGTTAACTTTGTGTACACAACCATGAAAAAAATCAAGTTTTAGAAAATACTTAATTACATGGAAAAACATGTATTAAAAAAAGGGATGATTTAAAAAAAAATAATTCTATATGAACGGATCTGGAATGATCTCTAAGTGAAAAAAGCAAGGTGGTGACAAGTGGGTCTATTATGTTACCCTACCATATGGGTGAAAAAAAGAGAAGACAATTTATGTGTCTGTGTGTGTTCACTTTCCTATTTAAACACTGTACTTCAAGAAGGATTACACTATAAAATATTAACACAGAGAGGGGAACTAGGTGCCTGGCAGGAAAGGGAGGGAGGGAGATTTTTCACTATTTACCCTCTTTTTGTTTTTGTTTCTGTTTCTTTCAGTTTTGAACCATGACATTATTCAAAATATCAATATAATAAAAACTTGACCTAAATCCCAGAGTATACCTTAATTTTCTAACACATATATTGTTCATGTGTATATGTGTTTGTGTTTACTCACACAAGAAAATAACTGCAGGATAAACTCCAAAGTGTTACCTGTGTTTCTTTCTAGGCAACTCCATTAAAGATCGATAGGTATCAGAAAAGAAAATGAAGCAGAAAGAACGTGGGCCTCCTGACGATGAATCAGGGCTCCCTGGCAGCCTCTCAGGATTTGGGTCCATGAGGCCTGTGTCCTGTTCTTGGCCAGAGTTCATCTGCCCCCCAACTACTGCCCGAGAGAGGCCAGCACACTCTCGGGGGTCAGCGGGACCCTGTTTGGATCTTAGTTCTGCTGACTTTGGATCTTAGCTCTGCACCGGCTGGGTGCCCTCGGGCAGTCACTCATCTCTAGCGCCCTCTTCCTGCATCTGTAAACTGCACAGATCAGGTCTCTCAGGTTCTTTGAGGGTTAAATACGGGGATGCCTGTTGTGGCTCCTGGCATGCACAGACATGGTAACTAAGTGGTAAAACTAAGCTAAGTTTTTACCAACTAAGTGGAAACTGCTCGAGTGATCATGAGAAAGAGGAGGCAAAGGCTGCCCGATCTCTGGGAAACCAGAGACGCTCTCCACAGCCACATAAAGAAGCTTCCATCTGAGCCTCTGCTCGTTGGGCAGTGAGAGGGTTGAGAGTATTAACGAAGACACAGAAATCCTGACTCCAGAGAAACTAAGGCTCGGAGCACACCTGACCAAAAAACAAAGGAAGACAAAAGAAGGTGGGCAGCCAGGTTCCAACACTACCTCTCTGCCCCACCTGGGTTCTCACAAGCGAAGGCAGGCCGAGAGACGGGCTGATGTCTTATAAGGAAGGCGCTGGCACCAGCAATTTTAGGGAAAAAGAGAAAGAACTCTGACCTAGAAGTCTCAATCTGGGAGAGTATCTGGTCACACGGTTCAAAAGCCTGTGTGTGACCAATTCTCTGGAAATCCTAGCATCCATGAAGGCCGGGGGGGAGGGGGGGGGCGACAGCCAGCCTGGGAGCAACACGCCCCTGCACAGCCCAGCAGCCTCGCTGGGTGTGCAGGACACTCGGCCCTCCGGACCAGGAGAGAGGCCCTCGACATCCGCGATTTCTCCCCTTTCAGACCTGAGCAACACACAGCTCCTCTCCTTAGCAAGAGGGTGGAGGCCTCAGGCCAGGGCCAGCAGGCATCGATTCGAGATGGGGTATGGTGGCTCTATAGTTTCAACCCAGGAACCTGAGCCGCCCAGAGAGGAGACGATGGGAAGGAAACGCAGCCCTTGAGGTCTGAGGCTTAGGAGAGTAGGTCGCCTCCCAGGTGACCAGGAAAATGGAAGGGGGGGTCATCCTCCAAGAGCAACCGTCCTCCCTCCCACCCTCTGTCGTGAGCCTCGCCAGCCCCCATGATCAGGATGCCTGTGTGTGTGTGTGTGTGTGTGTGTGTGTGTGTGTACAAGTGTACACGCAGAAATGCAGAAACACCACTGATGAAAAGTCAGCCTCTCATCTCCGTGGTCCCTAGAGGGGAAAGTGCACCAGAGTATCTAAAACTGCTTCCGTTTGGCTTTGGGATGCTTGTGCTGTTTAAAAAGATAAATGTGTTCCATATTCTAGAAGTGTGCTCCAAACTAATGATAAATTTACCCTGTTAAGGCCTGGCCCCAGGGGAGTTCTGTAGCTGCAAGGCCTCCCTGACTGCTAAGCCCCCCACCCCCGGCAGCCCCAGGAAGCTTCTGGTCCAGTGGAAGCCTGGTAGAATCCTCAGCACAGATAGGTCTACTTAGAATCGCAGCTCTACCTTCTCACCTGGGTGACCCAAGGCAAGTAACTTACCTGCCAAGAAACACTGTTTCCTCATTTATAAAGTCGGGGAGGGGCGCCTGGGTGGCTCAGTAGGTCAAGCGTCTGCCTTTGGCTCAGGTCATGTTCTCAGGGTCCTGGGATCGAGCCCCCATTGGGCTCCCTCCTCAGCGGGGAGCCTGCTTCTCCCTCTGCCTCTACCCTCCCCACTCCCCATTGCCGCTCACTCTTCTCTCTCTCAAGTAAATAAAAATCTGAAAAAAACCCCAACAAAATGGGGGTAATAGGGTCTCCCTGAGGAGGGCTGTTAGGGGGCCTGAGCACCTCCGAAATGCAAAGATGGCTCCCAGAAGACAGCTTTGCCTCACGCTCTCCTCCCCTCACCAATCTCACTGGTTTTGCCTCCAGGATATATGTCAGACTGATCCCTTCTTCCCTCTTCCCGGCCCAGCTGGGCTGGACGGGGTCTCGCCGTCGCCCTGCGTCAGTGTCGCCCTCTACAGCCCACATTCCTGCAGCTGCCAGAGCCATCTTTCACAAGGGACACAAGAGCCAGTCACTCTCCAGCTCTTTTACTCCGGCCGTACCTGGGATAAAACCCACTCTCTGCCCCAGCCCACAGGCCCACGCGACCTCTGCCCTCGCACTCCACACTCCCGCCCTACCCTCTCGGCTTCCTAAACAAGCCCGCAGTCACTCCTCAGGCCTTAGCTTTGCCGCTCCCTCTGCGCTCCCACCGCCGCTCCGGTCGGGGTCTCCCGCACACAGAGCAGCCTCCCCCGACCCAGGGGCTATCATATCCATTACTTATTCACAGCGTGTACCGCAACTGGGGATGACTTTGTGTATCATGTGTTGGCCCAGTACGTGTAAGTTCTATAACGGCAACAGCCTCAACTACCTGGATCGCTACCATGTCCCCCAACCTGGCAGATGGATCGATGGATGGGTGGGTGAGTGAGCAGATGAATGGATGAGTGAGTAGATGAATGGATGGATGGGTGGGTGAATGAGTGGGTAGATGGCTGAGTGGGAGGGTGGGTGGGTGAGTAGATGGCTGGATAGATGGGTGGGTGGGTGGGTGAGTAGACTGATGGAGAGATAGGTGGGTAGATGAGTGGATGGATAGGGGGGTGGTGAGTGGATGGATGGGCGGGTGGATAAATGGATGGATGGGTGGGTAGGTGAGAGAATGGATGGGTGGATGGGTGGGTAGGTGAGAGAATGGACGGATGGATGGGTGGGTGGATGAGAGAATGGATGGGTGGTGGGTGAGTAAATGGATAATGGGTAGATGCGCAGGTGGATAGATAGGCAGATGCATGGGTATGTGGATGAGTGGATGGATATGTGGATAGATGGATGGAGGAGTGGATGGATGGGTGGGTGGATGGATAGTGGGTAGATGAGTGGGTGGACAGACAGGTAAATGGATGGGCAGGTGGAGGAGTAAATAGGTGGATGAGTAGATGAATGGATGGGTGGGCTGGGAGGTACAGGAGCAAAACCGGTTGCCTTTTGTGTCCTTGATCCCTCACTTCATGAGGGATCATGCTGTAGACAGAGAGTTCTCTAACCAAAGGAACCTACAACCCTCCCTTCTGACCACACCTCCACCCTGTTACCGCCATCAGCGGCCCATCCCAGGCTTGCCTGAGAAACCGCATCTCCTCATCCTTCTTCTCATCCTCGCTGATGATCTTGGAGGTGGTGATGCTCACCTCGACGCCATCCACCACAAACTTGCGTGTCCTCTTGAGGGTTTTATTGTGCAGCCTTGAGTCCTGGCAGGGCAGAATCATTAGGCAAAGCTCAGGATTTCAGCTAAGAATCTGTGGGTGACACAAGGGTGTGGCCCATAGCCTTCTTGGCCCCACGGCCTCAACATCCAGGTAGGACAGAGCTGTCCATCATCCCCCTCTTACCCCAAGCTTCCCAACGTGGGGTCCTGAGTGTCTGAGCTTACCCCCTCGACTCCCCGTGATCTTGGCCTTCAAACACTGCCCCCCAGCCCGACACCTGGCTGCCAGCGCACTCACACACAGGACATGGCACCAGAAAGAACCAAGTTCTAATCCTCCCTCTACCGCGCACTGGCTCTGTGACCCTGAGCGAGGCCCTCGTCCTGCCCAAGCCTCAGTTTCCTAAACTTGCCAGAGGAAGAGAACGGCAACACTTACCTCCCCGGCTGGGTACACAGATACAGTCAGAAAACGCGTGGGGGACACAGCACAGAGCCCAGCTCTTGGCAACTGTTCGATACTTGGTATTTCTATCTGACAGTTACGACTGCAGACCACACTCTCCCACCCGCAGTGCCAAATCCAAAGCGCCCGCAAAACTGAAGTTCATAACCGATTTGGAAGCCAAACCCGAGCTGACCTAAGCTCCACAGGCGGCCACACCCATCTGGAGCGGCCCGCATGGAATTATTCAACATCTTTATCTTTATGACTAATCACGCATTTCAGATGCAAGTGCTCACAGAGTGCTGCCAGGACTCCTCGGCGGGGATGCGGGGGTTCAAATACCCTTTGAAAACTGATCCTGATTCAGCAGAGAGCCTGTGGGCCTGCCCTAGAGTCAGTACAGCATCCCCCACCTCTGACCTCAACAGAGTTCCAAGGCCCTTCCCGGCGTAGCCCAGCCCTGCGTTCCCAACTCTGCCCCAAGGGAGAAGGAAGGGCAGGCCGGGGCGGCGTACCGCAGTAAGTCTCCGTCCCCTCCACGTGGGCCCTGAAGCCCCGCCGCTGCTCAGCCAGGACCAGCGGCCGGCCCCCCACCCCCACAGGCTTCCAGGGGCTCGGGACACCACGGCCACTGAGCAGCCACACCTGACTCTCATCCTCCTACGGTACCCAGCTCCACACCCAGCTCGCGTGGCCCAGGGCCCAACTCAAGACTACCGGTGAGAGATGGGGAGTGGCGGGTCACAGGACCTCCTGTCCCCCTGCCTCCCAAGGTGACAGGCTCCTCATCCCGCTGCAGGGTGCTGGCGCAGCCCATGGGCTCTTACCAGAACAGCCGTGTTCCCTGACTCGCTGCCAGTCGGCCAGCAAAGGAATGTTCTCGACACCCTTGAGAACAGGCAGGGGAGACCCTGCTCTGGCCTTTATTTTTTAGAATTACCTTTTTTTTTTTTTTTGGCTTAGTATTTTTTTAAGCAGAGGAGGGACGGGATATCTGTCTTAAGGCAGGTGATGGGCCCCGATGCCGCGTGTACCTAAGAGCAGCCATCTGCGCCCGTCCAGGTGACATGGTAGACCGGGCTTTCCTTGTCTTCCTGAAGCTAATTGTTGGGCTGGCTGCCTGCTTTTCCTCCTTTCACATCCCTTCATTTAGCAAATATTTTTGAGTCTCTACTGCGTGGTTTCCACCAAGTAAACAATGGGAGGAAAAAAACAAAATGCTACAGTAGCTTCCCTAAAATCAGCCTCGGCTGGGGGTGACCCTCAGTGTGCCTGGTCAAGGGGCCAAGGGTGAGTTCAAGGACATCCTGAGATTTCTCCGTGTGGGCGGGGGAGGGGCCGGCCCTTCCTGAGGGAAAGCAGAATGGCATGTGGGGCTCAGAGGCCACAGCCTGCGGGTCTGACGAGCTCTCCACCCCCCACCGAAGCCTCCATCTGCTCGTCTGTACACTGAGATGATGAAGGGGCCTCTGTTTTCTTTCAAGCACTTCTCAGTGCCGGCCTCCACGCTGAGCCCTCAAGCTCAGGGGCTACTGTCGTTCACAGTGTTGCCCACCTCCAGAAAGGCCAACTGAGCCCCAAGCATGCCTTCGGCCCACTCCCTAGAACTGACTCGGCCAGTCAGCCGCTGGTCGACCCCCAGAGAACTGCACTCCTAGACATCTCTCCCCCGAACTTCACTAAACCCGATTTAAAGGGACACACAAACTGAAATTTAAACCTGAGCCAACCCAGAGTGGGTTGGCTCGACTAAATCCCAGACTGAACTCAGCTATTCTGGAGATTACACTGTGAATTGAGCTCAAAGCTCTTCAAAGAAGAGCAATTCCTCATGAGCCACTTAAAATGGAAGGCGGCCACTAACTGCTTCCAAAACCAAAACTGGGCGGGAACACATCCTACGCACTCCGGTCCCAAACCTGTGGGAGAAGCGGCGGCCTTACCTTGAGGGACAGAGACCCTGTTTCTCTGTTGAGGGACAGGTCGGCTGAGAGGGAGGTGCTGTAGTCCATGCTCTCGGAGGTGGAGAGGCTCCCACAGTCTGAGTCCCTCTTGGATGGGCCCGGGGCAGCCTGGGTGGGGAGCTCCAGGCTGCCGTTGGCTAACTTCTCGGCCCCCAAGGTCTCCAGGGCACTGCTGTTGGGACGGCTCTGGCTTGCTTTTTGGGACTTGTTGGCTGTTGGACTGAGGTTCCCGCCCTGGTCAGCAACTTGCTTCTCCTCAGATACCTGAATTCTGGCATCCATTGACACGGGCCGGGACTTCCGGAAGGGTGCTGGCACTGCCAGGCCATTCTCATTTCCGAGAGCCGCATCTGGGGGGTTGATGGTTTGGAGGGATCTGTCCCCAGAGGGCTGGCTGGGCCCATTCACATTGTCCTGAGGCTGGCCGGGTGGCAGTGGGGTGGATGATTCTTTGAGAAGCTTGTCGGTATTGAGACTCGGCTGACTCACCTCAGAAGAGTCTCGAGTATGGTTCCCCAGAGGCTAGGAAGAAAAAAAGAGTCAAGACCACGCTATTTTATGTCTAAGACGAGAGTCAGAGATGCAGTAGGGCCAGAAAGTCAGACACTCACAAGGTGAAGTAGGCCAGGGCCAAGGAAGTACTGTCGTTATCCCTCTCCAGTGAGCCACAGTCCTCACTACTCCCTACTGTCTAACCAACAACAGGATTACTACTTGTTGCGAGTTAATTAAATACCTGTTCTTCCTCCTACGAGCGGAGGCAACGGCAAGTGGCTGGATAGCTCATTCCCTGTCCAAAGGTGGCAGTGGCCATTCTGCTCCAGCTAACTGTGACAATGTGAGATAGACCTTCCAATTTAAGACAAGCTAGAACCCGGATTTTTGCCTGAACCACCTGATTTTTAGATGGCAACTAATTCAAGTTTTGGGGTTTTTTGTTTTGTCTTGTTTTGTTTTTTACTTGCATAAAAGCCAAACCAAAACTATCCAGGAGCTAGATTCAGTCCCTCATCCGCTAAGTTTTTCAAGTTTTGTTTTGTTTTGTTTCTTACAGCTTTTGGGGGTGGTAAGTACTGGAAACATTGCTATTGTGAAATAGAACATCTATTTCTGTGGATGAAACATAAACACCCAGTGAATGAATAAAGCGAGCACCACACACAGCCACCTTCCATGTCAGGAGTGAAACACTGCCCCCCTCAGAGACCCCCTGCCTATGTCTGTCTCTCCCCTGGACATAATAGTTGTCCTGACATTGATCTCTAAGTGTTACAGGTTAGTTTGCTTGTTTTCAAATATGATATTGATGGAATCACACTGAAGCGTTCCCTTGGATCCTAATGGTCGCTGGTTTTAACCTTGGATATGGAAG
>CM052895.1:79500898-79519016 GCA_028534135.1 Potos flavus | reverse complement strand
GAACTAAGTGAACCAAGTCCTTGCCCTGGGGCAGCTCAAAGTTTAGTGGTGGAAGCAGACAGCCATCAAACACCAGTAAGTATCTATTCCTAACTCTGTAAGGGGTGGAAAGATGGGAGCACAGAGATAGGAGAGTCTAGAGTCAGGAGGTGAGAGCTGCGGGGAGGGCAGGGAGTGCTTGGAGGAAGCGCAGCTGAGTGCCTCCAGGCTGTTCCTTCATTTAACATGTTAATTGAACATCTATTATGTGCCAGGCACGGTTCTAGGCACAGAGCTGAACCCAAATCTCCACCCTCGTGAGGCTTGTTACTCTAGCAATGAAAACAGGCCCTCAACATCCCCCATGTGAGTCATGGTGGGGGCGGGGCAGATGGGCGGCTATTTTAGACAGGAGGTCAAGATCTGGGGAAAGATATTTCCAGACAGGGATAACAAACTGGTAGAAGGGCCTAGAGGGGCAACATGACTGGAGGGAGGGGAGGCAGAAGCCAATAAGGTGGAAGACAGGGAGGGGTCAGGACAGTTAGCAAACCTCTGACCCTCAGTGTCCCTGTCTATGACACAGGGGTGGTGATACTAGTAGAAACACTTGGCAGGGTCGCCATGAGGATTAAATGACACTCATAAAGCACAGGCTCCAAGCCCTGCTCCTGGTACATGCTCTGGCCGTGGGGCACGTGAGCCGGGAGAATTTTAGGCTGGCCATAGCTGAGGCTCCTGGGAGCCATCAGGAAAACTGGTCTCTGAGCCCAATCCCAGCTAACTAGATAGCAGCAGATGCCAGGCCTGGGAGGATCATCTGGCCCAGGGAGGGACCAACAGCTGCTGCGGGGGGAGGTACAAGACCAGGAAACCCAAACGAGAAACTGACTGTGCGGCTGACCACCTGGGAGGCCAGGACGAGACACCACCCCTCTGAGCTCCTGGGGAAGAATGGTGGGGCCTGGGGCCCACCTCTCCTCCAAACACCAATAACAGCTGGCATGTCATCCTAGGAAATCTTCTGGAAACAACAGTGACTGCCTCGAAGACCCAGCATGAGGCTCCCAGGAGGGAGGCGGGAGCTGCCACTCCCTCACCAGGGTCTCCAATCCCTGCCCGAGAAGAAAGAGGAAAAGCAGAAACCACCAACTTTCACAATGACACACACTTGGTCCGCAGGGCCCTCCCTTAGGCAACAGCCAGCCAGCCTTTGGGACAGCTGCTACTTCTCCCTTCTGCCCCACAAGACGGGGCCCACCCAGGCAGCCCCTCCCTGCAGCAAGGGACCTCAGGCTCTGGGAATGCAGTTTGGACCTCAAAGGGGGTTTCCCCCAGGCAGTCTGTAATAATAAAAATACTCCTCTCTCCTTCTCCCATTTTACAACCAGAATCAGAAACAAGGGCAGCAGGTGGGTGGGGACTGTTTCGTAAATGATCACGTCCATCAGGAAAGAGTCCTTTTCTGCCTTGTCCATAGCGGCTCCCGCCACACCACGTGGGGCGCACGGAACACTTCCCAAATGAACGAGCGAATACATGAACGGCCAGACTTTGCTGGACTACCTTTTAAGTCTAGAAGAAAAGAACACTGGCTTTTAAGAAATATGTTTGACAGCAATTCCTTTCTAGAAACAGATCCTCCAAACCAGATGACAACATACATGGAAGCTTACAAAAGTATTATTCGGAAGAGTAAAAAAAATCGGAAGCTGCCAAGTTGTTGCTAGAGCCCGGCTGGCGATTGGTTAAATGACGGCACAGTCCAGCCGTGAACCGCCAGGCAGCCCTTAAAAAGAATGAGGTTGCACGGGTGTGTCCTAACATGGGATGCTGTCCCTAGCATGTGGCCCGGAACAGGCTTGGGGGAGCCTGCCTCTCCCACTCCCGCTTGCCCTGCTTGTGTTCCCTCTCTTGCTGTCTCTCTCTCTCTGTCCAATAAATAAATAAAATCTTTAAAATATATATATATTTTTGATAAAGAGCACATACTGCCTTTCTGGTTTAAAAAGCTGAAATGTTTGTGGCAAAAGTTTTTCAGGTTTGTGGGTTTTTCTTCTTACTTTTTGAGTAAAACCCAGTGGGAGCCAGGATGTGGTGAGAGCACCTCGCACTTGCCAGCGAGTGAGCTGCACACGCTGGATGGAGGGCACACCGGCCGCAGCTTAGCGACAAAACCCTGACACGCTGCACACACCCAGCCAACAGTTCCAACAAACACTGCTGTTTACTGAGAAGTAAGCAGGCGTACCGCACTGCGCAGACGTCCGCCCACCACTTAGATCCTCCTCTGCGTACCATTTTGCGTATCATCCCTACGCATATCGTTTATAGCTGTGACCCTTTGGGGCACGGAAAATTCTTATCCCACCCCCTTTTTTTTTTTAAGTTTTTTGTTGTTGTTGTTTTGACACACAGAGAGAGAAACAGAGAGCGAGAGAGCACAAGCAGCGGGCAGAAGGAGAGGGAGAAGCAGGCTCCCCGCTGAGCAGGGACCCCCCCCCCCTCCAGATGGGGGACTCAACCCCAGGACCCCGGGATCATGACCTGAGCAGAAGGCAGATGCTTAACTGACTGAGCCACCCAGGTGCCCTATTATTCCCCTTTGACAGATGAGAAGACTGAGGTTTAGAGACTTTAAGGAACTTGTGCACTGTCACCCAGCTCTAAGGACAGACATGACACTAAGTCTGTGCTCTTTACCACGACCTGGTCCTCTGTGCACAGAAAAAACACTGAAAGGGAGCCTATGGGATGTATTCTGGCAACATGGGGAGTAACTTCTGTTTCCTTCTTTGCGGGTCTTACTCCAAACTGTCTGTACGACTGTATCTATCTATATACTCACTTATATATATTTTCTTCCTATTACCAAGGCAATGCTGCTTATAAAAAACTCAAACATTTACAGATGAGAAAGTCTCCATAATCCCGGTAGAGATAAACATTTATGAGTTTGCTGCATATAGCTCCAGATTTATTTATATACATAGAAAGCGTATGTGTAAATAAAAATACTTGTTAAAAACGAAATAAAAAAAAACGAAATCAGATTAAACCTGCTATTTTGCAGCTGTGTTTTGCCCCTTCACGTATATATATACATTTTTATAAGAGATTACACGTTTTCTACAATTTAATTTTCAATAGCTGAAGAAGATTCCATTGTACCATAACTTATTTAATTAATCCTCTACTGGAGTAAATTGGATCATTTCTCATTTCTTACTGTTACAAATATTGCTCCAATAAATATCATTGCATATATATTCCTATACATGTGTAAATATTATATATTACTTTTATAATTAAAAATTATGTACACAATATAAGAACAATTATATATTTATACACATACACAGGGCTGTGAATTTAGAATATATGCAGATATGTAACAAAATCACTCATCTGTTCCCTTAACTGTAGATCACCAAAAGAATCCAAGACAAGAGGAGCCTTTTCCCAGATAATGGCGGGCCAGTTAAAGGCAAACCACTGTTCAATAAGAGTTCTGTACCCCCTCCCCTCCTGCACCCTCCACCCCAGGCCAGTGAGTCTGTAGGCCAGCGTGGGCAGGGAAACCCTGGAATTCTACTGAGAACCTTTCAAATGGTCCCCAACCAGGGGTGGTGCCTATGTTCCAGGATGTGTTTGAAAGGGAATGGAGGGAGGGCACCTGGGTGGCTCAGTTGGTTAAGCGTCTGCCTTGGGCTCAGGTCATGGCTTCAGGGTCCTAGGATCGAGCCCCACATCGGGCTCCCTGCTCAGCCGGGTGTCTGCTTCTCCCTCTCCCTCTATCCCTCCCCCCTGCTCACGCACGTGCTCTCATGCTCTCTCTTTCAAACAAATAAAATCTTTAAAAAAAAAAAAAAAAGGAAAAGGAATAGGGGCAGTCTTGTCATCACAATGAAGAGGAGTGCTCTTGCCATTTAGTGGGAGAGAGCCAGGGACACTGCACCTCCCAAGGCAAAACACGGTCTCATCTAAAATGCCAGCGGTGGCTCTGTGGGCCAACACAAGCCAGGGTCCTCACGGTACCCACTGGGAAGCGAACCCTAGAGAGGGTGTGGGGCCTGCTGACACCGAGGTGGGGTCGGGAGAAGGCAAAGGCTCTGTCCCCCAGCCCTGGAAGGCCATGGGCCCTCTTCCTCTGGATTACTGCGCCAGCTCGTTAAGAGGGAGGCTCCACCACGGCACCCAAGTGACTTCTCTTAATTATCAGGACGGTCTGCCTTCCCAGGAGTGTCATGGAAACGGTCCCTGGCAGGGAGGCGAGAAGATTCTGAGACCAACCGCTTCATGTTTCTGAGCCTCAGTCTCCTCATCTATCAAACGGGCATCATATCATCTAGCCAATTGTGAGACTGACCCAACTGCTTGACTTCGCCATTTCTGTGTTCATTTTCTTTTGTTGTTTAGGCACAGATGACCACTACAGAGGCCCCTGTCTTCCCGCTCATCGCGGCCCACCCCCAGCCTCCTAACCCTCCTGCTTCGTTGGCTCTCTCCCTTCTCCTACATAACCCTGTCTTTTTCTGGTATTTTCTCCCTCAACCTCAATCACACATTCAGAACTTTGTTTTTGCTTCCAACAGGCTACGCCAGTGTATGGTGGACAACAATTTGTTTTTCAGGCCAGTACAAATCTTCTCACCCTCTGGAACATCATCGACCCACCCCAACCACGCTGTTCCACAGAGAGGAAGAGGGAGCGGGTAAGCACAGCTTCCATCTTGCTACCTGACCCCGCCTTCCTTCTCCAGGACCACCACAAGCTGGGCCAATCAGAGAGGCCCTCCCTACTGGATCTCGTTGATTGGTCCAGAGGTCTGCACCCACGCCAGGCTAAGCCAATCAGAGTCCTTCACTGGGATTAGTGACTCCAAGACCTGAAACGGGGAGGTTCAGTTGGTCCCGCAGGAAGTGATGCTGAGAAAATTAAAACTAGCCCAAGCCAGAAGCTTTGTGGAGGGGGCTGGTCTGAGAGCCTAACCAACATGCACGGAAGGGCAGACCAGAGAGCCTCGGCAGCGTTTGTGCTCCAGGGTCCAACTGCCCTGAATGCCCAGCTGTATCTCTTCACCATCACTGTTCCGTACATCATATGCGCACATTTTCCTGTCTGCCTTAAATCACAGGAGGCCGGTTCTTATCACTGGCGCCAAGAGTCTAAAATAGGGAAATGGTTAAGCACGTGGGCTCTGAAGCCCAGATGTGCCTCTTACTGGCTGCGGGATTTGGGGTTAAGTTAACCTCTTTTAAAAAAAAATTTTAAATGCCAGATATCTCTCCTCTGTAAAATGTTACCAGTGGTGTTTGGGGACTAAATGAATTTCTGCATTATGAAACACTGGCTCAGTTCATGGCAGCCAGAGTGAAAGAACTGGGACACCAGCCCGCCGGCAACAACACACAGGAGTTCTGGGTTGGGGGTCAAGGCGGGAGTGAGAGGCAGGTAACTGATCCCCGCCAGGCCCACTTGCCAGGCCTCCTGTGCACCAAGGGCACTTTGGGAATTAGGAACCCTGCAGTAACCATTAAACGATAAAGTAATGGCAATTCTGGAAGCTACTACTGATTTGAGCGCCTACTATACGCCAGGCTCTGTGCTGGGCATTGTGATTTTTCGGCCAGTCCAGACTTCTGCTTGGAACTTGAAAGGCCCCTAAAGTAAAATTCCCCTCCCATTTTCAGAGACGCACCACTGGGGAGAGGAACACAGGTTCTCTGGAGAACATTCTCTCTCGTGGCAGCTTCCCTGAGACATTTCGAGGCCCAACAAAGAAACCCAACATTCATCCGCCTCTCTGACGTGCGGGACGCCCGCAGATGCTTTGCATACGCTAACTTGTCACACCAGCTCTGTGAGACAGGAACTATTACCACACCCCTGAGTTTGAGATGTCGAAGCTCCAAAGGGTTAAGTGACCGCCCAAGGTCCTCTAATGCGAAGTGGCAGATTCAGGACAAGAACACAGTTCTTCAAAGTCCGCCCCCCAACTTCATATCCCAACGGTTCCAGGGCAGCAGACACCCTTCCTTGCTCTCTCTGCACCAGTGGATTCCCACCGGTCATCCAGAATTGCTTCGCATCCACTCAGAGCTAGAACTTGTCCTTTACTTGGCAACTACCAGATGAATCTCAGGGAAGTCTGATACCCCGTGCCAGAACTTTGTACACTTCCCCTACTGGTCACAGTAGCCCTGTGAGGCGGGTCTGTTGTTACACCCATCGCACAGATGGAGAAGCTGAGGCTTGGATAGTTAAATATGTTTCTCCAGCTCGACGTGGCAGAGCCAGGATTTGAACCAGGCTTGTCTGTGTCTAGAACCCAGGCTTTGCTCGCACACCCTGCTGCTGCTTCGTTCTATTTCCACTCCGGGGAGAAGCACGGACATTGTCTCCAACGAGGTGACCCCCTTACTTGGGAGACAGATCTGCTAAGCAATTCTCTTCTGCATCCCTGAGTTATATAAGGACATGGGGCGGGGGGCTCAGGGGCCCAAGACAGTCCCAAGACGCTAGGAAGAGGCAGGCACACTGCCCTTTCTCCCAGGCCTCCTCCGCTGCTCCGCCAGGCTGCAGAAGGGGGCCCAAGGGGGAAGGGGGATTTTCCAAAACAGAACAACAGGCCTCGGCAGGCCTGCACCCCACGGCTCCCAGAGCTCGGCAGAATTGTGTAAATACTCACACTCAACTCTCCCTGAACTTTTTTCCTTTTTAATTGGCTTCCTGGTTTTCTCAACTGTACCTGCCAAATCATTTGGAAACCTGATGTGCCCATCTGCTTCCATCCCACCCGCTGCTAGGCTCTGAGTGAGATTCTGGAGTCTGCTCAGCATGTCAGCGCCCTCCAGATTTCGGGGGTGTGTAGGGGGGATGGCAATGGGAAAGGAGCACCCCCAGGGACATCTCAGCCCCAAGCTGCTGGGGCCCTCCCTCTATCCCTGTCCCTGCCAGGGCTTCCCTGCTCTGACGGGCTGCTCCGGTCCCGGGTTTGCTGTGTTCTGCCTCCTCCAAGTGATAAGTTCTTGAAGGCTGAGCTGAAGGTTTCCCCTGAATCCCGCAGAGCACAAGACTCTCTTCTCTGCCCACCATACACTCCCTGAGCCTGAAGGCAAAGGCACTCCCCAACCCAGCCCCTCTCCGGCCACCCACACTCTACCCCTAAATCAGCCTGTCCATGGGGGGCCGTGGAGTCAGGAAGACCTGAGTCCCAACCCTGCTACTACTTCTCAGTGGCCTCATCTGTGTTGGCAGAGTCCCTCTCCTCCCCACACCCCTGCCCAATACCCCTGGAGTGCCGATTAAATGAGATTATCTAGAAAGTGCCTCCTCTAATGGCTGGCATCTAGTGGGGGTTTCATAAACTCAATAAACGTGCATTATTTTTATTATCAGTCTCCCCAAAATACCCTGTTGTTCCTCGCCTCCATGCTCCTGCCCACCAGGCTTCCTCTTCCTGGACGGCCCTGCCCCATCTGGTTTACCCGGCAAATACTTATCCACCTTTCATAACTCAGCTCAAACTAGCCTCCCCCCAAAGCCTCTTCTAAACCCAAACCCCCAGGCCCAGGTGGAAGAACAGATCACCCCTCTCCCTACACTCCCTAGCCCAGCACCGTCTCCCTCCCCAGCCCTGATGCTCCCACCTATCTCCCCCCTGCCTGAGAACTCTGTAGGAGCAGGAGAAGGACTAGGGTCTCATTCCCCTCCCCGCCCAGCACAGGGCTTGGCACACAGCAGACACTTAAGGAAACAACAGTAAATTACAGCTGGCCTTTACAGAGAGCTTACTACAAATATACTTTCTTGTAACTGGCCTCCCAACCCTCTGCCAGACATTTTATTATTATTCGCATTTTACAGGTAAGGAAATGGAAAAACGGCACGGTTAAGTGACTTTTCCAAGGTCACAGACCTAGAGGCAGACTTGGGATTTGAACTCAGGACTCTCTGACTACAGAGTGCATGCTCTTAACCTTTCCAGGTGAAAGAAGGAACAAAGAGGGAAAACAGCCACAGGGATGTGAGCTGAACCCCAGAAGGCATGTATCAGGGTTTCCAGTCTTTGGGACATAGAACAGAGTGTGACCCTCTCGTGCCCGACATGAGAAACTTCTTCATACTGCTGCTTTCAAGACAGAACTACTCATACCCTCTGGACGACAGAGCATTTCTAACAAGCTCCCAGGCAATCCTGATGCTGCTACCAACCACCCTTTGGATAGTGGGGATTGAAAGTAGTGGTTATCAGAGTGTGTCCCCCATTATCAGCTGCAAGTGGGAGCTTATTAGAAATCCCAGTTCTGGGGTGCCTGGGTGGCTCAGCTGATTAAGCATCCAACTCTTCATTTTGGCTCAGGTCATGATCTCAGGGTCATGGGATCGAGCCCCGCATCAGGCTCCTTGAGATTCTTTCTTTCCTCTCCCTCCTCCTACTCCCTGGTCCCAGCTCATAAGGAAAGAAGGAAGGAAGGGAGGAAGGAAATGTTAAAAGAAAAAAAAAAATGCAAGTTCTGGGGTGCCTGGGGGACTCAGTCAGTTCAGCATCCAACTCTTGGGTCTCAGCTCAGGTCATGATCTCATGGGTTGCGGGATGGAGCCCAGCATCCGGCTCCACCCCCAGCTGGGAGTCTGCTTGAAGATTCTCTCCCTCTGCCTCTCCCTCAACCTGTTTTTTCTCTCTCTCAAATAGATAAATAAATCTTAAAAGAAGAGGAGAGGAGAGGAGAGAAAAGAAATACAAGTTCTTGGGCCCCACCCCAGACAGAAACCCTAGGGTTGCACCCAGCAATCTGAGCGTTGGGAGCCCTCCAAAGAACTAAAATGCACTAAATCTGAGACCCTACCAGTCTCGTGTACATTTTGTAAGGCCCAGTCGTACCCTAACCCATCAGCTCAAAGTACACACGGAAGTGAGTGCCTTGATGTGGGCCAGCACTGAGAAGTGAGCCAGTGGCTCAGCCCTGGGATCGGCCCTGGCTCTGTCCTTGCTTAGCTCTGTGACCGAAGGTAGGTCCCCACCCTATCTGAGCCTCACAGCCCTCCAAGCAAGGATGCCCTCCTGCGGTAGAAGATGTCCTTGATTGTACTATACTATTCTGTGCGAACCCTCATGCCTATCCCTGTAGTTCTCCATTGCACAACTCAACACCGGTGCAGTTTCTTGTCATAATTCTTGACATAATTCAAATATTCCTTAGAGCCACAAAGATTCCACTAGAGGAACAATAGTGAAACTCCGATGTTTGGAAGGACAGGGTTGGGGGGCGGGGGTGTAAAGATGGATGAATGATTTAGCTACCAGGAAGGAATTACTGAAAAACAGAGTGGAATGCAGTCAAACTGGTATCCACTCTCTGCCATTAATACCACTCCCCAACATCTCTCTGTACATCCTTCTACTGGCAGAGATGCAGACCTTATCTGGGATGACCACCAGTGCCAACATCTACATAATGAGACTGGAGGTACTTCCTGGCTTTCCCCTCTAAGCCTTCCTGTACTATGTAAATTTTATATAATAAGCCTGTATTATTTTTTCATCACACAATAAAAATCATTACTTAAGAAACAGCAAGACAAGCATATTACTGATCAATGCAAAAGGAAACGTGAGAAGAGTTGAAAGTGTTGTCACTGGAAACGGATGGGGAAAGAAGGTGGTGGGAGCAGAGGAAGCATGTGTGTGTTATTTTGGTTAAAAAAAAAAAAGTATGGGGGCGCCTGGGTGGCTTAGTCAGTTACGCGTCTGCCTTCGGCTTGGGTCATGATCTCGGGGTCCTGGGATGGAGCCCTGCGTGGGGCTCCCCGCTCGGCGGCGTATCGGCTTCTCCCTCTCCCTCTGTGATCTCTATCATTCTCACTCTCTCAAATAAATAAATAAAAATTTTAAAAAAAAATTTTTTTAAAGTACGAAAAACACAAAGAACTTCTGACCCCTGCTACAACAGGGATGAACCTTGAGGACATGACGCTGAGTGAAATACACCAGACACGGAAGCACAAGTGGCCGCACTTACATGAGGTCCCCAGAGCAGTCAAAATCCGAGACAGAAAGCAGAAGGGAGGCTACCAGAGGCTGGGGCTTGGGTGGGGGCGAATGTCTAGTGGGGACAGTGTTTCAGTTTAGGATGATGGAAAGTTTCTGCAGACAGAGGCTGGTGATGGTTGCCCAACAGCGTGAATGTACTTATCGCCCCTGACTTGCGCACTTCAAAGCTAAGATGATACACTTTATGTTATATGTATTTTAAAACGCTCAAGTCTGATTACTATTTTCTATCTTCGAATGGAGGCAGACTCGTCCCTCTGTCCATCACGCTCACTCAAATTCCCTTGATCAAAAGCAGGAGCAAAAGCACAAGCCAGCCTCACCGGCGGGATCCGTATGTGGCAAGGGGCTGTCCTGTGAGCTGCAGGACATCGAGCGCCCCTCGCCCCTACGCACCAGGTGCCAGGAGTCTCCCCTGCCCCTAGCTGTGACAAAGACGGCTCTAGACATTGCCAAACATCCCTGGGGGACAAAATCACCCTCACCTGAGAACCGGTGGGTTAGACTGAGCCAATGGGAACAGTCTGCGTTCTGTGGCCCAGGGCAGGTAAGACACCCCGGGCCCCCATGGGAGTGAGGATCCCACACACACTCCCTCCCGCCCGGCAGGCACTGTGGGGTCTGCCTTCCTGTCCTCATCCACAGGCACCCCTCACCCAGCCTGATGTCTCCCTCGAGGGTCATCAGCACATTGCCGGCTTTCAGGTCCCGGTGGATGATCTTCTTGCCGTGCAGAAAGTTGAGGGCTTCTAGCATCTGGCGGCAAACCACCTGAATCTGGGGCTCCGTGAGGCCTCTGTCTAGCTCTGGAAAGAGAGGAGAACCACTGTCAACTCAGCACACACTCGCTGCACGTAGGCTGAATGTCAGGCTCGTGCCAGGTCCAAGAAATACAAAAGCCCCCAACATCACTGAGCACTGGCCATGTACCAAGTTCATTTCCAAGCACTTCCCATGTTACCTATTTTGTCCTCATCGTCACCCTGTGGAGCAGGCACAGTCATTACCTTGGTTGACAGATGAAGAAGCCAAGGCTCAGAGAGGTCAACACACTTGCTCAAGGTCACACAGGTAGAAATTCACAGATCTCAGAGTCAAGCCAGCCAGTCTGCTTCAGAGCTCAGGTTCATAAACGAAACCCTTCCAAGAGGCACAGATCCCTTCTGCAAGCAGGCAGTGAGGGACACTCGCTCCATGTCAGGCTCCACGCTTGGCGCAGGGACACGGAGAGGGGCGAGGAAACGGTGAGCCATGCTTGGAACAGAGTGGGATTTGGATGGGGGCTGGGGACGGGCAGGATGGGCAGCAAGCCCCTCTGCCTGGGAATTAGCAGGCTCCCCAGAAGTAAGGGCATTCAAGCTGTGTCTTGTAGGAAGAGCAGGTGTTTGAGAGGCGAAAAGGTGGGGCTGGAGCATTCCAAGTCATTCCAAGTCATTCCAGGTCAAGGAAGCAGCAGCAGCAGAGGCCTGGAGGCTGACACGGACTGGTGTAGAAGAAATGTGTACTGGCTGGTGGTAGAGCGGGGAGGTGCAGGGCTGGTGGGAAGGCTGTCATCGAGCCTGTGTGTGCTGGTCGGGGAGACACAGGCACGCTGGTACATCCCAGTGTCTGCTTAGAGATGGCGGGGCCCTTCTCTGAGCGGGTGGGGAGCACAAAGAGTTTGCCACACCAGGGGCACCGCGTGTGCAAAGGACCCTTTCTGACTGAAGGGGAAGGATGAGGGGAAAGTGAATCGAGGTCAGAGGTCGGAAGGGCCTGATTGTGCAGAACCTCGCAGGCCATCTCTGAAGGCCACGCTTTAATTGAAATGTGATGGGCAGCCCAGGGAAGGCTTTCCAAGCAGGCAGCGACAATTTGATTTTTGCATCTAAGATATTCTCCTTGGCGGGGTGAGGGAAGAGCTTGCAGGGGAGCAAGACAGGCAGGGAGCTCGGCCGGGGGGCCGTCACGGTGGTCCAGCCAAGGCTTGAGAGAGGAAGCATTCCTGACTCAATGGCTGAGGGAGGGGGGAACGACAGAATGCGGGATTGAGTGGGTGGAGAGGGAGGGAGGGCACGAGAAGACTCAAGGTCCACACCCTGTCCTCACTGACCTGCTGGCCACTGTGATTATTGAGTGCTTGTTTCCATCAAGCCGCCTGTGCTGAAGTGGACCCCCCCCCGCCCTGCCTGCGGGGTCCTTGGGCCGCGGGCTCCAGGGCCGGCCAGCCAGGGTGCTGCTGCCAGGCCTCCCCCTTACTAGGGCAGGACTCCCCCATCTCTCTCCCCCCGTACCATGTCTGGCCAGAAATCCTCCAGGATGGATCCTGCAGGCTTGGGTTTGGGTGGGGAAGCCAGCAGCATTGCCCTGGGAAGTCTGGCCCCAGACCCGAGCACGGGTCCCTCTCTGGGGTCGACAATCCCTGTCCCTCCCTATGGCCTCATCCTTAACTCTCGTGTCCCCCTAAACCACAGACAGACTCAGAACCATTGGGGGGGAGGGCGCCAGGACCACCCAGACTGAGCCTGAACCCAGGCGCTGCCCCTTATTAGCTATGCGGTTTCTCGAAGGCGCTCCACACATCTGGGCCTTCATCTAATCCGTAAAATGGGATGCTGACAAGCGATGTAGGCAGGGCTCCAGCCACAAAGCATGGTCACTCCTCAGCACGAGGGCTGGTCAGTAAGAGGTGATGATTGTTACGCTGGTCCTGAGATTATGCTGGATTCTCTGCAGTTTTTTTTTTAGATGTCAAAATGTGACTTGCTCATGTCTGATTTCTCTACATAAATGAAATCAGAGTAAGCAAAGTGGCGGTGGTGATGCCGATGACAGTGACGGTCCCAAGGTCACCATTTTCTGAGCCATTACCTAGGTACCAGGCATGGATTAGGGACTCAGATGCATTCTCTGATTTCATCTTCACAGTAACCCAATAAGGTAGATAGACCTTCTTTAAGCCCCATCTATTGTGATATAATTCATCAACAGTAAAATTCATTTTTCTTTAGATATACAATTCTACAAATTTGGACAAACATACCTAGTCACATAACCACCACCAGGATTCAGATATACAATGTTTCCATCACTCGCCCCAATCTGTGTGTGATCGACATTTCGCCCCCATCTCCAGCCCCTGAGCTATCATTACTTTGATTTCTGTCCCCATTGTCTTGCCTTCTCGAGAATGTCATATGATTGGAATCACACAGTATGATAAATCCTTAAGATTAATTTTTGATTACACAGCAATACATGAATATTTTCTTCCTATTAAAAAAATCTAAAACACTGCAGATGAGTCCTACGTCTGTTTGAAACCGCAGCCAGTCCCACCCCACCCCCCTCTCCTCCGCAGAAGGGCTGAGAGCCAAACGTTTAGGAGCTGGCAAAGCAAGGCCAAGCAGATCAGAGCAAACACTGGGTGTTAACTAACTAGAAGGGCCATACACTGACATGCCGTGCGTATTCCCCTCATCTAGCAAAGGGGCCAGCCCAGCGCCCCACAGCTACCCCGCAGAGGAATCTAGAACGGACCCCAAGCCCAGGCTCATCACTCTGTGTGACTGTGCAGGGCGATGGGGAGATGCTAAGGGCAGAAAGTCCCTCTAAGCGGGGCAGACATCTGTGGGAGAGTCCACTCCTCATCACACAGCTGCAACCAGGGCCGGGTCTCTCCTTGTCAGGTCTCCCCATCCCACCTCTCTTCTTCCATCTCGACTTCTAGAATGCTGATGGCAATGTTCCTTTAACGGCTGCCACCAACAGGGAGAAAACTACCCGGGGCTGGAGCAGTCAGATCTACCAGGAGAACTGAGACAGGGAGCGAGTGAATGAGCCTGCGGGCCAAGCCACAGCCTGGGGTCCTGCCCCACTTATGAATGAGGTCAAGGACTTGGTATGTACAAACGCCTCTTCCATCTCTGACATTCTCCCGCAGGCCTCACTGAGCTAAGCTGTACACCTGGAGAGGCTGAGGCTGGTAGGTGGCTCCCATTCTGCCCTTCTTTTTTAGTATCTGAACACATGGCCACCCAGCAAGAAGACCACATTCCCCAGCCTCTCTTCCAACTATGTGCTGTTATGATCCGGCCACTGAGATGTAGATGGAAGTGTCATGTGGGGCTTCTGTAATAGCTCCTGTAAAAAGCGGAAATGGGGTGTGTGTTTGTCAAGTTGTCCTACCCTCCCTCCTTCTATCCTGCTGTTTGGAATACAGGTATGATTGCTGGAGCTCCTACAGCCACCTTGTCACCATGAACAGAAAGCCAGCATGAGAATAGGACCGACACAGAGGAAGTGGGGCCAAGAGTTGGAGAAAGAAACAAAGTTCTTCTGAGAACATACACACATACATGCGCACACACACATGCGCACACACCAAAAAAAAAAAAAATATATATATATATATATATATATATATATACATAAACAAACCTCCTAGATCAAGCTATGCCTGAAGCCAGAAACCCTTGAACTTTTTACTTATTTGTTCAAATAAATTTCCCCCTCCCACATCTCCCACCTTTTTTTCACACTAAACCTATTTAAACAGTCTTTGATCGCCTTATAACATAGAGTCTCAACTCATACAAGACCACCATTTATATTTTGTTAAATTCTACCCAGAACAATGAAAACCTTCAAAGGCTGTCTCTGCCGAGACAAGGAACACCCAAGGGCCATACCATAAGTACTCCCATCCAGTCACCCACTGTCATTTCCCCCTCTGAACCCCCTGGGAGTGGTTATGGGGCTCTGCAAAGAAGGCCAGCATTTCCAAAGCCCCCAGAAGGGCTGCCACAAACTCAGGAAATTCCGGAGATGAACTCAGGGGGAAAATACCTTCCTCACAATAAAAGAGTGGCTGAATGGTGCTACGTCATACGGAAAACCTCCCCTCTCCAGAGCCACCCCACAATCCTGGTCCTGCCTCTCAATGCTCCGGGGCCCCAGACCCCCAGCCTCTCCTCACTCACTGCCCACCAGGCCGGCAAGACCCAGGCTCCCATCTCAGTCCTGCTGCGGAACTCCCGGCCAGTCCCTGAACCCCTCTAAAGTGTCCATCTGGTCAGGAATAAAACAGAAACACTCGGATCCCGTACATGAAAGCACCCCCCACGTCTCTGGCACACGGTGACCATTCACAACTGTTCAAGCTTGTCTGGGATATCAAAACCTGGTAACATCCCCATTAAGCTCTTACAAAATGGGTTGGGATCTCCATTTTTCAAAGAACCTCCCTCAGGTGTCTCGTTTTTACCTCCTAAGGGTGCTGTGGGGTGGGGCAAAGGAGGCATCACACCCATCTTACGGCCCCTGAGGCTTGAGGGGGTGAGCGACCAGCTCAAGGACACATGGCTTTTTGAACAGGAAGTGCCGGTTTTCTAATGAGCACCTGCATTCTCTCCAAGAACCCAGCCTCTGCTTCCAAAAGGGGACTGAGTGTAAAGGTACTCCAACAGGCCATGTGACTTGCTGGGGCGGGGGATGAAAGACATCAGTCCCAGCCCAGGGCCCCAGCGCCCACCCAGCACCGCACCGGATCAAGGGAGACTCACCCAGCATGATGGCATCCACGGCTCCCCCAGGACAGAACTCGATCATGATCTGCAGAAGACACAAGGCAAAGTAACAATGAGCGGGGCGCACAGCCCAGGACTCAGCCCCGGTCCTGGCAGGATCAGCCAGCACCTAATGCCTTGGCTCCCCGGCCTCTCCTCCTCCTGCCCCAGGGCGTATCCAGTCTGTACTCCCCTAATCTGACCCCAACCCGCACAGGACGCTCTACCATTCAGAGGGGTTGCTGGGCATTTTTCAGGGGGGGAAAAAAGTTGCTGTGGAAACTCACAGCTGCCACAGTCTTTGCCACCAGGCTTGCCCCCTCCCTGCTCCTCCAGCCTGCCCTCCTCCTGTGTCCCCACCTGCCAGCTCCCCACTTCCTAAGCTCCACAGCCAGCAGTCTCAGAGGACCCCTCCGCCCACATCCAAGCCAGCCAAGCCTTCACGGAATCCCAGCACCCATCTCTTGGCTCTCCTCCACCTTCTAGAAGCCAGGGCCCTCGCTGGCTTGGAACACCACAACATTGGCGCCTTGAAGACCAGCACAGGTGCAGATACCCAAGCCCAGAAAGGGGATGGGACGGACCAAGGCCGTAGATTATTTAGTGGCAAGTCCTGCCCTAGAAAGGTGTCCCACCTCCCCCAGTCATTCATTTAGACATGCATTCCTTCATTCATCACACACCCAGTAGGTAGCAGGCCCCGGAGAACAACGAGACCCAGGCCCTCAAGGGCCTCCAAGCCCAGCACACGGGCCAGAGAAGGACAAGAAGACTGCAGTGCCTTTGGTGCCGACCCAGGCCCCCCTCTCAGGCTCTCTCCCATCCTCACTCTTTCTCGCTTACCCTGGGCTCCTATCACATGTACAAAGATGCTGTTTCCTCCTGAAATTATGGAAGCAAGTAGAGGGGAAGGGGGAGAGCCTCACAAACGGTAGCAGACATTCCTGAAATCTCCTCCCCGCTTCCAGCACCTGGCCCTGCTTGCTGCAAAGTCCCTCCAACTTGGCTTGGCAGAGGCGGACACCGTGCAGTGGGGTCCATCATTCTCGCACTGGGAAAGAAAACCGCAGCCATAACCCGCTGGGCCAGAGCTGCTCTCCAGCCAGAGGAGTGTGCAGTGGCCTCAGTGTTTCCATGAGTCTCCAGCTGGTGGTAGACCTTCCAGAGACTTCCCGGCAATGTAACTATAAGGATGCAGTGATGCAGGGCTGGACCCAGGTCCCCGGCCCACCGTTTGCTAGCTACGGCTTTGGGCAAGTGACTTCAACTGAGCACATTTTCTCAGAGGAAGATGGGGCTGCTGATAACATGGCTCATAACCGGGCCCCACCACTGGGCTATATTTGGGGGGAATGGGCCACATCTGGGTGCATCTGGATGCAAGAAACCATAGCAGGTCAAGAAGAAGGCCAGGGATAGAGACGCCTGGGTGGCTCAGTTAAGCAGCTGGTTTCAGCTGAGGTCACAATCCCAGGGTCCTGGGATCAAGTCCTGCATCAGGCTCCCTGCTCAGCAGGGAGTCTGCTTCTTCCTCTGCCTGCCGCTTCCCCTGCTTGTGTGCTTTCTCTCTCTCTCTGACAAATAAATAAATAAAATCTTTTAAAAAGAAAAAAAGAAAGAAGGAAGGAAGGAGGGAAGGAAGGAAGGAAGGAAGAAAAAGAAGGGGGCCAGGGACGCTAGGGTACTAGATACTGGGGGCAGCACACAGGGCTGGCCCTCCAACAGACAGGCCTGCACTATGCTGCAGGAGGCTCCACGCCAGGGGAGAGAGCCACATACGGGGACACGGCCAGCTCGCACACCACCTCCTGCCAGGGAGGAAGGATGTGGCCTCTGGGGTTCCCAGGGTCACTCCAGTCGTGCCTGGCCAGTACTTCCCTGGAACTTCTAATACTACAGTGACCCTGGAAAAAAGCCATCAGAGAAGAATTAATGTCCTACAACCCAGATTGGTAAGATGAGGTACTTCTTTCTCCCACTCATTCCTTCATTCATTCATTCACTGCTTCGTTTAAGCAACCACCAACCAACCAGACGTGTTCCCAGCGTCAGGGAAGAGACGTGACCCGGACACAGGCACGGACCTCTTGCAGGACTGCATCTAGTTCTGCCTTTCGATAATTCTCAGCTCTACAGGACCAAAAAAAAAAAAAAATCCTACTAACTGCTAGAAAAGCCCAGCCCCAGCCACAAGAGGCAATGTGGAAAAGAAGCAAAATGGTCATTATGCAAAACCACTTACTATCCGAGCAGCCCGTATGGTTGGGGGTTGGGGGGGTGATATGCGCCCAAATCCCACCAGAATGACAGGTCATCCAAGCCTTGCTGGGCGGCAGGGGACCCAGCTGGGGGTCAGTCAGTACGAGCTGTTACTAGGGCTCCTTCCTTGAGCTCAAAGGTCTGGGATTTTTCTGTTCTTGTGTTGGTTTTTGAAACTCCATGAAAGGTATCCTCTCTCCTCTCACCCAGAAAAATGCAAACAGGAACAAGTGTTTGCAAGCAATTCTACTGAATTCTCGAACACTGAAGTGGGGG
>CM052895.1:79422531-79500798 GCA_028534135.1 Potos flavus | reverse complement strand
ACATACCCGCAGGCTCAGGCACCTTCCCCTTCTCCAACAGCCTGCCCTTGAAAAGGACAAGACGGACCTGAATTCAAGTCCTGCCACTTAACTGGCTCTGTGACCCTGAGTATTTGACTGAACTTGCTGAGCCTCAATTTCATCCGTAATGGCACTAATCACCTCTACCTCCAACGTCAAGGCCGTTAAATGAGATTCTCGACACGAAAGCACAACAACCAAGCCACAGCAATCAACATGCTCCTTCCTGTTGAATCTCTTGCGAACCAAACCGCCAGCCAGTGTCACACTCAGACCATGTAACTCAGGCTTCCCACAAATCTATGCCTTCCTAGAACTACAGTTCATCAGCACGCCCGCTGCTATCATCAAGAGTCAGTGCGAGCGGTGGCCAAACCCAGGCCCTTCCTGCCTCTGTCAGTGAAACCGTCCCTTACACAATGCCCTTGCACAAGGTCCCTATGACCAGCCTCTCCACGGTTCTGCACGAGGAGAGCTTGAGTGTCCTGCCAATCCTTCCTCTTCTGCAATTCAAGAGTTCCATGACCCCATGCACTTCCCTTTTGTAATTTTTAAAAATTTACTGACTGATCGATTGACTGATTGCTTTGGCTGCTGAGAAGCTCTGAGCTTATTTTGGTTTTATTCCCAGGAATATATGCACCAACTTTTGGCTCCATGCCAGGATGAAACCCACACTATTTCACAACCTGCATACAGACCCCAATAAAGTGTTTTTGAAAGATGATCATCCTGCAGAAGTCTGAAGGAACAGCACTCCTTGGTATTAATCACACATGTGTTAGAGTGATAGCCCATTCACCTTCGTGTAAATACCGCCTGACTATCCTCTCACATAGAGCATAATATGGTCTGAGTTTTCTCCCAACCCCCCTCTTTTTTTTCCCTCTCATCCTTTTGGCTTGAAAAATTTCACATCTTAGTGCCTTGATGTGATGACAACAACAACAAAAAAAGGTCCCATTCATAACGTAGTTCCTACGAGGTTCCATTATATGGATCTTTTTTTTTTTTAAAGATTTTATTTTATTTATCTTTTTTTTTAAAGATTTTATTTATTTATTTGACAGAGAGAGATCACAAGTAGGCAGAGAGGCAGGTGGAGAGAGAGGAGGAAGCAGGCTCCCCGCTGAGCAGAGAGCCCTACGTGGGGCTCGATCCCAGGACCCTGAGATCATGACCTGAGCCGAAGGCAGAGGCTTAACCCACTAAGCCACCCAGGCGCCCCTAAAGATTTTATTTTTATTTATTTGACAGAGAGAGACACAGCGAGAGAGGGAACACAAGCAGGGGGAGTGGGAGAGGGAGAAGCGGGCTTCCCGCTGAGCAGGGGGCTCGATGCGGGCCTCGATCCCAGGCCTGGGATCATGACCCGAGCTGAAGGCAGATGCTTAATGACTGAGCCACCCAGATGCCCCCCATTATATGGATCTTAATGCTCTAGCTTTCAGCTTGTCAGTGGCAGGGCTGCAGGGGACTTCTGCAGAACTGCATGGGCTTTGGGGCACCTGGTGGCTCAGTCAGTTGGGTCATGATCCTGGGGTCCTGGGATTGAGCCCTACATCAGGATCCCTGCTCAGCACGGAGTCTGCTTCTTCCTCTCCCTCTGCCTCTCCGTCAGGCCCCCCAACCCCGCTCATGCACACGCATACTCTAATAAATAAATTCTTAGGAAAAAAAAAGAAGAAGGAGGGGGCGCCTGGGTGGTTCAGTCATTAAGCGTCTGCCCTAGGCTCAGGTCATGATCTGGGAGTCCTGGGATCGAGTACCGAGCCTGGCTCCCTGCTCAGCAGGGAGCCTGCTTCTCCCTCTGCCCCTCACCCTGCTCGAGCTCGCTCTCCCTCTCCCTCTCTCTTCTAAATAAATAAATAAAATCTTTTAAAAAAGGAAATGTTGGGCATCTGGGTGGCTCAGTCGTTAAGCATCTGCCTTCAGCTCAGGTCATGATCCCAGGGGCCTGGGATCGAGCCCCGCATCGGGCTCCCTGCTCAGTGGTGGGAGGCCTGCTTCTCCCTCTCCCGCTCCCCCTGCTTGTGTTCCTTTTCTCACTGTCTCTCTCTCTGTCAAATAAATACAAAAATCTTAAAAAAAAGAAAAAGAAATGCACGGGGTTTGGTTAACAAAATAATCTCAATTAATAAAATAATGACAAATAAAAATAAAATAAGCCTCTCACGACCTCAGGAAGTCACTAAATATGCATGCCTAGAAACAGAATGGAAGCTCATATGTCAATACCCAGAGAAGGATTACAGGTGCTCTATACTTGTATATATGTGCCACATTTTAATCAACAAATAGGAGTTATAAAAATATTAGAAATAAACTTTTTTTTTTTTTAAATGGGAAGGACTGGCCTAAAATATTAGCCCCTGGCTACAGATGCATCTATTCTGCTGCAGGGGGTGGGGGATCTGTGCCTGTCCACAATGAAAGCCCAGGCAGGCCTGTGCTCACTGTGTCCAGGGATGAAAAGAGGCTCCTCGGGGTCAAGGGTTCCCGGGTGCAGAGCTGAAGGCCTCTAAGCCCTCACCAAGCTCCAAATCCAGCAGCTGCAAGTACCAAGGACCAAGTCCTTGAAACCATCAGAAACTCCTCCTTCACGCTCCCTTGAGAGCAGCAAGCCACTTGGGGTTCCGGGTTTTCTCCGGACCTGGAGAAGTGAGGTTTGCCATCAGTTTGATCAACAAGCACCAACCGATGGTCTTCCAGGGGCTCTGCAGTGCTAGGCACAGCAGGGCCATAAAGTCGTATTCGATCAACACACGCTATCTGAGCTCTGTCTACAACAAGCCTGGGGACCCAGGATGAGCCAGGCAGGTCCCTGCCGCAAGACCACATGCAGAGGCCAATGCAGTGACCGTGTTACCTAAAATCCTGTGGCCATCCTGGAGGGCTTCCCAGAGAAGAGCCGGTTTTAAAGGAGAAATTTCCCAAATGAAGAAGGACAAAGACATTGCAGGCAGAGTACAGCAAGCGCAGAGGCAAAGCAGCGTAGAAGAGTATGAAGAGGGGGAATGGGGGAGTGTTCGAAGGGGTTCAAATGGATGGGAAGAGAGTGGGTCACAAAGGTCACCTGGAACTAGAATTCGAACATCTCAAAGTATATGAACTTGACCCGGAAAGCTCTGTGTGTGTCTGGAGAAAAGCACCAGAGGGTTTTAAAAAGCGGTGTTATTGGGGCGCCTGGGTGGCTCAGTGGGTTAAAACCTCTGCCTTCGGCTCAGGTCATGATCTCAGGGTCCTGGGATCGAGCCCCACATAGGGCTCTCTGCTCAGCGGGGAGCTGCTTTCCCCTCTCTGCCTGCCTCTCTGCCTGCTTGTGATCTCTCTCTCTGTCAAATAAATAAATAAAATCTTTTAAAAAAATTAAAAATTAAAAAAATTAAAAGGGGTGTTATAGACAGGTTTCTGCCTTAGAGGATCCCCCCGGATACAATATCTCTAGAGGCTGGAAAAGCAGAGGAACAGTGGATTTGGTGCAAATAGCAAAAAGGGCAAGGTATCATGGCTACCTTCCCCCTGCATACGCAGCACTCTTTCATTTGCTTTCGTGAAACAGTCATGATAGCTGAGTGGGACTCACCTCATCCCCAGTGGGGAGAGGAGGCTTAACCCAATCAGGGAAATTCTCTGGCTCTTGCCCTGAGAGCTGGCTCAGGGCTGGTCTAAGCACAGCCAAGCTAGTGAGCCCTGCTTCATGGTGTGGGATGCCATGGTATCTCCCTCTGGAGCCAATTAGGAAGCACAAAGCCTCGACGGTTGTAGGCAGCCATCTTGCAACCATGAAGGAAGCCTATGTTGCAGACACAGCTGATACAAAGAGGAGGGCAGAGAGAATCACAGCACAACTGAGCCACGCTCAAAATCCCCCTCAAACCTGACCTTCCCCTGTACTTTTCAAATTTTTTTTTTAAAGATTTTATTTATTTATTTGACAGAGAGAGAGACAGCAAGAGAGGGATCACAAGCAGGAGGAGTGGGAGAGGGAGAAGCAGACCTCCCGCTGAACAGGGAGCCCAATGCAGGGCTCGATCCCAGGACCCTGGGATCACGACCTGAGCCGAAGGCAGAGGCTTAACGACTGAGCCACCCAGGAGCCCCACCCCTGTACTTTTCAAATAAAATATGCAAGCCAATTAATTTCTTCCATTGTTTAAGCTAGTTTGAGATTTTGTTACTTGTGACCAAAAGCATCTGATCCCACATTTGACAAGAGATGATGAGGATGAATTAGAACAAAGAGGAGGACGAGGATGCCATCTCATTGGGCAAGTAAGATTTTCCTAGTAATCTCTAGGTGCTACCAGCTAAAAACACTATGCCAGTAGTCTTCAAACTTTAGAGCGCAGCAGAAACATCTGGAGAACTTGCTAAAAAAGGTCACTGGACCCCACCCCAGGTCTGGGGTAGGGTCCAAGAATCTGCATTTCCCACAAACACCCAGGAGGGGGGCGGGGAGGGGGGGGAGGCATGGTGCTGTTGCTGGTCCCCTAACCATACTTTGAGAACCACTGCTCTATGGAAATTTGTGAAAGGGCAAGAAGCCCCGACCTGGGGCCACATCTCTCCTCTCCCTAGCAAAAACTAATATAAAAAGGTGGTAGAGAAATCTGGGGAACAAACTCGCAGAATTATTGTCTCTTTTATTCTCCTTATTAACCTGAACCTCCTCATCAGTGTTCCTTATTCTTTGTGCCTCTAACCAAAGAGCTAAGGGCTTGGGTAGGATGTAAGATCATTCTGGTAAGCCTTTACCAAGTGATGGTTTGAGAAGCCCTGGGTATCTTCAGAGACTTTAGGGATTTGCATGATTAAAGATGGTCAGACAGAAAAAGATGGAGTCCATCACAGTATTTTCCCAAAAAATAAGTGTATATAAATACTATATATTATTTATATATAATATATACTTACATATTTGTACATATAAGTTATATATTACTATATATCAATTAAATATACAACATATATATTTACAATTTAAATATCCTCCCATTTTTTACAAAAAAGCTTTGAGGATCCTTGAGTGCATGTCAAGGAGTATATGGGGATTAGTAAAGATCAGGTGGGTAGAAACGACACCAAGATCACAAGCAACAGAAGAAAAAATAGACACAATGGACTTCATTAACAATAAAAGCTTTTGTACATCAGAGGGCAGGATCAAGTGAAAAGACAACCCACAGAATGGGAAAAACACCTGAAAATCATATATTTTGATAAAAAACTAGTACCCAGAATATATAAAGAACTCTTACAACTCAACAATGAGAGGACAGATAACCCAATTTAAAAGTGGACAAAGGATGTGAATAAATGTTTCTCCAAAAAAGAGAAATGAATGACCAATAAGCATATGAAAAGATGCTCACCATCACTGGTCATTAGGGAAACGCTAATCGAAACTACAATGAGATATCACTTCATAGCTGCTAGGATGCCTAGAATCAAAAAGCTGGAGAACAATAAGTGTTGGCAAGAATATGGACAAACTGGAACCCTCGAACGATGATGGAGGGAATATAAAATGATACAGGTACTTTAGAAAACAGGGTAGGAGTTCCTCAGAATGTTAAACACAGCATTACCATATGATCCAGCAATTCTACTCCTAGATATACATCCAAGATAATTAAAAGCATATGTCCATTTGCCAGGTTGACTAAGAAAAAAAAGAGAGGACTCATATTTACTAATACCAGAAATGAGCAGGGACATTACTACTGATTTTACAGAAATAATAAGAGAGCACTATGAACAACTGTCCACCAAGAAACTGGATAACCTAGAAAATTCCTAGAAACACACAACCTACCAACACTGAAACACAAAAAAATAGAAAATCTTAATGGACACTACCTAACTCATTCTATGAGGCCAGCATGACCCTACCAAATATCAAAGCCAGACAAACACACTGCAAGAAAACAAAACTACAAATCAGTATCTCTGATGAATACTGATGTAAAATCCTCAACAAAATACCAGCAAATCATATTCAGCAGCATATTAAAGGGATTATACACCATGACACAGTAGGATTTATTCCTGGAAGGATGGTTTAACACACAAAGATCAGTCAATGTAACACACCACATTAATGGAATGAAGGAGGAAAAAAAAAATGATCATTTCAATTGATTCAGAAAAAACATTTGGCAGGGTGCCTAGGTGGCTCAGTGGGTTAAGCGTCCAGTGCTTGATCTCAGCTCGGGTCTTGATCGCAAGGTTATCAGTTCAAGCCCTGCACTGGGTTCCACACTGGGCTTTAAGCCTACTTAAAAAATAATAATAATAAAATTAAAAATAAAAAAAGGAAAAGAGCATTTGGCAAAATTCAACATCCTTTCATGAGAAAATCACTCAACACATTTGAAATAGAATAAAACCACCTCAGGGCACCTGGGTGGCTCAGTTGGTTAAGCATCTGCTTTTGGCTCAGGTCATGATCTCAGGGTCCTGGGATCAAGTCCAGAGTCAGGCTCCCTACCCAGCAGCAGGGTGTCTGCTTCTCCCTCTTCCTCTCCTCCAGCTTGGGCTCTTCCTCTCTCAAATAAATAAATAAATAAAATCTTAAAAAAAAAAAAAAACAACGAAGAAGAAGAAGAAAACCACATCAATGTATCAAAGGCCATATATGACAGTGAACACAGTGAACATCATACCCAATGGTGAAATACTGAAAGTTTCTCTTTTCAAATTAGGAACAAGACAAGGATCCCCACTTTCTTCACTTCTATTCAACACAATACTGGAAGTCCTAGCCAGTGCAATTAGGCAAGAAAAAGAAATGCAAACAAGCAAATTGCAAAGGAGGGGTAAAATTAATTCTGTTTACAGAAGACATGACCTTATATATAGAAAACCCTAAAGATTATGAACACACAAAAAATTGTTATAACCAATAAAAACAAATTCAGCAAAGTTGCAGGATATAAAACAACAGACAAAAATCAGTTGAGTTCCCATGCACTGACAATGAATATCCAAAAAGGAAATTAAGGAAACAATTCCATTTACAATAGGATCAAAGAGAAGAAAATAACCCAGGAATACTTAGGGGGAAAAAAAAAAAGAGGGACGCTTGCATGGCGCAGGCGGTTGAGCATCTGACTCTTGCTTTTGGCTCAGGTAGGGATCTTGGAATCGTGACATTGAGCCCTGCATCAGGCTCCACCCTCAGTAGGGAGTCTGCTTATTTATACCCTGTGACCCTCCTGCTTGTGCTTTCTCTCTCTCACTCTCAAATATATAAATTTTTTTTTTTTTAAGATTTTATTTATTTACCTGACCGAGAGAGACACAGCGAGAGAGGGAACACAAGCAGAGGGAGTGGGAGAGGGAGAAGCAGGCTTCCCTCGGAGCAGGGAGCCTCATGCGGGGCTCGATCCCAGGATCATGACCTGAGCTGAAGGCAGACGCCCAACGACTGAGCCACCCAGGCACCCCTCAAATAAATAAATCTTAAAAAAAAAAAAAAAAAAACAAGTGTTGGCACAGATGTATAGAAATGGGAACCCTTGTGCGTTTCTAGTGGGAATGTGAAATGGTGCAGCCATTGTGGAAGACAGTATAGCGGTTCCTCAAAAAATTAAAAATAGAATTTAAAATGTTAAAAATGTAAGTGCTTTATGATCTGGCACTTCCACGTCTGGACATATACCCAAAAGCTGAAAGGAGGATATTCAACAGGTATCTGTCTACCAATGTTCACAGCAGCACTATTCACAAAAGTTAAAAGGTGGAAACAACCCAAACGTCCATCAACAGATGAACAGAAAAACAAAATATGGTACATACATACCATATATACATACACACACACACACACACACACACACACACACAATGGAATATCATTCAGCCTTAAAAAGAAAAAAGGAAATTCTAACACGTGTTACAGCACGGGTAAACATCAAAGACAATATGCTAAGTGAAATAAGCCAGCCACAAAAGCACACGCATGATCCCTCTTATGTGAGGTTCCCTGAGCAGTCAAATTCATAGAAACAGAGAGTAGAAAGGTGATTGCCAGGGGATGGGCGAGGGCAGGGGCGGAGAACGGGAAGTTGATGTTTAATGGTACACAGTTTTGGGGCAGCTGAGTGGCTCAGTTGGTTAAGCATCTGACTCAGCTCAGGTCTTGATCTTAGGGTCGTGAGTTCAAGGCCTCCACTGGGCTCCACACTGGGCGTGGAGCCGACAAAATAATTAATTAATTAATTAAAAATACCAGTACGCCATTTCAGTTCAGGAAGATGACAGAGTTCTGGAGATGGATGGTGGGAATGATTGTACAACACTGTGGACGTACTAATGCCACTGAACTGTACTCCTAAAAATGATTATAATGGCAAATGTTTTAATTTTTTTTTTTTTTGAAGATTTTATTTATTTATTTGTCAGAGAGACAGAGAGAGTGAGAGAGAGAGTAAATGTTTTTGGGTCTGCAGCCAGACGGTCTCTGTCACAAGCAGACCACTTTCGTAGCCGGAAAGCAGCCAGAGGTTCCTGAACTAATGGGCACAGCGCTGTGCCCACAAACCTCCATCTACAAACACAAGGGGCAGGCCAGATTTGGTCCACAGGCTGTTGTTCACCATCCCCTATTCCCGAGGAGAAAACTGAGGCACAGGAGAGTCGGTAACTTGTCCAGGTCCCCAACTACCAAGAGACGAGGCCAGGATTTGAACCAGGTGCTTTGACTAAAGAGCTCATAACCCATTCCCTGGGCCCAACTTCTTCCCCAACCAGCTGGGAAGGCCTACAATAGATCAGACATCTTCCCTGCTGAGTATCTTTATCATAAGTTTTGACTCGACCTGTAAGATAGGAAGTGCCGTCCCGCCCTACCCTGGAACCCACAGCAGGTGCCGGCAGAGCGGGGCTTTGAACCGGGCCCCCAGTGCGCCAGGCTGCTCACAACAGCCGTCCTGCCTTAGGAAGGCGGGTCTGCCTGAGCTCGGATATGGGCAGCAAGCAAGCGCCTCTTGCTCTTTCCGGGCCCTCTTGTCAAGAGAGTACCCTCACCGAGACTGGTCTCCCTCCTCCCCGCCCACGAGCTTTGTTTCCCTGGACACGCCAGCCCATACCCGCACTCAGAGGGTGCCCGATGGCGGCCGGCCGGCAGTTGCTGGCTTCGTCTCTGGCTGAAGGCCAAAGGAAACTGGAAACCTGTGTTTGCCTCCCCATCAGTTTAGATTAAGCAGCTGTCATGGAACAGCATTAGGGTCACGGCCTCGTTCCATGATCTTGGCGAGTCACATCACCTCTCCCGTCACTCACGCCTTCATTGATTCACTCACTGGTGGATTCATCAGCCACCCACCTACCCTGTCCCTGCCCTATGTTAGCGCCTGGGGCTATGGCGGTGAAAAACAGTTCCTGTGCTCCCGGAGTTCTCATTCAGAAAACCAAACCTCCACGTGCGTGTGGGAGATGAGCCCACCTGGCAGGGGGTCGGGGGGGGGGGTGTTGGGGGCACGCAGCACCGCTCAGCTGCACAGCTCAATTCATGAAGTATAGCCTCCTTTTTCAGCCTGGGGATGCTCACGGCACCAACTTCTTCAGAGCTGTGCAAATCAGTCAACCCAGGACTCCTTAAGACCGATGGAGGCAGAATCAAAAATCTCGCCTCTCTACCAGGTCCGCCTTTTGGGGGCTGAACATCAACACCAAGGTGATTTCTGCCCTTGTAAGGAACACACCGAGAAAACCCCGGCTATGCAGCCGTTTGACCTCAATGGTCTCACTGCGTGCCCTCAACCGCCTCGGCAGGTTAAGTGCCTGCCAGGTCAGTGACCTGGGGTCAGCCTCAGTTTCTCCAGCCATGCCATTTCATTGGAATTGAGAGCTTATTCCATGCCAGGCCCTGCGCCACGTGCTTTGTGTGGATTATCTGAAAACATTACCTGACACACAGTGAGTCTATGCTCAGTAAGTGTTACCAGCTGCTATTAGCAGTTAGTCATATTTTATTCCCATTTTTACATATCGGGAAACTGAGGCTCAGAGAGATTAAGGTCTCTCTTAATTAAGGGGTTTTTTCTTTTCTTTTTTTAATAAAAGCAAACAAACTAAAACCAAAACAAGAAAGAAAAAAAAAAACCATTAGATTTTTTTACTGTGTCAACACTGCATGGAATTAAACCCAATTCTGAGTGATGAGAAGGCAGGGAGGCTGCGGGAGAGGCCGCAACAATCCATACTGGAAAGGGACTGCTGAGTCCACAGAAGCTTTTGTGACGGCACAGCGGGTCCCTTCCCAGCCCGGGAGGACCCGCCACACCTCTCAAGGCTGTGAATGGATGAAATGCGTAGTGGTAGAGCCAGGACCTGACCTGAGACGATCTGGGTGCCAAGTGTGGGCTCTGCTCATCTCCCCAGAGGCAGAGAACTAGTGACCCCATGCGCCCTTCCTCATGCCTCCAGGAAGAAGCCACAGAAAGCTGGAGTCCCTGCCCCTGGGTGGGTAAGGGAAGGGGCCCCTCTCTCCCCGGGCTCCAGCCCTCACTGGGCCCCAGCGGTCAGCTCGCACATACCAAGGAGCTTGGTCACCCAGAGATAAGGGAGCTAGGATGTCCCAGCCTAGATAAGAGAAAGCTTGGACCACCCACAGGGTTTAGACATTAACTTTTACAGCCCAGGCCGCAGGGCAGCAGCAGGATCGGGCAGCACCACCACAGCCCAGCAGTCCCTGCAGCACAACTGAGGCACGTGCAAGCCAGAGCCGAGGCATCAGCACTCTGCTCTGGGCCTCAGGGCCCCCTCACCTCCCCGACCTTCCCCGAAGCCAATAAGAGCACTGAGCACACACAAGGTGCTCAATAAATAAATGCTGGCAACATTCCTGGAACTGAAGTTAAACAAGCCAGAGCTGGGAGGTCTGGACACGGTCCCAGTTCTGCCACTGTCCTTCTGTGGGGCTGGCAAAGCCCCTTTCCTGCTCTAGTCCTCAGTTCCCACACCTGGAAAATGAAGCTTTGAACAGCTCTAAGTCATTTGCAACACCAGTGTTTTAGGGCTCGAGGTGAGGAACTAAAGTCCCTTTATCATGGAATAAGTAGTTTATACCTACAGAAGTCCATCCCTATTCATTAGCAGAGCCTCAAGCCCACATGTGGTCAGTAAGTGTTCACTGGACACGTGAATGAATGATTAGAAGTGAAACATTTCAGTGGCCTTAAGATGCCCAGAAATCGGGGCAGAACCGCCAAAGGCTGACTAACACAGCGGACAGCCGGATTCGGCAAAGCAAGCCTGACGGAAGCTCCCAATTCTCCCCCTCGAGAGAGGAGAGCTGATGGCTGCCATAAGTGGGCACCTAATGCATACCGGACCGTGTTAAGCATTCCTTTACTGGCAGCAGTTATACTCATCCTTCTTCTGCAAATGGGGAAACTGAGGTTTGGGAAAGAAAGGGCTTCCCCAAAGCCGCTCAGCACATAAGGGAGAGAACCAGGACATAAAGCCAGTCTGTCTGACTCCAAGACACAACGGCGGCTGAAGCGTGGAGCCTGGAGCAAGCCCTGTGCCTCTCCGGGCTTCCTTCTTCCTGGGGAAGCAGACAGGTACCACAATCATCCAGGCCTCCCGGCCCCTGGGCAGGGGGACGCCCCACCAGCGTGCAAGGCAAAAGGCTTCTGGTTCCTCAACAGAGGTCTGTGGAAAGAAGTCCACAGGGCAGCCACCAAACACTAAACAGTCGACACAAAAATGTCTCCAGCTTCTCAGCAGCCTTGTCCCTGTAGGTGGAGTCCCAAATCCTCTGCACCTCTGAGCTCCCGGCCAAACAATGTGGCCATTGAGTGGGGCAGCCCACGCCCACAAGGACTCCCTGGAACGTGGTGCCTCCTTCCTCCACCCCCAGCCGCGCCTGCCACGTCCACAGAAAGCCTGTGGAAGGAACCATGTGAACTGAGCGGCCTCAACGGGCAGGAAGGGCGCTTGGGGCACAGGGGTGACCTTGGGGCTCTGGGGGTGAGGGGGGTGGGTAGAGGGGCAGTTCTGCCAAAGCAGAGGGGAGAAGCAACAATCCGGTGAGCTTCTGAGCCTGTCTAGAACATTCTAGGGCCCCTTTGCCACAATCCCGGAGGTGGCGCCGCATCCTAATGTGCTGACCCAAGTCCCTGGGCAGCTCTGGGGGGCTACTGAGGTGATTCGAATCCCGGGAGTGCCTCACCCCTTCTGGTGCTGTCCAGCCCAGAGGTCAGGAGCACTGGCTCGAGCCCCCTGAGCCCGAGTCCAAAGGCTGCTACTGGGTGACTGCAGGCCTCCATTTCCTCATCTGTAAAATGGGGCAACACATTCCTACCCTGACGCAGACTTGGGAGATTAAATGAGATTGTACGCGTAAGAATAACAAACACAGTGCCCGGCACCTAGCTGGAACGTGACAAAGGACAGTCATGGTCATCATTTGGATGGTTATTGCCATCACCACTATCCTCATCACACCACCTTTCAGGAAAGGCCAAGTTCGGGCTTGGAACCAGAATCCGGGGCAGATGCAAACTGAACTCCAAGTTCCCGGGGAGAGACGCAGGAAGGTGTGTGTCTGCACACACATTTCATCCATCCGACCATCGGTCTGCCCAGCCCCCACTCCCTAAAGCCAGCTGTGCCAGGGCCCCTGCACAGAGAGGAAGGGGCCAAGGCTGTGAACCTGCCCTGTGTGAAGGGAAAGACGGGCCGTGAACAGGGTCATAGGCAATGACCATGATGGGGTCTCCCAGACTCTGCAGCAGCTAGAAGAGTTCAAGTTCCCCTCAGTGACAACACGAGCCCGAGGCCTCTAACACAGACCGACCGGGAGGGGCACCACCAGGAAGCCAGGAGAGAGCCCTACGGCCCCCCCCACCACCCTTCTGTTTCCCCACTTCCCACCCAGGACTGGAACGATCTGTTCCCTTCAGGGCCCAGCAGGGCACAAATGCTGCCCGGGGCTGGGGGGCGGGGGGGCCGCGGCACAGAGGGGGCAGGTGCCCATCTCTGGGGAGCTACGCTCAGCCAGCTCACAGACGCCGCACAGACATACCGGCCCCTGCAGCCAGAGCTGCCGATCCTTCCAGCTGAGCCAGGGGCCTGGATTCTTAAGTGAAAGATGTCAATTTATAAAGTTTCGTGCTATTTCAAAAAATTGGAAAAGCCTGCCTTGATGCAGCCTGCGGGCCTGGTTTACGAGCTTATCTGCCCATCTAGACCTTAAACGACACCGCCGACCTGTCAGCTAAGTGCCTGGCACGGGGCTCCTACTCTCTGCCAGTTGGGACATGCTGGGTTTCTAACCCTGGACGAAGTGCCGCGAAGTCGGTGTCGTCACCCTCCGTGTCCAGATGAGGAAACTGAGCCTCTGAAGCATGAAAAGACCTGTCTCGGGTCCCACGGCAGGACAGGGGGCCGTCATATTCCAACCCAGGTCTAGGTGACCCCAAAGCCTATGCCTGATGGACTGAAGGGATGTGACGGGTACGGGAGGGCCGAGGAGAGGATGACAGCCAGCCGACAGGGTCAGATGGCAAACAAAACCCATGGGGACATGCTTGGGGAACGTGGTGGGCAAATCCCTAGCCCAGTGTCACCCTGGCTCCTGCAAAAGTGACACACAGACGCCGGGCGGGCCATGCCACCAGCAGGATTCCAGATAGCCCCAGGTCACTGCCCCAGGTCACTGTCCACCCACATGTCCGGCTACACGACCGCACCTGCACCGGGCCAGGGAATGCCAGCAGTGCCAGGAGGACCCACAAGGCCTGAGGGAGAAGCTGGGTGGACCCCCTGGCCACAGGCCCCCCTCCCCACCAGGCACTGCCAAGCAGTGTTCTGCCAGACAGTGGGCTCCCCGGGTGGATGGCAGGAGGTCACACACGGCATTCTCTGAACTGTTCCCAGGGGTGCCCAGGGCTGGCACTCAGGGAGGGGTCCTGCAGAGAGGGAGGGGGACAAGGTTTTAGGGCTCCGATGATCCGGGTTGGAACCTGGCTGTGAGTCAAGACAAGTCACTCTCTCTCTGATCCTCAGTCTTCACATCTGTAAAATGGAGGTGACCCCATCTCTAACCCATTGATTTGTGACAATTCGGTTGAGATCATCAGGAAAGAGCCCAGCTTTTGTGGACTCTTCCTTCTCACCACTCCTCCCCCCACCTCTTAATTCCCCCTCTAGTCCAAGAAGCTGCAGGCCTCCCTGCTTTCCCTCCCCCAGTCTCAAGGCACCTTATCTGTAGAAGGGGAAGGGCAAGAAAGTAGTAACACCTCTGCCTCCAAGGACTGAGATGCCCGTGCAGACTTCCGAGGGCTTTACAGAGTGCTACTGTGGACACGTGTGTGTGTCCCAACAAGGGGGTGCCCCACAGACCCAATCCAGAGGGAGAGGGGGGGCTAGGGGATGCTAGGCAGCCCCAGGGGGACCAGGACCCTGCAGCCCATAGAAAGGGGGCCTGGCCCACTATACTGCTGCCCGTGGATCCAGAATTCAGGATTTCAGAGAAACACGGGTCAGGACGAAATGAGCCAACTTCGGTGGAAAGACCTCCTCGAGATCAACCCTTCCAAGTCCCTCGCGTTGTGGACCAGGAAGCAGGGGCTCGGACAGGGGATGGCGCCTGGTTCCAGTCACACAGCCAGTGGGTCTCGGGTCCAGGAAGATCTCGGGTCTCCTGACGTCAGCCCCGCACTCCCGCCACACTTTCTAGATGCACACAGAGCTGCTAGCCACTTTCTACCATCACCTTCTCTTTATAGCTCTGGCTTGTTTAAGGCCAGCTATGCGATCTCTGTCAGTGACCAACAGTTGCCCTCCTAGCCCAAGGCGACAAGCCACAGAAACCCTGGCCGGTGAAATGTGGTCACAGGGTCATGTGGACAAGTGCGGCCAGGGGGCCCCTCCCATCCACACCCTGCTCTGTGACCCTAGGCCCTGCACTTCCTCTTTGCAGAATGTTTACTTTCAGACAAGAAGCCACTCTCTGAAAAGCCCCCAGTCACTCCTGCGGTGACACACGCGCGCGCGCGCGGGTATACACGTTTAGGAAGTTCACAGAGCCCTCGCAAGCCTATTTTTAGGCTCCCCGGGCCAGAAGTCCTGGCTTCAGAGCCCACCACGTCTGAGTGGCTAACTTGTGGGGCAAAGGAAGCTGCGTATATGAAAAAAATGCGCTCTTACACACTTTTCTAGGAACACAATCCTCTTGGTTATCCTTACTTTCCTCGGTTTTGGTAGAGATGTGAGATAAGAAATGTTTCCTCTCGGTTCTGCTTGAAGTGAAACACCGGCACACCACAACGACAAACAGGCCTCAGCATCGGGAATGCATCAGGGAGAGGTGAGGTCTGAGGCTCATCGGAGAGCACATCCCTGTCTGCGGGGCCCCTGACACTTGCCGCCACGCAGAAAGGTAGCCTAGACAGCCACGGCTCTAGAATGTTCAAGGCCAGAATCTGACAAGACGCGGGCAACAAATTTCTAAAAACATCTCACATGATGAACAGAAAGTTTCTGGAGGCCCAGTCTGGTCTGAGACCATCCGTCTGCAACTTACTCTGAGGGCTGACACATAGGTGAGGGGCCATGGCTCACAGCCTGTCTGGCAAGGTTGATACTCTCTCACCCCCAACAGCAAAAGACTGATTGGTAAAGACCTGTAGTTTTCAATGGGGGTGAGTCTGCACCCCCCAACCGACCCCGGGGATACCTGGCAACATCTGGAGACATTTTTGGTTGTCAGACAGAGCAGGGAGGTAGGAGGTTCTACTGGCATCTAGTAGGTAGAGACAGGGATGCTAAAACATTCTACAATGTCCAAGGCAGCCCACCCCCCCAACATACACACACACACAGACAATGATCCAAACCCTGCTGCAGACCAGAGTCCAGGGGGCGAGTCTGGGGGCCACCCCGGGAGTGGGGAAGTCTGTACTGATGTTAAGAGGCCCACTGTGACAATTTCCCTTTAGCAAGGCTGAAGCCTTGCTCGGCCTGCCCAGGCTGAAGGCTTTGGCAGGCAAAGGAATCGTGTTAGAATTTAACGGAATTGGTTTCTTTTATTTCCGTTCATGGCAAGTGGGTCCTGGTTTTCCATTGAGGGCAGTGAGATGAAAGTTTCTTTTTAAATAAGCGTATTTAATTTCTAGAAAGTGAGTCACTTGAGAAAAAAGAAAAGGTTAACTATTATAGAGGAAGCAGAATGAATGAGGGGTGGAAGAGGCGGCCCAGCGAGGGTATCATATAAATACTAAGAGAGATTCAGCACTGAGAACAGTTAGCTCAGACCCAGGGGAAACCCAGGGAGACGCCGTGATGGTGCAGACCTCACATGCCAGGAGTCGCTGCTCTGACCGGTACTCAGCAAGGGGACTGCTGGGAGAAATAAGTCACTGCAAAACTTTCTGACCAGATGAAACCCGGGGCCACAGGGACTCCTGAACGCGACCTGGGCCAGGTCTCCAGGATGGCCAGGCCTGCTGTGTGCACAGGAAGGCCCTTCCTCACTCTGCTGGTGTTGTCATCCACTCTCACGTTACCTTTCTTACTGTCCTGGGGGGACATGATCACAGCGAAGCCTCAGGAAGCCTCACCACATAAAAGGCAGAGAAGCCAGAAGAGAGGGAGATGCAGGAAACTGGGGGTAGAAGGAGCTGGAAGGCATCGAGGGAACGGGAATAAAAGGCTGGGAGAGGAGGGGAGAGAAGGACAATGGTATTAACTAAGCACCCACTTTGTGCCAGATGCTGCTGCCCACACCTGACCTGCATGTCTCACGTAATCCTTATCACAAGATAGGTTGTGTCACCATCATCCGCACTTGTACTAAAGAGACAGGGCCCCAAAGGTTAGCTAAGATCCATGCTGGCACCCAGAGATGGGACTGGAGCCCATTCCCTCACTGCAGAGCACAGAAGAGAACACACGCTTGGGACAGGCATGGAGGAGGAGCGAATGGACTCAGACACCAACCGGATTGATAGCTGAAGAAGGCACAGCCCTGCTTGAAGCCTCCCAGGGCTTTCCCAACACCTATGGTAAGACTGCAACCCCCACCTTCCGAACCCCCATCTCCCACCACCCCCACCCAGGCACACTGCCCCTCACTGTCTTTGAACGCTCTCCCTTCAGGGCCTTCCACTTGCTGCCGCCTTGGTCCTCCCTCCACTGGCTCCTTCTCAAATGCCACCTCCTCCGAGAGGCCTCCCAGACCACACACGGAAGGTGGCTGGCCTGGTCCCCAGGCCTCCCCTCCTGCCAGCTCGAGTTTGATTTCCCTCCTGCACGAAGCCCAAGGACCCCCTTGGCTAGTCAGACCCAGACTGCCGGCATCAATTTCCGTATCCAGAGGGCCTGGGACAGGGCTTGGCCCAAGGAAGGAATCCAACAGAGCCTTGGTTAAATGAATACATGGAGAATCCTGCTGTCTGCCAGGGCTGCAGGCTTAATTCCCCCAAGATTACCCAGGCTTCTAGAGGCCGGGGGCAGATGTTCTGGGGTGAACAGGTAACAGATTAAGACAGCAGGGTCTGTGCCCTGTCAAAAAGCCTGAGCCGCGGGCGCCTGGCCAGTGCAGTCCCTTGAGCGTCCGACTTTCGGTTTCGGCTCAGGTCACGATCTCAGGGTCATGAGATCGAGCTCCCGGCTCAGAGCAGGGTCTGCTTGGGGTTCTCCTTCTCCCTCCCCCTCAGCCCCTCCCACTCCTGCACACACTCTCCCCCTCACTTTCTAGAATACATAAGTCAATCTTTAAAAAAAAAAGAAAAAGAAAAAAAAGAAAAAGCCTGAGCAAGACCTACCGTCAGGAAAGGATCAGAAGGGGCTTCAAAATCGTCACCATGTGAAAAGCAGGATTCCAACCGCCCTCACCTCCCTTGATTCCGCGCAAGGAGAAGCTTTAGAGGAGTCAAGATTCCTTCCCTCCTCCCTACCAGCTAAGAGAACTGCTTCTTTCAAAAAATGGCCCAAGTTGGCCTCAGGACATGCTCTGGGGGCCTTCAGTCTCCCCAGGACAGGGCGGGCCCCAAACAGCCTCAGCAATCTAGAAGGGACCAGCACGGACCTCCACTTCTTCCCTTGCACTGGACCAGCCCTGGGCGAGAATGAAAGCAGAGTCCAGGCTCCCAGAGGGGACACCAAGAGTGGTAACTGCTAAAATGTGGGTGGTGGAGGGAGAGAGAACAAATGGAACAGAGAGGAAAGGAAAAGAAGGTAAATTCCACCTAGAGGTATGGGGAAGTGAAAAGGCCTCACGGAAACCATGATGCTCTTGCTGACCGCAGATGACATCGGAAGGGCGGGCCGGGGGAGGGTACAGGGCGAGCCAACGGCTGGAGGCTCTGCCTCCAGTAGCTTAGAAGAACTGGAGAAGAGAACTGGGAAAGCATCCACCGATGACAGACTACAGCCTGTGTCCTGGGCGTGGAATATATTCTGGGGAGCCGGGGAAGGGCTTTTTACAGGGCAGTGTAACATGGGTAGGTTCTCTCATCCATGGCCTTTTCTGCATGTCTGGCCTTGTGACTAATTTGCTGTGTGACCTTGGGTAAATCCCAGACCCTCTCTGGTCTGCACGTGCCTCATCTTCAAATGAGTGGATGGCTGTGTGGCATTCTGTGGTTTAGCCAACACTCCTGGGGTCTGGCTCCAGTGGTGTGCTAGAGCTAGCCTTCACTGGCTTGGGAAACTGATGGTGAAATTTCCAGGAATTTTTGTAAGCAGGCTGTTAAACACAACCATGACTAAAACTTAAGTTACATAACTTTATAATTTTTGGAATGATGTTAAAAACAAAGGACAAACACTCAAAACTCATCCCTTCCCTCATTATTTTACCACATTCTACTGTTATCTATACTCTGGATGTTATTTACCTCTACTGCAAACCTCTTTCCAGCTCTGTCAATAACATGGTGTTTGTGGCCTGAAATTAACCAAAGGGGGAATGTTTACACCAAGGAAATTGGCAGATGCTATATACCAGGGCTGTTCTGGGGGAGGTGACTGTAAAATATTTCCCACCATCCCACTCGCTCCCACTCCCATAATGCCTCTTGGAAAATGGACCCAACCCCTGCAAGGCTTTCCCAGAGACCAAAATCTGGCTCAGGGCTGAGGGTGGGCACAGAAGGGGTATTGATGGGGAGGGGTCGTTTTAAACCAAAGGAAATTCACGAGGGCAGCCCAGGGTTTCCTACACTCACTCATTTTTGGGCCCTGGGTCTACATCCAGAGCTGCATTGTGGACAGTGTCCAATCCAGCAGCTACTAACCACACTTGAAATGTGCCTGGTGTAGAACTAAATGTATGATTTCATTCACTTTTAATTAATTTAAATTTTAAAACTGACACTCAATTCCGTTACTAGGAAACGTTTAAGAATGTTGAGACAACTTTGCATCTACTTTGTCAACTGTAAATTTTATGACATCTAAATATAGATTCCTGGTGAAAATTTAGCTGCTGAATTGAGATGTGCTCTCAGCACAGAACACACAACTGGAGCTGAAGGCTTAGAATGAAAAATGTAGTCAAATATCTCATTAATAATTTTTATATTGTTTACAGGTCAAAATAATATTTTTGATGTACTTAGTTTAAAAAATTGTATTATTTAAGTTGGTCTGTTTCCTTTTTTTTTTTTAATATAGCTATTAGAAAATTTTAAATTACCTATATGGCTTACATTACATTTCTACTGGACAGTGTTGGTCTAGAATATTCTGGGTTGTTTTTCCCCCACTTTCTCCATTTGACATTCAAAAGCAGAAGTAGGCCTAAGAAACTACGAAAGGATTTTGCTAAGATTACAAATTCTGGAAGAAAATGAGCTCATCTTGTCAGATTGTAGGTGGGGTGGTTTGAGGAATGTCCACCGCCCCAATCAGGGGGAGGGTCTATCCCTGGATGCCATGGCTGGGGAGAGGGTCCAAGGCAGTTGGGTAAGAGCCAGTTTCTCATCCCCAAGCCCAAGCCCTGAGAGCAGACCCCAGGTCCAGGACGGGTGTTGCCAAAGATGGCTCCTGGAGCCACACAGGATGCCTGGATCCGAGACCCATCACGCAGAAGGAAACACCGAAAAGTCAGTACCCCTTCCAACCCTGTATTTCAGAACGAGACTTCTCCCTCCCATACTTTTGCACATGCCGTCTCTCTCTCCAAACTGCTTTTCCTTCTCTTATCCCTCTGGAGAACTCCCACGCATCCTTCAAGTTACAGCTCAAGTGTTCCCTTCGCAGCTTTTGCTGACCCAGTAATGTTCCCATCTCACATCCTTTTCTTACTGCTTTCTGGTTGACCTCGAAGCTTTTCCTCTTGCCCCCTCAAACCTGATTTCTTTCTAAAAAATAAAATCTCTCTCCCCTCTGGAAAGCTGCCAATGAGTCCCCCTTACGTGAAACAGTTCTCAAAGCTTAACAAGCACCAGAGTCACCTAAAAGGCTCCTTAAAACTGGCCCTACTCAGAGTTTCTGATTCAGTGAGTCTGTCTGGGCTGGGACCTGACACTTAGCATTTCTCACAAGCTCCTAGGGGCCACTGCTGCTGCTGGTCTGAGGGCGCTACTGTGAGAACCGCTGATCTAAAAAGTTAAGTGCAGAGAACGCCTGGGTGGCTCAGTCAGTTAAGCCTCTGCCTTCGGCTTAGATCATGATCCCAGGGTTGAGGAATCGAGCCCTGCATCGGGCTCCCAGCTCAGCAGGAGAGTCTGCTTCTCCCTCTCCCTCTTCCCCGTTCATGCTCTCTCTGTCTCTCTCTCTCGAATAAATAAATTAAATCTTTATTTTAAAAATAAATAAAATAGATTAAGTGCAAACTCTTCACCTTGGCATTGGAAGCCCTGCACACAACACGGGCTCCAATTACTTATGGCCCTCATCTGTCCATGCGCTGCCCTGACCCTAGACCACCCAGTATCCAAATGGCACAAATTTCACACCTCTGCACCACTGCCCATGCTGCCCCTGCTGCGGGAGACCCTTTCCCCGTCATCCACCTCGTTCCGACACCTTGTGCCTTGATTTCCCAACGTCTAAAAGTCAAATCCCCAAAAATGAGGACATGCCACCTTTAACAAAATAACAAATGCAGACGGTAAGGGGCAGCTACAGAAGAGGGGGGGGGAGAAAAGGTTCTGGCCACAGCAGCGGCCCTGGGTAAGAAAGTACCAGCCTAAAAAAAAAAAAACAAAGAAAGTACCAGCCTAAAGGCAACTTTGGGTCAGAACGTTCTCATGTATCTATTTAAACAACCTCCTGACAGTCATAACCGTTACAAACTGGACTTCTTTTCTATCTGGTTTTCCAACCTTGTCACTTTCTAGCTGCGTGGCCTTGGGTGGGAACTTATTTAACTTCTTTGTTTCTTATTTTCATCTGTAAAATGGGGAAAAAGTGACTACCTCATAGAATGAGAAGTAAATGACATAATCCCAGTAAAACTCACAGCTAAAAGGCCTCGCATACAGTAAGCCCTCAGTAAATGTTAGCGGTGGTTGGTATTATCTTTGGACCTGGGAAAGTCAAGAACTTGGTACCCGGCCACAATCAATACTGGGGACAGACATATAAAAGATGTTTTTCTTAATGAGTACATAATCAGCAGTCCAATAAAGATTATATGGATGGACAGGAGGATGGATGGACAGATAAGCAGATGAATGTTGGGTGGGTGTGGTAGGTGGACAGGTAGATGGGAAAACTCCTTTGTATAATATGAAAAGTAGCTCTGTGAGGCTGGTTTAGCTACAGCCACTTCAAATGCTTAAAAATATTCCTACGAAAGGTTCACAGACAAGCATACAAAAATTCAAAGAGGTCCATCACAACTTTGTTTCTAACAGAAAAAAAAGGAAGCAGCATAAATGCCTAACAATACAGAATGGCACAGTCAGAAGATGGAATTCTACCGAATAATTAAATATGAAGACCCAGGTGTTTCCCCCCACTGACGTAAAAAGTGATTCTCATTAGACCTTAAGTGGACGGGGCGTCCGGCTGGCTCAGTTGGTAGAGTGTGCAACTCTTGATCTCAGGGTGGAGAGTTCAAGCCCCATGTTGGGTGTAGAGATTACTTAAAAATAAATAAGACTTTACATAAAAAGAGTTAAAGGTAAAGTAAGTATGGCACCAATTCTTTAAAAAAAAAAAAAAACCCGTGGTATGAGTATGTTTGTGTATTTATTTTTAAAAAGCCTAGAAAAATATAGTCTAAATGTGGTTATCTCTGGTACAAAAATCTGAATGGTTTTAATCTTTTTTCTTTTTCTGTATATTCTCATTTTTCTCTGGTAACTATATATATAATATTTGTTTAATTTCTTAAAAGAAAGAGCTTTTTAAAAAGCAGCTCCATGAATCAGGACGGAGGAAACATGGAGGTGCAGGTGTGTGACCAGGAGCACGAGGGCGTGCCCTCTCTGTGCCTGGGTCCCCGTCCGGCTCACCACCCCGAGGCACCTCGAGACAGCAGATGAGGAAGGGTTTTGGAATCTGCGGCTGGCAGTCAGGGAGTGGTTTTATCTCCCCAGGGACATCCAGGAGGCTCCCCAAGGAGACGCTCAGAGAGGCAAAGGAAAGTTGGCTTCTATCCAGGACTGGAAGGGGAGGCAGCGTCCATGGACAGAGCTCTGGGTGGGGTTGGGGGGGGCACACTCTCACTGTCCTCAGACCCTGGCTTCCTTCAGCTCTGCCAAATGAGAGGGATCAACTCTGCCAGTGGTTTCTAAACTCTCCTCTGGTTTTCTTAAACAGCAAGATTCTTTTCACAAATGAAACCCAGATTTCCCCATCATCAATGGCCTGTTCCTAAAAATCAGGCATCCTGTGCAAACACAAATAAATAAATAAATAAATAAAGCCAACCTGGGATCTATTTCCCCTTATTTAAAAAAAATATATATATATATATATTTTTTTTTTATTTATTTATTTGACAGAGAGAGAGAGAGAGAGAGAGCAAGAACGCAAGCAAGGGGAGTGGGAGAGGGAGAAGCAGGCTTCCCACCAAGCAGGGAGTCTGGTGTGGGGCTCAGTCCCAGGACCCTGGGGTCACGACCCAAGCCAAAGGCAGACACTTAACGACTGAGCCACCCAGGCGCCCCCTCCCCTTATTTTAAATGGGAAAAATCACAAAGCACGACTTGTCCACTCCTCACTTCCCATTAATTTCCTAAAATGTAACTAAAGCATAGTAACGCTCTCTCTGCACTTCATAAACTACCATGACAGGCCGTCGAATGCTTACAACACTCATGAGTAACCTGGTCGCTGTGTGCAGCAACACGGACCTGGGCCGGCTCTCCCAGCTGTAGCACCGCCGGGGGGACACCCAGGCCCGCCGCCCCTCGGCTCCCTCTGCAAAACACCTACGTGCGCTTCTGACGGTCTCCCAACTGCATCCACAATTCATGCGAGACTTGTCCTGCACGTGATTCCGTGACAAATGTACTGAGTTTTGGGGACATAAACATGTTGCTTTACATAGAAAACACTTGCTGAAAAAGAGCCCGAAGAGACACCTATGTTCTAGGAAGTCAGAGGCATTCATACCAGACGAGGGTCCACGGGACAGGCACTGTGCAGGGCGGCCGTGCCCAGTGCAGGCCGGGGGCGCTTGCAGGATTCGCCAGGAGAAGCTAGGGCTCGAAGCTGCACTGTGCACATCACACTCACATCACACTGTGCTGACGGAGAATGGGGGCTGCTAAGGGGCCCCCTTCCCTAGCACCACCATTGAAAAGAATCCCCACGCAGCAGCCATGGCTAGTGACGATGCCACTATTACAAATATTTAGACAGCCAACAGTCACCGAACTCTTACACCTGCCAGGTACACTTCTAAACACTGATCACGAATTAAGCTCTTCAATCCCTGTAATAACATAACCATGTGAGCTACATACCATTATTACCCCATCTTACAGCTGGAAAAACTGAGGCAGAGAGGTTAAGAACTTGCCTAGGGTTCTCCAACTTGTAAGGGGCAGAGCTGGGATTTGAGGCTTGGCAGCAGAGCTTTAGAATTCCTTCCTGCTCTAAACCCGTGTCCCCGCCCCCCCAAAAGCAGGGAGGCTCTGCAGAAAGGGAAGGACGGGGGAACCCTGAGCCCCTCTGCTTCACCTTCTTCTCACCCCAGCTCTTGCCCTCAAAGCAGACACTGAGAACGAGCTGAGGACCCCTGAACCAGGCTAGCTCAGCCTACCAGGCCACAAGGACCCAGAGGGGACAGCAGGTGGCCCTTACCCACAGCTTCCCGTCATAGTAGTAGGCTCCCAGGAGCTTCACAATGTAGGGGTGGTCACAGGTGGCCAGGATGTCGATCTCCACCGTGTAGTCCTCCAGCTCCTCCTCACTCTTGGTCTCAATTACCTTGGCGGCAGCCAGAGCACCTGTCTCCTTGTTCTTGGCCTGCAAAGTGAACACAAAGAAGGTCAACGAGGCCTGCACGGCAGGAAGCCAAGCCCGGGAAGCCATCTTGGAGAGGCCCGCGGGAATGTGCCCGCAGAGGCCAGGGGTCCAGCCAGGGACTGTGAGGCCGGAGCAGGAGATCCGCTGCTCTTGACCATAGCCAGCGCGGCTTATTTTGTCAGTGCAGGGGGCATGCATGAGGGATTTCATAATAATCGTGTTTTTTATTTTTATTTTTTTTTAAAGATTTTATTTGACAGAGACGGGGGAGAGCCCAAGTAGGGAGAGAAACAGGCAGAGGGAGAGGGATAAGTGGGCTCCCTGCTCAGCCCTGATGCGGGGCTCCATCCCAGATCCCGGGACCCTGAGCTTATGACCTGAGCCGAAGGCAGACGCTTAATTGATGGGAGTCACCCAGGTGCCCCAATCATATTTTTTCAAGTACAACATACCCATTCTATGGCATAAGTAAAAACACAAGAATGGCATAGCTCTATAAATACCAACATGGAAAGACTATCGAGAGATCTCAGTCACTGAACAATAAAGAGATATGACACCTTTTTTTTGAAGATTTTATTTATTTGACAGAGAGAGAGAGAGAGAGCACAAGCAGGGGGAGCAGGAGAAGGAGAAGCAGGTTCCCCACTGAGCAGGGAGCCTGTCACGGGACTCGATCCCAGGACTCCGAGATCAGGACCTGAGCTGAAAGCAGAGACTTAACTGACCGAGCCACCCAGGCACCCGGGTATGACACTTTTTATACAAAAAATGGAAAACTGGGGGCACCTGGGTGGCTCGGTCAGTCAGGCATCTGACATTGGCTTGGGTTGTAATCTCAGTCAGCGTCCTGGGATCCAGCCCCGCATCGGGCTCCCTGCTCAGCAGGGAATCTGCTTCTCCTTCTCCCTGCCATTCCCCCTGCTTGTGCTCTCTCGTGTACACACACACTCTCTGTGTGTCAAATATATAACATCTTTAAGAAATTAAAAAATAAAAAATAAACAAAAATGAAGAGTAAGTGTTGGTGAGGATGTGGAAAAACTGGAACCTTTGGGCATGGCGGTGGGAAGGTAGAATGGTACACTAACCACAGGCAACAGTTTGGGGGTTTGTCAAAAGGTTAACCAGAGAACTCCCACAGCCCAGCAGTTCCACTCCAGGGGATAAATGCAAAAGAACTGAACGCACGGATCTGAGCACGGATCTGTCCACCCATGTTCACAGCGGCATGATCCACAAAAGCCAAAAGGTGGGAACAAGCCAAATGTTCACCTGCAGGTGAATGGAAAAACAAAAAGTGGTACATGCGTTCAATGGAATATTCTTCAGCCTTAAAAAGGAAGGAAATTCTGGGGCGCCTGGGTGGCTCCGTCAGTTAAGTGCCTGCCTTTTTTTTTTTTTTTAAGATTTTATTTATTTATTTGACAGAGAGAGAGAGATCACAAGTAGGCAGAGAGGCAGGCAGAGAGAGAGGGGGAAGCAGGCTCCCCGCTGAGCAGAGAGCCCGATGTGGGGCTCGATCCCAGGACCCTGAGATCATGACCTGAGCCGAAGGCAGAGGCTTAACCCACTGAGCCCCCCAGGCGCCCCAAGTGCCTGCCTTCGTGATCCCGGGGTCCTGGGATGGAATCCTGTGACAGGCTCTCTGCTCAGCAGGGAGTCTGCTTCTTCCTCTCCCTCTGCCCCTTCCCCCAACTTATGCTCTCTCGCTCTCTAATAAAATAAATAAAATCTTAAAAAAAAAAAAAAAAAGGGAAAGGAAATTTTGACACCTGCTAGAACGTGGGTGACCCTTTGCTAAGTGAAAAAAAGCCAGTCACAAAAGAACAAACAGCATATGCCCCTACTTTAAGTGAGATCCCTCTAAGCGTGAAATTCAGAGACAGCAGGTGTCACAGAGGGCACCAGGGGGAAGGGACAGACAGTGTTCAATGGGGACAGAGCTTCTCCTTGGGACAATGAAAAAGTTCTGGAAATGGATAGTGGGGAAGGTTGCACATTGTGAATGTACTTAACGCCGCCGAATTGTACACTTAGAAATGGCTAAAAATGGTCAGTTTTATGCATATTTTACCACACTTGTAAGAACTGAGAGCAAGGGAGAAATAACCACGGAAGTGGTGCAAGCAAGTCGAGCCGCGAAGAATCGGGGTCCAGGAAAAGGGAGCAGAGCCCACGTGCCCTCAGGAGGCCCCATGAGCCCCGAGCACTGCGGCTGGGAGCACTCACTCGCTGTGCTGCCTGAGGGGCCACACTTTCCACAACACGGGCCCTGAAAGCCAGCCACTCGTCTGGAGCCTCTGAATCGCCATCTGTGGGAAAGCAGGGGGGACCGAGCTGCCCTGGACTCCGTGAGCGGCCCGGGCGCTCTCCACTGGGGGACCTTTCACAGTGGTTCCCCGAGAACAATCCCGGCGCCCCGCAAATGGGGACGGCCCAGCTGCTCCCGCATGCCCAGCACCCCGTGAAGGACAATGGGCCTTCACGTCACCTCCCATGACACCACGGCACCCAGCACCTCAGCGTCCCCACTCCGCAGGCTTGGAGGGGACACGGCTGGAGCTGGGGTAATGGCACCAGAACTTGGATCTGGGTCCTCTCACTTCTAAGACCCTGCGCGCTTTCCGCTGCTGTACGTCTCCCTATCATCTCCAGAACTCAAGAAGCCTCTAAGACCGGTGCCAACAGACACCTTCGGGTGCTCCGAGGCCAGCCCCGCACAAGGCACCCTCCACGCAGAGACCGAGCAGGGGCACCTGGTGGCTCAGCCGGTCAAGCCGAGACACAGCACCCTTGCCCCTCGCCTCAAGGTCCAGTTGGAGAGGCCCCTCTACCGCCAGTGACTAGACAGCATGCTCATCGGGGGAGGGGAACTGAGAGGGGGTGTCAAGCCTCGCCAGGGAAGCTTCCGGAAGGCAGTGAGACCAGTAGGCCATTTTTTTACTCATTTGTAAATTTTTTCTCAGTTGAAGTAACTGTTTCTGTTAACTGAGCTGCAAAGTCCCCAGGCCCCCACGCAGTGACAACAATGGTCTCCCACTGATCGAGGTCACCGGACTACACTTCAACATAGGCTAACTGCCTTATCTCCTTAACCACTCAGCGATATCGGTGCTGTGACGGTCTCAGGCACAGATGAGGAGACGGAAGCAGTGTCCCCAGCAACACGGGAGACAGTGCTGGTCTGGACCCCTGCTCCCAGGTCTGCACTCTTTGGCCGGCGCAGCCGTCCTCCACGTGGTCCCTTCCACATGAGGCCCGGTGCGGGGGAGGGAATTCATGTGGGGCCATCCCCCGGGCTCAGTCCAGGTGCTGGAACTCGCTGCTCACTCGCCCTACCAGAGTGGGGGCCTCTCCCCTAAACTTGGCTTTGTAAGCTTGTTGAGAACATCTGAGGAACTTATGAATTCAGCCATTGGGTGCTTGCGCTCTCGTGCTCTCTCTGGATCGCTCACTCTCACTCTCGCCCTCTCACCTGACTGTGTACCTGCCCTTTCATTTCCGGTAATGCTGATTTTCAAGTGTCCCCCGAGAGGACCATCAAAGTACCCTTACACATTGCACAACACGCGCGCTCCTTCCCTCCAAACCCAGAAGAGGAGGGAAGGCCTACTCCGCTCCGGGACCGAGAGGAAGGTGGAGAGCTCAGCGAGATGGCCAGAGCTGGGGCTGGGTGAGCACGGCGACCACCCTGACCACGCTCTCCTGACCCCCAGCCAGAGTAGCAGGGGGGAGAGCTGAGCCGGGCTCGAGCCGCCCCACCCCCAATCATTCACCTTTCACTCCTGAGAGGGGGTAAAAGGAGGCTGCATATCACCTCTTCCTGGGTTTCCTTAAAACAGTATTTTCTCCCCCCGAAGTGGGGGAGGCCCAGGCAGGGACTGTTCCCCATGAGTGCACAAGACCTTGCCCATCCCCCTGAAAGGCAGCCTTGACCACAGGGCCGGGCCCGCAGCTGGGCGCCAGTGTCAACACCGAGGGACACCCGCTGCCCAGCACCTCGCTCAGATGACAGCGACCAGAGCCTGCCAGAAAGGGGTTAGCTGGCAGCGGCCGTGGCACCTAAAGTGACTTGGCCAAAATTAAATTCTTTAAAAGCCTGGTTGAGGCAGCAAGCTGCCCACCCCGATGCCAGAGAACGTAGTAATAATAGCTGATGATAAACACAGCTAACATTGCCTGAGCACTCACCGGGTGCCAGGACGGGCCTTAAACGGAATTTCTCACTTCAGCCTCCATCCAGCCCTTGGAGATAAGGATTAGTATTCCCTACTTACAGATGAGAAAACTGAGATTTTAAGAGGCACCGTGAGAGGCCTCTGGTCACACAGCAAGTGGGGGGGGGGGGGGGGAAGCAGATCCAAATGCAAGCCCGTCTTGCTCAGAGAGCCTAAATTCCAAATCTCTTCCAACCAGCCCCTCTCGGCGAGCACCCAAGGTTCCCTGCTCCAGCACCCGTTGCTAAAGATAAATGAAGACCACAACCAACAATGTGCTTGGCAGCTGTTGGGTACTAAAAGTACCAAAATTTAACCCACCCATAAGCCATTAAGGCAGGTGTTAGCCATGATGCCCATTTCCCAGATTAGCAGACTAAGGCTCAAAGGGGTAGCAGAACCCACCCAGGATTGTGAGCCGTAGTGGTCTCCTGACCCCCAGGCCAGTCACTTCCCTACACTAGGCTGCAAGGAATCAGCTTCTTTCCTCCCTATTCATTCATTCAACCATTATTTACTGAGCTCATGATATGGGTGAAACACTTCTCTAGTGAATGAGATAGCTTCTGCCTAGGTGGAGCATCGGTGGTAGGAATCATCGCCCTCCTGTGACATAATTCAGCCTTCCTGACTATTCTTCAGTGGAGCTAAACTGCCGACCTTCCCAGTTCCCAAGATACAATGGAGCAGATTCCACCCTCAAATCTAGAAGTGGGTGGGTGAGTCGTCACGGTCAATCAGAACCCGATTGGCTCAGGGAGAAGAATGTGACCACGTTAGCCAATGAGATGCAAGCTCAGAACAGGAGCAGAGGCGGCTGAGGTTGCCCCCAAACCGCCCCCCGCTTCATGCCAGCCTCCAACACTGAGGCAGCAGGCCTGGAGCTGCGGGGACGTGCTTTTGCAAGCAGGGCTTCAAAATGAAACTAGCTGAGGCAACAGGGCCTAGAGAGGGCACAAGAGGACACAGTTTGATTCCCATGATTAATTTTTACACCAAGGAGGTACTATTGAGAGCCTCATTTTATGTAGAAGAAAATCGATGCTCAGGGAGGTGAAGTCACTTGCTCGAGGACATACAGCAGGTAAATAACAGGGCTGGGAGCTGAATTCAGGCCCATGTGGCTTCAGCGTCCACGTGCTGACCTCTTTGCCCGAGGTCAAATTCTGCAAAGGTGCTATCTGGGCCTCAGTTTCCCCCTCGTACAGTAGAAAGGTGAGGAAATGATGCCCGAGCTCCCTCCGTGGTCAGATGTGAGGGCGTCTTGGGGAGCGGGTGGGTCTTGGAAAGCTAAGGGTGGTCCACGCGGATGGGGCACCTGTGGGAGTGGGCAGGCAAGGAGTCACATAAAGAACAGGAGGCTGCCTGTGGCCTCTGACGTCCATCTCTCCCACGGGCGGAGGCAAGGCTGGGGTCCAGCAAAGGATGGGGGAGCCCCCGCCCAGCCCTCCACTGCTGGCTGGCAGTGACTAACGCCTCAGCCCACACCCCTGACAGCAGACACACAGTGGCCACTTGTGTTTACTGGCCCGGGCACCTCTGTGGGAACAATCTCCCCCCTTGTACAGCTCTCAGGGCCCAGCCTGGAGGAGGTGGGGACAACTCTCCCAGCAGGGAGCCCTGCCCCACCCAAGGGGCCCCGGCCAGTCCAGTCAGGGGCTGGGAGCTTCCTAAAAGTCAACCATAAAGCAGCAGCTGGTGGGGACAACCCCCAGGCCCATCCCATTCCCTCCCGGCTGCAAGCTGATCACTGTGTCCCTCCCTCTTCCTCTAGGGAAGAGCTGGTATCACAGAACTCAGAGATCAGAAAGAACATTAACCAGCACTCCTACACCCCAAATCCCCAGTCTCCTCTGCAGATGATGAAACAGAGTCCACAAAAGTGAATGCAGCGACCAAGGTCCAACCTGGGACAGCTGCCTTACCCCCCTTGCAGATTCACAACTCTCCTTTCCTTTGGCAACTGCCTCTGTCTCCTGATGCAAGGTTCATAAGGAGCTGAGTGCACCGGGTCCCAGTGCACAGCCCAGGCCCAGCCACTCATTCCTGGCCCTCTCAGCACAGCCAGTGGTTCACACTTGCACAAGTGACCCAAGGCAGGCCAACAGGGTTGTATCTGGGTGGCTCTGAGTTAGTTTGGGGTTTTTTGTTTTTTTGCTCAAGTTATCAGGAAAGCGGCTTTTTTCTTTCTTCGGGGTTGCTAAACTGATAGAATGAAAGGCTGGAGAGTCTTACAGCCCATGTGGCCAATCTTCAGAGACCCTGCCTAAGGATGAAGCCCTGACAAAGGAAACAGGGCTCACAAATGGAGAAGGGCAGATGATGAGGCCTGTGGACACCTGGAGCCAGCCGTTCCTGAAGACAGAGTCTGCCCTTAGACTTTTCAGTTACATGAGCCAATAAACTCCCTTCTAGATTTCTGTCATTTGCCACCAAAGAGTAAGTAAGTTTGCCATCTCTGGGGGTATTCCAGCAGAGGACACATATCCATGGAGGTCCCTCACCACACATGTGTAAGAAAGGCCACCTTCAAAAGGGTCACCGAGACCTACCACGTGACCTTTACCAAGGCCTCTCAGAGGACTTAACTGATAACCCAGGATACAGAGACCCAAGTAGAAAACATGGTGACTAATGGGCCACAGGCAACAGAAACCAGGGGATTCTTCTGCCAGAAGAACTCTCCTCCAAAAAAGTAGAGACGTGTATTTATTAAATTACCAGAAACAAGGAATAATGGGAACTTCTAGCGTGGGTGACAAAACAGGTGGTAAAATGGGTCTGTTCATTACAAAAACAGATTCAATCTTCTAGACACAAAAATTGGCGATAGGTTTTTAAAGCCTATTATCCCTCATTCCTAAGAATTTAAGGCCAGGAAATTATTCAAATAAAGACAACAAAGGAAAGGTACTAGGATCACGTTCACAGTAGTCCATAATGATGGCAAGAAAATGCAAATAACCTAAATGTTCGACAGTAAGACAATGGTTAACTTAGTGAGCTATTAAGCAACCCTTTAAAATGGTAAATAAGAGGACACTACAGTAATGAGAGAAAATAATTAAGCCGTAATAGTCGGTCAACAAGGCAAGATAATAAAATTGTAGCTCAGCTAGAACTCTGGGAAAATTCTAGGCATCTACAAATAAGGAGGACCTGAAAACAGAGCATAAGGAATACAAGTGGTTTATGAAAATTAAGTTCACTCAATGACATCTGGACAATTGTCCACAGAGGTCCCAGCAAGGACAGACTGGGGATGGGGCCCAGAAGTGACCCCTTTATCTTGACCTTGTCTTGAATACATCCAGGGATGGGCACCCTCGTCTGTCCAATATGGTGGCTACGGGCCACACACGGCTGCCACCCTGAAGAGAGCAGAAACAGTACATTCCTATCACTGCAGAAAGTTCTAGAAGGCAGCTTTGCATATCAGGCTGCACCTGGCAGAAAATGCTTTCTCACAAAGGTGAGGGGGCATCTAAAACTCACTCCCATGTTCCAGACCCAGCTTCAGAAACACGTATTTCTTTTTCTAGGAAGAAACAAAGGTGTCAAGGACAAAAGTGGGTAGAAGAACCTCAGGTGGTGATGAGTCGCTAGTGAGGTCTCCTAGAGACCTGGCTGGAGCAGGCGTGAGGGAAGGCTCCCAGCCGGCCTGTCGGACGAGCAGCCTGGGCGTGTGGGTCAGAGCCAAAGAATGGAGTAGACAAGGCTAAAGCTTTCTATTTTCCCCGTCCTCTTGATTCCGGATGGCTGTGTCAAATACAGTTCAGGCCCCTGGAACTGGGGAAGGGCTTGGTCTGTGTCCCACAGTATACAGCTGTGGCGTCCCTGCCCGAAAACATTTTCTCTTTGCACGGGGAGGTCTGGTACCCGTCACAGGAAAGGCTTCGACTCTATTCCCAAAGGAGGAACTCTGGCCCTGGAAGGTCGCAGCAGGACCGGCCCAACATAAATGCAAGCAGGGTGTCCTGAGGGCAGCAGACAGACAGGATAGGCAGCCAAGGGGGCCTTGGGTTCAGACTCCGCTAATGCCCCTGGCTGGCAGGCAGGAGTCAGTTGAGGAGTGGAGCCGTGCGCCACAGCCTAGCCTTCCAGAGGCTTGGGTCTTGTGGGCCTCAGGAAGATGGCGGCCTGCCAAGGCCTCCTATGGTCTCTGGACGCCGGATAAGCAGCACCCCACCTGTATCCAGGATGGGTCCATGAGGTATGCAGAAGTACCACTGTCTGCTCATGCTAAGAGAAAATGAAGGCCATTGTCCCAGGCCACACAGCTAGGAAGTGCCTTCAGGACTTGATTCAGGCCCAGCTTTTCCCTCAGGAGCCCCCGAGAGGAAACATCTCCAGGGGCTCCCACCCAGTTTCCAGGTGTGCCCGTCCTCCTTTCCCAGCTCTTCCCTCACGGCCTTCCACCAGAAACCCTCTTTGGGCAAATGTCAATGGCTCCCTGCTGCCTGACACAAAGCCTGGACACCCTGGCCAGGCACGCAGCACCCTGGTGACTTGGCCAGTCTACTTTTCCAGGATTCTACCACCCTCATACACACCCCCTGGTATGGCCAGCGTCCTCCTGCCTCCTACTTTCATGCCTTTCCTTCTGCTCTTTCCTCCACCTGGAGCGCCTTCCCCATACCGTGCTTACCCCACAAAGTCTAACTCAACCACAGCCTGTCCCGTGAAGTGCTCTTGGAACCCCAGCTCCCCAACTACTATTCCACACCTTACTAGGCCTTTCTCCACAGACCTCCTGGTGCCCCAGTCATTTGTGTTCAAAAATTCTCTAACTTGGCTTTGAGCTCTGAATGGTTAAGCCCATGTCTGGTTCGTTTTAGTCTACCCCACAGAGCCTCACCCAAAATAGTCAGTGGATAGATGGGAACATGGGAGGGTGGGTAAATGGGAAGATGGAAGAATGGATGGGCAGACAGGCAGATGGGCATGGATGGATGAATGGAAGGGTGGGGAGGTAGCTGGATGGAGGAGGGAATGAATGGGAGGGTGGGTGGAGGGATGAATGGAAGGAAGGGGGGGTATGGAAGGATGGGTGTGTGGGAGGATGGACAGATGGGAGAGTGAGCAAGCAGGAGCGTGAATGGGCGGATGGGAGAACAGGTAGATATGAGAGAGGAATCAAGTAATGAAAAGTAGGACTAGGCAGTAAACAATCATTAAGTCTTCTTTTTTCCCAAAAGGCACTTGAGCCTACCTTGGTGTTGGCTTCCACAAACACCAGACTCTCTCCTTCCCTCAATAATGTAGCCGAGAAAGCTATTTCTACAGGAACCTAACCTACTGCATCTCACCCATGTCCCCATCTTTGTCCAACCTAGAAATGGGCAAATTTCCCCAAGTGATTTATGCAACGGAAACAGCACAGGACCTAAGTTCAAATTTCAACTCTACTACTTATCAGCTAAGTGCCTTTGGGGAAGGCAAGAAACCAGGCTGTCATTTTCTGACAGCCATGTGGACAATTCCAGAGACATGGAAGGAAGTTCAGAAGCCACCGTGGGTTCATCGCTTAGGACTGAGGACTGTGTATTTTTGATTTTCAAAAGCCTAAAAGCATGTTTACCTTGTTCACCTATATATCTACTATTATCATGTTCAGCCATAGTATACACTAAGTATTTTAAAATAATGGATGAATTGGCGTTCGTATCTGTGTGCAAACAGAAAGAAATGATGCCCTCTGCATAAGGACAGGAAGGAAAGTGACAAGAAGTCCATTTTCTTATCAACGCACTCATATCCCTGAAACTCTAGCTGGTGTCTGGTTTTGAATGCAGTCCCCTCTCTACCTCGGGGAAGCCGAAGCCTTTGCTGGGCAGGATACACACGGTTAATGAGTCCTGCCAAGTGCAGAGAAAGCACTTCCCTATCAATAATCGCTGGGCCAAGTTTCAGCTCGCAACAAGTGAGACGGCCAAGTTTCAGAGCAAGAGACACTTAAGGATGGCAAAGATTGCAAGGCACAAAGCAGAGGACTGGCGTGGCTTCCAAAGCCGGCCATTTAATACCCTCTCCCTCGGGGAAGTGAAGCCTGGCGAGCCATCCCGGCACAGCAGGGAAATGCTGAGCCTCCAAATCCTTCTGGGCTAGCAAATAAAAAAACCGAGACCCAATAGGATTGGCCCCAAAGATACCACGCCATGGCCTTGACCGAAAACCGGGGCAACTTGTCCAACTTGGCCTGGGATGTGGGAGCCTTCAGATCTCAGCTCTTGAAAAGTGATGGGGCTCCAACCCCACCTATTGCTGATAAAGGAGAGGTGAGAAGGTGATACAGGGCCGCTGCTCCCACCTCTCCCAAGCTCCCTCTTGCTGGAGGAGGGCCCAGAGAGGAATGGGTGCTGAGTCACGGCGGGAGGGCAGCCTGGGGTCAACAGCCGAGAGGAGGGAGAGAAGGAAGCAGCTTTAGCCAGCGCCTCCTCTGCGACCCGCACCGTCCACACACCGTCCAACGGCTCACCTCACTCCATCCTGACCACAGCCTTGGGGAGCGTGCGCTCCTACCAGCCCCACTTTCCAGGCGGTTCCAAACCTCAGAAGTGAAAACTCCTCCATGTTTTCAATCAACATTATTTTTTTGTGCTGTTTTTTATTATTTTAAAAGCAACACACGCTCATGAAATAGAGTCTTCAAGATATACTATTACAAAGAACACAAAGCACCCCTAATCCCTTGAGTGGATCTAGAAGGTATTCTGCTAAGTGACACGAAGGAAACAGGAAGACAAATACCCTATGATTTCACTTATATGTGGAATCTAAAAAACAAACAAATGAACAACAAACAAACAGAGTCTTAAATACAGAGAGCTGATTGTTGCCAGTGGCAGGGGAAATGGGAAATAAAGGGGATTAAGAGGTACAAACTTGGGGTGCCTGGGGGGCTCAGTCGGTTAAAAGTCTGCCTTCAGCTCGGGTCCTGATCCCAGCTTCCTGGGATCAAACCCCACATCAGGCTCCCCGCTCCTGGAGAGTCTGCTTCTCCCTCTCCCTCTGCCTGCCCCTCCTCCCTGCTTGTGCTCTCTCCCTCTCTCTGTTAAATAAATAAATAAAATCTTTAAAAAGAAAAAAAAAAAAAGAGGTACAAACTTCCAGTTATCAAATACATAAGTCGCGGAGATAAAAATGCAACAGAGGGAATATAGTCAATAACACTGTAATAATGTTCGGTGACAGAGGGTGACCACACTTATCGTCGTGAGCACCGGGTGTCCCACAGGATTACTGAATCCTTACGTGGTGCACCTGTGCATTTCGGAGCACCGCCAGTGTGCCATAGCGGGGCGGTGCCCGCCTTCACACTTCCAGCCGTGTGACCCCAGGGGACTTACGCGACCTCTCTGTCCCTCACTCTCCGCCTTTGCCCAATAAAGATGGTCGTAGTTCCTGCCTCGCAGGCTGTTGTGAGCGCTCTGTGAGTTAGGGTGTGAAAGATGCTTAGAACCGAACTGGGCCGTACTGAGCACCCCACAAACACTCGCTCAATGTTCTCTGGCTCGCCGCAAGTATATGCTTCCCGCCTTTATAAAAGTGAGATTCAACCGCACATGCCGATCCATCGGTTCCCTGAACAGTAAGTACCCTTCTGCCTTGTCACCAATGACTGTCATGCCGTTTAACCAGAGGTCACCAACAGCCCTTTGGATCACAGAACCCTCTTCCACGGCAACGCCTCCCAGAGCTCCAGGCTGTTCCACTGATCCCCATTTTGCAGAAAAGGAAACTGAGGCAACATCCCGTGCCCCGAGTCACACGGTAGAGACAATGGCCGAGCCGGGGCTCCGGCGGGAGGCGTGGGGTGCTCCTCGGGTCTTCGGAGGATCACCGTGCTGGCCGCCGCGGACGGTGCGCAGACAGAGCAGAGGCTCGGCACACAGCTGGCCCTGGCTCCTCACTAACGCAGGCACCGGTCCCCTCTCCTTGGCCAACAGGAGTAGCAGGAGGTTTCCTGTCACCTCGGAGTGGGGGTGGAGTGGAGGGCACTTGAGGAAGAAGCAGGCTGGAAAAAGAGCTGGGGCCCCAGAGCCTACCAAGATGCACAACAAAGGTAGAAAGAATCTCAAGGCCAACCAGGGAAGCGGGCCAGCTCTGATGGGGTCATTGCCTCAGGGTGACAAAGCCAGCTTTGATGGTGGCAACAGCCTCTGAGGCCAAGAATTGGGCCTGGGCTCCCAGACAAAACAGGCTGGAGCTTTCCAGGAAGGAGGGCAAAGGCAGGCGCGCCCTTCGGGGTATGAATGTTGCTCTCCCACCGACCACAGTGGCCTCAGCCACCCCGGCTGACTGGCCGCAGGCAGGCACGGAGCTGAGACCGCGAACCTGGAGCCTCTTTATCACTGAACCGTGTTCATCGTCATAACACGGCGGGAGAGAAATAAGCTCTAGGCTCACCCCCAGGAACCCATCACCCCAACTTTGATGCAAGAAGCGGCCTCCAGCGTGACAAACAAGGGGAGGCGGGCAGGGGCCTCCAGGGACTCTGCGTGCCAGTCCTCAGGAAGCCAGTCTGGTCCATCAGCACAAAAAATCATCAGTGCGATGACAGCCGCCTCCCCTTCTCCCTCCATTCTGAGCACCATGTGAAGGTCTGGCCATGACTTGATCTTCCCGGGTTCTCTCAGGGAAGCACTATTTTGATCCTCCATTTTACAGCTCAGGATACTGAGGCTCAGAGAGGTGAGGTGACTTTCCCAAGGTCACACAGCAAGTAGGCAGGGAAACTAGGAGAAAGCTCGGCACTGATCCCCGTGCCTATGCTCATAATCACAGTGCTGGGCCTGCCCACAGAGGAAGGAAGGTGGGGCTGGCATTTACTCATTCATTGTTCACTCATCCACCAGAAATTAACTGAGCTTCTACCATGAGCTTCTACTATGTTAGCCACAAAAATAATCTCCCGGCCTTCAGGGACCTTACATCTTCCAGAGAGGAAAGAAAATAAACAAGGAGACACACAAAAGAAACCTAGTCTGTGACCGGAGCTCTGAAGGAAATCGGCAGAGAGCTGTCACCTTGGTCAGGGAAGGGTGGTCAGGGCAGGCCTGAGAGGGGACACGTGACTTGAGACCCAGAGGATGAGCAGGAGCCCTGGCTGTGCAGAGCAATAGGAAGAGTGGGAGGCAGAGAGAAGAGCTAGTGCAAAGGTCCTGAGACAGAAAAGGGATATGCTTCCTTCAACTCCTCTCAGTGGCCCCATCCCCCTCCCTCCAGACAGAGGCTGGCTAGAGTTAACTCTTCAGTCACCGGCATGTGGTTAAACTTCTTGAGTCTCAGAGCCTGAATTCTGGCTCTGGTATTGCCTGTTAGTAAGAAAACAAAAGGAGCAAGCTATGGGGAGAGGAAGAAAAAAAATGTTGCAAAGGGGAAAGCAGAGAGAAAGGGGAAGAGGGGAAAGAGTGAGTGAAGAGGAAGGTGGGTGCAGTGGAGGGAGCGAGAAGAGGCGGGGAGAAAGGGGAAGGGAGGAGGAAGTACCCAGGAGCACCCCAAGCCTTAGGATGTCGTGGCACCAGCCGCCCCACACCCCCCAGAGCTCCAAGAGGAGGCCAGGAGCACCCAGCTTCCCCACCGTGACACTCGCCCACTTCCCCTGCCACTTCCTCTGTGAGCCAGAGCCCTGCCTACACCCGTCACCACTTCCTCTGTGTGAGAGGCTCCTGCCACCATCTCGGGGGCTCAGACTTGGCTGAGGCAGAGGCAGGCCTAGGAAGGAGGGTATACAAACACCAAGGCCGCAGACAGACACCACACTGAAGGGACCCTGGGTCCTCTCCTCACCCCCTTTGTCCTTCCCTCCATACCGTACAGGAGAAAAGGCACAGGCTCCTTGCCAGAGACATCTAGGGTCAAGTCCCAGCCTTGCCACGGAAAAGCTGTGTGAGCCTAAGCAAATCAACCAGTGTGCCTCTCTGGGCCTCTGCTTCATCAGGTGTGGAGTGAGGATGCTAGCCCCTGCCTTTCAGGGGGCTAGCAGAAGCATAAATGATGAACAGATAAGAAGAGCAACTTCCCACTCACCCACTTTGGAACCCACAGTGCCTGACACACAGTAGGTGCTCAATTAATCATTCTAATGGCGAACACTTATTTGGGCTTTTCCGAGGTCCTGATCCAAGTGGTTTCCATGGATGGTTTCACCCTCCAACCCCCCTATGAGGTAGTCCCATTCCCAGTGCCCCTTTGCAGCTAAAGACACAGGGGCATGCTGAAGTACTTTTCTCAGGATCCCGCAACCCATGAGAGGTAGAGAGACAGACTTTAACTCCAGAGACTCATCCAAGTTCCTGTGCCATCTCTGATCCCTGGCAAACAGAAGCTTTCTTTCCCTCCTCACCCTCTCTGCTTTCTTGCCTCCTCCTCACAACCATCCCTTGCTCTCTAGAATCTTCCCTGCCTCCCACCCATGTACACCTCGTTCTTGGGTTGGTTGCCTTCCATCAGTTACTCCCTCTACCTGGGCTCTTACCGCGGCCCCGACCTCAGCTCTGGCCTTCCCTCCGACCCCCACCTGCTACAGCCACCGGGGTGTGGCCACTCTGGCCTAGCCTTCACGCATCAGTGGCCATCCCGGCCTTGGGCAGCCAGGAAACCTGGCTCTGGCATCCCCTTAACTCCCCTACTCTGGTGACCCTCCAAAAAGAGCTCCTCTCTGATACTGCACAAGGCTGAGCTGGTCAGGCCCTGGGGACTCGGGGCAAGCGGGACAATAGCTGAGCTCAAAACCATCACAACCAAATTCCTCGGCCTGGCATTCAAGGCCTTCTTGACTTGGCCCCAAAGAGTATTCTTGATCTGGCCCTGCCCTGGCCAGCCCCTCCGGCCAAGCCCAGCTCCCAAAGCCACTGACCCCTGGACTCGAGGGGGCAACTGAAACGTACAGAGGGGGCCAGGAGGAAGGCCCAAGGCGGGGGTGAGTGTCAGAGGCGAGATCCGCACTGGGCAGCACGGCAGCCACGGGTCGCCACAGGGCACCTGAAACGGGGCTAGTCCAGACTGAGACGTGCCGTAAACACAAAACACAAACCCATTTCAAACACTTAGTATGGAATAAGAATATTAAATATCTCTTCCAGGGCGCCTGGCTAGCACTGTCAGTAGAGCACCCGACTCCTGATCTTGGGGTTGTGAGTTCGAGCCCCATGATGGGTGCAGACATTACTTAAAAATAAAATTTTTAAAAATTCAATCAAAAAATAAAATAAATTTAAAAATTCAATCCAATTTTTTCATTCAATATTGATTATTATATGCTGCAAATGATACTTTGGATATATTAGGTTAAATAAAATATACTATTAAACAGGAGGCCGACAGACACATGAAAAGATGCTCGTCATCACTCATCATCAGGGAAATGCAAATCAAAACCACAAAGAGATATCACCTCACACCGGTCAGAATGTCCTGTATCAAAGACACGAGAATCAGCAAGTGTTGGTGAGGACGCGGAGCGCACTGCTGGTGGGGATGTAAACAGTGCCGCCCACCGTGGAGAAGAGTATGGAGGTTCCTCAAGCAATTACAAACAAAGATACCGGGGCACCTGAGTGGCTCAGTCAGTTAAGCGTCCAACTCTTGATTTCGGCTCAGGTCGTGATCTCAGGGTTGGGAGATCGAGTCCCGTGATGGGCTCCATGCTCAGCAGGGAGTCTGCTTGAGATCCTCCCTCTCCCTCTGCCCTGTCCCACCCCCAACACTGCACGTGCTCTCTCTAGATAAATAAATCTTTAAAAAAAAAAAAACGGAGATACCACACAGCCCAGTATTTCCACTACTAGGTCTTTACCCAAAGAAGACGAAAATATTCATTCAAAAAGAACTCTGCACCCCTATGTTTACCGTAGCATTATTCACAATAGCCAAGATATGGAAGCAACTCACGCGTCCACTAATCGATGAATGGATAAAGACAATGCGGTGTTATGTATTACTATTAGTCAGCCATAAAAAAGACTGAGAGCTTGCCATGTGAGACGACATGGATGGGCCTAACGGGTATCATGCTAAGTGAAGTCAGTCCGAGAAAGACAAATGCCATATGATTTCATTTACATGTGGAATCTAGAAAACAAAACAGCCAACCAACCAAAAACAGACTCCTAAATACAGACAATACACTGGTGGTAGCCAGAGGGAAGGGGGACTTTTATGTGAAATATGATTTCATCATGCTGGCCAGAACTTCAAATTTGGCTCAGCCACCGTGGGAGCCACAGATCAGTCTGCAGGCCGTCCCCCAGCCTCCAGGGCCACCGACTGGCAACCTCGGGCCTCACTATATGGCCTCTCTCCTGGGCCAGGCTTCTCTCCAGCTTGCTATCAGCACCCCACCTCCCCTGCCTGATGGCAGCCGTCCCCCTTCCCCATGAACCCTGCCTGTGTCCTGCTACAGCCCACTGAACCCGGCAGAACCCTCTCTTCCTCCCCCACCCCGTGCACCCGGCAGCAGGGGAGGCCGCTGGCCAAATGCAGCACCTCCCAGGAGCCGAATGCTGTGCCCTTCCTGTGTGCTGAGTACTAGTCTCAGTCCCCGCCCTGCACACGAGGAAACAGGCTCAGAGACCAGCCAGTCGCCTGAGCTCGCACAGCGGCGACGTGGGACAGCCAGGATTCGGACCCTGGTCCATCTGGCTGCAAGGCCTGAGTCTTCTACCATACACTCAGGGACCTGACACACAGACACGAATTAATCCTGTTTGCCAAACCGAATCGAGCCATCTCGCTTACAGGAGGCAGGGGTGCTCAGCTGGAGCAAGGTTGCCGCCCTGGGGACATGGGGCGATGCCCCGAGACATTTTCGGCTGGCACAGCTAGCGGGGAGATGGGGAGGAGGTACCAGCGCTGGGGGTATTTCTAATGACTAGAAGCTAAGGATACTGCTAACATCTTACCGTGTGGGGGACAGCGCCCCCCACTAAAGAATTCCCACCCAAATGTCAACAGTACCAAGGTGGGGAAGCCCTGGTATAAGAGACAAGCCACCTTCACCAGCTAGACCCCAACACCTGACCCTTACCGCTCAGCTGCCTGTACGCGCCCACCTTGGTCCCTCCTTTTTCCTGAGGCTCTTGCCAGCTTATCTCTTCACTCCGGCAAAAGACCCGGTGGACACAGCGTCCCGGGATGGGAACCGAAACTGCCCCTCGAGCAATGACGACGGCCAGCACAAAGAGCTCCGCGGGCCCTGACCACCCCGACCAGTTGGAGCTGACCCCCCGACTCACGCCTGTGCAGACGGACCACGCAGGGACGGTGCAGTATCGGACAGTTACCTTCCCCTCGTTCGAATACAAAAATCTCCACCCAAGGAGGAGCACGAGCCTCCTGAACATTACATACAATGTATGTATAGGCGCGATTCCTTAAGGTGTGTGCGTGACCCTATGCCCGCCTCTACATACCGTGACAAGGTCCCCCTTTCTAAATATTCATCCTAACCCTCAACGAAAGGAACCCGTTCACTTTCGCTCAGGGAGTCTCAGCTTTGGAAGTTAATCCCGTGATCTCCTTATTTGCTCCAACTTTCCTTTGTGCGGCAAGTTCACCTGGCGTAGTCTTTACCTGTGACTCACCGAGATGTGAACTCACACTGGTGGGGTCTCTCTATGAACACTATTTTTTTTTTTTTTGAAGATTTTAGCTCGATCCCAGGACCCCGGGGTCATGGCCCGAGCCAAAGGCAGACGATTAACTGACTGAGCCACCCAGGCGCCCCTACAAACACTATTTCTTCCTTGTCCCCAGGGAAGCGGCAGTAACTAGCCAGGACCTTCTTTTTTGATACCACAAGCATCAACAATAACAAAGTATCTTCCTTTCTTGCCCACTTCCTGAGTGGGGATCAGATGCTACATGGATGGTACTTGCTCAGCTCCTTCAGTCCTCCTCGCCCCCAGATTATTCTGTCTCTTTACAGATAAGGGCCTGAAGCTCAAACTGCGACGTCCCTGGCTCTACTGGAAACCCAGGGCCCCCCGAGCCCCAAATTTCTTCCCTTAACCACCCCGTCCTACTGCCCTGAGCGGCAGCTGAAACTGGGAGTGACCCCGCAGGGCTGTTTTCTGGGGGTTGTGGGGCGGGCAGCCCCTGGAGTTGTCCCCTGGTCTGGGTAGCCTCGGGAGGCCAGGGGACCCCACATGGAAGTGGGGGTGGGGATCTGCTTAGTTGTTGAGCTCAGGTCGCCAGAGCCTGCTCTGGAGCCCGCTAGAAACAGTCCTAGTGTTAAATCAGCTGCTCAAGCAGACCCTCTGAGGTCGGCGACACCCCAGGAAGCCACTGGAGTTTAGGACCAAGCCAGGAACCCACTCACAATAGCATGGACTTCTATTTAAAAACACCAGGCTGAGCGGAAATAAGGTTACTGCCTGGGGGCAGATCTCTTTCCGGAGAAGGAGGGGAGGCGCACAGGCCGAGCCGTGGGCAGCCCCAGAGGAAGCGGAAAGCCAGGCCTTAACGCTATGGGCAGGAGAGGAGGTGAAAGCAGGGCCCCGGGCCGGGAGGGGCGGAAGGCCTGACTGCTGGCTCCTACCTTACTGAAGCTCTGCTTTGTCCGGAACCGGCCACCGGCCACCACCGGCACTTGAAGGGTGAAGGTTAACAACGGGTCTCTGGGCTGGAGGGCACCTGAGGTCTCCAAGGAGGGCAGACCCGTCGAGGGCCCCAGAGGACTCAGGGATTGGCCCTTGGCCAGAGCAAGGGGTGAAAGGGAGCCTCTACGAACTTCTCTCGATTCTTTTAAAAATCCACCCTCAGATAGGCATACCCTTCCACCCAGTGACTCCCTTCTGAGCGTCAAGCCTAAAACAGGATTTAAAACACAAAAAGAACTTCACTAGCAAACCTGCTCATCAACGCACAGCTGTGCTCTAAGGCTCACTTTCAAACGCCAATGTTGTCCCAACACCACTGATAGATCATGGAACAATTTCACGCAAGCGCAGAATTCGTGTCGGCCTGTGTGCAGTTTTGTGGGCCAGAAACACTAGGTGAATACAAAACACTGCGCCCAGCTGAACCGAGCGGCGAAGAAACGCCCACAACGCATAGGCATGCCCCTCGAACATCTGTCAGGGGCACATCTGAGGTCCCACTTATAACCCTCGTGGGGTTCAGATAACCCTCCTCCCACTGCCGCTTCCCCTGCAGCCACGGGTCCCGCCCCCACGGCCACAGCAGCCAAACGGGTCATTCCCACCCTACAGTGCTGGATTTCGTGTGATAGGTTTGTATTTCTTACCTAAAACTTGTGTACAACTGCACCACCTGTTTTTTTAGGTTCCTATCTTTTTTTTTTTTTAACAGGCTCCTGCTGCAGTTTTTAAGTGTTCTGCCCTTAGCACTGTCCGTGTCTCATAAGGCGGTGGTTCTTACCGATTTTGTTCAGCATTGAGATCTTTTGGGGAAGGCCTTATTTACATTACAGCGGAACGGACTATATTACGTAAAATGCCTAGCACGGTGCCTGGCACATAAATAATAAGCACTTAATCAACTATGATCTGTTGAAACAAACAAAAAAAAATTAGGGGCGCCTGAGTGGCTTAGTTCCTTAAGCTTCTGACTCTTGGTTTTGGCTCAGGTCGTGATCTCGGGTGGTGGGATGGAGTCCTGCATGAGGCTCCGTGCTCAGCGAGCAGTCAGCTGGAGATTCTCTCCCCCTGTCCCTTCCCCCCACCTACACACTGTCTCTCTCTCTAAAATAAATAAAATCTTTTTTTAAAAAAAGTTAAATACCCAATAAGATTAAGACCAAGGCAGCACTGAGCCATCCCAGAAGGTATGTAGGAAGCATTTAGAATAATACAGAAAGACATTTTAGGAACGAAAGACAGTATAAAACACTGTAGGTAGGTGAGATAACAACCCTGCATTAAAACATTTTTTTCACCACAAAAAACGATAGAGTCTGTAAGGAAATATAGCAACATGTCAAGAGCAATTGATGGGACTTAGGGTGATGGTTTTCCCTTTACCTAAAAGAAATTTTCTTTGTTTACTCCCAATTTTGCAAAATCATACACCTCTTAACAGCTTAAAGGTAACATAAGATCAAAACCAAAGTAATTTTCAAGAGGATAAATGGGGCGCCTGGCTGGCTCAGTCAGTGGAGCAGGCGACTCTTGGTCTCAGGGTTGTGAGTTCGAACCCCATGAGGTTGGCTATAGAGATTACTTAAAAATAAAATCTTTAAAAAGGAGAGAAAAAAAGGCAGAAAAATAATCTCAGCCTGCTAACCCAACTCTTGATGCCTGCTCAGTGTCTGCTCAGCAGCCTGTCCAGCTCGGGGCAGCTTTGTTCCACTCAACATGACATCAAACACTTCCTCCCCTTCTACCTTGTCTTCAGAATAAAGAGAATTTTTAAGAAGCATTCTGAAATGACATAGGACAAGAATTTTGAAACCACATATATATATATATATATATATTGTAACATCTGCTTGGTATCAAGTCATGAGCTAGAAATGATTTTCTTCTGAAATCAATTTGCACGGCATAAGGATTAGGTGAGAATGACCTTGAAGCTACCCAGAATGAACCCTACCCTCCTCTTTCTCTCCTGAGGCCAACTGTTCATTGGCTTATTGGGGAGAAGAGGAGAAAGGGGACTCTGAACTTGAGACTGCTTATGTTTCGACTTTGACCTTCTGCAAGACGGTCATCAAGAAATCTGCAGTCAGAGTCCTGTGCTAACAAGCATGTGACAAATTGAGATTTCTAAGGCTGCATACACCAGGGAAGTCCTCGGGAAGGACTTCCCCATGCTGGCCATCACCTCCCCAGTTCACAGCCAGCCAGCTGCCCAGCCACCGTGTCAATATTTTAGGGTCCCACCCATAAAACCTAGATGGAACTTCTGGCCTTTGCTGCCCCAGCGGCCATGCCAGGGAACAGTGAAGTGGAAAGGAGTTATGGTCACAGATGAGAGTCTTTAGGAAAGCACTACCTGATTCAACTTGAACGTCAAGGGGCTGAGCAAGCAGCGCTTCAGAGGAGGAGGCATGGGTGACAGAGATCTTCAATCCATGGCTGGTCTTCCATAGTGGGTAACAAAGGAAGGTGTTAAACTGAAGCTCAGAGCCTCAGGTTCTAGTCCCTTCTTCTCCGGGAGCCCCAGTATCCCCACATATAACATGAGGTTGGGTTGGATGAGTGGGTCACACCCCAAGGCCAGGCAGGTGATATGATATATTGTCCGAGTATATCAGCTATCACAGAGCTCTCTTGCTCTAGCTCTCCCTGTCTTAACTATGAGAAAATCACGGGTTCCGAGGTGGTGGGGAGGGAACTGTGGTACAGCCAGCTCACAGCTTTGGGAACTAGATTCTCTTAAAAAGGGTCCACTTGGCCTGGACAACCAGGGGACAAAATAACTTGTGAATCAGATGTGCTCCTTTGTATGAAACCTCCAGAGTAGCAGGGGAGTTTTTACAGGGCTAAAGCAGGCGGAAATGACAAGCAAAACTGACAAGGGGAAATCTTACCAGCATAAAAGTTCTGCATTTAGGCTTAAAAGAAAAGGAGGGGCACCTGGGTGGCTCAGTGTTTTGAGTGACCAACTCTTGGTTTCAGCTCAGGTCATGATCTCAGGGTCCCGAGATTCAACCCCTTTTGGGCTCTGTGCTCAGCATGGAGTCTCCTTGAGATTCTCTCCCTTCCCTTCTGCCAGCTCCCCTTACTGTGCCCCCCAACCCCCGCCTCGCACCAATGCTCCCATGCTTGCTCTCTCACTCTCTAAAAAAAACAAATGAAATAAGAAAGGAAGGGAGAAAGGAAGGAAGGAAAAAAGGAAGGAAATGAACCATATGGAGCCAGGATACGCTAAAAGAGAGGGACAAGACTGCCACTGAAAGCCAGCCCCTATCAGAGAAAAAATATCAGTGCGAGCCAACAATATGCACTAAAAACACCAACTGAACCTTCTGGAGAAAGGAGGATGTAGTAAGCTGACCAACGGTCCAGCTGCCCTCATGATGGTCAGGGCACATCTGGAAGGGCAGGGTGTGTCTGGAGAAGGCAAGATGCCACGCTGAGAAGGGTAAAGAAAGATGCGCCACCTGTCCTCTGATACTGCAGAGTCCTCAAGAAGAGAAGGGCGGCAAATCAAGGCAGCCCGAAAGGCACGGGTGTGGGCGATACAGAGCCCTGCTTCTCCAACCACAGGACCTCTGCTCCAGTGGGGGTTCCGCCCTGTAACAGGAAATGCGGGCTCAGAGGGGAGGTGGTAAGGCAACAAACAGGCACCCAAATGGGTCTGGTTGGCCTCAAAACTGCCTATAGGAGCAATACTTCTCCAAAGTTACGTGCTGAGCAATCACCTGAGCATCTTGTTAAGATGCAGACTCTAACTTAGCAGGGCTGGGGGGACCAGCATTCGCATTTCTAATGAGCTCCCAGGTGATGCTAATGCCGCTCCTCCAGGAATTACAATTCCCTAACTAGGCTCTAGACCACTTTCAGGTGGAGAGCAAGTCCTGACCAGGTGGGCGTAGAGAAGCCCCGTCTGTGGCCCAGCCTCCTAAACAGGCAGTCCTGGGGTCAGAGTGGCGGACAAGCTACTGGAGCCCCAAAAAGAGTGGCCAGTGTCTTAGGAGGGAAGATCCCTCCTGGAGTTACACAGCAACTTAACACGGGGGATTCTCTCAGTAAAGGTTCCCTGGGGGGAAGGAGATCAGGGAAAGGGTGGAGTCAAGCCCTCCGCGTTTGCGTTCCCAATACAACTCAGCAACTCAGCATTGGTTCACAGGAGCAGCAACCAGACAATGACCTGCTGCAAACGCGTCTAGAATTAATCAGCTCTGCCCCACCCATGCCTCCACAAAAGCTCTCAGCCCCCTTATTCCTCCAGGGAAAAGTGACTGAACACTGGAAGGCTCCCCGGCTGTGACTCACACACACACAATCAAATCCGATCCCCGCAGCGCAATATTTACAGGGCCCTGACCTCCCCCTTCCTCCCGCCCAGCCCGAGCCCACCTTTCCAAGCCTAACCCCTCACGCTCCAGCCACCCCTTTTCCTGGCTCTGGCTCATTTTCAGGTGTGTCCCCAACTCCACCGATCCCAACCGTTCCAGACTCGGCCGAGTTTCTCTGTCTCCACTCCCCAGCATTCTCATAGCATCTGTGTGGCCTGTCCTTAAAAGTATGCCTACAATCAGTTTTACAGCGGATGCGTCGTCTCGGACGCCAAGGTCCTATAAGCGCCCCCTTTGTCTCCCCCTGCGGCGCCGAGCGCTGTGCCGGAGGCACAGGAAGTACTCAGAAACCGAGCTGGGAGCAGCGGCCGTACCCAGAGGGGGCGCCCAGCACGCAGAGACCAGCCGGGCTGAGTGAGGGTCCCCAGGGCGGAGCGCAGGACCCCGAGTTCAAGACCGGCAGCCGCTCTGCGCCCTCCCGGGCCGGCGCCCCTTCCTTCCGGAGCCGCTCCACGCGCCCGAGGCCACCCACCCCCCGCGCCCTTACCTTGTAAACCTTTCCGAAGGCGCCGTCGCCCAGCTCGCCCACGATCTCCCACACCTCGTTGGGGTCCACGTCCCGGCGGACATGCTCATATTCGCGGGACTTTCTCTTCTCAAAGGTAGACAGGCGCAGGATGCGGCGGAAATTGGCCAAAGCCATGGCTGGGGGCGCGCGAGCCGGGGGGCGAGGTGGCGCTGGCTTTGGCTGGGGCTCGGACTGTGGCTCCGGCGGCCGCGAGGAGGAGGGGCTGGAGGACGCCGCGGCGCTCGGGAGTTCTCCCCAGACCCGCCCTTCCCCGCAGCCCGACCCCGGTCAAGTGCGCCCCGGGCTGCGCGCGGCGGGAGCACCCGGAACCGCGCAGGCGGCCGCGGTCCCCGCCCCCGCCCGGTCTCGTCCCCGGGGCCGCCTCCCCACTGCCCGCCCCGCTCGCGCCGCACTCCCGCCCAGCCAGTGAGCCTCGGGACGCGTTCCTGGGACTTGGCCCCGTGCCCATCCACGGCCCGGCTCCACCTGCCGCTCCCAGGCAGCGCCCGGAGACCCCTTAATTGGCTGCGGGCGCTCCGCAGCTCCGCCCGTCGCCGCAGGGCACTCTGGAAACTGTAGTCCCCCGCGCGCCGCGCGTCCGCGAACCACCGCCGGGCTTTAAGAGAACTTAGGGCATCCCTCGGTCTCGAGACCAGCCCGGGTCTGCGAAGCCAGCCGCGCCGCGTGGCTCTCTAAAGGTCTGTGGGAGCGAAAGGGGAAGCAAATTGGCTTTCGCGAACGGCCACTGATTGTCCCCCGAAGGCCAAAAAGATGAAGGGCACTAATCATTGAATCTGCCCCGCCACTACCCTGCAATTCCGCTTTGCTCGCGCCTACTTTTCAGGTAGGGGACGCCCGGCGGGTAAATGCACCCGCGAGCCAGCCCCAGGCTGCACATCCTGCCAGAGGATCCGGTGCGGTTTCCTCGGCGTGGTGCTGCCTCCTAGTGCACGAAATGCTGCGCCCCTTGCGGCCGCCGCCAGTCCCCGGAGGCCTGGGCTTCCCGGCTCGGCTCGTTTCCTGCTTCCCAGGGGCTCTCCCGCACCAGGATCCACAAGCTGGCCAGCAAGAGAGGGCTGGGAGAAAGAGCTTCTTGGGGACTTTTTAATCACGTGCTTCATGATGTATCTTAAGATATGTTTGCATATTAAGTAAAAACTTCTTGGTCTTCATTTCCCAATTTTAAAAAACTGAGCTCATTACGTGAAGTTTTCTTTGCCAACCATCATCCTTGATCCTGGCTGTTTGACTCGCTCCACTGCCGCTGTACCAGCTACTGTTCACTGTCTATAGGACAAGTATACTTTTACCTAAATCTACAAGGTGGTTCTGTGAAGACTGATAAAAAGAAACCTCACTAAAGTGGAGCAGAGGCCAGGAAGGGGAGCCCATAGCACTTGATGTCAATTACAGGGAAATTGTCAATTGCAGACTCCAGCATAAGAATAATCAACAGGAACATCATCAATTACAGGGCCCAACAGGGAAAGATGCACATTGCAACTTGGGGAAGAAATCCACTACTCTGGTAACTCAGCCAAAGAAAAACCATCATCACCCTGAACTCTTGCTTTTCTCCAATAAGGTTTCTTTTAAAACAATTCCTCCCAACTTCCTCCTTCTCCATAAACTAAAGTTCTCCTTTGTTGTTGAACTTGCCTATGGTTTTGTCCTAGCTCACGAGTCCTGAATTGCAGTTTTCTTTTATTCTCCTATAAACCGATTTTGCTGGTAAAATAACTGGCTGGTTTATTTTTTAGGTCACATTTCCAAGTAGAGCATGCTGAGAGGTTGGCAGCCTGCAAAGGTTATTATGGTTACTCTACCTCATAATCAAATGGAATGTCAGCGAATGTCACACTCCGGGAATCCTCACCCCTACGGAGAATGTCAATGTTGAGATATTTTCACCCCTTCCTGAGCAGTGTGCAAATACGAAATGTAGTTCTAAGTTTAGAAAGCTAACTACAGAAGCCTGGTTTGCTGGTGGTGGTCTGCACAGAGGGTGCCCTGAGTAAAGGTTGCCAAGAGTTCTGGGGAATTCTGGGGATCAGGATACAAAACACTTGAGAGTCAACCCACCTGAGAGGCAAGGAAATGGGAATTTTTCCTCCAAGCCCCATCTGTCCATGGCCAAAGGCTGCTCCCTAAGGCAGCATTTCCAGCCTGCTCTGCTGAGGGATAAGAGGACACCCCTAAGTTAAGAGATGTCATGAGACTTTGTACAGCTTCTACTAATAGTCCTTACATTTCTTATTTCTTTTCCTTTCCTATAGCATTTGCTAGGATCTCTAGCTATATGTTAAATAGCAACAGCGAAAATGGATATTCTTGTCTTGATCCAACATTTAATGGGAAAGGATTTAAAGTTTCTCTTAAGTATGATGTTTATGAGTGGCAAATGATCTGTACACAAAAAGAAGTCTCCTGCTATTCCTAATTTGCTAATAACTTTTTATCATATCATTGTTATATCATCTACTATAAAGTAGAACTGTATAAGATATTTTTATGCATTTATCATATAAGTCAATCATATTAGTCATATGATTTTTCCCCTCTAGCCTAAAAACATGATGAATTTCATTGATTAAAATATTCTTACAGTCCTGTAAATATTTTGCCTGGCAAATCTTACATTTAGGATTTTCTTATCTATTCACAAGTCAAACGGACCCATACTTTGTTTGTACTGTCTTTATCTGGTTTTAAAATCAAGGTACTGTTAAAATAAAAAACAAATGCAGACCAGGCTTGAAAATTCCCCAAGCAGACAAAACCATTTTAGTCATACAAACAGAGCTTAATTTAGCTTATTTTGCAAGACTAACTTGACCCAGGTCATTTCTTACACATGCCTCTGGAAATCACAAGCAAAACTTGAACTGTTTCCCAAGGTTGATATAAGGTAACCACTGACCAGTTCCTTATCATTTAAGAAAATTCTAATAACGAATCACTGTGAGAAACAGACAGTCACTACTTTCTCACTATAGAAACTGTTTTATAACAATATACCCTTGAACCTCATTCTAGGTTTCGGTTTGAATGTTCCTGATCTGCAAAATGTCTTCTTGGTGTGTACACCAAAAACTTTTCTAATTACTAAAGTGATTTGTTGGTTTTACTACTATTATTTCTGAACTTTTTTTTTTTAGATTTTATTTTTAAGTAATCGTTACACTCAATGTGGGGCTCGAACTCACATCCCCAAGATCAAGAGTCACATGCTCCACCAACTGAGCCAGCGGTGGGCCCTTCCTGTCTCACTTTTTGATTGCAGTGGTTTTTTTTTTTTTTAAGATTTTATTTATTTATTTGCCAGAGAGAGAGAGAGCACAAACATGGGGAGTGGCAGGCAGAGGGAGAAGCAGGTTCCCCGCTGAGCGAGGAGCCCGACATGGAACTTGATCCCAGAACCCTGGGATCATGACCTGAGCCGAAGGCAGACACTTAACCAACTGAGTCACACAGGCGTCCCTTGATTGCAGTTTCTTATTGGGTTTAGACATTGCAAATATCTTTCTGATTTATCATCCATCTGTCAACTTTGCAAACAGTGTCTTCTGTTGAGCAAAAATGCTTAATACTGATATAACTGAACTATTTTTGTTTTATTTTTGTAAGTTTTAAAAATCAACTTTGAGGCTTAATTTACATTCAGTAAAAATGCACCCAGTTTCAGCCTACAGTTCATTAAGTTTTAACAAATGTACATACCCATGTAACCATCACCATAGTCAACATATAGAACTTTTCCAACATCTGAGGAACTTCCTTCTGCTTCTCCACAAGTCAATCCCCATTGATACTCCTGGCCCCAAGCAACCACTCATCTGTTTTCTGCCACCATATATTGGAATTGTCTTTCCTAATTTATCATATAAGCGGAGTCATACAGTATGTGCTCTTTTAAATCTGGCTTCTTTTCATTCAGCATAATGTTTGTGGAGATTCATCATGATGTTGCATGTATTTGTGGTCCATTCTTTTGATTACTGGGAGTGTTCATTGTATGGATATACCATAACTTGTGATCCCATTCAGCTGTGAATGGACATTTGAGTTGTTTCCAGTCTTCAGTTATTAGAAATAAAGCTGCATGAATATTTGTGTACAAGTCTTTGCATAGACATATATTTTCATTTTTCTTGGGTGCCCCTAAGAGAGCAATTGCTGGATCCTATACTAAGTATATGATTAACTTTATAAGAAACTATCCAAGGGGTGCCTGACTCAGTCGGCTAAGAGTCTGCCTTCGGCTCAGGTCGTGATCTCAGGGTCCTGAGATCAAGCTCTGCATCAGGCTCCCTGCTCAGCAGGGAGTCTGCGTCTCCCTCTGTCCCTCCCCTGCTCGTGTATGTTATCTCTCAAATAACTAACTAAATAAAATGTTTTTAAAACATAACAAAAACAAAAAACAAAACTTTTTAAAAGAAACTATCCAAGTATTTTACACAGTGGTTGTATCACTTTACATTCCCATAAGTGATATTGCTCTGAACACATTATCATCATTAATTCTAGCCATTCTTGTGGGTACATACATACTGGCTCTTGCCCTCGAGACATTTGCCTAAATCCTAAACTACAGAGCTTAGGGAAGGAGGACAAAAAATACAAAAGAAAGCCAATTGGCTCACAGGCTAAAAAGCTAAACAGAGCCCAGATGTGGTCTCCAAATACAATTTTCCATGAAATGAGACTATGGCTCCTTGGGGAAATGCTTTCTAGATCTAACACAGGAAATGTCTGTCCTCACATCAATGTCCGTGTCAAGGTTTGAAACAGAATAGAGAATGTGTACAGATGGTAAATATGCACATGTAAAGATGCTCAACGACGTCGTCAGTCATCAGGGAAATGCATATAAAAACCACTGGATCAGTTTGGATAGGTTAGGTTATGCTACAATCATGCTACAATACAATAAAAGAAAAACAACGTCTTGGTAATTTACACAAAGATCGATTTCTTACTGTATAGTAAGCTACAAACAATGTCACTTCTGTCTTAGAAAAAAAAATGGATGATCTACAAAATTACAACTTTTCTTGAGCATCTCAGAGATGTGATGTCCCAAGGCAACCAACTGACCTGAGTTCTAAAAAGCAACAAGCTCCTGCAAGGACAGATAGGGCACAATACCCGGTTCACTTTGGCAGAATGTGGCTGAAAATGGCGGCCACCATACAAGTCGTGGAGAGAAAAGTAACTAAGGTTTTGGCAAAGGGTTAAAGGCAAAATGTAGGCCACCATGTCAGTGTGGAATAGCTAGCTATAGCTGAAGTTCCCAGGTACAAGGGGTGGTCACACGTGCTCATAAGCTCCTTCCCACAGGTGAGAGAAATCGGGGCCAGGGCAGCGGACTGCAGAGTGCCCCTTCCTGCCCATGTGGGAGTAAAGGAGGTGGTTGATCACCGCCAGGGGATGAGTATAAGACCTTGACTATTTCCCCAGAAGTAGCGAAAGCAACTGCCCTCAAAGCAAAAGCTTTGTGCTGTTGAGAGAAGGGAAGCCCTCCCTCCCAGGGCCCAGGTAAAGATCTCTGGCTCTTAACCCCAGGACAAGGACGACGGGAAAGATCCTTGGTCTTTTTGCGTAGTCACTCAGGGACTTAGGCTGACAGAGCACCAGCATCTTGAGTGTTACCAATTACCATGGCATTGGAGAAGAGAGTTCTGATATTCTGGAAGTTGTTACAGTAGCTAGCAGCACTCACTCTAACTGCTACACTGGGAAAATGCTGTTAAATAGGACAAGTTTTCTTCTCACTCCTCTCAGCGCCAGTGGATCTTTCCCTTTGTAGCTCTTAGTGAATTCTGAAGGCACCTGTAGCTAGTTTCTGCATATGACATTATTTTTAGTGTTGTATACAGTTAAGACTCATTTAGGTTTACTCACACATTTTTAATTTCTGGTGCTCTTCTTTCCTTCCTGAATTTCTGTGTTTCCGTATGGGATTATTTTTCTGTGCCTGAAGAATTCCCTTATGGGTGTTATTTTTTCACAGTTTTTGTGTGTATGGATTTAGTTTGCTAATGTTTTATTTAGAATTATTGCATTTATGTTCACGAATGAGATTTGTAACTTGCCTTTCTTATACTGATACTTGCCATGTGTTGATATCAAGATTATGTTAGACACATAAATGAGTTGGAGAGTTTCCTCTCTTTACAATTCTCTAGAAGAATAATAAAGCATGCTGTATACTTTTTTCTTTCTTTTAAGTAAACTGTCCAACACGGGACTGGAACTCACAACCCTAAGATCAAGAATCACACCCTTTACCAACTGAGCCAGCCAGGCACCCCGCATGTTGTACATTTTAAGCTTACAAAATGTTGTATGTCAATTATATCTCAATAAAGCTGGAAAAAGAATTGTAATATAACTAATTTAAAAAGTATATTGATTACAAATTGAAATGATAACATTTCAGACACAGGGTTAAATGTGATCAAAAGTAATTTCACTTCGGGGCGCCTGAGTGGCTCAGTCAGGTAAGCATCCTACTCTCGGTTTCAACTCAGGTCATGATCTCGGGGTCATGAGATTTTGAGATCAAGCCACTCGACGGGCTCTGTGCTGGGCACAGAGTTTGTTTGGGATTCTTTGCCTCTCGTTCTGCCTCCTCCCGCTCCGTGCGTGCTCTCTAAGCAAATAAATAAAATCTTTAAAAATAATAATAATTTCAGTTCTTTCCTTTCTTTTCTTTCTTTTTTTTTTAAGTAGGCTCCACTCTATGGAGCCCAGCACTAGGCTTGAACTCACGACCCTGAGATCAAGACCTGAGCTAAAATCAAGAGCCTGACACTTAACTGACTGAATCACCCAGGTGCCCTCTTGTTTTTTTTTTAAATGCCTACTAGAAATTTTCAAATTACATATGTGACTCAGATCCGTGGCTCACAGTGTATATTTATCAGACAGACCTAATTTCGCTCTTTTTTATAAGATTTTATTTTCAAGTAATCTCTACACTCATTGTGGGACAAAACCCACAATTGCGAGATCAAGAGTCACATGCTCTGCCGACTGAGTCAGCCAGGCACCCAGAGAGTTGTGTATAGTACTCGCGTATGTATTTCCATCTCTTCCATATCAATAATTGTTTCCTTCCTCATTCTCAATTTTAAAAATCTTTCTCCTATCACACTTGCCAAAAGTTTATCTGTTTTTACTGGTCTTTTCCTAAAACCAGCTTTCGCACTACCTCTAACTACAAATTTATAGAAAATACGGGAGACAGAGGGACGTGTTAACACATTGGAGATAAAATCTGCAAAAACCAGAATGTTTTCCTTTACACAACAATCTGGATTATTCAACAAATAAATTGCAAGAAAAAGAAAGGAGGAACCTGAGGATATTAAGAAACAGTCTAAATGTAACACTTAGATCTGTTTGCTTTCCTGTCTTAAATAATCTATTAAAAATTTAAAGAAACAATCAGAGAAATGTGAACGCTGAGTGAATATTTAATAACATTAAGGCATGATGTTGAGTTTTAGGTATAGTAGTGGTAGGGGATTATGTTAAAAGGCTATTTTAGTACTTTTTCATATATTTTTTCCATTTTTCTTGTTTTCTCATGAATGCATTTAGAGCACTTTGGCCACATAGCACAGGTTTCCATGGGTAAGGAGAGGGTGTTCTCACATTCATTTCTAAATGGTCTGTGATTTCAGTTTAGAACTGGTTATATTTTAGTAGCAGGGGAATAGAGTTAACAAGAGACTTAACAAACCCTTTTGGGGTGCCTAGGTTAAGCATCCGACTCTTGATTTCAGCTCAGCCCCATATTGGGCCCTGCGCTCAGCGGGGAATCTGAGATTCTCTCTCTCCCTCTGCCCCACCCCTGCTCATGCATGCTCTTTCTCTCAGAATCTCTCTCTCTTAGAATGTCAATAAGTAAAATCTTAAAAAAAAAAAAAAAAAAAGACAATAAATCCTGACAGCAAGGCCAGAGGACTGGGAGGAAGCAATTTCAGTTTCTTACCAGCTGCTTCCCATGACGCTGCAGCCTAGGGAGGCCTCGGCTCCTGGAGCCTCTCTGTGTCCAACATTCTAGTTCCAAGGCAGAACTCTCTTCTGTTCCAGGTCGCCAGAGCCTTCAGCCTAATGCGCGCCACGATGAAACTGAAGCAAGGATCGTTTCTGTGGTACCTCTATCTGGACAAGCTGTACTGCCTGTTATCCGTGAGGAACGTGAAGGCCTTGCTGGAGTATTTTCACCTTCTTGACGCCCACCGCAACAACACCTTGAACGGTCAGTGCGTTCAGCAGGGCTTCCTCGGAGTTCCTTCCTGGCTTTTAACTAACGTGCAGGGAAACTCGCAGGACCAGAAACTACCTTACTAACAAATATGTACTTTATCTTCTAAATGAAGCAAGAGGAATCGCCCACCGAGACTGGAGACCGGGGGCAGTTGAGTGAGGAAGGGAAGGCTGCAGGACCCGGGAGGGGGGGGACCCTTACTCCCCCTTGGAGAGCGTGTCACCCTCCTATTTAAGGGTCATTTTTCTCGTCCATAAATGAGGCTTCTAATAATAGAGCGCACCTCATGGTTGGAAAAAAAAATGAAATAAGATAATGTGTGGAAAATGGTTAGCACAGTGTCTAGCACATGGTAAGAACATACTGTTTATTATAATTATTCCTGGGGGGAGCCCCATCCAGTCATTATCCTGAAGACCCCCTAACAAGATTTCTCATCTATCAAGTGGGAGGTTTGAATCAATGATCTGCAGGATCCCTTCTAATTTTTGGTACTTGAGAGTGACCAAAAAGTGTTGATGATCTTGACCCTGCCTTTGAATGCACAAACTAATGGGGGACCAATTAAAATACTTTGTGCTTTTTTGGGTTTGTTTTGTTTTGAAGGACTGGATATAAATCAAGTGTCCTATCCATTCATTGTGATCTGAAGGAAATAAATGTCTTTTATGAATACGGTGTTTCTTCCATAAAGATTTTTTTTAAGATTTATTTATTTGAGAGAGAGAAAGAAGGCAAGAAGGAGCAGCAGACAGAAATAGGGTGAGAGGGAGCAGAGGGAGAGGGAGAGAGAGACTCTCAAGCAGAATCCCTGCTGAGCATGGAGCCAGACATGGGGCTCGATCACAAGACCCTGAGATCTGGACCCAAAATCAAGAGTTGGACACTCAACCGACTGCGCCACCCAGGCTCCCCTTTCATAAAGATTTTTTAAGAGCTTATGCAGTCTTTACAAAATGATAAAAAGACACCTTCGTTTTCTCACAATTTCATGCCTCTTTTTCCCTTTACATATAGATTCACACGCAATGTCACCAAATCTTTGCAATAGCCCGGACCTAGATAAGGCAACTGTAAGGCACCCGGGTGTAAACAGAAAAGCTGGGACAAACCCAGGGCTTCCTGACTCCAAAGCCTACACTCCTAGTCTCACCGGAATGTTTGCTGAGAAGTCTGGTCTCCCCAGTAACTAAATCACTCTGCGATGATGCAAAGCCCAAGAGGTAAAGTCATGCTCCTGTCCTCTGCTCACCAGGGGACTGGATAGTGCCATGAGAGAGTGAGGGCACAACCTTGAGTTTTGCCTTCAAGGAGGCAGTGACTTAAGGCTTTGGAGACTTGAATGTGCCAGAGCCGGCTGCTTTAAAAACAGTATTTGCTAAGTAGCTACTAAGTTCCACACTGAAACATTTCTCAAGGAGCAACTACACAAAGGTCACTGTAGATATATATAATGTGTTGTTCCCACATGTTCCTACCTAGTGGGGCATAAGGAAGGAACATGGAGACCATCAGATGCCCCTCAAATCATGACATTGTGATGACTGGTTCGCTATCCCCTTAGCTAGATTCAGCTGGGACGCCAAACTATAAAGATATTTTTGTTGTTGTTGTTGTTGTTATTTTTTAAAGATTTTATTTATTCGAGAGTGAGCGAGAGAGAGAGCACAAGAAGGGGGAGCGGCAAGCAGAGGGAGAAGCAGGCTCCCCTCTGAGCAAGGAGTCCAATGTGGGGCTTGATCACAAGACCCTGAGGTGATGACATAGATGTTTTATGTATTTATTGGAGCCATATTTTACGCAGGAGATAAGTTTCTGTAATCAGCAGGCCAGGGGACACAGCATGTACACAAAGGCACACTTTTCAAAATCCCTAAAGTTACCATGGGTGATTTGCATATACAATCTGTAAGCCACATACTAGCCTATAAATGTGTCACCACGTTAGTTTCTTCAATCTTGTACTCCCTGAGACAGATGAATAGTGAGTGGAATTTCTGGCAAAAACCTTCCCTGCTTTTTAAGTCACAGTATTTGTTCTCTGCATATGATTGAATATACATGTATTAATTAATCTGCAAAAGACGTGGCTTCACTGTGGAAAGACTGTGTCGGGAGGACATCTGAGTCCCAGCTCTGCCACTCCACGTGGGGTCCACCGGCCAGCAGCAGCAGCATCGTGAGGAGCTTGTGAGAAACGTAGACTCAGTCCAAAACCAGGTTTCATGAATCAGAGTCCGTATTTTTACAAGATTCTCAAGTGAATGGTATGTCCGCTACAGTTACAGAAGCACTGAAATAGACACGTTACGAGCTGAGGCTTAGTATAAACGGCTGTGATACCACTTTCCCTGCAGTGGTGTCAGGGTCTCGTGAAATGCAGCAGTGAAAGCACCGAGCCCCTGAGGGGTTCCGTGATTGCTCCTTTCCCCCATCGCCAAATGCATGTGCTTCACATAGGCATGAGGAATACTGAAACTTTTATAGGAGTGATTTTTAAATTTCTCCTGTTTTCATGATCTCAAGTGAAAGACCCGGGTGAGATTCAGCTCCTCCAAGAAGGTGTCCCAGGTGTCCAGTGAGAACTCAGCTCTGTCCTGGATGAGGAGTACCCTGTGCCTTTTATTGGTTACGGACACACCTCTGTGGGCTTGGTCATGCACGTGAGCTGGGCTCAAGCACCGAGCCCAATCCACCGTCTCATCCTCCACAGATCTGGGCACAGGGCCTTGTCCCACAGCTCCAGGGCAAGTAAGGTTTGAGGACTTGTGGAAGGTAGAGTGACGAAGCGAGAGAACGTGTTACCGTGACTACTCCGGGTTGGCAAACTTCTGGCATTGCTGCCATTTATGTGGCTCCCGCTTGCTCGGCATCTGGAACGGTCTCAGAATAATCCGTCTCTTCGCCTCCTCGCCTTAACAGATGTGCTGTTCTATCACTTCCTTCGCCACGTGACTAACTGGAACCGGACACAGATCATGATTGTGTTCAACATGCTGGACTGGAACGCTATGGGCGAGATCGGTTTTGACCAGTTCTACATGTTGGTCTGCATCCTGCTGGCCCAACAGGCGAGTAACAAGTCAGGACCCGAGTAACAAGTCAGGACCCGGGTAACAAGTCAGGACCCGGGTAACAAGTCAGGACCCGAGTAACAAGTCAGGACCCGGGCAGAGGCGGCCGAGCTTGGCTGCCACCACCATCTTGCTAAACATAGCAGTGAATGAAGACTGCATCACAGTTGTCTTCCTTTCACTCAAAATAGGAAGGGAAAAAAGTGGGGAGAGAACTACTTGTGGCTCCTAAACGGTCTGTCTATAGCCTAGAAATGTGCAGGCCACCCAGCCTCACATGCCCCGCTGCCCATCTTCAGCCCTCCCGCATCCTTTCTGTAGACCTCATCCTATCGCTTCCCTCCTTGGCATGCCCTTCTTTGCCCTTCTTAAAGAGTCATCTTTAAAGTGCCTCACTCTCTCAGTGATCACTTTTCTCAGAGACCTTTCTGAAGGGGATGGATGATGGAGATGGGAAATTTCCTTCTTTGGGTTCCTACCTTTCCTTAGACACACTTCCAGTGTGTCTTTATCTACTTCCCACTTGGAAAGGAAACTTGTCTTCAGGATCTTATCACCTTACCATGATATTTCACAAGTAGATTTTCACCGAACGTAAAGAAATGCGTTTTAGTGACAAGGGTTCATTCTCGCAGAATTGATCACAACAGGGGGCTTAAGTTCCTCTCAAATGCAAATGCTGAAGCAGGACTTGATACATTGACCATAGAAGCCTTTCAACCCTGAGCTTCTAGATTTTGCCTTTTGTTTTTAGCTCTCTAGGAAATGGATGTAAATATAGTCCACGTTTATTTTTTTAATTAATTTTTAAAGAAACTTTTTTTTTAAAGATCTTATTTATTTATTCAACAGAGAGAGAGAGATCAATAGTAGGCAGAGAGGCAGGTAGAGAGAGAGGGGGAAGCAGGCTCCCCGCTGAGCAGAGAGCTCGATCCCAGGACCCCAGGATCATGACCCGAGCCGAAGGCAGACGCTTAACCGACTGAGCCACCCAGGTGTCCAATGCGGCCCAAGTTTAGAAAGTAGCACCAACAACACTGTTCCTTGTATAACGTATTTCTCTCAATAGAACCACTTGGAAGAGCAATTTATCTTCCGCCATTCCCGGCCTGTCTTTGAGCTGCTTGACCTGGATGGGGAGCTGAGAATTGGTGCAGACAACTTCCACATGTACAACTTTCTCTTCAATATTAAGAAAGAGGACCTCAGAGAGCTCTACCATGACTTTGACATCACAGGTGACCGTGTAAGTGCAGATTCCTTAAGTGTGACCTGGCAGCCTCTCTGTCCAAAGGCGGAGATAATGTCCTACTCCCTACTCTAGACGCGGGTGGGGAAAACCTGCTCGAACGTGTCATGGCACTGAGATCAGAAAAAAAATGAAGAGATTTATAGGCCTCTGAAGAGAGAGGACTGTTTTATCATATAATATGGATGCAAAATTATAGAAGCTTAGAGAAGAAAATTTTGTTTATAAGTTTAGAGAAGGAAATATACTCATATGGCAGGAGTTGACGCTGGGGGAAGGGTTTATAGATTTAACTAAGTAGAAAGGAGGAAAGTCTAGATGGAAACACATGAGCAAAATCCTAAGAGAAAACAACTCTGATGAAGAACCTGAATTCTACCAATTTAAAGAGGAAGTCTAGGGGCCACCTGGCTGGCTCAGTGGATAGAGCACAGGACTCTTAATCTCAGGGTTATGAGTTCCAGTCTCACATTGGGTGTAGAGCCTACTTAAAAAAATTTTTTTCTAATTAAAAAAAAAAAAGAGGAAATCTATGCTGGGGAAGCAAGTGGGAACTATGGTTGAAAAAGATGGATCACACTATGTAGACCCTCAGGTGCCAGCCTGAAGTGTCTAGACCGGACACAGCAGAAGTAAGAAAGTGACCCCTGGTTGCTTTAAAGTCTACAATAGACTCTCTGTTCCCGGCTCCTAGACTACAATCAGACTATAATTATGTCCTAATTACTGAGCCTCTTCAAGTTTCCAAGTTTTTAAATGGGAAATGATTATAATCCTGCCGTCATCTGAAACAAAGTATCAAATCCTTCCTGAAATAATTTTTCTTTCTTTCCCCCAACAAAAGCGTCTTAATTACAAGGAATTTAAGCTGTTTACTATCTTCACCATAGACAAATACCAGGAGAGGCAGAAAGCAGAGAAAGATAAAGAAAAAAAGGATCAGCTCAAAAAGAAAAGGCTATATCATGTTAATGTGACCCTCAAACAGTTTTTTGGAATAAATGTATCTCAAAGTAGACTGTAAGTAATCACAACTGTTAACATGTCTAAAAATAAATTTAGAAAATCTAAGCGGATATTTTTACATTGGCTTTTACACACGAAAGGTTCAAATAAGTGCTCTTCGATCAGCAGGTTCTTAACTCGAACTTATTGACCTCATGATAATATAATGTGAAGTAACCACTTTCTCTATGGACGTGTCTCAATTCTGCTGCTGCTTTTCAGATCAACACAATTCATAAGTATATCCAAAGAATTACAAACACTGTCTGGAGCTATACAGCTCAAAGACAGTGATGCCTTCTCACTATTTGTCACTAGTGGTCCAATATGCTCAGAATCCTGTCTATTCTCTCAATCCTTAAGCTAAAATCACCTGGATGTGAGACACTACAAATTGGCAAATGCTGAAGTGCCCCTATGTATAAGGGAAACAGACATTTAGGGATATGGGAGCTGTGTTCTTCCTAGGACCTGAATTACAAAGTTAGGTGCTCAAGCAACTGTACAAATCTACTAGGGTAGAATGATTATTACATGCCCTTGTATAATCTTGTGTAATTAATGCCTTGAATAATTTACAAATGTTTTTAGCATAGGACCTGTGAATCCTCCCTACCTGACTGTACTGTGATAGTAATGGTGATAACTACCACTTAGTAAGTGCTTGCTACGGGTTAGGCAGGTGCTTTAGCTGCATCAAGTTATTGATACTCATAACCCCGTGAATCAGGTGTTATCCAGAATTTACAGGTGAAGAAATTGAGGCTCAGAGAAATTAAGAACCTTTCCCAAAAATATATGGCATACCAGTGGTAGGACCGTGATTCAAATTCAAGGTCAATTAGATGCCCATGCTCAAAGCAAGTGATCTGAGTAACTCACTTCAGTTTCAGCAAATTCTGTTTGTTTCAAGCCAGCATTTTACTGGCTCAGAAATCCTTTCTGCGTAATGATAATTATCACATCTCCTTCTACCATAAACTTCTGAGGAACAAGTTTGGCAATTAAAGAGGTACAGCTCACTTACTATAAACCAAGAATTTTTTAAGGGTAGGTTATACAACATGACTGACTGACCATAAGGCATTCAGAGTTCGAGAGTTACCTAATAACCAACAAAAATCATTGTCAATGTGCAACAGAAAAGAATACTGCTTATCTAAGATTGTCGTTCATAAGTCAAACTTGTTGGGAACAGAAATCATGTTCATTTCTACGAACACTCTATATTTAAGATACAAAGCAGCTCAGAACAGGGCTCCTCTCTACTTCTGATGTGGTGAAAAGTTTGCAGTTGTTCTCTAAGAAGAATACCCTCTGACAAACAAGTGTGGACACTACGGTACCTACACAGAGAACTGAACTGAGAGACTAGTACTATCCGGCTGGAAAATGACAGTTGGAAATCCATCATCCTTTCAAAGGGCCTCGCCATTAAGCTTAACTTGGGATAGGTTTCTGCCTCTTTTCTGGAATCCTAGATGGCTTTTGCTGGCATACAGCCTAAGATCTACACATAGTTCTAGGAGGAAAAACTGTAACAAAATCTTAGAAAGGCTTCTCTTTCCCATTTTCCTAGGGCAAGACTCCTGAGATACACAAAAAGTAACCATGGCATACATGTTTTTTACAGACACAGTCTCTAAAGCAATGAAGATACTGTACCTTTTATTGTTTTAGAATGGCGGCAAAGGAGGGAGAAGGGAAAGTCGAAGATAATAAGTATCATAGGTTATAATTCTGACTAAATTTTAAACTAATATGTAAAACAATTTAATCATTATTTCAACTTAATTTAAAATGAACATCAAATGACTCAAGTTTTAGGAATGAGTTTCCCCTCCTCCCTGGAAATCATCAGGGTGACTATAAAAGGCATCATGGTCCAACTATCAGATTTTTAAAAATCCTTTTAAGAGCATTTTCAGGGGTGCTTAGCTGGCTCAATCAGTTGAGCATCCGACTTTTGGTTTTGGCTGGGGTCATGAGCTCCAGGTCCTGGGATTGAGCTCCTGTCCTGCGCTCAGCAGGGAGTCTGCTTGAGGGTTCTTTTTCCCTCCCTCTACCCTTAGCCGCCCCCCCCCCCCGGCCCCTGGCTCTCTCTCTCTCTCAAATAATGGATAGATTAAAGAAAAAAAAGGGAACATTTTCATAAACTGGGCAGTTCTAGAATGGACTCAGGAAACTGAGCATTTAGTTCGGATGGGCCCAAAACTGAAACTCTATAAAAACTAAAATTCAATAGCATGGATAAAGTGACATTCTTTTGGGACTAGAAGTACAACAAAGAAAACAATCTGTCAATGTCTACTTCAGGACTCTTCCTCAATTACATTACAGGATTTAAAGTTTTTAAAAATGTGTTTGTAGGTATGCATGTAGATGTTTCAATTAAGTTTCATTATTTCAAGAGTGAGTTAATCCACTGTGCTCTCAAGGTAGAGCTCAGTTAGACCAAGTACATTTAGGTGTTCTTTGGAAGGTGGGAACACTCTATAGTATTACTTATGTCATAGTTACATTAGAATGCCTTGGTCTGCAAGGCACGCCCTTGTTCAGGGGCCGAAGCAAGGGGCAAGGAGCTGCACTTTCAGAGCGGGTGACCAGCAGGCTGGGCTGAAGAAAGCACTAGAGTTTCAGGCTCGCACCACAGGACTGGTCGCCCCACAGTCTCTATCAGCTATAAAAAGGGAAGAATTTTTGAGGAAGCTAAGCAAAGTGAAATCATTTCTTTTCCAGTAGTCCTTAGCTCTTATGTATTATCATCACTTGCCTCATGCCAAAGACTAAGACTAGAAGAGGCCAAATCAACTCTGCTGACACCTGCCGAAATGGGCAGCTGCCCACATGAAAAGCCCCCACAGAGCCAAAGAACAGAAATCACAGGAGACAAGTTACTGCAAGGGAGGTTATCAGTCACACTTCTCTTTCCTTCTTTTCTGTAAGTCAAAATACTAAATCATAATAGCATTTGAGAATTTGAGGTGGACACAGGTATATTTGGTAATTTGTTCAATTAATAAGAAAAGCCATCATAAAATAAGGTGATTTTTCCTACACCAATGGGAAAAAGACCAATGAAAATTATTCAATAAGTAGTATCAGGAAAAGTGGGATTAGCTAACTATGTACAAAAACAAAGGAACAAACAAATAAATAAATCTGGGCTGCTATTCTATTCCTTGCACCAAAATAACTCCAGACAATGAAACCATAAAAGAAATACTAAAAAATGAGGAAAAAAATTTATAATCTGAGTGGGTAAAACCTTCTGAAGAAGAAAACCCCGAAGCCATAAAATACAAATCTGATCGATCCAACCAAGCAAAACTTAAAATTTGCACATGGTAAATTACACAAAGCCAAAAACAAATGGAAACACATGATAGAAAAATAATTAATTTCCTTAATAAAGAGTATTCACAAATCAAGAGGAGAAAGGCCAAAGTGCACCAGAAATATGAGCAAACGCAAACAATTCACAGAAAAGAAAAAAAGGCCTAAAATACATATTAAGATGCTAAACTACAAAGAAAATATACAAAGTAAGACCACAGGACACAGATTTTCGCTTAGATTGTCAAAGAACAAAATGTTGGTTATGATATGTAAGAAAATAAGCGCAATGATATTGCTATAGTATCAAGTTGGTAAAATCTATTTGGAGGGCAATTGTGCATAACTCTTTGATCTAGCAATTCTCTCTCTAGGAGTGCATTCTATAGATGTACATAGACAAATGATGTAGCTATAGAAAAGGACATTTCTTGCAGCATGGTTTAGAGTAGCAAGATTGCAAGTAGCCAAATTGACTGAAGTGAAGTCTGAAATAACTGGTACTCCAAACAATGCAAGACTGGTGCAGCCATAAGAGGAATGATGCAGATCCAAGATTCATCATTTTAAAGAGAAATCAAGGTGAATAATATATGTATTTATGGAAAAAACAGGGTAGGGTGGGTGAATATACTCAATGTACATCAGAATAATGGTTCTCACTGTGTGATTCTGCAGACCAGCTGCAGCAGCACCTGGGACTGCTCAGAAATCCAAATTACTGGGGCCCACTCAGACCTACTATTGTGGAACCCCTGGGAGAAAAGTCTAGCAATCTGTGTTTTCAGATGCCTTCTACGTAATTCTGTTGCATGCTCAAGTTGAGGAACTGCTGGGCTGGAGTATCTTTCAAGATACCCAGAACACTGGTAACAGTTGTTACATCTGGTGATTGGAGAAAGACTTTTCACTTTGGTATTTTTGGATTTGCCCACCATATGTATGTATTACCTATTTTAAATAAAATTTAAATAAAATTTAAATAAAAAATTATCAAAATCTGCCACTTTGATCCAAAATGGGTAAGAAATGAGCTCAGTGTTTCCAGAAAACCGAGTTAGAACTGAGTTCTGATTTATGGCATGACCCTTAAGAGGAAAAAACAATAGCCTACTTTAGACCAAGATTTCAATGTGAAAGATAAAGCATATCTATAAATAACCATGTATGGTTTGGCACAGTGGAGCCTAAGTCTGGTGATAATGAACTTGTTATTTATTGAAGTAAGTTTTTAAAAAGAAGAAAAACCTTTTTAGAGGTTTTATTAGAATGAGGCAGTTTACCCTTATGTAGAGAGTAACAATTAAAAACCCAGAATAAAGGCCAAGACAAAGAGAAAAATTGAACATTTTTTTTTAAAAAAAGCACAAAACCCCTACATACTAAAATTGTACACATCAAGTATTGGTCCAATCTTATATCAATCTATTTACATTAAACAGCACCATGGTTTTCTCACCCAGGTTAGTTAAACATGCCCAGAAAATCGTTACGCAAAGTATATGTACCTTTAAAACAAAATAAATTCTTAGAGAGCTCAAATTCTACACGAACAAAAAAAACTTCTTAGCAACCATAGATTATTGATGGTATCACCCAATTTAACTTAGGAAAAATAGGTTTGAACACTTTTCCAGTTGTCAAACATTGAGAGCTGTTGCTATTCAATGTGGCACACAAGTAACAAACTCTTTGAAGACCAGGGGCATTATATTCAAATACCCTCAAACCTCCACTTTCAAATATAAAAATACTCCTTTGGAATTACCGCTGCTGTCGTCTCTTGAATTTAGATTCAATTATCAGCAACCCTAAATTGAATATAGCCACAATCTTTAAAATGATTGCATAAAGAAAAGAAAGTAGTTAAAGCTCTCAGGAACAGGGTAAGTTATAATTATAGATATTATATCTAATCAGTCTATAGGAAATTTAATACCATTTTAAACTTTACATTTAAACTAATTAGCAGTTCCATTTTGCCATTAAAATTAATAGTGCTTCACATCCAAATAGGTGTGGAGGTCTGATTATTTCCCAACTGAGAGCAGTGTACGTACCTTCTTGCCTCTACTTTGCCATATCACGGAGTCTTGGGGCTACAGTGATTATGTGATAGTCCCTCTCTCCTTTCTGGAACTAATTTTTCAAAGGCCCCAAATTAAATATAACCCTTGGCAGCTTTATCCAGTCATACTACGAGAGAACCAGGTGCTCTCACCAGATCTTTCAGTCCTCTAATCTGCAGATGGCTCTTCATTTGACTCTTTGCTAGGAAAGATGAGAGAGGAAAACTGTCATCCACCACAAGTAGAGGTAACAGTGAACTGGAAAGCTAACGTATAAAGCAATGTTTCATCATTTGGTCTCACTGCTGATGTTTAAGTGATGTCCATACACATAGTGGTAAGTTAGAAGTTGATATTTTCTCTAAAAGACTGAAAATAGGCACAGTTTTCCCAGGCACAGATACAATAGGCTTTCCTTACACCCTTCCTGCAAACTGGGAAAGAGAGAATTGACTGTATTATCTTATGGTGGGAACACCTGTCCTTGATTCCTTGCATTCCCTGGCCCAGTGCATTTGGGGGCATGCGCTGAAAAGTCCCAAGCAGAGTAGGTAGATCAATGAAGGTATAATATAGTAGGGACCCTCTAAGCCTGGATATATAAAAACAGCTTTGTTATACAGATATTTCAAAATATCTATGCAGCAAAAGGACAAGAGACTTTTCAACTGAGTATCAGCTGAAAATCAGAGATCTGACTGAACTGACTAAATTATTGCCTAGTGTTCCAGAAAGGTACCTGCCACCAATGTGTTGGAAGGCACCAAAATTTAGTGTGAATGTAAATAAGGAGCTCAAGATACGGGGATGGGGAAAGCAGTACTGAAACACAATTTGCCAGTCTCTACTCCTTTATGGCTAAATATTAATTGAGCAAAGAATTCAGACCAGAATAGAAGTGAACCTCAAATACTGCTCTTTTCAGTTTCCATTTTAAAAAGCTCATTTTATAATTGTTATTGATGTTTTTGGGAAAATATTTTCTTTTTTTTTTTAAATCTGTATTCACAAGGTGCTTGGTGCTGTTCTTCATGGACATAACATTCTATTTACAGTCCAAATCATTTAAATACAGTCATTACATTGTTGGGTGTTTTAAAATAAATGGTTATCTATTTTTTAACTGCCTTTCAAATTAGAAACTGTAATTACATGAGTCTCAAAGGCTGGCTCTTTGTGTTTTATTAATAATTTTTGTTGGTCTCCATCACAGATGGAATTTTTCACTGGTAATTCCTCAGAACTAAATCCATTCATATGGAATTCAGAGCAGTGAAAATAAATTTCACGCCATAGAGTAGGAAATGACAATGACAACAATAAAAAGGAGTGGGAGGGATCTTGGGACCAGCCAATAGGACCAATCAGTTCTCAACTGGTGTTGGGTTTTGCAAAGGCTGGCTCATTATAACTTGTACAACATAGTCCTTTGGGATCTTCAGCTCTTCCAACTTCATTTTGTCGGTGAGAGGTCTGCCAGAAAAGAACCATCGCTGGCTACTCGGTTCCACTCCTTCTGCTGCATGTAGCCTCCTCTTCATGTGGTATACAGTGTCTGTGCTGCGGACCACAAGTTTGAGGTCTTTGCCTGTGGAAAGGCGCAAACGGAGCTGACATTCATATCCAGAATTAGGCGGTGGCTCAGGAATATCCAGAGTCTCTATGTCGCTCTTTTCCTCTATCATGTTGATTGGTGGTGCCAAGCAGTAGACTGGAAGCTGATATCGGTTGCCCAGTTCATCATAGCACTCTGTGAGTGCACCTTCAGAAAGAGAAGATATGAACAAGAGTTTCATCTAAATGAATACATTTTTATTTACACTTTGCAAAATGCTCAAACCTCTTGCTAGCTTGCCACTGTAGAGAAAAAAATATAAGGCCATTGCCAGCTGCTTAGCAATGATCATCGTCAAGGCCCATAACCAATTATTTGAGGGTTTATCTAATTTTACCTTAGCCAGGACCCTAACTCCTTTCCCTCACCTTTTCTAAGTCACTTCATACCACATTCACACTTTCATTAAATGATAAAGGAAAAGAAAGCACAAAAAATTCAAATTTACTAATATCATTAATGCTTGTACAAATTAAGGGGATATTCAAATTGCACTGGGATATCTTTTTAAAGAAATGAATCAGTAACTTTAACAACCACAAAAAACAGATCCCTAAGCTCAATTCACCACAACACGGTGTTCCAGAGCAGTTTCTTTAGTGCCTCAACTTCCTACATACTTGGCCAAAAGTACTTCGTCCAAAGAGACCATAAATGGAGATGACAAGCCTACCAGCTGCTCTGGCTCCTGGCTTATAGATGAATCTCATTAGCACAATCACCACAGAAATGACTGAGGGGTTGTATTTAACCCCAATTAGTCAATCTGTTACAGAGAAGCTATGGGTTAAAAAGGAAGAATAAAAGGGGTATGAAATTTATAACGAGATAGCTCCAGGGAGAGAAAAAAGCATTTATGGTTTAAAAGAAGGGTATTAGTGGCTCATTTTTTTTATATATATATATAAAGCATAAATTGCATTATAATCACCAGGACTTTCCTTGGGAAGCTTGAAAGCACACTTAATGAATGCTTTCTTACGAAGTTATTCATATCACGTCCTTTGCTCAAACTGGAACATTAATGTCAGCTGATTGATAAAAAACAAAAACATCTACCATAATCAAAACACTCATATATAGGCTAATGAGCATATAGGGTTGGGACAATGAGAAACATTATCAATGAACGAGTAAGTTAATGAGCTTTGTTGTCACTATCAATAGGCTGAAAATACAAGGCATCCAAAATGAGACTGGAACAGTCACCAGCCCAGCATGGCTTCGATCAGTCTGTCTTCTAAATTACATAAGATGGGCTGGGGTGAGAATTCAGTCACCAAGCATAACACAGATGAATCTCCCCTTTCCTCTGTGTTTAAAGATATCTTCCAGGCTCTGTGCTGATCACTAATTAATGTGAATGCTAGGACATTGCAGAAACAGATATACTTTAAGCACAGTTGTTATCACTAGCAGTTCCCTAACTAGCAACCATCATGCTGCAGTACCAAAGCAATTTATAAATAGGGGTAGAGTCAGTTGTGCTAACTTCACTATTTATATAGCCTAGTCTTGAGGCAAAGAAACCTACTAGTGTCTTCCAGATGGGCTGGCCACCAGGAGAACTAGGGAAGAGAACATGGAGAGTTCACTAAAGACCATCACCTCTATTAAGGAAACACCTCCGATATATATCCCACTGATGCACTGATAGTATGGTCAGCCTGATAAGTACAAGAGCAATGTTCTGCTAGAAAAACATTCTTTTAGAGAAGCACCATTCTAAATCACTATCTTTGAAATCTGTAGACCAAGATGAAACTCCTAGCCTTGCTATTAACTAGCTGTGCAACCTTGAACAATATTCTTTAACGTGAAATACCCTTCTTAATTAGCAAAATGAGACAGAAGAAAACCTCTAAAGAGGTTTCCAGGTTTGCATATGCTTCTTCACCTGCAGTACCATGACAGATATAAAATAATAGGACTGTAAACAAAACCAGTCAAACTGCAAGCAGAATGATGTCTGGACTAGACAGCTTACATCTGTAGCCTCTCTAGAAAAACTAGAGATGTCATAGCAGCTTTTATGAGCATGCTACAACATGAGTGTATGCCAATCTCGAAACATACAGTCTAATAGGCACTTTGGCTCTTGAATCAGTCTTTTTAAAAAAAAAAACAAAAAAAACCTAATTTTGGTCATTATCTGCCAGTTCATTCATTTCTTTCTTTCTTTCTTTCTTTTTTTTAAGGTAATACCCTAAAGGAAGAGATTTTATTTATTTTTTTTAAGTACACTCTACCCACCAACATGGGGCTTAAATTCATGATCCTGAGATCAAGAGTCTCATGTTCTACCGACTCAGCCAGCCAGGCCTCCCTGGAAAGCGTCTCTTCCCTTCTGTCCTTCAGCCCAGCAAGTTACAAGTTCAGTTTTCAGATCTCAAATGGGTGAGGATAAAAATTCCACAGAAGAGGTGCCAGTAGATGGCATATCTTCTTACTCCAGCTCAGGCAGTGCTCATGCCTATGATGCTGGAAATAAGCTACCCAGACTTTGTATTGCTTGGCTCTCATACCTTAATATTTTGGGAAAAGCTAACTTGCATTTTATTTAACATGAAGCCTTCTGGCTTATTTACTCTTTTCCTCACTTCTGTCCAATTATAATCTGAGTTATAAACATGCTCTGAATAACTAAATAAGGGAAAAGTCCAGACCATGTCAGATATGATTTAGTTATTTTAAGCTATAGTTTTATGGGTTACTCTCTCCCCAAATATCTGGGATCATAAATTATCAATAAAAACAAACTTTGCTTACAATATAGCCCACAGTTGACTATTACCCCAGAATTATCTACTCAGAGCAGAATGACTCCTCTGTAGGCCCAGGCCCTTTGAACAATATACTCCCAATTCTCCACCATTTACTAGCCCCATATCTCTTCAGTAAAGAAAAAACTGCTAATAGTGATCTCTAACACATAACCTCTGTAGGACTTCATAAGGACCACTCTATATACTCCACGGAGTTGCTGCATGAACCTTTACTAAACACCTGGAAGAGTGTAAGGCATAGTACTAGCTCTGGGGAGGAAAGGTTACAAGAGAAACAACATTGTTCTTGATCCCCAGAAACTTCTAACTGAGATAAGCAGATATAGCACATCCACCAGAGATTTTAAGTACAAATTGATACACTGAAAATCAAACAAATGCTGAGACATCACACAACAGCCAAGAGTGATTAACACTGGTAGAGCAAAAAAGGAGAAATTCTGTAGAAATAGTGTGTTCTGGGCATGACACAGAATAGAAATAAAAGGCATCTGAAGAAATAGGAATGACATGGGAACAAGAATTAGTACAAGGGAAGTAGGAAATACCAAGTGGTTTTGCTGAGGTGAATAGAGAATCGATGACGTGGAATCACTAGATTGACAGCAATAGTGAAAACCTGACAGAAGGGTTCGGGGGTTTAGATTTCATACTATAGGAAATTACTACAGGTGGCTGATACAGTACATGAGTCATTCACCCAACAAATACTGAGTGCCTGTTACATGCCAAGCAATGTTCCAGGTGAACAAGACAAAGCCTGAAGATTATTTTATCATTTGCATAAAGGGAGAATGACTGGAATCAAAATCAACTAAAATGATTGCCTGACTACAGCAACAGAAAGAAATGGATCTGAGAGAATCGGACCTAACGATAGGTTATGTATGATGGAAAGCAAAAACGAAAGAAGAATCACCTAAATTGGAAATGAGAGTATCAGAGAATTTAGGGTTAAAAGCTTTTTTGCTTAGTTTTTAATTGCTTCAGGTTCAGTGAGATACTTCAACTGAATTATGGGCAGGTAACTAAAAAAGCGTATCGGGAAAAGGGTAAAAGCAGCTTGTAGAGTAATAATCTCAAACGTACAAGTCTGAACATATAAGCAAACATTTAAGAGTGCTTACTAGTTCTGGATCTGAGCACTTGGCATACACTGACTTTTAATCCTCATAACAGCCCTCTATGGCCAATCTATTACACTCATTTTGCAAATGAGAAAATTGAAGCAGAGAGAAATAACTTGTCCAGGGTCAGATACAACAAGTGACAGATTGAAATAATTGGGATTCCTGAAGAGGTAAATGTATAGCGTAGGCATAAAACCACGGGGCTTGGTTCCCGGGTTAGTGATATGGTGAATGGGAAAAAGGAAATGGACATGGAGGGAAAAAAGGGCACAGGACAAATATTAGAGGGGTGAAAAGCCAAACATGAATCACAAGGAGCAAGAACTCAACAGTCTAGGGACACCCGGGTGGCTCAATCTGTTAAGTGTCTGCCTTCAGCTCAGCTCATGATCCCAGAGTCTTGGGATCAAGCCTTGCATCAGGCTTCCTTGCTCAGCAGGGAGCCTGCTTCTCCCTCTGCCTGCTCTGCCTGCTCTACCTGCCGTTCCCCCTGCTTGTGCTCTCTCTCTCTCTAACAAATAAATAAAATCTTTAAAAAAAAAAAAAAAGAAGAAGAAGAACTCAGCAATCTAAATGCAGTCCACCATTACTGTACCACCGGAATGGTACATTACTGGAATGTACCATTACTGGAATGGTGCACCATTCCAGTACCACATGAGGCAAAAGAAAATGGCAACTAAGTTTCAGTGCTGTGAGGCCACCAAATGTACTGACAAAATGGACATATTACCATCACTGTCTCATCTGCCATATTTGAGAGGAATATGTGAATAACAGGGCATAGTTATAAGATGGGAGAGTTTGTCTTAAAGAAAGCCTGTGTGTTCAAACACGAGAGGGAAAGAACCACTTTAAAAGTTGATAACGTAGGGGCACCTGGGTGGCTTAGTTGGTTAAACCTCCAACTTCTCATTTTGGCTCAGGTCATGATCTCAGGGTGGTGAGATTGAGTCCCATATAGGGCTGCACTAGGTGTGGAGCCTCCTTAAGATTCTTTCTCCCTCTCCCTCTGCACCCCCCCCACCCTGCCCTCATGTGCTCTCTCTTAAAAAAAAGTTCATAATGTAGGCATTTTTCTAGGGTTTTTTTTCTTTAAAAAAAATATGTATTTATTTTAGAGAGAGAGCGTGCAAATGTATGCACAGAGGGGTGAGGTGGAGGTGGGGCAGACAGAGAGAATCTCAAGCGGACTCCATCCTCAGCATAGAGTAGACATGGGGCTCCATCTCCCAACCCCGATATCATGACCTGAGCTGAAATCAAGAGCCTGATGCTTAAATGACTGAGCCACCCAGGAGCCCCTAGAAGGTTTTTATTGACTGCCCCCTGGACACAGAGGGTGTAGTTCAGTTAATAGTTCTTTACTAGCTCTAAAGAAGCTCTAGTCAGGCTTGCTCACACTTCTCACCAAGTGGACTCTGTGGAAAAAGACTCGTCTTTTTTCCCTTCTCCTCACAAACCAACCACAGTCCTAGCAGAGACAGATGGCTACCAAGATAAACAATTGCCAAGGCATCGCCTCCTCAGTTCAGGAAGCCCTGACATCTCCCCATGATAGTAAGAAATCTGCCAAGACTCCACCTTCTGTTCTAATTTCATACATAATTTTCTGAAGTTTTTATTTACCTTCTATCTAGATGACTGCCTCAGATAATCTCTTTTCCTTGGTCAACTTGGTTTCCTATGGCTATTTTTAATTAGGCATCAAAATATTTCAGAAGAAAATTATAAAGACAGGGGCGCCTGGGTGGCTCAGTGGGTTAAAGCCTCCACCTTCCGGCTCAGGTCACGATCTCAGGGTCCTGGGATCGAGCCCCGCATCGGGCTCTCCGCTCAGCAGGGAGCCTGCTTCCCCCTCTCTCTGCCTGCCTCTCTGCCTACTTGTGATCTCTCTCTCTGTCAAATAAATAAAATCTTAAAAAAAAAATTATAAAGATAAAACTAGCTTATACGCTAAAAAATAAGAAGAGCTTTACTAAGTGCCAGGAATTCTTTCTCAAACAATCTTTCAGGTTAAAAAAATATGTCTTTCAAAGCATTCAAAGGCCTCACTGTTTATCCCTCTATGCTCACTCCTATAAGACTGCAGTCAGTCTTAACATTTTTGCCACTTAAGACTTGCATAGCTACATGAACAAATTTGTAAAAGTTAAAAATCAACTTTTACATTAGGAAACTTTTGGAGAAATGAAATGTTATCTTGTGATGATGGTTTCACAGGTGTATACATGTCAAAGCTGATCAAACTGTACACTTTAAATATGTGCTGTTGGCATATTTCAGTATACCTCAATAGAGTTGAAACATTTAATATTTAAAATACACTGGCAATCTGATATAGAAAACTGCCCTCCCAAAATTAATTAAGTCAGTGATGTCCTGGAACTGCAAGGCTTTTGTTACATTGGGGGTCTCTTCAACAGCTTGTGGAAATAGGAAATACTGTCTTTAGTGCTGACTTTTCTTTTCTTTTTTTTTTTTTTTGGACATCTTTTTTCTAACTGACCCAAAAGGCACAAACTCTGACTTTTTCAACAAATGTGACTTCCTATGGCAAGGAAAGCCTAAGCACATAACTGAGTTGGACAAGAGCACTGATATAACAGAAAGATTATCAAGGAACAAAACAGTAGGTTAGTCCTATGATTTGGGAAGCCCACTGTCGAGCCTGATAGAGGGACAGAAGACTAGAGAAGCAGTGAATCTGATGCAAGGAGTAGCTTTGGAGTTGATCACACTCAAATTTTAATTTAGACCCTAATACTGGACATATTCAGTCTGTTTCCTCAAGGATACAGTATCTACCTCACAAAGTGGTCGTAAGGATTAAATAATAAAACACACGCAAAATTGCCTAATACATATAATAAACCCATTGAAAACAATAATGTCAGTTCCCTTTTCACGTATTTTTTTTTTATGATTTTATTTATTCATTTGACAGAGAGAGAGAGAGAGAGAGCACAAGTAGGGGAGCAGCAGGCAGAGGGAGAGGGAGAAGCAGGCTCTCCTGCCCAGCAAGAAGCCGTTGAGGGGCTCGATCCCAGGACCCTGGGATCATGACCTGAGTTTAAGGAAGACGCTCAACCAACTGAGCCACTTTGGCGCCCCCTAAGTTTTAAATCTCTGAACCAGATTTATGGGAGAGAGCTCACTAATAGCAATATACAAAGGATCAAACTTATAAAGTTTGAGTTCACTGCTTTAGGCCTCAGGGTTCTCTACAAACCTGAATCACAGTAATGTCAAAAGGGCCATCGTAATTACCTTTCATTCAGATATGAGCAGTATTTCAGGACTAATGACAGTCTCTCTCATGCAAACACTTTGTTGGGAATTACATTAAGATTATATCTGACAGTCAGGCTTTAAGAGCAGTTTTAGCTCTCATCCTACCAAGTTAGCTATTAAGACTGTGGCATTCAGAAGCACCAAGTCTACCATGTCTTATAGAAAGCACAGGTGAAAGGTAGCTTAGTTTGTATTGCTCAAGCCATATGATGGTTAAACAGTGATTAAGTACTAGCAAAGGGGGTGCCTGGGTGGCTCTGTTGGTTAAGCGTCTGACTTCGGCTCAGGTCATGTTCTCAGGGGCCTGGGATTGAGCCCCACATTGGGCTCTGTGCTCAGTGGGGAGTCTGCTTCTCCCTCTGCCCTTCCCTCTGCTCGTATTTGTGCTCCCTCTTTCTCTCAAATAAATAAATAAATAGAATCTTTAAAAAAAAAAAGAAAAGAAAAGAAAAAGAGCTTGTGTACAGGTGCCTGGGTGACGCAGTTGGTTAAGTGTCCGACTCTTGGTTTTGGCTCAGGTCACGATCTCATGGGTCACGATCTCATGGGTCCTAAGATCTAGCCCCAAGTCTGCTTAAGATTCTCTCCCTTTGCCCCTAACCCCCAACTCGCTGGAGTGAGCTCTCTCTCTCTCTCATATAAATCAATCTTAAAAAAAAAAAAGAGCTTGTGTAACATTTTGTCACATTTCTAAGGGGACAATGATCTTCAGAGAAGCCTACTGACACAAGGTCAATCTCCCACCTCAGCTATTTCAGGGCCTTTGTTGCTCTAACTGGAAAAAAAAGGGGGGGGGGGCGACAGCAACAGAAGAATGGATAAATTTCATTTTACAACTCCAAATAATTTTTGTTTCTTTGACAGAGAGTGGAAATTGTTAAATTCATATATTAATATACTATTAATTAATTAATTTATGGTTAGTCATTTACCAGATCCTATATTAACGCCCTGTTTCATTTCTAAACACAAGAGTCTGGATAAAATTCTCTGTCTCCCATGTACATGTAATGTCTTCATGCTTTCATTCCTAAGCCTTATGTTCATGACAAATTTATCAATTAAGTTTATTAAATGACAAATTCTTACAGAGATCTTTAAAGGAGCCAGAATTCATGGCCTGCTTCTTAATGGGCCTCTATCACATTTAAGGGAAATAGAAACAAGGTCTACTTATATGCATTTCCTGCCTATCCACGTCTTAGAGAATACTTGCTTCTCTTTAGTATTAACAGAAGTACGTAGGTTTTTTTGTTTTTGTTTTTATTTCTTTTTATTTTCAAGTAATCTCTACACTAAACGTGGGGCTTGAATCCACAACCACAAGATTAAGAGTCGCAGTTTCGGTGTGCCTGGGTGGCTCAGTTGGTCAAGCATCTGCCTTCAGCCCAGGTCACGATCTCCAGGTCCTGGGATCAAGCCCCACATTGGGCTCTGCACTGACCACGGAGTCTGCTTGTCCCTCTCCCTGCTTGCTCTCTCTTTCTCTCTCAAATAAATAAATAAAATCTTAAAAAAAAGAAGAAGAAGAGTCGCCGGCTCCACGACTGAATCAGGTCAGGTGCCCCAGAAGTACAGTTTTAAAGTATTCTATACAGTGTGGGAGGGACTAAAAATGGAATTAACAGTGAAGATTACTTGTGCATCACCATAAAAAACAGAGATGAAATGACTTTGTCATTCAATTGCTTTGTTACAGTTAAATCCAGTACTTGAATTCAAATCTCAATTCCAATTCCATGACTTATAACTTGGAAAAAGGATGTCACCATTCTGTATTTCAGTTTTCTCATCTATTTTATTTATTTATTAAAAATATTTTTATAATTTATTTTAGAGAGAGAATCTCAAGCAGACTCCACACTGAGCATGGAGCCCGACTTGGGGGGTCAATCCCAAGACCCTGAGATCATGACCTGAGCTGAAACCAAGAGTCACACACTTATGACTGACTGCACCACCCAGGCACTCCTTCTCATCCCTTTAAAATGGGGACTGTTGTAGGTGATTATTACAGGCATGAGGATTACATAACATCAGTTCAAAACATGAGTTATGAGTATTTTATTATTCCTGGTTCTCAGTCTAGGTGTTCTTTTCATCATGTTGGCTCCCTATACATAGAAATGCTCTATTTATACTATTTATAAGTGCCGGGGCGCCTGGGTGGCTCAGTGGGTTAAAGCCTCTGCCTTCGGCTCAGGTCATGATCTCAGGGTCCTGGGATCAAGCCCCGCATCGAGCTCTCTGCTCAGCCGGGAGCCTGCTTCCCCCTCTCTGCCTGCCTCTCTGCCTACTTGT
>CM052895.1:79350601-79422031 GCA_028534135.1 Potos flavus | reverse complement strand
TTAAAAAAAAAAAAAAAAAGAATTCATGGCTTTAAAAAAAAAAAAAAAAAAAAACAGAAAAGGGAGCCTGGGTGGCTCAGTTGGTTAAGCAACTACCTTCAGCTCAGGTCATGATCCTGGAGTCCCAGGACCAAGTCCCACATCGGGCTCCCTGCTCAGTGGGGAGTCTGCTTCTCCCTCTGACCCTCTCCCCTCTCATGCTCTTTCTCTCTCTCTCATTCTCTCTCTAAATAAATAAATATATAAATACAAACAAATCCTCTGTTTATGCTAATTTGGGTAAACCACTTAACCTGAAACCCAGTTTCATTGGCAAAGTACTGTAATAGGAATGTTTTTAGGATTTCTAGGTAATGGCGAAATAGCAGTCAATTAGAAAAAGGAGATACCCTTTAAGAAATTTAGGACCATGAGAAAAAATGTGTAAATCATGAAAAATAAACTTCTCATAGGATGGGGAGACTATGGAAAAGAGGTACTGGATAACAGAATCACCCAGGGAGATTTTTCCACAATACACTTGTCCATATATATCCTCAATCTGAGTCACAATTTCCAGAGTGAAAATAGATGCGCACATATAAAATTCCCAGGTAGTTATGACACCATCTTCTAACTCTCCCTATTGCCATTTGAGAATAATGAACTAAAGACATCACTGATATTAATAAAGGAAGATAATTAAGAAGCACAGAATTCTTTGGTGCTTGGACAAGACAAATATAATGAATATGACCTGCAGACTAGAACTGAGACAAGAACAGAATTATTCATGGAATCGCTATATGAAAAAGAACCAAAGGAGGAAACATGGGGCATGGGCACTGGGTGATGGGAGGTGTTTTGGTTGTTTCTCTGAAAAATAACTCAGGAAATAAGGTAATTATGATTACATAGGAAAAAAGGCCACTGACGAATATAAAATTTTTGTGCACATAACATTGATAATATAATTTAAACCAAAAATGGTACAGTCCTTATTTTGCACATACAATCTAAAATAACAGACAAGACCTATACAAATAACATTTACAAAGACATTTCCATATAGTTATCGAACTTTAAGAAATTTTTTATAATATTTATATTGGGAAGATAATATGAATAGGTTGGGATAATAAGATTATAGGAAGAGAAAACAGAGGATGAGATGAAAACAAGAAAGGAGAGACCTAACTGAAGGAAGCTTAGAAAAGAATGTATGCCCTAGGATCTCTTCAGATTGTCAATCTAAGATCAGTTCAATACTCTTATGGGTAATACAGACGTAGATGAAAGAATAGAGATGGGCCTAAATAGGGATGATGCTAAGCTATGTCATCAATGCTTTGGTGTCCAATTAATAAATCTGTTAATACTGTTGCTACTGAATCAACACAATCTCAAAATTCAATTAGGCATATACCCATGGGCAGAGTCCCCCAAAAGCCAGAGAAAGATGTTATCAGTAGATAATATATCCATAAAAATGATCAAATTATATTAAAGAATTTGGTACAAGGAATTTACTTGTTAATGCCGGAGTTCAAGAAAAGCAGTCATTAGCACTACTATTTATTAAGTGCTTTTTGGCCTATGATAAGTAATTTATATGTGTTATTATCACATTTAATCAACACAACCACCCTATAAGGTAGGTAGTTATAATCCACATTTTATAGATGGCAGCATTGAAGATTACAGAAAAGAAGTGATTTGCTCAAAGTTGCATAGCCATGAGTAATACAGTAGAGGCAGAAAGGAAGGCTAGGTCTGATACTAAAGCCTGAGCGCAATAGCTAAAGCCTACGCAATATTTTAAACTTAAAATATGAAGTATACGATGTTTAGGGTCTAACACAGCAAGGTGTGTCCAAAGAAAAATTTCAAATATATAACTACACCAAAAAGGTGGAAGACATTTCAGTAACGCCACTGATTAGGTCTAGGTAAAAGCATGTAACTAAATAGCTAAGTTATAAACTAATGGTGAGTAAGAGTACATGAGTGAACACAATTCTAAAGTCCATCCAAAAAATGCTATTAAGGTTCAAATATGAACAAAGGAATTCAATCAAAGGTAGCAATGACATTAATACCCAGAAAGTTATTATAGAGCTTTGAACAGCGAGAGATTGGACATCAGTTTGATTCCTTCATGCTAAAAAGCAGAAAATACTCCTTAGAGAGGAAGTAGAAACTCATCCTATCAAATTTCTAAGAATAATTCTCCCTAATCTGTTGGTTGGTGAGGCTGCCAACAACATTACTTTTCTTGGCAGTTCACATAGGTAAGCAAAAACAAGGGACTTAAGTATTTAGAGACCTGAGCCCATATCCAATAAAATATACACATGCCCCTGCCTTACATAAAACAGAGCTACTTTGCCTCCATGAACTTGTAAACAAGGCCATAATTTATAGAACACAATCAGATATTCCCATAGGTAACTATAAATACAAAGTAAGGAAATCAAACTTCTAAGGTTCTGGATCTCAGGCTTCTAAATTAAGACAATCGCAAATAAATTAATTCTTTCCCACTCCCCACCCCTACTCCCAACTTGCAAACCTATACAAACAATAAATAAATATTGCTTTAAAAATATGGGATATTAGCATTAAAAGGAGAAGGATGATAAAAATAACTGTAAAGGAAGGCTCTTTCCTTTATATTATATAAAGGTAGTATTTGAAGACAAAATATAGAACTAAAAGAGATAATGGAACAAGATGATGTGCACCCTCAATCATACGAGGTAAAGAATTCAGAGACTATCCATGAAAATCAGCACTAAAGAGTCATACTGAAATGGCATTTAGTTACACATTTTTCAAATGAAGGAGGCATCATTTTCACACCTGTGCAGAAAAAGTCATCTATATACAGTGGGTACTCAGTAAATATTATTAACCCAAGCCTATACTAATAGGCTTTCATAATAAAGAACAGAACAGCTATGGAATATGTATTTTTAAAAGTTTCTTGGAAGCATAGTTAATTCAGAAAATTAACAGAGATTTGGAAAACTGGGAAGGATACTAAGTTAAATATCTTTATTTGAAAAGGAGTCAGGGGAGCCTGGCTAGCTCAGTTGGAACAATCATGTGACTCTTGATCTCTGGGTTGTGAGTTCGAGCCCCACATCAGGTGTGGAGTTACCTAAATGAATAAAACTAAAAAAAAGAAAAGAAAAAAGAAAGAAAAGGAGTCAAAAGACATAAAGCAGATAATTAAACAGTGAAAAGCAATGTTCTAAAAATGCAGACAAATAAAGAGAGATATTGAAAAAGAAAAAATGAAGGTATAAAGGAACAGAAAACAATGCAAAGGAATGCAGATGATTACATAGGGGGCTAAAGAGACAACTTGGAAAAATATTAATTTGAAAAACAAAAGAGAAAAATTTATAAGTACAGTTATCAAAAGAGCAAAGAATGTAATAGAAAATTAACACTTAAATTTCAGTATACCACGAAAAATTTTTAAGTGTTTCTAATCAAGGAGACAAAGCAAGAGGATATGCATGGGTCCAGCAGATATGTGTCCCTGGAAACACTCAAAGCTAATTGTGTTCCTTAGAGTCACATTCCTAAGCAAAATAGAGAGAGGTTCTTAATAATGCTCAGGGCTGCAATCATAGAAAAGTGTCCTTCAGAACATGTGACTTCTAAGTTTAAGTTTGCTCATTATGCTAAAAATAGGCTTGATGAGAAAGTACAATGACTAAAGGAGCATCCACTGAGTCTCTATGGCTTCTGAAACCTAAATGTGAGACCTCTAGTGCTCAAAGGAAATGAGTACAGTAGAAGCTCTAGAAGATTGGGACAGGGGATGAAGGGCCCTTGATGAAGAACTAGAAGTTTCTCAGTATGGAAGTTGGAAAATACAGGTTATCAAGTGTTCTCTTTCTTGAGATTAAAAATATTTAAAAAGCATAAAAAATACTGGGGCACCCGGCTAGCTCAAGAGTATGCAACTCTTGATCTTGGGGTTGTGGGTTCAAGCCCCAGGTTGGGTGTAGCACTTACTTAAAAAATAAAAAAATAGGGGCACCTGGGTGGCTCAGTGGTTAAAGCCTCTTCCTTCAGCTCAGGTCATGATCTCGGGGTCCTGGGATCGAGCCCCGCATCGGGCTTTCTGCTTAGCAGGGAGCCTGCTTCCCTCCTCTCTCTGCCTGCCTCTCTGCCTATTTGTGATCTCTCTGTCTCTTTCAAATAAATAAAAAAATAAAATCTTTAAAAAAAAATAAAAATAAAATAAAAAAATAAACACACAAAGTAAATCTTTCTCAAGCTAAAAGACATATAAAGAAGCGAAGAGGAATGTCCCTCTTTTAAAAAAAAAATGCAGAGCAAGAAAAATGAACTCTTCGCATTTGGTTTCTTGCTATTAGAAAGGAGCTGAGTATGTTCCCCGTTGTCCTTGAAAACCACCAAACCTACCATGTGGTAATGTTATGCTTGCACCGTCAATGATTGCTTGTGCCAGTTCATGATCATTGCTCTCAAAAGCATGTGCAGCAGCCTTCAAGGCATCCCAAATCTCTTTACGGCCTTCAAAAGCTGGTGCAGTATCCCAAAATTCGTCCCTCTTGCTGCGCAGTTGTCCATCTGTCATGGGATAATCGCTTTTCCATTTGGGTTTCTCCTTTTTCAAAGGCTGGTTACGACCTAAAGCAACTGAGAAGAAAAATAAAAAACTGACGTCAAAACCAAAATTTACAAATGATGTATTAAAAGTGATCTGGTCATTCCTCTTTGATTCATTCCTCAAAATTATAGATAGAAGTTTGCCTAATAATTAATTCTTGCATTCTGAAATTTTCCCTATTTTGGAACTACAAGAGCAAATGCAGACATTAGATGGCTCTATCCAAAAGGTCCAGTGACAAGTTAGTAACTCTTTTCAACTCCATATGTCTTCTCCAAAAGATGATTTTAAGAATTACTTAGAAAAAAAGCAGTAAGTGTTTCATCAGACAATAATGGCAGGATTTTAAAAAGTCAAAGGATGCCATAAAAGAAAGGTAAGATACTAGGAAAAATCAAGTAACATTAGCTTGAATCTCAGGACTCTGGACATATAAAGCCAGAAAGCAGGAACTGAGAAATCCTTAGCAGGGAAAAGACTGCTCTGCAGTGTCCAAAGGAACAGTCAAACCACCAGCTCCATGAGGAAACCTGATCATAGGAGCACCCCACTCTGGACTTTAGTCAAGGAACTGTAAATGCCTCTCTCTGAAACCTATATAGGAGCTATTTTTGAAAAGGGTGAGAGAGAAGGTCAGAAATCAGTGCTTCACTCTTTGGAGAAAATAGGACTAAACAGGTGATTCTTGATACTGGACCATGGGAGAAGTTCCTAACTATAAGAAACAGATCTACAACACCCTACTGTCGTTTCAAACCTAGAGAAGAAAAAAAGAGGGCAAGAGTCCACTCTTCATTTGCTGTAAAAGGCAGCAGAACTCCTTGGAGAATGTTACACAGTAGTAGGGCTAGAACAAGTGTGATGCAGCTTCTTTTACCCAGATACTTACCTGGCCTATGATCACTGATTTCACACCAACATAGAGAGCCGTTCTTAATCTTATACGGTGCCATAAATAAGAAATAGTTTGATAGATGGAAAAATCAGTAAAAAGAAAAGTGAAGCTTGATGGAGTCTTGGGTAAGAGTGGGTGGGAAGTAAATGACAGAGTGGTAGGAAGGAGAGGGTGTGTGTCAAAATTGAATGTTCTATATTTAACTGCAGAAAGAATACTAATTTAAAAGAAATTACTCTCAAACTGGTTCTAAAGAAGCCATGAAATTAACCACTCCCTTACTGGCCCAGAGCCAAATGAAATTTGGGCTATTCATAATAGAAATAAATAAAATTACTCCAGTTCCTGGGCAATCTCTATACCCTACATAAGGATATGCTCCCAATGACAGAACAAACTACTGCTGCAAAGTGTATCTGGATTGACACTTGGATTAAACCATGCTCTTTCCACCTAATCTGGCCATTTTATCTCAAGGCAGCACACATCAGGTCTCATCCTCTACCTTCAGAGTGGCACACCATGCCACTTCCAGCTATTTTTCTCTTAAAACATCCAGTGTTTTGAGTCTCTGTACTTTTTGGCCCTGTAACTCATCCTAGTGAAATGCCAACCAGCTGAATTCTAAAAGCATATGGACAGCAAAGGAAGAAAACTGTCTATTTAGTAGAAGAGCTAGAAAGAGAACCCCAGTATCCTTATTTAACAAATATGTACTGGACATCCACTAAGGGTAATACTACAGATGTGTGTATCAAGTTTAATTCATATGTGAGAAACACAATCTATACTAATGACTTTCCTCTGTATTTTCCAAATAATAAATAAATGTATACAGCAAATTATTCTCTAAAAGGTATTCAGAATATGTCAGATAATCACAATCCACCCCCTACTGATTCTACCAACAAGGCAAAATGAAAGGCAAATTTATTTTCTGCTATATTAACCTTTAGATAAGTCAGTAATAGTCTAGGGATGACACTCAATATTAGTTTACTGAACAGGGAGTAGAAGACAGGACACAATAGGTAAATACCTATTTGAATAGGTATCTATTTAACATTCAAATGAGTATCTATTACACAAAGTTATCTATTCAATATTCAAATAAGATACCTATTTGAATAAAGTTTCGGGTTTTCCTGAGTAGTTCCAGAGAACTGTCTAACCTCAAATATATTAAATGTACCTGAGAGATAAACTGTTGTAATTCTGTAACTGTGAGAGAATCACAAAGCAAAGGCAAAAACAACAAAACCTCTACAATCTCAGTACTTAAACCTAAGAAACCGAAAGAGGCCCTCAAACAGAGGGACCCAACAGAAAAACAATCTCATAATAAAGGTAGAAAATAGGGGCACCTGGGTGGCTCAGTGGATTAAATGTCTGACTTTGGCTAAGGTCAAGATCTCAGAGTCCTGGGATCAAGCCCTGCATTATCATCGTCGTCGTCGTTGTTGTTGTTGTTGTTGTTGTTGTCTACAATGGTGGGGCTCTGCGCTCAGTGGGGAGTCCACTTCTTCCTCTCCCTCTGCCCCTCCCCCTGCTCGTGCTCTCTCTCGCTCATATAAATGGATAAAATCCTAAAAAAAATAAAGGTAGAAAAGACTTTGGAAAAAGTAAAAGCCCCTTCCTTATGAATATGAGGTAGCTTTATTTTACCTCTCCCACCTACAGAAGGCATAAGAACAAAGTCCCATAAAAAGGACAGATGATACATTAGGCTTAAGGATAATCATTCTAAATCTATCTCAAATCTATATGCTGAAAAAGTTCCAAAGTCACTACTTTATGTAATAGTAAATAAGACAAAATAAATGTTTGTGACATCAAGCAAGCTTCCTTTTGTGTCTCAGTCTCTACTTTTCTCTTTATCACAAACACATGTAATAGAGAATGTCTACTGAATATCCATTACTAAAATACTTAAGTGTTTACAACATAAAATATTTTAGTGAAACCGCTGAGCAGTGCAGAATTTTCATTACAAAATATGAAGTTAAAAGCTTCATTTTAGGGGGTGCCCATGTGGCTTATTCTGAGAATTCTCATTCTGAGAATTTTAAAATGTAAGTACCTTCCTTAATTTTAAAAAGAACTGTTCTATGATTGTCATGCACATCCTATGCATTTGAGTATATTTTCTAGGAATTGGTCACCAAATGTTGTGCTTTGATTTTAGCTGATATCAGAAACCTGAATTTCTGAAAATACCTGGACATAGAAATCAAGCAGCTAAGAAGCTATGTTTTTTTTTGCACCAAGTCAATCATTCTCAGTTTTGAAGAAAAAGATGTAAAGTATGTATATTCACTAGATTACATCTTATGCTCTGAAACTTACAGATTTATCTGTTTCATACATCATCTGAATGCTGATACCAAGAGAGATGCTCAGTATCATTCATATGTCTGGGACTAAGTATAGCATTATGCTCAAACGATGGATTTAAAGACAGGAAACAGTTCTTATTCCCCAAATTTCTGTTATAAATCTTTAAATTGCAGGCCACCAAAAACACTAAATTTTTTATTCCATGGTTTAACATATAACAAAAGATTAATAATGAAGCCTAATTTTATTATTTCCGAAAATATCCTTCTTTCCCCATTAATCCAGTTATTTTCTAAAACTTTTACAAAAAACTCGCCATCTCAGAAGCCTCTTAATCACATTCATCTACTCATCTTATCTTTCCTTATAAATGGTCAGCACTTCTTCCCCTTCTGACAAATAAATAGTTCTAACATGCAGAAAACCCAAGAAAGGTTTGCTTTTCAGATTCAAATAGCAACATAATCTTACATGTTTATTTTTACTACACAATTGAATGAATTTGCAAAAAATTCACTTTGACATTTTGATAAAAAATACAGGGCGCCTAGGTGGCTCAGTTGGTTGAGCGGCTGCCTTTGGCTCAGGTCAGGATCGCAGGGTTTCCAGGTCGAGCCCGGTGTCCGGGCTCTCTGCTCAGCCGGTAATCTGCTTCTTCCTCTGCCTCTCCCCCTGGCTTGTGCGCTCTCTCTCTCTCTCTCCCCCCGTCAAATAAAATAAAATCTTAAAACAAACAAACAAAACCCAATGATCTCTAAAATGAAGTATGTTTACAGTTGTTTTCCTGTTTTTGGTTCCACTCTTTTGATTTCCTGCCTTTTGGTTCCCTGATTTAAGATCGGGACTCTTCAAATGAATAAAGGAGAAGCCATAATGTATAAGTAAGGTAAATATAAAGATATGACTCACAAAATAATAGCTGTAACAGATTGAAAACCAGAGCATTCCATTTCGCTAAGACAACAGCCTAAGGGAAAACACTGAATATTTAAAGAGCTCACCATCAAAGGACAAAATGTTGTTACACAGAATTCTGAAAACTTGAAAGCAGCAAGGAATAGGATTGGGATAATGTTCCTATATTTAGATTGATTATAGAGTCTGAAGATCATGAAAACGAAAGGGAAATTTTTCTCACTCCCAAGAGTTAAGAATAGATCCCATAGAACTCTTCCATGACAGATGGTGCTGGCCTAAAACTGTATTTATATTTTATTCTCATGTAAATCTAGAATGTACTACACAAACACATACATACTACATATATTCCCTTTACCTAAAGTAACTTATTGCCAAAATAAAAATAGGGATATAGGAATTAAACTGCTTAAACTAAGAGCAACAACATGCCAATAGTCAAAACCATACCCACAACTTCTCTAAAATCTGAGAATTTAGATGTGGAAGAGATCTTAGATGGTACCAGCCAACCTTACTATTTGACAGGAAGGTAAGGAAGACCTAACATGTATAAATGACTTGCTCAAGATCAAAAAGAGCCAGGACTATAACCCAGATGACTAGATTCAAAGTCCAGAGCTCTCTTTCCATTATAGCACTCCATGTCGTACCGGGCCTGAGAAATGTGTTTTCTCTTACATATCAAATCAATTACAAGCTTCATTGAAAAGTTGTTTTTCTAGTAGCACTGATTCATCTTTCACAGGCTTTGTTAGGACCAATGGAACGTCTCTGATTGGACAAAGGAAAAGCAAATTGAGCTGCACCAGATCCCCAACCTATCTAATCTACCACCTAATTCATTTCTTCGGAAATACTATGCTCACTAAAGAGGAACCCCCTTTTTTTTTTTTAATCCAAGGAGTTGGACTTAAGAGTTTATTTGTTTATTTGACAGAGAGAGAGAGAGAGAGCACAAACAAGGGGAGCTGCAGCGGGAGAGGGAAAAGCAGGCTCCCTGCTAAGCGGGGAGCCCAATGTAGGGCTCGATCCCAGGACCCTGTGATCATGACCTGAACTGAAGGCATATGCTTAACTGACTGAGCCACCCAGGCACCCAAAGAGGAATCCTATAATAAGGGAGGAGATAATGCAGATTTCTGGTCTGTCAGCTTCAACTTAGAAGTACTCAGCTCCTATAACAGATTAGGCACTAAAGATACATATGTACACTTATCTAGGTTAAATACACTGTTTTTTATGCTATATAGAAACAAGAACTTTGACCATGCTCCCATCCTACAGTTTATAAAAATTAAGCAGTTAAAATATAATTTTAAAGACATATATATAGTTTCTAATGTTGTCTGAGTTAGCTTTATTGAGGGGAAAAAAAAATAAACATAATGATTTCCTGGCTCTGTTTTTCAGAGTATAAATCTAATTACCAATGGCCTGAGCACACAAACAGGCAAAAGGAAAGCCAACCTACAACACCTTATGTCCAAGGATGGGCGAGTCTCATTAAAAATGTTACACAAGCTTGCTTGTTTTGGCAGCACATATACTAAAAGTGGAATGATACAGAGATTAGCATGGCCCTTGTGCAAGGATGGCATGCAAATTCATGAAGCAGTCCATAATTTAAAAAAGTTACAAAGGCATACAGTTAAATCCAACAAATGCATACAGAAAAGCCCCAACTTCATTTGGAAGCCTGAAATTACATAAAATTAGAACTAAGAATATGGTCACTTAACAGGAGCCCACTATACCTGCTAAGTAGTACATGAAATTTTCAGATGTTTCATTCTACTGGTTTGGGGAATGGTTTTATCTAAAATTGTATTCCAAGCATTGCAAGGACCTTTACTTCTATTAATTTATGAGTTGTTCAAGGGATGGGAAACACCACAAGCCAAGGATGTCCACCATCCCCACAACTATTTAACCTTGTTTTGAAAATGTTAGCCAGCACAATAGGACAGAACAAAACAATCAGGAGTGTAAGAACCGGGGCGCCTGGGTGGCTCAGTAGTTAAACGTCTGCCTTCGGCTCAGGTCATGATCCCAGGGGCCTGGGATCGAGCCCCACATCAGGCTCCCTGCTCAGCAAGGAGCCAGCTTCTCCCTCTCCCACTCTCCCTGCTTGTGTTCCCTCTCTTGCTGTCTCTCTGTCCATCAAATAAGTAAATAAAATCTTAAAAAAAAAAAAAAAAAGGTAAAAAAAAAAGAAGAACCAGAAGGGAAGAAGTAAAACCATCTCTAATTGCAGAAGATATGATAGTATGACTAGAAAATACAGGAAAATCAGTGCTAAAATTGAATGATTAAAAAAAATCAATACGCTAATGGGATATAAAATGGAAGCCTTACATATATAAAATACCCAGCTAGAAGATACAATGGAAGAAAAGGTCCCATGTATAACAGTGACAGAAAAGATATAATACCTGGAATGCAACACCTATTATCAGGATATATTTTTTAAACTCCTATAAGTCCCAAAAGTAGACTAGACTCGAACAAGATGAAGACATCTTTTGTACTTGGACATTAACATGTCTACGTTGTCAATTCTTTCCAAGTGAATATCTACATTTAACATGTTTCCAATGAAAATAATTTTTAAAAAACTTTCTGGGGGTGCGCCTGGGTGGCTCAATCAGTTAAGCGTCTGCCTTCGGCTCAGGTCACGATCCCAGGTTCCTGGGATTGAGCCTCGCATGGGGCTCCCTGCTCAGCGGGAAGCCTGCTCTTCCCTTTCCCACTCCCCCTGCTGTGTTCCCTCTCACTCTGTCTCAAATAAATAAATAAATTTTTAAAAATTTTAAAAATTAGGGGTGCCTGGGTGGCTCAGTCATTAAGCGTCTGCCTTCGGCTCAGGTCATGACCCCAGGGTCCTGGGACTGAGCCCCACACTGGACTCCCTGCTTGGTGGGAAGCCTGCTTCTCCCTCCCCCACTCCCCCTGCTTGTGTTCCTGCTCTCACTGTCTGTCTCTCTGTCAAATAAATAAATAAAATCTTTAAAAAAATTTTTTTAATTAAAAAAAATAAACTTTCTGCAGATAGATGAGTTCATTCTAATATGTAAAAACAAATGGGCAAGAACAGTTAGGAGAATCCTGAAAAAGAAACACAAGGGAGCTGGCCCTATAAATATTAAATACATATTACATAATACAAATATTAAAACAAAACCACTACAGTTAAAAGTGTGTAAGGCATATGAACATTTAGAATATAATGAAGTTCAGAAAAAATCCATATATACATGGATATTTAGCATATAAGAGAATTTATCTTAAACTGTTGGAGAAAACGGGCATTTTAAGTAACAGTGTTGGAACTGGATAGCCTCTTGGAAAAAGATAAATTTGGATCAATACTTTAAACTGTATACCATAATAAATTCTACATGAATGGAACAAAGTTCTAAATGTAAAAACTGAAATAATATATGCACTACAAGAAAATATAAATTTCTCTGCAATAAAGGAATAGCAAATGCTTTTCCAGAAGCAGTGAAAATAGACTTAATTTTCATGTGGGGGCAGGAGGAGTCAAAATACAAATGACAAGCTTGCAGAAAGTACCTCTAACTTATATCATAAGAGGCTAATCTCCCTGGTATAAAAAACCAAAAATGGAGAAGACAAAAAGCAAAAACTCTGTAACAGAAAAATGGGTAACAGATGTGAACATCCAGTCTAAAAACAGAAAAGGTAAATGACATATGAAACAATTTTCAATCTCCCTCATAAGAGAAAAGCAAGTGAAAACTATGCTGGAATTCCCTCTTCTGCTCTTAGGCAACAATTCACGCATCTGACACTGGTAAGTTGTGGAGAAATATGATATTCTCCTACATTTGAGGTGGAGTCTAAGATCCCATAGGATTATTATCCAAAGGATTCCCAATGGAGGCGGAATTTGGCAACATCTAATATAAACAGTTATTCATCCATTCATTGAGTCAGCAATCCCAGTTTTAGGATTCTACCTTCAAGATATACTCCATGTAGGGGCACCTGGCTGGCTCAGTTGTTTAAGTATCTGCCTTCAGCTCAGGTTATGATCCCAGGGTCCCGGGATAGAGCCCCAAGTTGGGGTCCCTGCTCAGCCAGGAGTCTGCTTCTTCCTCTCCCTCTGCCCCAAACCCTCACTCGTGGTCTCTCTCTCTCAAATAAATAAATAAAATCTTAAAAAAAAAAAAAAAAGGATATACCCCATGTAAATATGAAAAGTTATTTCCTGCAGGCTTATTTGTATTAGAAGCAATCTAATGAATATATACAGTACAACCATATGATGAAATATAATGCAACTATAAAGAATAAAGGAGAACCGCAGAAACTCAAGCTGGAGACATTTCCAGAATAATTAAGTAAAATAAATGAGACAGAACAGTACATACATAGTGATACGTTTAAGGAAATAGGAGAAACAACTACCTCTCTATATATATTTGGTTTTGTAAAAAACAAAAAAGCACACACACTAGAAGTATAAACCAGAAATTAATGAAAACGGTTATCTACAAGGGCTGCGGGATAGAAGGGATAGAGATGGGAGCAAGACTTCTAAGTATAGCTTTTTATATAGATTTGACTTTTGAAAAATTGTAAATGTTTTACATATCCAAAACAAAATCAAACCAAAAAAGCAAACTCTAACACTGACACAGAAATAAATGAATGTAAGTATATATCAAATGTTAACATAACCGTATAAAGAAAATAACTATTTCAAGTCAGTTTTGAACATGATACTCTGATTATCCGTCTTTAGTGGGGTAAATTTTAAGGAACAAAAAATGAACTACAAAAGACATCTTTAACTTCACTTAGCAGGTTAAAGTGCTAAGAATTCATGTACAATACTAATTACTATAATTCTGCAACACTGGATATTTACTGTAGGATAAAGTAAAGAACTATATTAATATCGATAGGAACTGAATTTTTTAAAAATTTACTTGACAGAAAGAGAGCACAAGTAGGCAGAGTGGCAGGCAGAGGGAGAGGGAGAAGCAAGCTCCCCGCTAAACAGAGAGCCCGATGCGGGGCTCGATCCCAGGACCCTGGGATCATGACCCGAGCCGAAGGCAGATGCTTAACCAACTGAGCCACCCAGGCACCTCAGGAACTGAAATTTAAAAAGATTTTATTTATTTGAGAGAGAGAGCACAAGTGGTGGAGGGGTTGGGGGTGGGTGGACAGAAGGAGAGGAAAAGCAGGGTCCCCTCTGAGCAGCGAGCCTGATGTGGGTTCCATCTCAGGACCCTGAGATCATAACTTGAGCCGAAAGCAGATGCTTAACCAAGTGAGCCACCCAGGTGCCCCATGAACTGAAATTTTTAACAAAAAATAAAAATATATAAAATAAAAAGAAAAAAACGTGAGTTAATTTTGAATTGTACATATCAATATAATCTCATAATTTAAAAAGTATTTTACAGCTCTGTTGACTAAAAGGGCTTAGAAATAATGATATCCCAGTAGCAATAAGCATATCTTACTCCCAGATTTTAGTTCTAAATACCACACCCAACTAAAAGGTCCTACGGCATTTGGAAAAATGGCTAGTTCTACGATTAAGGCTGAAAAAATTAAAAGCAAGCCTGGGACACGTAGTTGGCTGAGAGAACAAGAAAGTGCTCCAATAACTAATGAGATCACCTCAAAGGCACAAAGGAGGCAGTCTGAAGGAGAAAACACCTGCATCGATTTTGGAGCATAAAAAATAATGACTAGAATTGACTTTAATATACTGAATAAGTAAAAATTCATGAATCTTTACTACTACTAAAAGGGAGAGATGAGAGGGGCGCCTGGGTGGCTCAGTGGGTTAAAGCCTCCACCTTCGGCTCAGGTCACGGTCTCAGGGTCCGGGGATCGAGCCCCGCATTGGGCTCTCTGCTCAGCGGGGAGCCTGCTTCCCCCTCTCTCTCTGCCTGCCTCTCTGCCTACTTGTGCTCTCTCTCTCTGTGTTAAATAACTAAATAAAATCTTTAAAAAAAAAGGGGGGGGGAGATGAGAGAAGGAAGGCTCTTTCTTACTGAAGAATGCCAGTAATAAAGGAAGAATGACATGTTTAAAAGAATCATGCTTTACAACCCCAAAACTGATTAGGGTAAGGATCAGCAATAGATATACTAAAACATCATGGGTAACAGGACATACAAGCTGTCAGAGAATCACAGAGGAAAAATTACACTGTAGATATCTGACACTCATTACCTGAACCAAATAGCCAGACTTAACCTCTTGATGCACTATAGTATGAAGTATAAAAAACAAAGATGTAGTATTTTTACCCAAAATGTTTAATTGAATCTAATTAAACTTCAAATCTGAACTTATTTATAGGAAATACAAAGGATAAAGGAAAAAGTTAAAATGGCTTTAGACATGGCCAATTACCCCCGGAGGGGCAAGACTATTCCTAGTTGAGAACTAGTGGTCTACACCAAATAAGACAAAATATGAACTATGTTTGGAACCTGCTTTGAAAAAAGTTACAAAAGACATTTTGGTACAGCTGAATAAATCTAAATAAGACTAAATAACAGATGTCATTAGGAAATTACTTTTTAATTTTCTCAGGTTTGATAATACTATTATAGTGATATACGGAAATAGTCTTATTCATAAAGGAAAAGCATGCTGAAAAGTTTTAGAAGTGTCATGATGTCTACAACTTTCAAATGGTTCAGCTGTTAAAAGGGAAAGTGTGTTGGGGTGCCTGGGTGGCTTAGTCGGTTAAGCATTTGACTCTTGGTTTCAGCTCAGGACATAACCTCAGGGTCGTGAAACTGAGCTCTGAGTGGCGGTGCTCTGCCCTCAGCGCAGAGTCTGGTTGAGCTTCTCTTCCTCTCCTACTGCCCCTCTCCTGCTCATGCACACACACACACACACACACACACACTCTCTAAAATAAATAAATAAATAAATAAATAAATAAATAAAATCTTTAAAAAAGAGAGAAAAATGTAAATATAGCAAAATGTTAACTACTAAATAAATCTACAAGGGTACACAAGTCTTTATTTTATTATTTTTTTCATGTTTGAATATTTTCATAATAACTTTATTTTGAAGAAAACCCAAACACTGAGAAGCAATTAAGATTTGAATACAATATTTAAGGCACTTCAGTTCTGACCCTGGTATCTCATCACGTCTGGATACTCAACATTATGTTTACATAATTGTTGAAGTTACCCATGTTTGATTATAATAAAGGACCATAACTTACGATACCAAGCACGTAATTCAGAAGCTAAATCCATGCTACTCAAACTCCTAGTTTCTAAGTTCTATTTACAAATGAATGGCTTTTAGGTACATGCCTAATCCTCTCATACATTCCCATGCCCAGATTCCAGTGCCTATCCTTGAGCACTGAAGCTAGCCAGGACCATCTATAAATTAGAGTCCAATTTAGAAGGGAGAGCTGGAAAACTCAAAGGGTCAAAACAAAAGCAACAAAAGCATCTAACATTATTACTTAAATCCTCATCTATGGGCTAGAGATTATTCGGAACAAGGAGTTAATAAATCAGCAACAGTATGTAAAAGAACAATAAACAATGATAAAAGAATCAATTCACCAAGAAGATATAATAATCATAAATGTGTATGCACCCAACAATAGGACTTCAAAGTATATGAAGCAAAAACTGATTGAATTAAAGGAGAAATAAGACCATCCCACAATTATACTGAGCTACCTCAACATTCTTCAATCAGTAACTAATAGAATAAGAAGACATAAAATCAATAAGAATACAGAATACAGCAAGAACATTATTAATCAACTTGACATAAATGACATTGATAGGATATTCCACCCAACAAGGAAAAAATATATATTCATATCAAGGGCACATATACTATTGACACCAAGATAGACACTACAAAACCTAAAAGAATAGAAATGACACAAAATATGCTTTACAATCATAATGGAATTAAATTAGAAACTGATTACATAAAGTTATTTGGAAAAATCCTCAAATAATTAGAGATTAAATAATACAAAACATCGAAATAAGTCATGGGTAAAAGGGAAGTCAGAAAATACTTTGAGGGGCACTTGGGTGGCTCAGTCAGTTAAGCATCTGCCTTCGGCTAAGGTCATGATCCCACGGTCCTGGGATTGAGTCCCTCATCGGGTTTCTTGCTCAGCAGGGAGCCTGCTTCTCCCTCTCCCTGCAGCTCCCCCTGCTTGTACTCTCTCTGTCAAATAAATCAATAAAATCTTAAAAAAAAAGAAAAGAAAAGAAAAGAAAATACTTTGAATGGGGCGCCTGGGTGGCTCAGTCGTTAGGTGTCTGCCTTCGGCTTGGGTCATGATCCCAGGGTCCTTGGATCGAATCCCACATAGGGCTCCCTACTCAGCAGGATGCCAGCTTCTCCCTCTCCCACTCCCCCTGCTTGTGTTCCCTCTCTCGCTGTGTCTCTCTCTGTTAAATAAATACATAAAATAAAATAAAAAAACATACTTTGAATGGAATGAAAAAGAGCATATATCAAAATTTAGGATGCTTCCAAAAAGTACTGCTTAGACAAAAATTTATAGCATTAAACTACTTCTATTAGAAAGTCTCAATTCTACCTGAAATGCTAAAAGAACAAATTAAACTCAAAGCTTAATAAAGAAAGTAATAAAAAGCAGAAACCAAAGAAATTGAAAACAGAAAAAAAGAAAGATTATAATGGCAAAAGCCTTTAAAAAAATAAATAAATAAACTGATAAACCTCTAGCCAGACTGACCAAGAAAAAAAGACAAAAATGTTCAACATCAGGCACCTGGGTGCCTCAGGCATGATCTCAGGGTCCTGGGATGGAGTCCCTGCATTGGGCTTCATGCTCAGTGGGGAATTTGACTTGAAATTGTTTTCTATTTGATTTTTTTTCTTTTAAGGCCCCACAGCCAGCATGAAGCCCATCGTAGGGCTTGAACTCATGAGCTTGAAATCAAGACCTCAGCTAAAATCAAGAGTTGGACACTTAACTGAGTCACTCAGGAGTCCCTCCTCCTATTTGATTTAAAAGACAACTGTTTAAAGCAATAATTATAAATCTGTGCTGATGAACATATAATATATAAAGTGTATAAAGATGTAATTTATCTATCAATAACAGCACAAAGAGGGAAGGGAAGGGGCTAAATAAAAGTTTTTTATGCTACTGAAATTAGATTGGTTTCAATTAGAACTAGATTGTTATAAATTAAGATATTAATTATAATCTCCAGAGCAACCACTAGAAAATGATTCAAAAATACATAGTGAAAGAAATGACAAGGGAATTAAAGTGATACACTAGAAAATACCTATTTAACACAAAATAAAGCATTAATAGAGGGATAGAAGAAAAAGGAAATAAGACATATAGCAAAAAATGAGCAAAATGGCAGGTATAAGTCCTATCTTACTAGTAATACATGGAATATAAATACCAGGCATTCTAATCAAATGTTGAAATTTACAGGGGTGCCTGGCTGACTCAGGCAATAGAGGATGCAACTCTTGATCTTGGGGTTGTAGGTTCGCCCCACACTGGGTACACAGATTACTTTAAAAAAAATTTTTTTTTCGGGGCGCCTGGGTGGCTCAGTGGGTTAAAGCCCCTGCCTTCAGCTCAGGTCATGATCTCAGGGTCCTGGGATCAAGCCCTGCATCGGGCTCTCTGCTCTGCAGGGAGCCTGCTTCCCCCTCTCTCTCTGCCTGCCTCTCTGCCTGCTTGTGATCTCTCTCTCTGTCAAATAAATAAATAAAATCTCTAAAAAAAAAAAATGTTTTTTTCAATCTTAAAAAAAGATGTTGAAAATTACAGAATGGACAAAAAACCATCACCCAACTATATGTTGTCCATAATAGACACTTTAGATTGAAAAACACACTTAAGTTGAAAGCAAAAAATCGAAAAAGACATATCATGCAAACAGTCACCAAAAGAGAGGTGGAATGGCTAGATTTTTATCAGGCAAAATAGAGTTTAACGCAAACTTTTTTACTAGAGACAAAGAAGGACATTTTATAATAAATAGGTCAATTCATCAGGAAGATATAACAATTATAAACATATATGCACTTTACAACAGAGTCCCAGAATATATGAAGGAAATACCGACAGACTTGAAAGGAGAAAGTTCTACAATAATAGTTAGAAAGCAGAATACTCCATTTTCAATAATGGATAGAATATCTAGACAGAACATCAATAAAGAAACAGAAGACCTGAACAATACTATAAACCAATTAAATCTTACAGACAGATGTATAGAACATTCTACCCAACAATAGTAAAATAGTAAAATACATAGTCTTCTTTAGTGCACATGGAAATTTGCCAGGATAGACTACTAACAAGTTAGGCTACAAAACAAGTCTCAATAAACTTAAGGCTGAAATCATACAACATATATTCTCTGACCATAATGGAATGAAGGTAGAAACCAATAAGAAGGAAAACTGGGAAAGTCATAAATACATGGAAATTAAACAATACACTCATACCCAATGGATCAAATTAAAAAATCAAAAGGAAATGAGAAAAGACAAATGAAAACAAAAACACAAAATACAAAAACTCATGGGATACAGAAAAGCAATGCTTAGAGGGAAAGATCTCAATCAATAACCTATCTATATACCTTAAGGAACTAAAAAAAGAAGAGCAAAGTAAACCCAAAACTAGCAGAAGGTAGATGATAGTAAAGATTAGAGCAGAGATAAACAAAATAGAGAACAGAGAAACAAAAGAGATTCAATAAAGCCAAAAGTTAGTCCTTTGAAAAGATCAACAAAATTGTCGAAACTTTTAGCTCAAGAATAAGAGAGAAGACACAAATAACTAAAATCAGAAACAAAAGTACAGATATTACTATCTTACAGAAATAAAAAGAATTATAATGCTAGAATACTATGAACAATTAGTTGTACAACAACAAATGAAATGACCTAGGTGAAACAGACAAGTTCCCAGAAACAAATTATCAAAATTGACTTGAGGAGAAAGAGGGGCCCTGGCTGAGTCAGTCAGTGGAGCATAAAACTCTTGATCTCAGGGTTGTGAGTCTGAGCTCCACACTGGGTGTAGAGATTACTGAAAAAGAAAAAATCAAAAAAGAAGAAAAAGAAAAGAAGGAAGAAGAGGAGGTAGATGAAGAAGAAGGAAGAAAAAGAACAACAACAACAACAATAAGAGACCTATAACAAAAGATAGAATCAGTAATCAAAAACCTCCCAACAGAGAAAAGCCCAAGACCAGATGCCTTCACTGGTGAATTCTACTAAACATTTAAAGAATTAACACCAATCCTTTTCAAATGCTTCCAAAAAACAAAAGAATAGAGAATACTTCCTAACTCATTCTATGAGGCCAGCATTACCCTAACCAAAGTCAAAGATAACTGTAAAACAAACAAAACAAAAAACAAAACCAAAACAAACAAACAAACAAACAAAAACCCCAAACAATAGACCAATATCCCTTAGGAGGATAAATGCAAAAATTCTCAACATAATATTAGCAAACTGAATCCAACAGCATATTTAAAAGATGCTAAATGCCATGACCAAGTAGAATTGTCCCAGTAATGCGACTGGTTCAACATAAAAAAATCCATGTAATTGGGGCACCTGGGTGGCTCAGTTGTTAAGTGTCTGCCTTGGGCTCACATCGTGATCCCAGGGTTTTGGGATTGAGTCCCGCCTGAGCCCTGCATTGAACCCTACATCAGGCTCCCTGCTCAGCAGGAAGCCTGCTTCTCCCTCTCCCACTCCTCCTGCTTCCCTGCTTGTGTTGCCTCTCTCGTTGTCTCTCTGTCAAATAAATAAATAAAATCTTTATTAAAAAAATCAATGTAATTAATATGCCAATTAAAGAATGAAGGAAGAAAAAAACATGCAATCATCTCTATGAATTAAAAAAAAAGGTACCTGATAAAACCCATTATTCTTTCATGATAAAAACACTCATAAAGCTAGGAACAGAAGGGCACTTCCACAAAGTGGTAAAGGGTCTTCATAAAAAAACCCACAGCTAACATCATACTCAATAAACACTGAAAGCTTTCCCTGCAAGATCAAGAAGATGACAAGGTAAGAACTAAGAAACTCTTACTGTTGCTTAAACAAAGCAGGGAGGGAGATCCTACAGCAGTAACATTCAATAACTAAAATATACATTCTAGTACCTATGTGCTGCAATGTAAAATTACACACACACAAAATCACTATTCATTGGGAACGCAAAACTTTTTAGTTCAGACATGTTTGAACTACATAAAAGAATATATAAAAACATCACTTAAATATCAGCATTAATGTAAAAAGGCACTACATACAATGGAAATAAACTAATCTCACTTCAAACAAGGAGCTATATGAGACATTCAAAATCTTAGAGTATATATACTGCTATGCATGATGGTATAACTTATAAAGTAATGAGACCATATACAAAATGTCAAATGTAAAACTAGTTAATCATTATGTATTTATACAGATGTATCCTGAGTAGGTACAAGTTCATGCAAGAAATGCACTGAAGGGTATAATACACCTGTGGGAGAACAAATTTTCACTATTCGAAAGAAGTCCTATAATGAAAAAAAAAAAGGGAAAATAAGAAAAAGAAAAAAGAAAGAAAGAAGAAAAGGAGGAAAGAAAAAGGAGACAGATATTCATTTATACAAAAAGAAACAGAAGGATAAACCAGAAACCAATGATACTGCTTTCTAACAGAGGGTGGGTAGAAATGAGAAAAGAAATAATGAGAAGATGGATAAGAGGTAGAAATGGGTAAAGTAACACTTTTCTGAGTATATCTTTTGGCCCAATCTATTATTTAAAACTATATGAATATTTCACACATTCAAATAAATAAATAAAATCAACACGGAAGGGGCAAACTGAAAATGGAACACAAATACAAACAAATGAATCTAACTGTATTTCAAATAATTAATATAACTATATTAAAAGAATGTGTACCTAACCTAAACTTCAGAGGACAGTAATTTTGTTAGTGATTTTACCCTTAAGCTAAAGATATAAAGAACTATGAACAACTCCAGTTGGTAGTTTTGCTTCTCTCAATAAAACGAATTAGCAATTCCAGAACTATACGTCATATGTATTCTCGGATTGAGTAAATCACTAAATATATTGTGGAAACTGAGAGCCAAGTTTTTTCACTGTTAAGAGAGAAAATTACAAATCCAGGCAGAGGAACGCTAGGTATCACTATGAACTCACTGTTTTAAATACATAAAAAGATAGAGAAGTGTGTTATACATTATATACATATATACGTATATGTATATAAGTATGTATACATAATGTATACAATGTTCACATATGTATATTCTATATATATTTCCTAAGGTATATAGGATATGCATATCCTATAATACATTGTGTGTATATATATCCTATATATTATACAGACATCCATATCCTATATATCCTAGGGATGTATCTGTATCTATCACTATATATCTACATATCTATATCTATCCTAGCTCTTTTCACTGAGAGAATCTAGAGGCAACGACACTCCAATAGCACCAAATACACCTGGAGTCTAGATCCTGGCTTCCAAATATCTTTCTCCACTAAAAGGAACCAGGGATCCCTGGCTGATTTCAGGACTCCGACAAGTAAAAATACAAGAAGAGCCTGAAACATCTTGCTATGCCAGAAAACAAAGTAGTGCTCAACGAATAATGAAGGCATGTTGAAAGAACATAGGCCAGCTTGGAAAAGCTCCCACTGGTCAATACGGTACAATTTAAGCAAAAAAATAAATAACAAGAGTAACGGATTACACCTCACAGAATAAGACAGAAAACTCTAAGTCCATACTAATACAATAAATAAATGAATGAGGAAGACAAGAGGGTTCTTTCTTCCACTAAATTTAATAATTATAAAATTACTGGGGCGCCTAGGTGGCTCAGTCAGTTAAGCGTCTGCCTTCGGCTCAGGTCATGATCCCAGGGTCCTGGGATTGAGCCCCACATCAGTCTCCCTGCTCAGCAGGGGAGTCTGCTTCTCCCTCTGCCCCTGCTCATGCGCTTTCTCTCACTCACTCTCTGTCTCAAATAAATAAAATCTTTTTCAAAAATATATAAAATTATTAATAATTATAAAAGTGATGAAATTTTTAAAAAAAATCACCATTTGACAACCACCATAATTATCTGAGGCAACAATTATCAATGGATAAAAGTGGCACCTGTTGGATAAGAAACAAAATATTTACATAAACTCAATCTTCCTACTAGATACTTATTACTTGCACAGAGAAAATGTTAACTTTACAGTGAAGAAACTTAGCTGGCACCAGATCAAAATTAACATCACCAATAAAAGGAAAGCAGACATTATGTGACTCCTGACATCATGCACTGGGAAGGACACAATCTCTGTGGTATTCTTTCCCCAGCTACATAATCATGAGGAAGCCAAGCTTGATGAAACGTCACGCAAATTCAAATAACGAACACTGCAAAATAACTGGCCTGTATGTTTCAAAATAACAAAGTCATGAAATATTAAAATGTCTCCAGAACAGCTCCAGATTAAAGCAAATTACTAAAGTAGACACTAAACAAAATGCATGATCCTGGGAGATTTTCTTTGAATATCAATGAAAACAATGAAACTGCATAAAGTCCACAGGGCAAATATTAGCATTATATCAATATTAATGTCCTGATTTTGATCATTGTATGGTGGTTATGTAAGAGAACGTCCTTGCTCTTAGCAAATACAGACTAAAGTATTTTGGGGTAAAAAGGTTTCCTGTCTGTCTGCAACTTATCAGATGGTTCAAGAAAATGTAAGTATTTAAATATATGTACATATATATAAAGAAAGATTATAAAGCAGATGTGATAAAATGTAACATTTGGGGAAATCTGAATGAAGGGTATACAGAATTTCTACCATTTTTGCAACTTTCTTTAAGTCTGACATTATTTTAAAATAAAGTAAAACAAACAAAAAAAAACCTGTGAGCCTTTGAGAATCCTTTGGGTATAGATTTGGATTTGGGAGAGCAACCATGCTATTAATCTAGATCTCATTAAGGCCCCAAAGACCCAGGGTTCTATAAAGGTGCAGACTGTGTCTGGATGGAATTAGATTTTTTGAGACTTTCCTTGCCCAACTCAAAATTTTTCAGGAATTTGCAAGAATATTCCTGTAAGCATTTAGAAGTACCTGCAGGAAATGACCCCATCACTCTGATTGTAACATCACAGGTATAGAAGGAAGCAGTTTGCCACAAAATGTTGCTTTTTTTCAGAAATAGTAAGTCAACAGAGAATGATATTATGGCTCAGCCACTGTGAAGAGTGCTATCTATATACTGTCCTACTGAATGCTCTCAACTCCAGTATAATCTCCATCTTAAAATGAGGCAGCAAACTTAAAAGGCAAAATACCTAAGTGGGGAGGAGGATAAGGGAGATGACAATAATAAAATAAGTTTAATTGGATTGTTACAAAGATTTAATGGGGTAATATTTCTCACAGACACAATTAGAACATTGCCAAGCATATATAAAAAACAATACCTAAATGTCTGTTAAATTAATACAAATAAAAAAAAATCTCCCGAAGATTATAAAGCTAACTGATACAGCTGGGATCACACCCAGACTAACGGACTCCAAGGTTCGTATTCTTAGCCACTAGGCCTTTACTGCCTCACGGCTTTAAGAGTTACTAGATTAAAACGTTCAACTTTCATCTACCTTCCCAAAGTCAATCTACATGATAACCAACCTGTTAGGTCACAGCGATTTATGAGGTTAAAGGTGTGAACCAGTGCTAAGGATAGCACAGCAAGTTGGCATAGATTTTAAGTGCCCAAACTGCACACTATTTCCCAGACAGCATACACCAGTTACCAAAAGCATGTTGGTGCCTGTCCGGAGTCGCTGCCAAGAAAAGTACAGTGTTTCCTAAGCCACCAATGATCCGTAAGACTCTTTATTCAAGGGGGTCTCCATTTTCAATCTGAAAAGTTTCCTTTGCTTGAGAAATTGGCCAAAATGTGGGTAAATGCACTTTACCTGAATTATACTCATTTGCCAAATCTTTTTCTTTTAATGGGTTTCTAAGTGCAGTCAAAGCCCTCTTACTTTTAACAACAGGTCAGAATCAAAGAGTATGTTCAATAAACCCATAGAACATAATGGTATTTTGGCTTGTACAAGATCTTGCCACAAAATCTGTAAAGCAGAACTAGGACTCAATCATCAAATTCTCTCTTTCCTCGAAGTTATAAGAAAGTGATATTTGATGCAAACAATCAACAGAGAAACTACTAGAAACTGTATTGCCTTGGGGTTAGATTCACGGGAAAAGAGACAGATCTTGAATGTCATTTAATTCTTTTAAATTGCATCTACGGTTATTAACATTACAAAACTCCAAGCTTTACTTTTAGCTTATTTAACTGGACTGTTCAGAAGGAAGTAATGTCATAAGGAATACACATTCTCACAAACTGTCCACATAAATGCCTTGGGAAACTTGCCACTCAAAACAGAGAGCCAGGTCAATTTTTAGAAAAAATACTGATAATCTCTCCCGAAATGAAAAGCTAACAATGATATTTCCATTACATCCCACAACATCAGTAAAGTCAAACTCTAGAAGCCATAACTGCTCTAGAAGCGTAGCTACAATGACTTCAAAAAGCACTTCACATTTCTCTGAATGTATGATTTCTGCTCTTATTCTATACATACAGTATACAACATGAGTATGAAAGAATGCACACCAAAATGTTTATGTTAGGTGGTAGGATAAATGTGATTTACTTTTTCTTAAATATTGCTCCTTGACTTTTAAAAAATTTTTTACAGGGCGCCTGGGTGGCTCAGTCGGTTGGGCATCTGCCTTCGGCTTGGGTCATGATCCCAGGGTCCTGGGATCGAGCATTAGGCTCCTTGCTTGGAGGAGAGCCTGCTTCTCCCTTTCCCTCTGTCTACAGCTCCCCCTGCTTGTGCTCTCTATCTCTCTCTGTCAAATGAATGAATAAAATCTTTAAAAAAAATTTTTTTTAATTAAAAAATAAAAATTTTTTACAAAAAGTTCTTTAAAAGTTTTTTAAATGACCATAAATATATACAGTAAGAAAAGATTAGTCCTAAGTAAGTTCTCACATAAGAGACCATATATAAAAAAGAATATACAAAATATAATACATACATATGTTTTGTGTATGTCTGTATTTTTATATATACTATGTATATATAAAATGAACATGTCACACATAGGAATCTAAAGCTTCAATTACTCTCCTTTCTTACCTAGAAAGCAATCTTACAAATATTCCAGTCTGAACTTCTGATCAGGATGATTTAGTTTAGCAATCATCCTGGTCAGAAGTTCAAAGTAGCTTTTAGACAGTATCAGGAATAAATGCAAAGACATCATTAGTCAACACTTTCCTATTCATTAAAATTGTATAGCATTTCCCCCAAGACTTCAGTACAAAAATAACTTGCCAATGTGTTTTATACCACGTATTATTAAAGCAGAACTATTTCCCAATGGAAACTAAATTTTATTCTATATCCTAATTTTCTTTAATCTCCCTCAATGTTTCATCAGAAAATTTCTTTTTCCTCTCTCTTTAATAAATGGTAGAACTTCTCATACTTTTAGTATTTAGGCTTTTGGTATTCATGCTTATTTCCAAATTGAAAAACCTATCTTTACCACTGAAATGCAGTTCTGTCCCTATTTATTATTCCCATCTTAAAATGCTTAAGGATCAATCATTACAGAAAAAAAAAAGTTAAATGTTTTCAGTCATTTCTTTGCCCTATGCAGTTACGTTGTAATTTCTAGTCAGTATATTCAGTATTGGTATATAGAAAACAAAAATACAAACACAAGAACCTATTTTCTACCCCATGACAGGTCCAATACAAAAAGACAGTCTCTTTGCTTCCAAGGGTAGCTTGCTTCAATAACAGACAAGCAATTCTCCCCATTCTCTTGTTACAGCTGAAGTATCTTAGTCAATGCTCATTCCAGAAGTACTGGGTATCATTTTGTTTCTCAAGTTCATTTTCATTATGTCTTATATGTGGTGGCACACATCTCAATTTTTCACTTCAAAATTATGAGACTTTAAAGGACGTATAAACTACCTGAGTCACTTAGTAAGAGACAGGTATCCACAACACCATGCATCCATCACAAACCCAGAGCAGCAAATCCAAATTCACTGAAGGGTGTGTTCAATAGGCCCTATGTGTTAATTTTTGGCAATACAACAATGAATAAAGGCCCAAAAGCTTTTTAAGCATCAAATGAAAATTATTATTTCCAGGGTAACTAACGTTCAAGGCAGAAATATATTGGTGACTGCCAAAGAGCATAAGCTACCATAATGAAACTATATTAGGGGACCACCATAGGTTTCCCCTCCCCCTTCTGAGCAAGACACATTCAGGAGATAGATGGTCTCTGTTCCCTTTATCAACTATAAAACCAGAAGATGGTTCCAAATGTTCAGTCGTTGACATTTTAAATACAAATACTCATTCACTTCTAGGTTCCAATCCCCATCCTTTAAGTGCTGGATATAACAATCAGAAAGAACTTTCATGTAATCTCCTTCAACTTTCGCCTTGGGGCAATCACCACTTCATTATCTGAGACAGATAGATTTTCTAATACTCTATACTAAGGGTGATTTCAAAGCACAGGCCTAGAAAAACTTTATTAAGCTTTCTTCAGATTAGACAAATCCTCCTTTTCTTATACTTCAAGGACCTTAAGGAAACTTGTTTCCCCACACAGTTCAACTGCTAAATTCAAGTCAAGTTTGAATAAACTGAGTTTTAAGCTGAAAACATTCAGTCTGGATTAGGAGGTAGAGGTGAATGTGAAAAAGATAATCAAAGGGCACAAAAGATGAACAACATTAACACTTTTTCTTCCATCTAATCCAATTTTAGATAATTAAGATCTTAGCTCAAAATTTCTATCTTGGAAAAACAATATAATTTATTGACTAAGATTGAAGACAATTACCCACCTCATTTTTTACTGCTGCCATCTCCATTTCAGACACAAGAATGAACATAAGAGTCCTTAAGAAACACATTCCATTAACTTCAACTCGACTATGTTTATTGCCACAAAGGAAAAACACACACACTTCTGCTTCAAGAAAAGAAAAGTCAACCCAAACTCCTCATCATCTGTGGAGACAATACTGAATTAAAAAACCGAAGATGGAGCTTACAGTTTGGGATACTCTTTTTATTCCTTATTCAGATCAAAACTTCTCTGTGCCTGAGGTTCCTCCTTTGTGAAACAGCAATATTAATATCATCTTTCCTTAAAGGGTCCTTGTAAGAATCAAGAAAATGTGAGGATTTTTTTTTAAGTAAAAAAAATTACAACAAAAACAAAGATTATGTATTACAGTCAAGGTTCTTCTCACATATTTGTTAACTGCATTTGTGAGCCTTAAACAACTGAAAAGCCATTACTTTAATGACTTTAAACTCTCATTCAACAAATATTTCTTATGTATCTGTTACTTACATGCCACTTACTAGGCCCTGTTGAGATATTACATACAAGTTTAAGTATGTCACACAGGTATATTCAGTGTTTGTTGTGCAAATAACATAGCCAGGAAGGGAGATTTTGATAAGTAAAAATAGGATGAAAGTGTGAAATATATTTGCATTACCAAATATCTTGTAACACAAGGCATGTGTTACAAAGTTACACATGTTATAACATTGTACTTCCACAATTAAATTAATTTCACCCCAAACATAAGCTCCTTATACTTTTTATATGGAGAAGTGTGGTTTAGACCCCCAAAGTGCACTTAATCTTTAGTCAAATACTTCAAAGATCAGTTTCATCCTATAACTTGTCCCTAGATTTTGCCCTCCTCCAACATTCCCCAAAATATCTGCTGAAAATAACCCACAAAACAAACAAAAACCCCTAAATTCAGAGAATTCATAAAGGGTGCCTTCATTACTCCCCATTAATATAATACTTTATAGGCTGTATGTGAAAACTGGATTTCTGCTGCATTCAATGTAAGCACAGATTCGGCTCAAGGGCAGCCTAACAATTCTACTGGGCTGAGTGGGCAATAAATATAATTAACTCTTTTCAATATGCAAAGCAATTCAAATCATGACTAGGTTTACTAAGGATGACAGAAGAAAATAACAGACAAATAAACACAAAATAAGCAAGGGGACCTTAATAAGCAAATTAGATTACTGCCTCCTTTCATCAAATGGGCAAATAAGAATCTATCCCAGAGTTAATTATTGTGAGGAATCCCTAAAGATAATGGGTTTTAATATAACTAAGGAACTAGTAAAATAATTTCATTCAAAAATCAAATTAAATAATTAAAGCCAAGTGGTAAAGTTTTCATTCTCCAAGTGATAAAATGGTCACAACTATGTATTCATTATTTCACTTACTTAGCCCATCAGGAACTATTAAATGCATACATATCATGAATTATACTAGATTCTAAGGATACAATAAGGAAGAAATCAGACAAGGCCCCCTGACTTCACAGAGCTTACAATGTTGTGAAGTAAGACAGGAAATAAACAAAGAAATAAATAATTTCTAAAAGCAATTTTTAAAAAACAGGGAGAGGGGCCACACTATTTTTAAGAACTATAATAAAAAAGCACTTCCCAGCAAATACTTACATTCCAAGTAAATAGGTCAAAGGCCCTGAAAAGGAAAGAAGCCAAGTTCTGCTCACTAGGTGCAAAGCTCTTCCAATGACATTCCTTCTATGTTTCATCTCAATTTAGTTCAGAAAAGTTAGACTACAAATATGACAGACACCAGACCTCACCTACTAGCATCTCATCTGCTTCTGGTTCTTCCTTCATAATCCACAGTTATATCTTTCAAACACAAGTTCTCATTTGTCAACCCCTTTTCTGTTAAAACACTTCCTGTCTGACCTTTCGAAGTTTAAACATAAGCGTGCCCTAACTGTAGGCAAAGAGTTGAAATATTTCATGCCCAAGAGAGGAAGGAGAAAAGTGAAGCTGTGTCAGAGATAGGGAGAAGAGCAAGCCTAACAGTGCTAAGGTGGATTTCTAGCTTCAAATGGGCTGAGAGGTAAAATCCTCATCTTAAATAATAAAACAGCTTCGCTTACAGAGTGCATTATGAAACCAAAAGTTGCTCTGGAAGAGAAAGACCATCTGAGGGCTTGTCCTTACCCTTTTCATTCCCCGAAAGACAAATCAAACACAGGAAGTAAACAAACTTCCAGATCTATATAACCAGACTGCAATTAGTAATACAGACACAACAGTCATTACTTTATTGATTCCCTTCGCTATGTTTTAAGTAAGCTCTACGCCCAACATGGGGCTGGAACTCATGATCCCAAGATCAAGAGTCACATGCTCTACTGACTTAGCCAGCCAGGTACCCCTACCTTCACTATTTTTAATGTTTTACCTTTCCTTTGTTTGCCTTTCAAGTTTTCTTAGCGTTAAAATTAATTTGGGTAGCATTTTACTTCTCTAAATTGTATAAACTTCTTAATATAGTATTATTTTTTCAGTAATTGTTTGTAACTTCAACTATCTAATACAATGCCCTCAACAGTATACCTATCCTGAGAGTAAAGAAAAACTGATTGAAATTATGTGCTAAAAATTTTTCCTAGGATCTAGTCACCTAATTTTAAAAACTGGTTCCAAAGAACTCAAGGGAACAAAACACCTGCTGTTTCAGAGTTCTACAAACATAATTCAAATTATATGTAAAATATATAAATACACACACACACACACACACACATATATATATATATATATATTTTTTTTTTTTTTTTTTAAAGAGTTTATTTACTTATGGGATGCCTGGGTGGCTCAGTCAGTTAAGCATCTGCCTTCGGCTCGGGGCATGATCTCGGGATCCTGGGATCCAGCCACACATCAAGCTCCCAGCTCAGCGAGGAGTCTGCTTCTCACTCTCCCTCTGCTCCTCCCCCCTCCACTCGGTGCTCTCTCTCAATCTCTTTGAAATAAATAAACCAATCTTTTTTGAAAAGATTTTTTCAGAGAGAGAGAGAGAGAGAAAGAGCGCACTGAGTGGGGGGAGCGGCACAGGGAGGAGAAATAGACTCCCCACAGAGTAGGGAGCCCAACATGGGGCTCATAGAGGGCTCAATCCCAAGACCCTGAGATCACGAAACCAAGAGTCAGATGCTTTAACCAACAGAGCCACCCAGATGCCCCATTTTTTTGTTTTGTTTTGTTTTTAAAAGATTTTATTTATTTGACAGAGAGAAAGAGATCACAGGCAGAGAGGCAGGCGGCGGGGGGAGGGGGGGAGGAGGGTAACAGGCTCCCCGCTGAGCAGAGAGCTAGATGCGGGGCTCGATGCCAGGACCCTGAAATCATGACCTGAGCCGAAGGCAGAGGCTTTAACCAACTGAGCCACCCAGATGCCCCATTTGTTATTTTTAAGAACCATAATAACAAGCACCCACACATCAAATGTAAATTTCAAACATACAAGCCATCATGAAACATGTTCATCATGAAATTGACCATGGAGACAGTGGAATGAAGCTTCTCTTACCTTCTCTATGAACATATGAAACTTAGGAAACTTCCTGAAATGTGTCACTGACTGGGAAATGTGTCACTGACTGTCACTGAGCTCTACACAGTGCCTTTTGTTAATACAGGCACATACATGTCCACTCATGTAACACTGAATCAGTGAACACACTAATAGAGTACCATGCATGTCCGGCTCCACTAATTGTCACAGCAAGCTCAGGTGCACCTGCTTAGTATATTCTCTCATTACAAAAAGTAACTCAACAATGCTCAGCAAAAATATAACATAAGTCATAATACTGTATGACATAATTTAGTGTTTTTGAGTATAGTTGATAGTGATTTGAACTTCAAAAAAATCCCCTATAGAACCTTATAAGACTCTAAATAATTTACTTCTATTTTTTAGTGACTGTACAATCAAAACAAAAGAAAATGAAATGCTAAGGCTGACACATTTGTGTTTGATGTAAGGTATATCTAAAAAAAGATTCAACTGTTAAAAAGTTTGAGGACACTGATCTCATCCAACATACTCATTTTACAGTTGAGAAAAAACTAAGAAATGAGGAAATCAAGTGACTTACTTATGGTCATAGATACAGAGAGACAGAGGTAGAACTAGAATTTTCATTACACTATATGGTCCTATTTAACAAAGTTCTTGTTCTAGAATTAAGGCTTCTATTAGAACTTTACTTTCTCCCTAACACCTTACAAACTCAAAGATGTATTTCACACAAGTGTTAATTGAGGCTAAGGTATTATGAAGCCTCAAGTATTATGAAGTCTGTACCAGGTCCAAAGTAGCTTACATTCTGAGAAGATAAGTAATGTTGAAAAATTACCATGATAGAAGATTTTTGTAAAAATGGGAGAAAGGGATACAAAGGGTACAAACTTGCAGTTATAAGAAGAATAAGCTCTGAAGATCTAATAATGTACATCATGGTGACTACAGATCTAATAATGTACAGCATGGTGACTACAGTTAGTAATAGGGTATTGTAGACATGAACGTTGCTGAGAGTAGATCTTAAGCTTTCTTAACCCCACTCCCCACAAAGTTAACTATGTGAGGTAATGAATGTGTCCATTATCTATCTTGATTTTGGTAACAGTTCCATAATGTATATGTATATCAAATCATGACACTGTACAGTTTAAATATATACAATTACAGAGAACCCAGAAATGGACCCTCAACTCTATGGTCAACTAATCTTTGACAAAGCAGGAAAGAATATCCAATGGAAAAAAGACAGTGTCTTCAACAAATGGTGTTGGGAAAATTGGACAGCCACATGCAGAAGAATGAAACTGGACCATTTCCTTACACCATACTCAAAATGGATGAAAAACCTAAATGTGAGACAGGAATCCATCAAAATCCTACAGGAGAACACAGGCAGCAACCTCTTTGACCTCGGCTGCAACAACTTCTGGCTAGATACATCTCCAAAGGCAAGGGAAACAAAGGCAAAAATGAACTATTGGGGACTTCAAGATACAAAGCTTTGCACAGCAAAGGAAACAGTCAGTAAAACCAAAAGACAACCTCAGATTTGGAGAAGATATTTATAAAGGTCCTATCAGATAAAGGGCTAATGTCTAAAATCTATAAAGAACTTCTCAAACTCAAAACCCAAAGAATAATCTAAGAAATGGGCAGAAGACATGAACAGACATTTCTCCAAAGACATACAAATGGCCAACACATGAAAAAATGCTCAACATCACTCAGCATCAGGGAAATACAAATCAAAACCACAGTATCACCTCACACCAGTCAGAATGGCTAAAATTAACAAGTCAGAAAACAGATGTTGGCAAGGATGCGGAGAAAGGGGAACCCTCTTACGCTGCTGATGGGAATGCAAGCTGGTACAGCCACTCTGGAACAAGGTTCCTCAAAAAGCTAGAAATAGAGCTACCCTATGACCCAGCAATTGCACTACTATTTAACCCAAAGATACAAATGTAGCGATCCAAAGGGGCACCTGCACCCCAATGTTTATAGCAGCAATACCCACAATAGCCAAACTATGGAAAGAGTCCAGATGTCCACTGACAGATGATGGATAAAGTGATATACATACAACGGAATATTACTCAGCCATCAAAAACTGAAATATTGCCATTTGCAATGACATGGATAGAGCTAGAGGGTATTATGCTAAGTGAAATAAGTCAATCAGAGAAAGACAATTATATGATTTCACTCATGTGGAATTTAAGAAACAAAACAGAGTAGCATAGAGGAAGGGAGGGAAAAATAAAATAGGATGAAATCAGAGAGGGAGACAAAACATAAGAGACTCTTTTTTTCTTAAGATTTTATTTATTCATTTGAGAGAGAGTGAGCATGACCAAGGCGGTAGAGGCAGAGGGAGAAACAGACTCCCTGCTGAGCCAGGAGCTGGATGTGGGGCTTGACCCCCAGGACCTGGAGATCACAACCTGAGCCGAAGACAGAGGCTTAACCATCTGAGCCACCCAAGCACCCCGAGAGACCCTTAATCATAGGGAATAAACTGAGGGTTGCTGGAGGGAGGGGGGTTGAGGGATAACTGGGTGATGGGTATTAAGGAGGGCATGTGATATAATGACCACTGGGTGCAGGCATCCCTCTACAATACTCTTAAAAAAAAAAAAAAAAAATCAGTGTTATAGGGAAGAAAAGAGGAGGAGCAGTTCAAGATTTAAAAAGATTAGAGACAAAAACAAATGTTATGTCTAAATGCTGAATAGATCCTAATTTGAAAAAAATAGCTATAAAAGGGGCACCTGGGTGGCTCAGTTGGTTAAGCATCTGCCTTTGGCTCAGGTCATGATCTCGGGGTTCTGGGATCTAGCCCTGCATCAGGCTCCCCACGTAGTGGGGAGCCTGCTTCTCCCTCTCCCTCTGTCTGCTCGTGCTGTCTCTCAAATAAATAACAAATAAAATTTTAAAAAATAGCTATAAATACAAGACATTTTGGGGACAATTGGTGGACTCTGATTATGGACTAGATCTTAGAAGTGATCATGGTATTTGCATGTTGAAGTGTCAGGATGTCTGTACTCTCAGTTAAGCAAATATTTATACACACATACACACACAATTGATGGGTATTCAAATGTTTGTTGTATTAGAGTCTTTCGATTTTTCAATATGCTTGAAAATTGTCATTAAAAATGTTTAAAATAAGAATTAGATATAATCTTGACAATGATCTAATCCATTTTCTTCTTTCAACCATGTAAGAAACTGAGCCCAAAGTACCACAGCTAATGCAGGCCTTTTCTCAAGACATTAAAAATGAGGCAGGTCTGCAGAATCTTAGCACAAACGCTTTCCATGTGCCAGAAAACTAGGACCCAAGAGACAAAAACGGATCTGGGACAAACACATACATGTATGTATAGTAAAAAAGTTGTATGTGTGTTTTTTTTTTTAAAAGTAATCTTTACACCCAATGTGGGGCTCAAACTCATGATCCCAAGATCAAGTGCTGGATGCTCTTCTGACTGAGCCAGCCAGGCGCCCCTCGTGCATGTAAAAAAGTTAAACACATTTCTTATGCTTAATATGTGACAATATGATTAAAAATTACAAAAGGATAAAAATCTGTTAGAAATTGTAACAATTTAGTACATCACAATTTTGTATAAAATAACCTCAGAATACAGCATTAAATGGGAATGAGTTTGTTAGATGCACAACACACACAAAAAAATTCCACTTAAATAGTATCACCTATATACTGTCTCCCAACTTGGTCTATTAATTGTGGCAATTATGCCTTCATAAAATTTGATAACATAATAACTTCACATTTTACCTATCCCATCCACCAACTTCTTGCCAGTCCCCCCAGATGCCATGTTTTCTCATATTTCTATACAAGTAATTTGCTCTGCATACAAGAGGACCTTCTGCTTTTCTTCCAGCTACTCCTCTTTCAAGACCAACTACTTATACCACCTCTTCAGTGAAGTTTTCTGACCCTGCTCCCCACTACTCCCTGAACTTCCATAATACTTTTCTCATTGCTATAGAGGATTTTAAAACTTTTCCTAATTAAACATATGATTCCTCCATTAGACTATAAGCTACTTGATATCACAGAGCAGGCCTTATTTATATCTCTATTTATGGTTAGCTTCAAGTGCTGGCAGTTAGAAAGAATGGAGGCTGGCTATTTTTAAAAGTTTCAGGAAGGATCACCAACACACCTAAAAAACAGTGTTTGCCCTGAGTTAAAAGTAATAGTTTATAATAAAGCATAACTGAGTGATCTGGACTATTACTCTGGCCCTCTGATATTATATTCACATAGTCCAAAGCATGGAAACTATCTGAACTGATCCAAATAGGTCTGCTTTTCCTTATACCTAGAAGCCAATTACGATAAATGCAAAAAATTATCTGAAGGGCTTCCTGTGAGGACTTGGTCAGAAAACTCATTAACTCATTATTTAGTCAAGTCTTGGACAAATGTATATCAAGACCTCACTCACACTCAAGTAAAATTCACTTACAATGACTCTGACACATTAAGATTTTTTTTTCCTTAGACATCTAACTCCAACAGAAATTCCACTTCTGAAGCCTAGAAGTTTTATTGCAAACATGCAAAAAATGGCATTATAATACCCAATGTATAGTCAGCAATATTTAACCTCTCAGCTCAATATATGGAATATATTCAAAAACAAACTTGATTCTTACTGACTGCAAGTCAAAGTAGCTGATGCAAGGGAAAACATGCTGAGTGTTCTTGGCCAACACACATGCATCTTTAAGTACATACGCGTTAGTAAAGTCTCAACCTATGGTCCTTTAACTACCAGTGAATCATGAGGAGCTGGTTGGTAGCCTAGTATGCCCGATAAGCAGAAGCAGAAAGCTGGGTAGGGATGGTGAGGGGCGGCGGGAAGAATCAGGTGCAATGGTCCACCAAATGAAGATAAACCATTCAGGTGGTCTGCAGTAAGGAAAAATGAGAGAATCACTAAATCAGCAAATTGATCATCATGCCCAATTAATATGATCATGTTGCTAAATGAAGTCAACCTACTGTCTTCTTGCAACAAGAGAAGAATGTGTTTTGGTCAAAAACCACAAGAGAGATAATTGATTTATTAATATAATGGCACAAGTTCCTTATTATAAGTGATTAACACTCAGTAATCATTCTTATCAGAAGACTCACCTGAGTATAGTACTACTAGCAAGGTCCTGCCAAAGCTTTGCATTTACAGTAAAAAAACAGAGAAATTTAAAAATAAAATCCATCTATTAAAATTTGTCCATAAGAAAGAGAGGTGTTAGAGACTAGGGCTATCAAAAAATAAGAATGAAGATCCTCCTCATTTTTTTTTTTAAGATTTTATTTATTTATTTGACAGAGTGGAGAGAGATCACAAGTAGGCAGAGAGGTAGCCAGAGAGAGAGGGACAAGCAAGCTCCCTGCTGAGCAGAGAGCCCGATGTGGGGCTCGATCCCAGGACCCTGAGATCACAACCTGAGCTGAAGGCAGAGGCTTTAATCCACTGAGCCACCCAGGTGCCCAATCCTCATCATTTGTAATGGCTTAAAGATTCTATTCATAGTATAGTAATAGTACTAGCAAATGATTCCTAAATAAAGTCAGAGATGAAAAAAAAGAGTCCCTTTAATATCCACAGCAAGAATCTTTAAAAATGCCATTCCAACATAAATTCCAAGATAACCTTGACTGGGAAGAAACAGCAACCCTTTACTTGCTAGAAAATTGAAAGCAAAAGGGGACTAGCCCAACAGAAGGTAGATTAGGTATGGGCTACAACATCCCATGTCAATTTTTAATATAAATTCAAATGCTTAAATCTCTTCCCAAAGACAACTCTCCATATCTTAGTATCTTCCAATTGTAGCATCCCTGACCTAAATTCAGTTCTCATAACCTACCAAACCTACCTACCCAGAGTTCCACTGGATTTCCAACCTATACCTTCTTGCTGCCTTATTTACCTTTTGCTCTCTCCCCACAACTATAATCCTCCTGGTAAAATCAAGCACCCTCTTCTTTACATCAAGTCAATGCCTCCTGGGGCGCATGGGTGGCTCAGTCGGTTAAGTGTCAGACTTTCTGATTTTGGCTCAGGTCATGATCTCAGGGTCATGGGATTGAGCCCCACATCATGATCCTTGCTCAGCGAGGAGTCAACTAGAGTTTCTCTCTCTCTCTCTCCCTCTATCCCCTGTGTTTCTCTCTCTAATAAATCTTAAAAAAAAAAGTAAATGCCTCCTATTTCACAGTACGTCTCTCTCCAATTGGTATAAAATTTTATGCACCCTGCTTATAAAGCCTCAGAGCTACCAATGCAGAAAATATGAAAAATTTTTACTTCCACTGTTACATTTGGGATAAGCACAGACTAAATCTTCAGTCCTCCTCGTGCTCAATTCTGCTTCATTTTTTAATTATAGACCCAGCCCTGAGAGTAGAAGCATAAGAAAATTCAGTAAACAACCTAGTTAGATGATATGTAGAATATATGGAACACTAAAAATACATAAAGAAGAGGAGATAATGATATTCTTGGTGAAGAAAGAAAACAAGGTTTTGTACAGAAATGTGTTTGTTCTAACATACACTAACCTCGAAAGGGCTACTGGAATATTCTGGGGTTGAATGCTCAAGAAGTCTATCTTGAGTTTGGTTGTGAGTAATAAACTACAGGTAGAATTTCTCCAAACACCACACTAGAATGAGAAGTTAACAAACCAAGTTATTTTCTGAAATTATAAGAACAGTCTGTTCAAATACAATAAGATCTATAAGTTTTACAGGCAGATGTGAGTTCCTGTTACCCAATAATTCAACAAAATTGAGTATACTAAGCATCTACTATGGTCAGGCCCTGATTAGAGGTAATCACCTCATTTCTCCATCTTCTGTGAAATTTTGATGACTCAATTCTTAGTACTTTCCTCCTCTTTTCACTTACTTATAGCAGTCATTTATTTTTATACCTTCAGTCAACCTCCCCCAGCTGACTCCAAAATCCACATTCATAACCTGAACATCTAGGAGTTCCATACCTAAACTTCTGCACCATCCAACATGATGTCCCAACTTAAAAAATTCTGTCAGCTAAACCTTAACATACTGAAAGGCAAACTACAGCTTGCTCAAGATAGCTCTTTCTTATTCCCCAAAACCTGCCAAGCCACCTCAATATTCCTGGTTATCCAGATTCACAAATATGGGATTACAGATTTTCCTCAACTTATAATGGGTTACATCCCAATAAACCCATCATAAATTGAAAACTATGAACCCTAAGTTGAAAATGCATTTAAGGGGCACCTGGGTGGCTCAGTTGGTGTCCACCTTCCGCTCAGGTCATGATCCCAGAGTCCTGGGATCCAGAACCGCATCGGATCCCTGATCAGAAGGGAGTCTGTTTCTCCCTCTCTTCTTGCTGTCTCTCTCTCTCATAAATAAAATCTTTAAAAATAAAAAAAAAGGGGGGCGCCTGGGTGGCTCAGTGGGTTAAGCCTCTGCCTTCGGCTCAGGTCATGATTTCAGGGTCCTGAGATTGAGCCCTGCATCGGGCGCTCTGCTCAGCAGGGAGCCTGCTTTCCCCTCTCTCTCTGCCTGCCTCTCTGCCTACTTGTGATCTCTCTGCCAAATAAATAAATAAATTCTTTAAAAAAATAAAATAAAAATAAAGAAACTACATTTAATACAACTAACCTACAGAACATTATAGCTTAGCCTAGCCTATCTTAAATGTGCACAGAACACTTACATTAGCCTATAGTCAGGCGAAATCATTTAACATAAAGCCTATTTTACAATGAAGTGTCGAATATCATAAAATTTATCAAATACTATACTGAAAAACAGAATGCTAAGTATATTGGTTGCTTACCCTCATGACCCTCACTGCGTAGCTGAGAGATACAGCTTGCTGCCACTGCCCAGCATCACAAGAGTCTCATACCACCTATCACCAGCCACAGAGAAGATCTACATTTAAAACTTGAAGTATGGTTTCTACTGAATGTGTACCATCATAAAATTGTAAGACAGAAAAATTGTAAGGTGAGCCATCATAAGTGAGGGGACTGTGTGTACTTCACTTTCTTTCATGTATCCTTGTATCTAGTAACTTACCAACTCATGCCATTTTTTCCCTATTGGGTTCCTCCCTTTAGTCTCTTTCCACTATAAGCAATCCTGTACCAGTGCTTCTCCAACTTTAATATGCATAGGAACCATTTGAAAACCTTGTTAAAAATGCAGATTCTGATTTACTAGGTCATCGGTGGGGCCTGAGATTCTGTACTTCTAACATACTCCCAGGTTATTACAAATCTGCTGGTCCAGGGACCATACCTTTGAGCAGCTCAGACCACTACTTTCTTTTATTCCCTCAGGACTTGCATAGTTTATCCTATGGTATATTTATCTGTTTACATAGTGTTTTATAGTTATTTCATGGGGCGCCTGGGTGGCTCAGTCGTTACACGTCTGCCTTCGGCTCAGGTCATGATCCCAGGGTCCTGGGATCGAGCCCCACATCGGGCTCCCTGCTCGGCAGGAAGCCTGCTTCTCCCTCTCCCACTCCCTCTGCCTGTGTTCCCTCTCTCGCTGTGTCTCTCTCTGTCAAATAAATAAATAAAATATTAAAAAAAAAAAGAGTATATAGTTATTTCATGTATACATATTTTATTATGCTTTCCTAAAAAAGGATTTTGACATACTAGAGAAATAAGATCATGATTCCTTTTTTTTGGAACAAGAGCAACATATTGTGGGTATTCAATGCCTGTTGATTGTAAAATGCTTGTGCAGAAAATATAACAATCATCTCTTGATTAAGAAGCTGAAGTAGGTTTATGGATTACTTTCGTCAACTTTTTAAAAAGCATTTCACTGCTAATCAACCTTTTCACCACATAAGACAGAAAAGAAACTTAAAACAGCTTTCTATTCATAGTTAAGAAAGCAAATTGTTAGTTAAGTTAGACTGTGATTTATTGGTTATAGATGTATTCTTTCTCCATCAGTGAAGGATTAGTTAAATACATTTAAAACAAAAACTAGAAGCCCAGGCAGCAAAAGAAAAAACTGGACTTCATTAAACTTAAAAACTTTTATGTCTCAAAGGACATCATCAAGAGAGTGTAAAGACAGGGGGGCGGGGCGCAACAGGAGGAGCAGAGGCAGAGGGACAAGCAGACTCTGTGCCAAGCGCAGAGCCAGACACAGGACTCAATTTCATGACCCTGAGATCATGACCTAAGCGAAAATAAAGAATTAGATGCTTAACCGACTGAGCTACCCAGGTGCCTCCTGGGGGGGAAAAAAAAGTAAAAAGACAACCCAAAAATAGGGAGAAAATATTTGCAAATCATCCCTGTGATATGGATTTAATGTACAGAATATATAAAGACCTCCCACAACACAACGACAACAACAAAAACCCAAAACAACCCAATTAAAAAATAGGCAAAGGGCTTAAACAGACATTTCTCCAAAGAAGATAAACAAATGTCCAGGAAGCACTTTAAAAGATGCTCAACATTACTAGTCATAAGGGAAATGCAAACCAAAACCACAATGAGATAGCACTTCATACCAACTACAATGGCTATAATTTTAATAATGGGAAATAAGTGTGGGTGAATTTATGGAGAAACTGAAACCCTTGTAATGTTGCTTCTGGAATGTAAAACAATGCAGCTTCTGTGGTAAAGTCTGGCAGTTCCTCAAAAAGGTAAACCATTTAACCTAGCAAGAATTACCATATAACCTAGCAATTCCACTCCTAGGTATATTATAACCAGAAGAATCAAAAACGGGGACTCAAACAGCTCTTTGTACACCAAAGTTCATAGCCACTTACAATAAAGAAAAAGTGGGAATAGCCCAAATGTCCACCAACAGAAGAATGGATAAACAAAATGTCGTATATACATACAATGGAATATTATTCAGCCATAAAAAGAATGAGGTACTGATATTTGCTACCACAGGATTAAACTGAAGAAATTACGCTAAGTGAAATATACCACAAACAAAAGGATAAATATTGTATTATTCCACTTACATGAAATATCTAGACTTGATAAATTCATAGACACAAAACCTAGATTTAGAAGTTTAGAAGGGTTGGGAGAGAGGAGCAGCGGTATTGCTTAATGGATCCAGAGTTTCTGTTGGGAGAGATGAAAAATTTTGGAAATACATAGTGGTGATGGTTGCATACTGTGAGTGTAATTAATGCCACTGAATTATACACTTAAAAATGGCTAAAATGGCAAATTTTATCACGAGTTAAAAAATGAAACTAGAAAAAAAGAAACATTTTTTATTACAGCCCTGAGTTCAAGTTTCTGACTACTATTTGTAAGCTATGTGATGTTAAGCAAGTTATTTCATTTCTCCCAGCTTCAATCCATCCATAAAATAGAGATATTATCCAAGTCCCAGAGTTGTTGAAGACTAAATAAGAAAATAATCACTTAGCACAACACTTCTTACATAATATTCGATAAATGGTAGTTGATATTATTCAAAAACCACTGTTACTCAATTAAGTAGGCAGTCTTATAAGGCTGCTATAAATGGATACCCAAAAGAATTCCATGATATTCTCAAGACATTCTGAAATAAAGAAATGAATGCACAGCAGTCAATTATCCTGCTGTAGACCTGGAAATTTATGACAACCAAGGGTTAGTCCTCTTGGGATATCACCGAACCTAAGAATAAATGATACACCCAGAAAGTAAGAACCTACTTTGTACATTATTATGTTCATTAAAGAGGTGAACAAAATAAGAAAAGAAGCTAGTTAGCTCTCTTCAACTAATTTCATTTTACTGTTTTTCCCATATATTTATTTATTTACTTACTTATTTTTTAAAGATTTTATTTATTTATTTGACAGAGAGAGACACAGCGAGAGAGGGAACAGAAGCAGGGGGAGTGGGAGAGGGAGAAGCAGGCTTCCTGCTGAGCAGGGAGCCTGATGGGGGGCTGGGTCCCAGGACCCTGGGATCACCACCTGAGCCGAAGGCAGACGCTTAACGACTGAGCCAGGCGTCCCGTCACATATTTATTTTTAAAAATCATGAGATTTAATTCATTAGCCAATGCCATGGACTAACATAAAGCCTTGTCTAGAGGTCCTCAGTTCCAACCCCAGTATCACAATATTATTATAATAAGGCAGAGAACCATACAGAATACGCTGTTTAAAAAATGTCCTAGGAGCATGGAAGCTTGGAAGCATGGAAGCTAACAGGAGTGAACTGTTAAATAATCGCGTATAATGTATATAATTAGTTGTCTTGATGAAAATTGGGCATTTAAAAAACAGTCAAACTAGCTGAAACTCAAAACCAATTCTAGGTAAGGTATGCCAGAGGAAGATACTACAAATGATTCCAAAATAACATGTAACACAAATGTTATAATGTGAATTAAGCAATTTCCGTATTCTACGGTCTTTTGCAAAAATTTCCCAAATTCCTTCAAAGAAGTAAATTGCCAAGTAAGGAAGTTTTTTTCATGTACTACAATTAACTTGCATACATAAGAGACTTAGATCCAGAGGGAAAGGGAAAGTACAGTATCTCAAATGGCCAAAAAGGTTTTTAAAAAAGTCATTTTTTTTACTAAGGCTAACTGATCCTCAAGAGTCGAATCAATCTAAAATGGTGAGATTCAATATTACATTCAACAACATTGAGAATGTAATTAAAACGGTCATGAAAAGCATCAGAAGACTTTATTTTTACTTCATGTTGATAAAAGAATTTTTCATAACCCCAACGTCCTGATTAAAACTATGAAACACTATGTTTGAAAAGCGAATGATCTGTGCCAACACCCTTAGGAAAAATAGTTTTTCTCTTCTCAACAAAAACCTACTATAATAAGCAAAAACTATTTAATGTGTTAACCTGAAACACTCACCTGAGCTAATTCCTTTAAACCACAATTAACTCTTAACTATCATGACAATAGAATAAAGGCTTCTACAATTAAATTCCAGAAACAATCCTTTTATTCCACACACATCCTTCCTTCATTCCAGTTACATGAGGCCCATACTTCCTCTTCAGGAGAAAATAAGATTTGGGTAGTTGGTGTTCCTTTTTCTAAACTTTACTTTGGAAAAGTATAGCACAGCTTAAAGTCCAGAAAACTCAGTTCTCAAGGAAACTGGATACTAGGGCTATCTAACTAGACACCACTGGCAATAAATTACCAGAAGCTAAGACTTCAAGCTTTTATTTTTTTTTATTTTTTATTTTTTAAAGATTTTTATTTATTTATTTGACACACAGAGAGAGATCACAAGTAGGCAGAGGCAGGCAGAGAGGGGGGGGGGGGAAGCAGGCTCCCCGCTGAGCAGAGAGCCTGATGCGGGGCTCGATCCCAGGACCCTGAGATCATGACCTGAGCCGAAGGCAGAGGCTTTAACCCACTGAGCCACCCAGGCGCCCCAAGACTTCATGCTTTTAAAGGCCCACGCTAATAATGCCTGGCTGGTCATAAGTCACATTACCAAAAGGCTTAAATAAATTGGTTCAAGTTCATTACCAAGAAGGTAAAAATGTTCATTAAAATTTTTAAGTGAGTGCAAAAAACCTAAATTTAATTGAAACTAAACACTATAGCACGTACTAATATATTTTGGTACCATTAATGATCACCTCAATTGCAGGAAGAATCACTGTGACCCCCCAATCTGACCTTACCCCAGAACTGTTTTAAAATCATGCCCTTTTCATCTCCTGCTTTGTTGTCACTAAGGATCTCATTGTTAATGTGCCACCAAATAATAATGCTATGACATGAAATGCACTATTAAATAGCGTGTGCACATACAGGTTTTTTTGAAGACACACTTCACTGAACTCTCAAACTATCTGCCCAGGATTAATCATACAGGAAACCCACAGATTTTAATGAGGTGCCATGACAAAATATCATGTAATTCAGGAAATTCATCAGCCAAATGTTAGGTGTACACAGTTTATAAATGGAGCTCAAGTGAGAGGGCAAGCAACTGGTCTAAAGCTAGGATAAGAAAAAGTTGTAAACCCTCTCATCCCCAAACGACTTAGTTTAGGAACTTATAAATATGTCCCACATTCTGAGACATCTAACAGAAGGTTGGAACAAAACCAACACTGTCATCTTTGCTATTCCTAGCTGTTTCTTCTTTCACTAAAACATTCTGCCCTCTACACAAGCTATAGCGTGGACTCAACCAAAGATCATTTAAGTAAAGGTAGAATTAATTTTATTATTACACCGCTATACTACAATGCCGATTGAATTAAAAAGCTCTCCTCAGCAAACTACGATAAATCAGAAGTGCGTTCTGTGTTAGAAAACTTTTAAAGTGCTGATCCTACTAGTCTAAGTCGGACTCCTGTATTTGTACTTTTATCCTACATATTTTCCTTTACGTAAGGCGGATAGGAATTTGACTAGCCCACCCCGACAGCAAACTGGCCCAACACCCGCATGCTGTAGCAAGAGGCCACATTTTCCTCGGGCGGACTGTTTCCCAACTCCTCCTTAAAATAATGCGTGTGGCCACTTGAGACTTCCCCAGCCAAGCTCCAGAAACTTGCAGGTTTAAATGGCCAAATTGGAACCAACCAGGGCAGCTGTCATCTGAAACTCAGGAAAGCTGAGACCAGCCAACTGGGCTGAACGAGGAAGGGTGCGGAGCGATGTGACGGGGCCCGTCGGAGGGAATGCATTAGGCTCCCCTCCCCAACCCCCCATCAATTCGCTTTTCTGCAACCCCAGCGCCGCCATCCTGTTCCTGAATAATTAAACGGGCTGGGGAGGGAGTGAGGTGGCCAAGAAAGGCAGTTTCTAGTCCGAGTTTCCCGAGCCGAGGCGGTGGGGTCGAGAGGCCGAGGGCTACATCCTCGGCGTGCGAAGGACTTTCCTCAGCGTCCGGGAGGGCAGGGGGCGACCCCGCGGCCGGCGAGGCGGCCGGAAGCGGAGCGCGGGGAGTGACGTGGAGGAGGGGATGACAAAGGGGCGCAGGGGCCCCGGCCGCGCGGCCCGTGGGCCCGCAGGGGCCGGGACAGGTGGCCGGGCCTGGCCAGGAACAATGGGGGGCCGAGGCTGCCCTCTGGCGCTCACCTACCTCCGGTGCCCTCCGAGTTCTCGTTGAGGCTGCCCGAGGAGTCGTGCTGGGCGCCCACACACCCGCCCATGGGGGCCCCCGGCGCCTCGTCCGCCACCTCCGGGCGCTCGTCCGGCCCGCCGCCTCTGCCTCCTCAAGCGCCGCCGCCGCCGCCGCCACCGAGCCCCGGACAGGCGCGCCGCTCCGCTCGCCCGCCGCGGCCCAGCCTCCGCCCCCCTCGCCGCTCCACCCACCGCCTTGGCTCGGCCCCTTCCTCCGCGCCCACTTCTACCTCAGCCCCCGGGCCGCCCGCCCGGCAGGCCTGGCCCGCGCGCTGCCCTCGCCTCCGTCTCGGCCCCGCCAGGCCAGGGCTGGCCCATCCCGGGCGGGCCGCAGCGCCCGCCTCGCCCCCTCACAGCCCCTCACACCCGCGTCCAGGCGAGCCCCGCACCGGCGCCGCCCGTCCGCCAGGCCCCATCGGCCCCCGCCCCGCGGCGCCGCCCTCCGCACCCGCGGCCTGGGCTCCGCCGGGCCCGCCCGGAATGGCCTGCGGGGGCGGGGCCGCGGGAGGCCGCGCGCTGATTGGCTGCGGGATGGGGCCGCGAGCGGAGAGCTAGGGCGGTGGGGAGGAGAGGGGAGGGGAGGGGAGCTCTGAGTCGGAGGAGCGGAGGCGAAGCGGGGATCCGTCCGGGGGAAGAGGCCGGAAAGCAGGCGAAGAGGGATAGGGAAAGAAGAAAAGAAAGGAAAGGGAAGAAGGGAGAGGCAGCAGGAAAGGAGGAACAAAAGTAAGAAAGGAGAAGTGGAGAGGAGTGAAATCGAGTTTCTGGCTCCTCCTCGGGCGTCAGCTCTTTTCTCTTTCTCGTGGAAGCGGGTCAGAGGGGCCACTGAGAAGTAGTCCGAGAAGCCTCGCAGGCGGGGACGGGGCTGGTTCCCAAATAACTGGCGGAGGTGGGTAAGGGGTCCTGCCTGAAGGCTGAGGTCCCAGAACCTTTGAGGTTTGTGTAGAATTCAGTGGATAGGTACGCGGAGTCTGGGCTTCCCCTTGCCTGTCCCGCTCCCAAGCCCCCCCCCAAATCACTGTGCCCCATTATTAGACGTAGAGGCGGTCACTGTGGTTGCAAGAAGGACTCCGATTACATAGGCGAGGCATTCCATGGAGAGATAAGCGCGGACCGTAGTTCTGAGGGAGTGGGTTCATTTCATCTTCACCGGATTGATTATTCAAATACAGTGCTACTTCTCAAGATCCTCGCTTTAGGTATCTTAAATCGTCTTTAGAACAAAATGAAGTATAAAAAAAAAAAAATACCCTGCTTTTTCTAAACTGGAATTCGGTACATGGACCACGCCCGACGTTCTTGGCGGTCCCTATCCTAATCTAAGCCAAATTGTTAATGGCCCCTTCAGAATTGTGTTCTGCTATGACGCCTTAAAATTTTTATCAGCCTGCTTGGGCCTTTATAAAGCTTATTTCTGCCCAAGCTGTTTTAACTATCTGCTCCATTTTTATATCAGACTTTTCTTTTTTTAACATCCGGGGTCGGTTTTTGCTTAGCATTAAAAAAATTTTAAGTGAAATACCTAAGAAAGAGACTCTGCAGCTTGTAATTTGCATTTAAATATATTTTCATACACTGCTGGTGGGAGTGTAAATTGGTTCAATCTTTTTGCAAAGTAATTTGGAAACAAGGATCAAGAACCTTAAAAATGTTCATACCCTTTGACTTGAGATTATCCCACACATGGGTATCTAGCTCAGAGAAATCGTCCAAAAGGCAGAGAAAGATTTCTGTCCTTGAATTTATTTGATAATGAGATAAAAATGAGGGTTTGACAAACGAAATCGTATACTTACATAAAAACACAGAAATGTCTGGTGAGAAATAGAAATCTGCTATATGAAATGGATACTGACAAATTAGTGTTGTCCTGGGTAGTCATGAAAATTCAAAAAAGCTTCTATACAGTCATGTTTTTATGAGTTTTCAGAGGTTGCTCTGACATTCAGGTACTGTGTCACAAAGCCCTTTTCTATCTGATCATTCTCAGCTGAGTATGCACACTGGCACACAGACATCACTTCATCACTTCCCTGAAGGAGAGAAGCTGCATGTTGGATATCTTCAAAGGGATTTCTTGTTCTGAATTTTGCTCTAGAAATTGCAGAAACCAAGACTTTCACAATGTCTATCAAACAGATGATAGGCACCCAAGTGATGAGTGTTTCTGATGAGCACTGAGGAGTTGCCCTAGGAAGAGAGAGCCATGTCACTGGGAGATTTTCAGTTATGAGTATTCTCCAGCTCGCCTCTATCTTAGAACAGAATCGAAAGTTCCCAGGAGGGAGAGTCACGTGGCAGTTAAGGGCCCCAGCTCTGCTATCAACTTCCTGGGTTGGAATCTGGCTTCCATTCTGTACTAGCTACATGACCTTGAATTTCTATACAGCTCAATTTCCTCACCTGTAAAACTGGGCCAGTAACAATGCTCTAAACTCTGTGGGGGCTCTTTATTAACTCTCCTCTACTTCATGTCTAGCATCACCTATTTAAACTTAATGCATGGCTCAATCCACTTAAGACTTTCTATAGATACAGTGTCCTCTTTGTGCGCCTGTGTATGTGTGTATGTATGTGCTTCTCTATTTTTTATAATGTCTTTACTGAGATAGAATTCATATACCGCATATTTCAACAATTTAAAGTGCATGATTCAAATTGGTGAAGCCACTATGGACAACAGTATGGAGGTTCCTCAAAAAGTTAAAAATAGAACTACCATATGATCCAGCAATTCCAATTCTGGGTATTTATCCGAAGAAAATGAAAACATTTGGTGGCTCAGTCGGTTAAGCATCTGCCTTCAGCTCAGATCATAATCCCGGGGTCCTGGGATCGAGCCCCACATCGGCCTCCCTGCTCAGCGGGATGCCTGCTTCTCCCTCTCCCATTCCCCCTGCTTGTGTTCCCTCTCTCGCCGTATCTCTCTCTGTCAAATAAATAAATAAAATTTAGAAAAAAATGTGAGAGATAGATGGATAGATGCACCTAGTCACACAATGGAATATTATTCCACCATGAAAAAGAATGAAATCTTGCCATTTGTGACAACACGGATAGACCCTGAGGACATTATCCTAAGTGAAATAAGTCAAACAGAAAAAGAGAAATATCTTATGCTCTCACTTTTATGTGGGACTTAAAACAATAAAGACAAAACCACTCCAATCCGATAAATACAGAGACTGATTGGTGGTTGCCAGAGGTATGTGGCGGGGGGGGGGGGGGGTGGTGGCAGAAGAATGGGTGAAGGAGTCAAAACATACAAACTTCCAGTTATGAAATAAGTCATGGGGGATGTAATGTACAGCATGGTGACTATAGTAAATACCGTATTTGAAAGTTGCCAAGGGAATAAATCTTGAAAGTTTTCATCACAAGAAAAAAATTTTATAACCATGTATGGTAATGGATGTCAATTAGACCTATTGTGGTGATCACTTTGCAATAAATACAAGTATTGAATAATTATGTTGTACACCTGAAACTAACAGAATGTTAGATGACAATGATACCTTGATTAAAATAATAATAAAGTGTACAATTGTTTTTAGTATATTTACAATCAATTCTAGAATAATTTCATCACCTCAAAAAGAAATCCCATACCTATTAGCAGTCACTCTCCATTTGCTCCCAACTCACAGCCCCAGCCCAGGCAACACTAATCAATTTCTTGTCTCTATATTTTGTCTATTCTGAGCATTTCACATAAATGGAATTGTATAAGGTCTCTTGTGGCTAATTTTATGTAGCATAATGTTTTCAAGGTTCATCCATATTGTATAATGTATCAGTACTTCATTCTTATTTCTATTGTGTGGATATAGCACATTGTGTTTGTTCATCAGTTGATGAGCATTTAGGTTATTTCCATTTTTGGGGTATTATTAATAAAGCTGTTATGAACATTCCTGTACAAGTTTTTGTGTGGACATATGTTTACAATTGTTCTGGGTATATATCCAGGAGTGGAATTGCTTGGGCCTATGGTAACTCTATGTTTAACTTTCTTTCTTTTTTTTTTTTTTTAATTTTATTTATTTATTTGACAGAGAGAGAGATCACAAGTAGGCAGAGAGGCAGGCAGAGAGAGAGGGGGAAGCAGGCTCCCCGCTGAGCAGAGAGCCCGATGAGGGGCTCAATCCCAGGACCCTGAGATCACGACCTGAGCCGAAGGCAGAGGCTTTAACCCACTGAGCCACCTAGGCGCTCTATGTTTAACTTTCTGAGGAATTGGCAAAGTATTTTCCAAAATGTCTGCACCATTTTATATTCTCACCAGCAATTTATAAGGAAATGTGAAATGATACAGCTGTTTTTGATATGTAGGGTATCTTGTAGTTTTGACTTGCACTTCCTAATGACTAATTAATGTTGAATGCCTTTTTATGTACTTATTGACCATTTGTATATCAGTTTTTGGAAAAATGTTTACTCAGATACTTTGCACATTTTTAAACAGTATTATTTGTCTTTTTATATTGAGTTATAAGTGTTCTTTCTATATTCTGACTACAATCCCTTAGCAGATATATGATTTATATATTTTCTCCCATAGTCTCATAATTTTCTTGACAGTGTCCTTTGAAGCATGAAAGTTTTCAATTTTCATAAAGTTCATTTTTCCAATTTTTTCTTTGGTTACTTGTGCTTTGGGACTCATGTCTAAGAAACTGCAGTCTAATACAAAGTCATGAAGATCTAAACCTCTTTTCCTCTAAGAGTTTTATAGTTTTAGCTCTGACATTTAGGTCTTTAAACCATTTTGAGTTAATTTTTTAGTATGGTGTGAGGTAGGGGTCCAATTTCATTCTTTTGCATGTGGATTTCCAGTGTTCCACCATTTGTGGAAAAGACCATTCTATTCCCCATTGAATTGTCTTGGCATTCCTGTTGAAAACCAATTAACCATGAATAGTATCAGTTTATTTCTATACTCAATTCTATTCCATTAATTTTTTTTTCCTAAGGTTGGGTTTGTTTGTTTGTAAGAAAGCACTATGCCCCATGTGGGGCCATATATCCTGAAGGAGTTGCATTTGAGAAGTTCTTTGTACTACAGGAACTAGACAAGGGACTGGCTCACAGATCTCGGAGGCCTGTCCCTGGAGAAGCCACCCATGCTGAGGGAGCCTACTGAGTGAATGGGTTCCTGCAATGTCTCTCCAGTGCCCTCTACTGTCAAAGCTAAACATGTGCCAACTGACAAAGGCACAATATTTAAAGGGCCCATATCCACTTTCACAGAGCAGGCAATGAAGAATGAATTTGGATCTGAGATGCAATAACTTAATAACTGGCATAATTTTCTATCTGAAAATTTAAAAACCTTATATTTAACAATGATCGAGTATAAGGTAATTACTGAAATAACAGAATTGCTGCATATCAGAATCTATGGGATATATGTAAGACATATATCCCAAGGAGAATTCATATATCCAAGAAAAATTCATATTCCCTAAAGCCTACATTGATAAAATTAAACTATATTGAATTAAATTAAAATTAATTAAACTTCCAATTCAAGTTAGAGAAAGAACAAAAGAAAAGACAAGGAAGGGGTACCACTTGATTGAACATCTGACTTGGTTTTCGGCTCAGGTCATGATCTCAGGGTTGTGAAATCAAGCCCTGCGTAAGGCTCCACACTCAGCACTTCTGAGTCTGAACTCTGCTTGAGTTTCTCTCTCCTTCTCCTTCTGCTCCCACCCCCCATGCACTCTCTCTCAAATAAATAAATAAATAAATAAATAAATAAATAAATAATTTTAAAAAGAGAAAGAAACCACAAAGAAGAACATAATACAGATAAAAGCAGGAAATAATAACTACAAAACAACAAATAATAACTAGAAAACAGTAGATAAAAATAAATAAAAATTCTGGTTCTTTGAATAAAGTCAGAAAATAGACAAACCACTAGCCAATTTAAATTAGAAGTGTATGGAGAGGAGAAAGAAATATGCAGAATAAGAAATGACAAGAGGAAAGTAGCCATTAATACAGAGGAAGCCAGAAAGTCATAAAAGAGTCCTTTACATACATAGCCCTATGCAAAGAAATTTATAAACCTAATGAAATGGATAATGTCTTAGGAAAATATAGTTGACCAAAACTGACCTTCCCAAGATAAAAAGTTAAACAAATCAATCTCAAAGAAGAAATAGAGAATGTTATCAAAGAACTATCCCACATCAAAACACCAAGCTCACATAGTTTCACGTGAGAATTCTACCAAATTGTAGAAAATGGTCCCATTGCTACATAAATCATTCCAGAGTAGAGAAAATAAAGGTGAACTTCTAAATTCTTTATACGAAGTAGGTTAGCATTGATATTTCAAGCTAATAAAGATATCCCACACATGATAAAATTACAGACTGATACCATTTACAAATAATCTTTTTAAAAAATGTGAAATAAAATATTAGCAAACAGACTCAAATACCATATTAAGAAAATAATAAACCATGACCAAATAAAGTTTATAATAGAAATGCAAGGATGGTTTGATATTAGGATATATATTAATATAATTCAACATATTTATAGATCCAAGAAGAAAAATCATGTGTTTATTCCTATATATGCTTTAAAAATGTTGACAAAACTCAAAATCCATTCCAAAAAATTAACAGATAAAAACTAACTAACCAAAACCCAAACCAAAAACTCTTGAGGAAATAGGAATGGGTGAATACTTCCTTAACATGATGAAATATATTACCTTAGTCCTAAAACCAGTATCTTATTCAAGGGGAAAATACTAAAGATCAGAAATAAGGCAAGAATACCCACTAACCTTACTATTATTTAAGATTGTCCTGGGAGTGTAAGCCAATACAGTTAGATAAAGGAAGTCAAGATAGGCAGAATAACTGGAAAAATATATATAACTATCTTTATTTGCCAAAGACATGATAGTATATCTGATAAAGCTAGAGAATCAGTAATACTATCTCAAGCAGTACAAAAATTCTGCAAGGTATAATATATAAAATTAACATACAAAAATTAATAGCTTTCTTTTTAAAGTATTTTATTTATTTATTTTAGGGGGAGAGAAAGAGCATGCACATGACTGGGGAGAGGGCAGAAGGGGATGGAGAGAGAATCTCAAGCAGACTCCGCACTGAACCTGGAGTCCTGACACGGGGCTCCATTTCATGACCCCAAGACTATGACCTGAGCCGTAACCAAGAGCCAGACACTTAACTGACTGAGCCACCCAGGTGCCCCTTAATAGCCATCATACACACGGTAATCAACTAGAGGATAAGATTGTAGTAAAAAGGACTATTTGTAATAGGACAATGAAGATAAAACAGAGTTTTAAACATAAAAGATGAAACCAGATGACAAGACAAGGATTAGATGAAAACATGGGTGAATTTTTCTATAATCTGGATATAGGGAAAGGCTTTAAAACTGTGTCTTAAAATCAAGATGTGATATTTTTTAAATGATTCATTTGACTGCATAAAAACAAAAACCTTTACTTGACCAAAACCACCACGAGCAAAGTTAAAAGATAAGTGACCAACAAGCAGAAAATATTTGTAGTTTACATCACAGATAAAGGATGAATATCTCTAATACACAAAGAACTTCTAAGAATCTGAGGAAAGTCAAAAAGACATCCTATGGAAAATTTGGCAAAAGACATGACCACACAACTTATACACACACAAGATACCAAAATGGCCATTAAACACGTGAAAATATGTTTAACAACTCATAATAAAAGAAATAAAATGAACTTAAGAATTGTGTGTTAAGAACTAAACCATTTTATTTGTGGTTAATTGATTTTCCACAAAGGTGCCAAAATAATTTGATAGGGAAAGAATAGTCTTTTCAAGGAATGGTTCTAGGACAAATGGATATCCACATGCAAAAGAATGAAGTTAGACTTCTGCCTCACATCATATATAAAAATTAAGCTGAAAATGAACCAGGCCTAAATGTAAGAGCTAAAACCATAAAACTCTTAGAAGAAAATATAGAGGTGAATATGATCCAGGATGAGATAATGATTTCTTAAGTATAAGGCCAAAAGGCACAAACCAAAAAAGAAAAAAAATAGATACCTTGGATTTCTAGTTCTGGTGAAGGGGTGACATTCCCATTCAAACCAGATTCCTGGAAGCCTGCTGATACTGAAGGCAAGAAGCAGTATGACAGGGAGTTTTTGCTGGACTTCCAGTTCATGCCAACCAGAGGGTCTGCTTCCCATCAGTGATGTGGTTCTTGACAAAATCAACCAACCCAATTGCCAATGTGAACTCTGGATCCTTGGATTTTGCCTCAAGGACCAGACTTTAGTCCAGCCTTTGCAGATTTTGGAAGGCGAACCCCTGGTGGAAAAGGTGTACCTGTAAGTACAAGTTCCCTATAACCCAATTAGTTAGAAACTGTCATAGACTTCATGACATCTTGTCTAACAGCAAGAGAGCGGCTTTTAGTTTTTATTTTTTTTTTGGTTGAAATGAAAGTTTCATGCTGAAAACAACACTGTCAAGAAAGTGAAAGGACAACACACAGATGGGAGAAAATATTTGCAAATATATATGTGATAAAGGTTTAATATCCACAATATATAAAGAAATGCTACAACTCAATAACAAAAAGACAACACAATTAAAATGTCAAAGATTTCACACTTGAATAAATTTGATTTGAATAGAAATTTCTCCAAAGAAGACATATGGGTGGCCAACAGCATATGAAAAATGACTAAACATCATTAGTTATTAGAGAAATACAAATCGAAACCACAATGAGAAATCATTTCACATCTATTAGACTGGCTAAAATAAAAAAGACAGTAACGAGTGTTGATAAGGATCTGGAGAAATTGGAACCCTCATACATTGTTGTAGCAATGCAAAATGGTGCAAGTTCTTTGGAAAACTCTGGTAGTTCCTCAAAAAGTTGAACATATAGTTACCATATGACCCAGCAATTCCTCTCCTAGGTATATACCCAAGACAACTGAAAACATGCATCCACACGAAACTTCTACATGAATGTTCATAGCAGCTTTATTCATAATAACTCAAAGTAGAAAGAACTTAAATATCCATCAATTGATGAAGGGATAAATAAAATGTGATATACCCATATATCAGTAGAATATTATTCAACCACAGAAAAGAAATACATGCTATATGCTACAACATGAATGAAACTTGAAGATATATTAAGTGAAAAAAGCCAGTCAAAAAGACCACCTATTGTATGATTCCACTATTTGAAATGTACAGAATAGGGGTGCCTGGGTGGCTCAGTGGGTTAAAGCCTCTACCTTCGGCTCAGGTCATGATCAGGGTCCTGGGATCGAGCCCCGCATCGGGCTCTCTGCTCAGTGGGGAGCCTGCTTCCCCCTCTCTCTGCCTGCCTCTCTGCCTACTTGTGATCTCTCTCCCTCTCTGTCAAATAAAAAAAATAAAAACTTAAAAAATCTTAAAAAGAAAAATTTTGAAATGTACAGAATAGGTAAATCTCTAGAGACAGATAGTAGACTAGTGGCTGCCTAGAGCTTGGGGGGAGGGGAGACGCAGCTTCTAATGGGCATGAGTTTTCTTTTTGGGGGTGATGAGAACGTTCTAAAATCAGATTATGATGATGGTTACACAACTCTGTAAAGCTACTATTAAACACTGAATTCTATACTTTGCATGGGTGAATATTATGATATATAGTTGACCATTGAACAGCATGGGGGTTAAAGGTGCTGATCCCTGTGTGGTCAAAAATCCACTTAGAACTTTTGACTTCCCCAAAACTTAACTACTAATAGCCTACTGTTGACGACAAGCCTTACTGATAACATAAGCCTATTAACAAATATTTTTTATGTTTTATGTAATGCATATTGTATTCTTACAATAAAATAAGAGAAAAAATATTATTAAGAAAATATAAAATTAAGGAGGAGCACCTAGCTGATTCAGTTGGTAGAGCATGCGACTCTTGATCTAGGGTTGTAAGTTTGAGCCCACATTGGGTACAGCGATTACTTTAAAAAAAAGAAAAAAATCATAAGAGAAAACATACTTATAGTACAGTGCTGTAAAAAATTTGCATGTAAGTGGACCCATGCAGGTAAAACCCATGTTTTTCAACGGTCAGCTGTATAAAGTATATCTCTGTAAAATGGTTTAAAAAAAAAAATACTGAGATACCATTTCTCACCCACCAGCCTGACAAAAATTCAACATATTGATAATTCACTCTGTTGGTGAGGCCTTGTGGAAGCACACTCTCATATGTTGTTGGTGGGAATGCAAAACAGTTCAACACTGTAGAAGAGAATACAGCAATATCTAACAAGATCCCGTATGCCCTTCCTCTAGGACGCAACACGCACACTCACAGTGGTTTTCTCTGAAGACATACCTCCAAGAGTAGTTAAATATGTACATGGAAAGTTTTCATCGCCACATTATTTGTAATTGCAAAATATGTAAAATGATAAATGTCTACACATAGGAGATAGGTCGAATAAACTATGAAACATACAGTGGGTTGACTGTAGCTGCAAAAAAGAATGAGAACAGGGCGCCTGGGTGGCTCAGTGGGTTAAAGCCTCTGCCTTTGGCTCAGGTCATGATCTCAGGGTCCTGGGATCGAGCCCCGCATTGGGCTCTCTGCTCAGTAGCAAGCCAGCTTCCCCCTCTCTCTCTGCCTGCCTCTCTGCCTGCTTGTGATCTCTCTGTGTCAAACAAATAAATAAAATCTTTAAAAAAAAAAAAAAGAATGAGAACAATCTTGTGATTTGTAATGGAGTGCTTTCCAACCTACACTGTTAACTGGGAAAAGCAAAATGCATATGTAGAAAGAGGATACATAAGAGAAAGGACATACATCTTTATTTAAAAAAAAACAACCCACAGAGACAATACAACAGAAAGGAGTGAAGTTGGCTCTCTAGAATACACTGGGCATGGGGAGTGGGGAATGAAGTAGAAGGAATATGGAAGGAGTGACTTTCTTTCACTATACTTTTTTGTGTAGTTTTTCTTTAGGAAGCATATTAATGTTTCATATACTCAAAGAGTAACATTAAGTCGACAAGAATGAGGAAACCACAAACACCTAAAACTGAAAGCAAACCAAAACAAATGAACTCAGCAGCAATGATGAGCAAAGATATTCATTTCCAATAAATAATATAATTACACAAGAAGGAAGAGAAGAATTGATCCAGGTAACTTATGTATACACCATTTGTGTATTTGTCCTCAGTTTTGGTCAGGGTTGGGGTTGTGGGAGAAATTGCAAACAAATCCTGAGTTCTTTTTTTTTAGATTTGATTTGTATACTGATACGAGCAAAATAATTCAGAAACTGTCTTATATTACAAGATTGAGCAAATGAGTAGATATTTTGATATTGTTGGAGCCATTGTTCTCATTGTGGATAAAGAGAGATAAAATCAGGATGGGGGAGACAGAATAGAATTGAAGGTGTTGGTACAAGATCACGATTTCTAAAATAGGTATAAGAATGTGTAGGGGCGCCTGGGTGGCTCAGTCGGTTAAGCACCTGCCTTTGGCTCAGGTCATGATCCCAGGGTCCTGGGATTGAGCCCCCGCAGCAGGCTCCCTGCTCAATGGGGAGTCTCCTTCTCCCTTTCCCTGTGCCTCTCCCCCCACACCTCCACCCCCCGCTTGTGTGCTCTCTCTCGCTCCTTCTCAAATAAATAAATAAATAAAATCTTTAAAAAAGAATCTGTATATATGTATTTTGTACTACTCATGGTTCTCCAGGAAAAAAAGAAAACAATATATCCGATACCTGATTATCTGTCTATATCTATATATTATTATTACGAAGAATTGGCTCATGTGATTATGGAGGCTGAGAAGTCCCTCGATCTAGGTCTGTAAGATGGAGACTCAGGAAAGCTGGTGGTATAATTCAGTTCAAGTCCAAAGGCCTGGAACACAGAGGTGCTGATGGTGTAAATCCCAGTGTGAAGGCCAGAGAAGATGACATGAGATGTCCCAGTGAGGCGACAAAGGGGGCAAATTTCTCCTTCCACTGCCTTTTGTGGTATTGAGGCCCTCAGTGGATTTTATGATGTCTGCCCACATTGGAGAGGGTCATCTACATTACTAAGGCCACAGATTTAAATGCTAATCTCATCCAGATACACCCTTCACAGACACCCCCAGAAATAATGTTTAATCTGGTCACCCTGTGACCAGTGAAATTGACACATAAAGTTAACCATCACATGTGTTTACATACGTATGCTCATATGTGTATGCATGTAAGTATATTTTATATATTTGTGTGCATGTGATTATGTATGTGTGTGTGGCTAGAAGCAAAATAGTTATTAGGATGTCTCATACACAGATCTTGGGCTCTAATACCATTCCACACTACCAGGAACCAGGACTCCTTGCAAAAATGGCATATTCCAGGGCTGAAGGAGAAAAAGTACAAAGTGAGCTCAAAACATCTTGTTTTGCCATAAGATTAAAAAGTGCCAAAAAAAAGAAGGATGGATACATGTCACAAGGACACAAAAGCCAACCTGAAGGGGCTGTCATTGGCCAAATCTAGGACAATTGGAGCACCAAAGTAATTCAGGACAATAATGAATTACAAATCCTTGAAGATAATAGAAATCCATTCATATAGACACATAAGAAATAGATAAATAGATGAGACACAGAGTGGGCTCTTGCTTATAGTAGAATGCAGAGTGCTGACTGGTGAATATGAAGGAAGCGTCAGAGCTGGCAAGCCTTCAGTGTTCAAGTGCAATAGTCACAATGGATGAATGTTTGTGTACCCCCCAAATTCATATGCCAGAGCTCCAAGGTGATGGTCTTTTGAAGTAGGACTGTTGGGAAGTAACTAGGTCATGAGAGTGGAGTCCCCACGATGGGGCTAGTGTCCTTATTAGAAGAGGAAAAGGGGTAGCCCTTTCTCTCTGTCAGCTGAGGATACAAAGAGAAGATGGCCATCTGCAAATCAGGAAGCGGGTCTTCACTGGCACCTGACCATGCTGGCACCTGATCTCAGACTTCCAGCCCCTAAAACTGTCAGAAAGAAATGTTTCTGGTATTTGTTATAGCAGCCTGAGCTAAGACAACAGCGAAGATTGGTTCAGGCAAAAATCATCAATGGATGCTAAATGTTTGCAGAAAATTTTGATAAAGCACTGGATATTTGGATTGTCTTAAAAATATCTCCCCACAGATTGCTTATTCATTGCAAGTGGAAAAACAGTAATGAAACAGAAGTAAAAAAAAAAAAAAAACACATAATACCTTGACCAAATGATTAAATGGATATCATGTGCCTCCAAATGGGATTCTCTGAGAATGACAATATCACTTCTGCGGTATTCTAATTGGAGATGTATAGCCTGGATGGAATTATGAGAAAGTACTAAACACAAAAGAAAGACATTCTATAATAAAAAGAAGGGAGAGATTGTATTTTTTTAATAATATCAATGTTATTACAGTCCAAGAACAGCTAAAAAACTGTTGCAGATTATAGAAGACTAAAGAGACATGATTCTATAGAGGACATTATTGGCTCAATTGATAAAACTGGAATATGAATGGTAGAGTAAGTAGAAATATTGTATCAATGTGAAATTTCCTACAGTTAACGATTGCTCTGTGGTTAGGAAAGAGAATGTTCTTATTCTTAAGCAAACCACACTGATGGATATAGGGGTGAAAAAGTATAATATATATATAACTTTCTCTCAAATGCTCCAGAAAAAGAATTATATAGGAGAGCAAATGATAAAGCAAATGAGACAAAATGTTAATGACTAGTATATTCAGATAAAGATGTTCTTTGGACTATTCTTGCAATTTTTTGATATGTTTGAAATTATTTCCAAATAAGTTATGTATTCCTATGGGTCTTCAGTTCAGTAGGGGCTGGCTAATATCAGTCGGGGTCAACTGGACTTTGTTCCAGGTGGAGGGTTGAGTCAAGGCCAGCCTCAGATGTGGTCATTGCCCTTGGAGCCATATGTTAGACAGGGTATGTTCTTCTCATGGCTAAGGCAGTGGTGCAAGAAGGCACAGCCAACTGCCCAAACACAGGTTGAGATCTCTGCTTGTGGCACATCTGCCAACATCCCACTGGCCAAGGCAAGTCACACGGCCAAGCCCAAAGTCAAGGGATAGAAAAGTCCACTCTGTCCCTAGTGAGAGAAGGTGAAAAATCCCAGGCAAAAAGAGTGGGTACAGGGAGGGGTGAAAACTTGGGGCCAAAAATAATTTAAACTTTCACAGGTGGCCAACATGAATATGTGGGAACTAGTTAGAAAAATACTTGTTAAAGTACAGCGAGCCAGGATATGCTAACTGGTAAGGATGGAAATATTGCTTTTTCCTATGATTTCGCCTCCAGAAAGGGCAATGTGGCAGCTCAGAAGTAGCAAAGAGAGAGGCTGATTGCTTCAGTATGCTTTACTGACACATCATCTCTACTTGTGCAACCTTCCCTAGTTTAAGTACCTGATTTTTACCTTTTCATCAAGGGAGGAAGCACAGGGGAATGACAAGGAATAGATGCATGCAATGAGATGCCACACATTCATCTACGTCTGGAAAGACAATTATTGGTTATTTGTGCCAGAGTCTCCTAGGTTGCAGGTGGGACCTTTCAAGAGACCCAGTTCAGAAAGTTGCTTGTTAAGCAAATAATTCGAGCAGATGGAGCTGGATCTTCCTAAGGAATGTTTCTCTTACCTTATGGCTTTTCTTTCTCAAGCCTGCAAATGAGCAGATGTTCTTTTCTCTGGATAACTGTCCTAATCCTGAAAATCAGAGTGTTCTATGTTGAAGAGACCCCACAAAGTCCTGCCTTCCAACAATTTTCTGGACCCCCATACAGAACACTGTATTATGAAGACACAACAGAATTATTGCAACAGCTGAAGGAAGGTGAGATTTTAGTTTGTGGGCTTTGTGCTTGCCCAGTATTCATTCATCCTTCTTCCAGTAATAGTGCCCGGAATTCCCTTTGAAGACCCAATTCCCCCCACTCATGACTCAATCCATATGGTTCTCTTGGCGCCCAGTCCATCCCCTACTCCGGGGTGGTCCTGACACCCAGACTTGAGCCAATCAGTGTATTCCAAACCCATGATTGGTTATAAAGGGCATATGATTCACTTCCGGAGACAACCGGAGTCAGATCCAGGTCTTTTTTTTTTTTTAAACAATTGTTTAGAAGAAAGAATCTCCTTTTTTTTCTGAACATGACTGTGGGATGGAGTTGTTTGGAGTCCCCATTAAGTGAAAAATTGGGGCAACTTTCCAATGGGGGAGAGCCTACCCAAGAGGGAAGCCAACATAGAGGGAAATACAGCTGAGAAGAGAAGAAAAAACCAAATCCTGAAAATCATCTGACCTGGATCCAGTGATGCCTAAATTTACTCCCCGGAACTTTCAGTTCTGTTAGTCAATACATTTTAATTTTATTCCCCTGCACATTTTATTCCCTGTAAATCTCTGTGAGAGGGGTTTCTCTTGCTTGAGAGGAGGAGCAGGTTTGTCTTTGTTTCCCAAGCACCTCGAGCAATCCCTGGCACACTTGGGAAGAACCTTTCTTGTATGCCAACTTAAAGGGCTTAGACTCTCCTGGGCAGGTAAGGAGTAAAGGAAGCAGCAGAGATACAAGAGGCATTTTGTGTATCAGAGCTTTAGGGGGGTAGAACTTGGTTTTTTTGCTACATTCAAAAGCATGCAGTAGGGAACACAGTACCTTTACCTCATAACCCCCTAGCTGAAATCACACACCCTCTGACCATAAGAGGACAAAGCCCTAACTGAGTTATATGCTCTCTCCCTAGGCATGTGAGGGTAATTCCCCGCCAATCGCCTCCCGCTCACATACCTGGACTGCTTTCAGAAGGATACTTCTACGTATCATGAGGCAGCTGGGCACACATTCAGAGCAGGTATAAAGCACACTTCATTCTGCACAGTAATATCAGGCACTCATTAAAGGAATATGCTGGCTATGGGTGATTAAAAGCTAATTGGAATAGGCATCCCATCCAGAACCCAGGCAGGAGAACATTGTTAAATGTCTGCAAATTGTTTAATGGTAAAGCGCCCATACTCCCTTCTCTTCCAGAAAGTCCTATGGCAGAACTGGTCTTCCTCTATTTCCCGTTCTTCTGTGACACTGTCGTAGCCTCTCAATTATAACATGCATTACAGTAGGACGGTAAAGGTTGTATTCCCTTGTAGATGTGATCCTTGAGAGCAGGGACAGTCTTATTAACGTTTATGTTCCCTGCTCTCCCACACCCCTCACGGCGCCCGTTTGGTTAACCAAATTGGTGAAACTCAACCTCTTAATAAGCCTTATGCAAAAAAGTGATTGAAGATACACATACTCTCTGACTAGTTACGTATATTCGGACTCTTCTGAGACCACTGACAGAAACTCAAACGGACCTAAGCAAAACAAAAAAACAAAACCAAAAACCCAATCATCTGGGATGCCTAAGTGACTCAGTTGGTGAAGCGTCTGACTTCAGCTCACCTCACGATCTCAGGGTCCTGGAATCGAGTTCCCAGTTCAGCTCCTTGCTCAGCAAGGAGCCTGCTTCCCCCGCTGCCTGCTGCTCCCTTTGCTTGTGCTCTCTCTCTGACAAATAAATAAATGAAATCTTAAAAAAAAAAACAAAACACCCAATCATCCACTCACCTTCAGGCACAGCTAGATCCAGAGTTTCAAACAGCGTCACCCAGTCTCTTTCTCTACCTCTTTTGGCTCTCTGCTCTGCTTTGCTTTGGGCTTCATTCTCGGGGAAGCTCTGCACTTGAGCTGACAAGCATGGTCACCAGCATCTGGAGCCTAAATCCTGCCAGTTTAGCAAACCCAGTATACAGGAGTTCCTCTTCTCAAAATCTCCGCAAAGATCAAGTCTCATTGGCTTGGTTTGGGTCACGTGCCTATTATTGAGCCAGTTGTAGCCAGGAGCTTGGTCTCTCCTGATTGGCCAGATCTGGGTCACGTGCTCATTCTTGGCCTCAGGCTGTGAGACCTGCCGCCCCCAAATCACGTGGATTGAGAGTAGGGGAGAATTGGTTCCTGGAAGGAAGATGAAGATGGTACTACTAGAAGAAATGAAAGTAGATTGTGGGCAGCTACGAGTCACAATGTCTGCTCTGTACAAGCATTTGACAGTTGGTGTGTGTGTGTGCATGCGTGCATGTGTAATTATATGAATTACGACAGTAACAACGATAGCTACCTTCAATTGTTTACTATGTACCAGCACTCTTCTAATCACTTTACATCTATTAGCTCATTTAATCCTTACACCAACCCTGTTATTATCTTCAATGGCAAGAATTCAGGTCTAAACGAATTAATTAACATGCTACATCGTTTCACATTAAGAAAACATTGGTCAGAAGCATACTGAAGTATTTGGGATTTTTCTTCCCCTCCTACCATTCTATCCGTGGGGCCGATTCATTCAGCAGACACTGAGGGCCGTAATGTCCAAGTCTTCCCCCAAATACTCAGGAGACAGAGAAAAGTAACAGGAGATCCCCTGCCCGGAAGGATCCCAGTCTGGTGGGGGAGACAGACACATAAACACAGGATTACTGTGCAATATGGTTAAGTGTTACAGCAACATTCCCTACAAAGAATTCTCCCTTTTGTTTCCTTCCACATAAAGGGGTTTTAAAATCTTATTATGCTTCAGTAGTGTTATGAACAGAGGATCAAAGACTTCCAATTAAAATAAAAATGATTTCTACCATGGACCTCATTGAGCGTAATTAGATCCAGAAAAGGGTGATCAGATGGGGGTGGTCCTGTTCAAATTACACTTTGCAATTATGAAAATGTACACACTGCTCCCACTGCCAGCTTCCACCGTGCCAGGTCTACCCTTTCACATTTTTCCCACCATGTCTAGTCTGTGTTCTGGTTAAGTTGTCCTGTGCCCCCTAGACCTAACCTAAAAAAAGCATTAAAATTAATCCAGTATATTTTAAAGTGTGAGAAAGGCAATTTGGAGTGGTACTTTCCTATGCATGAATTGATGTGAATTACCATCTGCAAGTTATCACTTTCAGTACTCTTGCCATTCTTCTGTTTTGTTTTGTTTTTTTTAATATTTTATTTATTTATTTGACAGAGAGAGAGATCACAAGTAGGCAGAGAGGCAGACAGAGAGAGAGAGAGGGAGAAGCAGGCTCCCCGCTTAGCAGAGAGCCCGATGCGGGGCTCGATCCCAGGACCCTGAGATCATGACCTGAGCCGAAGGCAGAGGCTTTAACCCACTGAGCCACCCAGGCGCCCCCATTCTTCTGTTTTAATGAAGTATATAATCTCAGTTTGGTGGTAGCTTGTCTCTAACACCTCCTTAATATGTGCTGAAGCCCTGTTAACAGAGAGAGAGAGAGGGCATGCAGGCCTTTGAATAGGTAACTAACTAGACCTAGTTGGGATTCAGTGACACTATTTGGCTTTCGTTGTATTTACTTTTAGAGTTACCTTCTGTTTATGTCACAGTGTAAAGCGTCCCTTCAAAGAAACGTATTTAACCTTTGAGTTGATCAATTTAAAGTAAAATATTAAGTAAATGCTGGTAGAGGCGGGATGTGGACATAGTACCATTTGTGAGTGTGTACTCAGCTCAAGTTTTGGAAACACGGCCCTCAACTATTGGGTCCCCTATTTTTGGCTTTTCAGATAGCTTTTTGTAATTTTTTTTACCCCCAGGCAGGTTTCCTTTTCCATTCCATGCCCCTCAGACATATTGTGCAGAAGCTCTCTTACAGTTCTCTCCAGAGTTCCCTGCAGTTGTTTATAGGTCAGTCTTTCTGGCTAGACTATGCTTCTCTTGTTCATTTGTCTGTGCCCAGCTCCCAGCACCAGGTCTGGCCCATGGAAGGCCCCAGGATTAGATTGCTTGCTCCTGCGCTCTCATGCATGAAAATGGAGCTTTCAGGACTGTCTTGTACAGCACCTAGGCTCAGCTACCCCGCGCCAAGCCATTTCTGCCCCTTGAAGTTCTCTGTCGTGGATCTGTTAGAGGCAGAGAGGAGGCGTGTGAAGGAATTTCAGCAAGGGCACACTGGACTCCTCACTGATGTGAATGGCAAGGGAACCACACAACCCAGCGTGTGTTCTTGGCTGATGTTATTGACCCACTGTTGAAGGCGAGGGGTGGACTCTGATTCTGAAGGGGACACATCACCCCTGTAGGCTGAAAGAAAGCCATTAGCAAGGGGCGGCTTGCTCTCTCTTCTCCCTGTTGCCAGAGCCACTTTGTTAGCCTACCCTTGGGCAGCTGTCTTTTCAGGCCACATAGTAGGGACACTTTGGTTGATGTTGGAACATCCAGCTTTCAATGATGAATGCTAAGTGCAGAGGCGGGAGCCCTCATCCTGTTCATTGAGCTTTTATGTATGTGTGTGGGTAGGAAGGGACAGGGAGTGGGGAGGTAGGACATGAACATCCGACCTTGGTCTTGTATGAGTCCCTAGTCCTGATTCTGAATATTCGGGAATTCAGGAGTTCCCTTCCCACCCCATCCCTCTCCCAAACTTGTACACCTTAGCTGAAAACTTACTCAGTATTTTCTTAAGGTAATTAAATACAGACAGAACTGAGTAGAAGTGCTCCCCACCATGTGACCAGAAGATTGAAGAGTTTTAAAAAGCAGGAGATTCTTGGAAGTATTTGCTTTGACGAATAAGCCCTTTCTGCCCACACTCAGAGCACTATCACAGGTGTATTTCTGAGAATCTCTATGGCTCATCCTCCAAGGGGCATCTGGTTTTGATTGATAATGAACCCAATGAGACAAGTACACCTGGAAGGAGTCTCCTAATTGGCTCTGCCCTACTTGCCAGTGGCAAAAGTGATGAATTACTCGGTTTCTCAAACTTTACTTACTCAAGTTCCCGCAAGGGGCCTGGGGCCTGGGGCCTGGCCCGAAGCAGCCCACTGAAGCCCGTGTTTCTTTGAAGTCTGCAATTTTATCTTAAAAATGCAGGCAATTTTTATATTCTACCGCATAACATATCCTTGTTTGTTTCAATATGAAAATATGTAAAATAACTGACTGATTAAGGTGCTTAAATCTCTAATCCCAACTTTTTTTCCCTATCACCAATTTTTGGGTAAAAATGAAATTCCAGAAGCAGTTTCGGGTATCTTTGAATATAGTGCTGTGGTGTGCTTTTGGGGAGTCAGCCCCAGTTGTGAAAGTAAGTCACTGGGTGATGCCAGCACTTTCCAAATACCTTCCAGAACACATGAAGAGCTTCTGTACACCCTTCTCCATGTGGAGGGTGCTCATGAGAAGTGGAGAGGCTGGTGGCACAAAGAGTGTCCACCTGGAGAGTATCTGTGCTCATCCCTAGGGGTTGGCACGGTTAGGGACAAGCTCAGCATTAAGTAGGAAGACCATGTTTCTTCACTCGGGTATAAAACTTCTCCAAGAGAATGTTTAAATTTTGCATTTTCATTTTGATGATTTTTTTTTTTAAAGATGGAGAGCCATGGTCTAGATAATCTGAATGTTGGCCTCAACAACTGAGTTCTATTAGCAAATACATTGGGGTCCCAGGCTAGTACTTCCAATTCCATGAGCTAATGAGAAAAGAACCGAGTTTGACTTACTAGGGGCGCCTGGGTGGCTCAGTTGGTTAAATGTCTGCCTTCAGCTCAGGTCATGATCCCAGGGTCCTGGGATTGAGCCCTGCATCGACTTCCCCGATCAGTGGGGAGTCTGCTACTCCTTCCTCTGCCCCTTCCCCTCCATTTGTGCTCTGTCTCTTGCTTTCTTCCTCAAATAAATAAATAAAATCTTTTTTTTTTAAGATTTTATTTCTTTATTTGTCAGAGAGAGAGAGAGCACAAGCAGGCAGAGTGGCAGGCAGATGCAGAGGGAGAAGCAGGCACCCCGCCGAGCAAGGAGCCTGATGTGGGACTCGATCCCAGGACCCTGGGATCATGACCTGAGCCGAAGGCAGCTGCTTAACCAACTGAGCCACCCAGGCGTCCCAATAAAATCTTTTTTAAAAAAATAGATAAATGGATAAAAAAAAGTAGCATATAAATACAATGGAATATTATTCAGCTATAAAAAGGAAATCTTGCCATTTGTGACAACATAAATGGACCCTGAGGGCATTATGCTAAGTGAAATAAGTCAGACAGGAAGTTAAATACCATATGATCTCACTTACATGTGGTATCTAAAAAAACAGCAGAACTCATGGATACAGAAAACAGGTAAGTTGCCAGAGGTAGGGAGTAGAGGGTGGGCAAGATGGGAGAAGGGGGCCAAAAGGTACAAGTTCCAATTAGAAAATAAATAGGTCACGGGGATGTAGTATGCAGCATGGTGACTATCATGAATAATACTGTATTGTATATTTGAAAGTTGCTAAAGGAGTACACCTTAGATGTTCGCATCACAAGTACAAAAAATTTTTGTGACTGTGTGGTAATGGATGTTAAGTAGACTGTGGTGATCCTTTTACAATCTATATAAATATCAAATCATTATATTAAACATCTGAAACTGTTGTATGTCAATTATATCTTAATTTTTAAAAAATGTGGTCTGGAAATTAACAAACACAGTGAAGGTGAAGCCACTATGGAAAAGAGTATGTCAGTTCCTTAAAAAATTAAACATAGAATTATATATGATCTAGCAGTTGCACTTCTTGGGTATATACCCAAAAGAATTGAAAGCAGAGACTTAAACAGATATTTGTACACTCATGTACATGGCAGCGTTATTCCTAATAGCTGAAAGATGGAAGCAATCCAAGTGTCCATTGACAGATGAATAAATAAAATGTAGTAGAAACATAATGGAATATTATTTAGCCTTAAAAAGGAAGGAAATTCTGACATGTGCTACAATATAGATGAACTCTGAAGACATTATGTTAAGTGAAGTAAACCAGCCACCAAACTCAGAGGCGGAAAGTAGAATGGTGGGGAGCAGGGAGTGGGGAGAAGTGGAAATGGGAGTTGTTTAATGATTACAGAGTTTCAGTTGGGGAAGATAAAGTTCTGGAGATGGATGGTGGTGATGATTGCACAACAGAGTGAATGAATTTAATACCACTAAACTGTACACATAAAAATAGCAGAAATAATAAATATTATATGTATCTCACCGCAATAAAAAGAATACATAGTGACAGTAGTTTAGCAAATCCTGGTTCTCAGATCTCCTCCAAAACACACTGCCGCATACTTCCTAAGGCCGGTGTTCTATCAGGCATTTGATCCTTCTAAGAGGGGCTTCCTTAAGGTTCTCCAAGTGAACAGTGTCGTGGTCCTAAGATAAACACAGGGAGAAAAATCAACAAAATCTATAGCTGATTCAAACTAGAGACCAAGTTGGCCTGGTTACTCTGCTGACGATAGTAACTAACACATACGATCCAACTCAGATTCCTCAGATGTATGCAATACAGGGCACAAATTCAATTTAATGCAGTGAAATTCTGCATAATGATTAAATTCTAGAATCTAGAGCGGAATTTTCCCAAGTATGTTCTATGGGATATTCTTAGATGTTGCATGAGAAAGAGAATTTTGTTATCAGGTACATTTTGGAAATTCTGGCTTACACCAAGGTAAACAGCTTCTTTACAAGATTCTCAGAGCCTTTAATGTGCGACCGTGTGACATGGATCTCCAAGGATCCTTATACAAGCGACTGACAAATGGGTTTGTCCACATGATGCTTTTTCATGATCATAGGAGGAACTGATGTTCTATAAACACAGTTTGGAAAACTTCCATTTAGATAAAAGTAATAAAATAGAAGATTAATACAGACTAGACCAAGGATCGGCAGACCGTGGTCATTGGGGCTAATCCACCCAGGTGGGTATTTTTTTCACAGAGCTAAGAATGGTTTGTACGTGTTCAAATGATTATGTTTTAAGTAGTTATGTAAGTCCTTGCATAACATTGTAGTTTTGACTCTTGGCTCCTAAAGCCTGAAATATTTACTATCTGACTCTTTAAGAAAAAGTTTGCTAACTCCTGGCATGGGCAATGAAAATATCTGAAGACTGTTAATTCTTTTTACTCTTCACACAAACGATACTATTTGTGATGTGCTATGAGAAGTGCCTACTATGTGCTAGGCTATGAGAAGTGCCTACTATGTGCTAGGCGTACCTTGTTTCCATTTATCTTCACAACGGCCTGAGAAAGGCATTATTGTTCCCATTTTACAGATGAGGATGCTAAGAATCAGAGAGGTCAAGCACGGATCAGAGCCGGAACTCAAACCCGGGTCTGCTTAACCCCAGAGGCCATAATTGTTCCTTTGTCGGAGTTTTACAAAATGGGGTCCACGCATCCCAGAAGGTGCTTAAAACAAGTCATTGGAGGATAGCTGTATTCAGAACTCTTATTTTCTACCTATGTCTCCTGTGTCTTTTTTTCCTGTGTGTCTCCTTTACGAATCACACAAAACACTTCCCTCTGACATTTCTGGTCACCAAACATACGGGTTTTTTCCCCACACCAAACAATTCTCTGCAACACCAGCTGGGTGTCCTACAACATAACTTGATTTTAACACTATCTACCTGGAGACAGTATCAGATACTGCGAGTTAAGGGTTCAGTCCCACAACACTGCCCCCCACTCCTTCAGAGGCTAACTGCAAGTATTAAGTCCCCAGGTTACTTACAAGTTCTGTCTGATTTGGCTACAAATCAGAGGTTTCCATGACCCCCCTCCTGGGGTTCAAACGATTTGCTAGAGAGGCTCACGGAACTCAGGGGAGCCCTTACTTACATTTACCAGTTTGCTGTAGGACATGATGAAGGCTACAGATGAACAGCCAGGGGAAGAGCTACAGAGGGCGAGGTCTGGGCGGGTCCCGAGGGCAGAGCTCCTGTCCTCGCGGAGCTGGCGCGCATCCCCCTCTGGGTGTGGGTGTGTCCGCCAACTTAGAAGCTCTGTTGGATTTTTACGGCGGCTTCCTCACGTAGGCACGAATGGTCGTGGACTCCATTTTGAGCCCCTCTCCTGTCTCAAGAGAACGGGGATGAGGTGAAAATGCCCAGCTTCTAATCAGGGCGTGGTCTTTCTGGTGACCGGCCCCCCTCTGGGAGCCATCCGGGAATGTCCCAGAAGCACCTTATTGGAGCAAGAGCTACTCCCGTCACCTAGGAAATTACAGAGGTTTCAGGAGCCTTGTGTCAGGAACTGGGGTCAAAGACCAAATATTAGAACAACGGATGCTCCTGGAGCTCTTATCACTCAGGAAATTCTGGACGAGGGTTTCATGAGCTCTGTGCTGGGAACTGGGGGCAGAGACTGATATAAATCCCTTATTATCTCACAGTAGTGAAAAATTACCTTTTTTAATTATGTATTTTTAGCTCATCTTTTGCTTTTAATTATATGTATACATTTTATTATAATATATAAAAACTATTATAATAAATTAGCTAAAATTAGCCTAATCAGTAGCCAATAGGCAGTTTTTAAGGAGCCCAACACAGAGCTTGCCTTTCTGCACACCGGAAGTTAGACCTGAGAAAGACAGAAGGACCTGGGAATTGAAAAACACACTGTCAGCTCTCCTTTTGAGAGAGCCATGGGAGAATCTGGCTTAGGTGAGGTATGCAGCAGTCATGGGTTTCCTCAGCCTGGATCCCAGAATTTGACATACTCCCTGAAAAGCACAGGACTCACTCCTTTTGTGGGGGCTCCTTTTATCACTAAGCCTCCTGCTGACTGGGGCTAGGTGGAAGAGGTGCTCCCTGAGGACATCTGATCCCAAATAGGAGAGAAGGAGGCATGTGCTATGCTCTACAGGCTCTTGCTCCCCTCGATATCGATTATCGGGAGAATTCCCTCTTCTCACCTAGGGAGAGAGAAGGCTGGAGTGTTATTCTTGTGAGGCCCCCTTCATGTGGAAGGGAGCACCAAGCACAGAGTGTAAGAATTTACTACCTAAAAACAGAGTATGTGATATATTCATTTAGTAATACATATGTTTATATACCACATACATGCTACATTTTTTAATTGATTATACTCACTGAAAACTGATGATGACTATTGTAAACTATACTGTAGGAGTGTGGCCAAGTTCCGTGCAGTTGAAAGGAAGCCCGAGAACACAGTTAATGACAGGATCTGAGTTTGAGTTGGAGGTGAACCCAGGCTTTACTAACTTGCATTGGAATGCTCTGAACACTGCTATTAATCTACGATCTCTATAGGAGAACTTGTTTATGAGGCAGAAAACAAATTGCATCCCTTCAGGCTATTTTCTGAAGTTTCCTACGTGGGGCAATTTCACTACGGGGAAGCCCATTCAAATAGCTTTAAGTTGGACCAAGAGCCAGTAGGTAACCTTGACGTTCATGAGCAGCTCTCCATTCTAGGGAGTATTTTGCACTGGCAATGCTGTGAAGGTTAGCATTGAAGACTGGGTTGCAGCGAGGGACAGAGTCGCAGTGGGGGTCAGGGCGAGGACTGAGCTAGGGACGGTGGCTCAGACACAATTCAAGGGAGAGTTGACTTGTAGACTTTGACATTCTCCAGAGTTATGACATGAAACACTGCTCCTGCTGGATGATCTGTGAACGGTTTCACCATCAAGTCTGTTTGAGGAACCCACTATAAAAACCCCCTTCTCGGACGTTCGCACTGCATGCTATTATGTGAAGCTTTGAGAAGTCCGATGTGTCCACAGAACACTTATTTCAGAATATCTATGAACATATGTTCTGGAAAACACACTTTGAAAAATGCTGAATGGGGGGG
>CM052895.1:79322322-79350101 GCA_028534135.1 Potos flavus | reverse complement strand
CAATCAGGGGAGGCTTCACAGAGGAAGCAGGGATTTGACGAATGAGTTGGATTTTGAGATGCCAAGTTCGGTTCAAAAACTGACCTCGAGTGCCTTCTATGAGAAGGCAGCTGGAGTGCTAGGAGCTGGGTTAAAGCAAGGTCATTCCTGGCAGGGAGAGTAAGAGAGCTGGGGAAGGGCCAGCTTGACCAGCAGGGATCGCAGAAAAGCAACGGGAACAGGCTTTGTTTGGAGGAAAGTCTTGGAGGTGAAAGACATTAGGGAGAAGGCACATGTTTCGTGTGAGAATTGGATGTATGAGTTTTATGGCAGCAGAACTGGGGGAACTGGGCATAGAATGATCTTGTAGCACAAGCACAAGCAAGATGCCTCGTGAGTTCTCTCTACAGATTTGAAGTTGGGAAGGTCAGAATGGAAGGAAAAAAAAAGGGCAGAAGAAACAGATAAGAAGCCTTTTAGAACTTTGTGGGTATTTCTGCTTTCCCCTCAGTCTGTCTACATAGATTGGGATTTGCATTTTATAGAAATTAGTTTGAGAGACTTTAGCTCAAGCTCTTTAAACAGACAGGCCTCCTTCAATGGGTTGAAAGACAGTTGGCTTGAGGACAAGCTTTGGAGAGGCCTGGGGGGAATCAATGGTGGTGAGGCCCAGGATCCATTTTTAGGAAGCTACCTTCTGCCGAGCTGACTGGGCAGGTCCCCCAGGGCACGAGGGAAAAGAGAGAGAAAGGCAGGAGGTGCCGGTGCTTTGCAGATTTCTTAGAGAGTGATTAAAGACCCTCTGGACACACCACACTCACGCACTGATGCAACAATCACCCATTTATTCCTTATTTCCTTCAATCATGCCAACATTCATTCCTACAGCAACGGTTTACTGAGCACCTACTGTGGACCAGCCCCGATGCCAGGGCTATGGGCAAGAACGAAGAGGACACTCCCTCGCCTTCTGAGTGGTAAGCAGGAGGCCAGTGGGGGGACAGATTTTCATTAGTTCCACAATATACCTTCCAAGCACTGTGCTAGCTGTAAAGATACAGGAGTGAAAACCAGAAATGATCTGTACCCTCCCGGAGTTCCCAAGTGTCCAGCAGGTAAGTAACAATAGGATGTGAACATTCCTGGTTCAAATCTGGAGACAGACATGGGTTCACATTCTAGTTCTGTCACTCTTTGTGATTTCGGACAGCACCTTTCTTCCCAAGCCAAAGCTTCCTCATCTGAAAAATGGGGATTGTCAATGGTCCTCCCTCGCAGGAGTAAAAGATTAAGGGAGAGACTGTGTGTGAAATGCTGAGTTCACCATCACTTACAGCCTCTCCAGAAAACACGGGAAACAGCCTCAAGCTCTAACTCCATCAGGAAAGAAAAGAAATGGAAGGGCAGAAAGGATTTATTTCGGCCTGTGTGCAGGAACAGAGCAAACAGCAAAGGACTGGGAAGAAAAGGAGAGAGAGAAGCAAGAAGGGAAGTAGGTGGTGATAAAAACAGAATCCGAGGCAGTCACAAAAGATCACATAGTGTAGGATTCCACTTACATGAAATGTCCCAAACAGGCACAGCTATAGAGATGGAAAGCAGATTAGCGGCTGCCTAAGGCTGGGGGCAGGGGGACTGAGAGGGACTGGGGGAAACGGGGAGTGACAGTAAATGTGTACAGGGTTTCTTTTTTGGGTGACGAAAATGTTCTAACACCAAATGTGGTGATGGTTGTACAACTCTGTAAATGTACCAGAAACTGTTGGGTTGTAGAATTTAAATCAGTGAATTGTATGGGTGTGAATTACACCTTATTAAAGCTGTCACGAAGAAGGGAGGGAGAAGGGAAAGGGAAGAAAAGGAAAGGAAAGGAAAGGAAGGAGGGAGGCAGAGAGGGAGGGAAAGAAGGAAACAAAGAAAGAAGGAAGGAAGGAAAGAAAGAAAAAAGAAAGAAAAGAAAAGTAAGTAAGAAAGAAAGAAAAGGAAAAAAAAGAAAAGAAAAAAAAGAAAGAAGGAGGGGGAAGGGAAGGAAGGAAGAAGGAAGAGGTGAGAGGAGAGAAATGAGAGAAGCAGGCAGTGGTGCCATGGCTCAAGAATCACAAGTAGGCAAAGGGACACCAGGTCCACTCACCTCGACCTTCAGACCCGCCTGGAAGCTGATGCCATCAGGGATGGTTGTCTGGAACTCGGCAATGGTGTAATACTCTTCCTCCACTTGGGGTGGAATGGGAGGCTTGGGCAGGTTGAGACCACGAGGCTGGCACAATTAAACACAGTGCTAAGTCCAGGGTAAATCTGTTACCATTGGCTCAAGGGGGGAGGTGCTAAGGGACTGGGGCACATGATCACCCTTGAGGGGTGCTGCTGGACCCATTTGGATTCTAAGGGACAAAACACAGAAGACCACTCAGATCCTCATCTCCTGGATGGGTCACTGAACCATCAGCTTCACAGTGAGGAGAAACATGAGACATTTACCTACGATCCTGACAATCTGGGGCAGGCCAATAGTCTCTGAACTCGAGAGGCAGCGAGGGTTGTGGAAAGAGCACAGGTTTGCAGGTCAGACCCATCTGGGCTGGAAATACTGCTTATGTGTCCTGTGCACCTTTGGGCAAATCACTTCCCTTCCAGAGCCTCATTTTCATCTCCTGTAGAAAGGGGGTCTACCTGGTGGGTCCCTGTAAGTGTTTAATAAGTGAGTGTCGTGAAGCACCCAGCACATTGCACAGCACCCAACGGGTGCGCAATAAATGGTCAAAGCCTCATTTTTCAATGGTTAGAAAGGTACCCGGAGAATTACAAACGGAGTCCGACAGTAAATGACCAGCATGACATTACACGCAATATTTGTGCCTCATCCCAGTTTTGGTTCTAAGTCACTTCTTTGAGAAGCCTGATAGAAGATAAAGCAAAGTGGGCTCGGGAAGCAGAGAGCACGTCCTGAGACCTAACTGTCCCAAAGCCATCCGTAACTCCCCACCCCTGCCCTCCCCTCCCAGGACCCTAGCCTTTCCCCCCGTCGCTGGGACCGGCATGCCTACAGCCTGCTTCATGAGGCAGCCGTGCGGAGAGGAAAGAGAGCATCTCCGGAAAGGGCGAGGTGGGCGTGAAGGGCCTGTTTCAGGTAGGGGCTGGCTCGTCGGCAGCAACGGTCCACTTACTATGGTCATATCCCGGCGCGGAGGCGGTCTCTGCCTCATCTTGGGCGATCCTACAAAGAGACGAGATCCTATTGCACACACGAACACATGCTACAGCTGTGACTTCTGAGGGGGACACCAGGAGAGATCCTGGCGTCCTGCAGAGGACCAGGCACCACGCTCCGGGCAGGTTATTACTGAGCCGCTGAGACCCTTCTCGTGGGGAGGAACAGCCTGACTGGGAAGGGGCGGCTCAGACTCGGCTCAGGACCCGCAGGACTGCCCATGTGCTGGAGCGATGTGAAGCTTTCCAGGCAGGCGGCCGAGCACAGGCTTCAGTGTAACATGGGGCTTGGCTTGCCGCCAGTCATCCGACTCTGACCCACAGGCCCCATCTGTAGAAGGGGGATAATGCCGGCCTCCCAGGGGCCATGGCGGAGGCGAGAGTCAACAGTACGTTCCAGGTGCTTGGCACCCGGAGGGCGTGCAATACCAAACAATACATAAACAGAACCAAACAAACTCGGACCGATGACATCGAGGGCTCTGGAATCGGGCTGCCCTCGCTCTGGGTCTCCGGGTCAAGAGGATAACTGCAGTGGTCCAGGATCCCGGCTCAAGGCGGAGCATGGGTCATCCCATGAGCTGGCTCAGCACGGGTCCACAGAGATGACTAGTTTGGCAGTTGGGACGTGGAGAGGGCTGCTAATCTCTTAAATACGCATCTCCTATCTTCTGTTCGAATTCAATAGCAATGGTTTTAGATGGACACTCAGCTGCCTACATAAAGACTGCATTTCTCAGACTCCCTTGCAGCTTGGTATTGCTAGGTATTGCAGTTCTGGCCAGTGGGACATGGTAGAGGGCAACGTGTGTAGCTTCCGGGTCAAGCCCTCTACTTCTCCCTGCCTTCTTCATTGGCCGGATGAGTGGGGCGCCATCTTGGAGCAGAAAAGATGAGGGCAACACAAGGTAGATACCACGTAACAAGACTCTTGCCTCACGGAGCTGTCATGGCAGCTCTGCACATAGAGCAGGACCGCTTTGTGAGAAAGAAACAAACATCTAAATTATTTGAGCCTCTGTTATTGGGTGTGTGTGTGTGTGGCAGGGGAGGGGGAGTGTCTTTGCTTGAGCATCTGAACCTATATCCTCACGAAGACTTGAGGTTTCAGAATCTCATTTGCTCTAGTGTTAATGGGAATCCTCCTGGGCTCTTGTCCGTGATAGAACCACAGAAAACAGGGGCTGGCCAAAAACCAATCTCCCCCCACCCCCATGGTGTGTCAGTTTTCTTCTGAGAAATCAGCTGAGCAGAGGATTGAGAAATTCTTGAGTTTCAAGAATTCACTGACTTCTAGAAGTTTGCCAAGCCACTATAAATAGCTGGAGAAGCCTAGCCAGGGGGAGGGCAGGGGACTTTCCCAGCAGTCGGCTTCCTTCTGCCCCCTGCGACCAGGCCAGGGCCACGTGCCTGAGGCTGGGGTCCTGTGCAGGTCACAGACAAAAATAAGGAGCCCTACTCTTAGGTGTGTTGGGAACTTAAACAGAAATGTATCCATGGGAGGCTCTGGAAGATGGGTAAAGAACTGTGATTAAAGTAAACTCAACATGAGGTCAACAACTTCTGGCTCAGAAATGAGGCCACGTAGAGACGGCACACGTGCTGGAGTCAGGTGGGCCTGGGTTCAAGTCTCGGCCCCACCGTTTGCTAGCTGGGTGGCCCTGGACAAGCCACCTTACGTCTTTTTGGCTAATGAGACTAATTATAAGATTCCTGGCACACAGTAGGGCTTGAGAAACAGTAGCTCCTGTGATCACCACGAGACGGTGGAAAAACCATGGTCTAGAATTTCTACCTAAGATTTCTGTGCATGTTTTCCTGTCTACAGGGTGTGGGGCAGCAGGGCTGTTGTGAGGATGAGGGACAACATGTGAAGAGCTCTAAGCACGGAGCTTGGCACATAGTAGGCACATAGCTCCCCTGAGCTTGGTGTGGCGGGGGGGGGGGGCGGTCACTCACTCTGTTTGATGTCGCCATCAGGCACTGGGCGGCCTTCAAGCCGGCCGTCCCTCTGGTTGTTGAGCAGCTCCCTGTCCCGGCCCCCTGAGCTCTGCTGCCGGGAAACTCCATCCAGGTCCAGGACGCCGGTGTGGGCGGATGAGCCGGGGCCCAGCTTCGGGGGTAAGGGCTCCCCACTGTTCTTCTTCAGGTAGGAGGCTGGGGCCCAGCCCTCTTTGCCCTGGTACCTAGGAGGAGGAAGGATGCTGGACGGGCTGCTCGGCCAGGCCCATGGGAAGAAACTGTGCTCCAAGCCCCAGATGGCAGGAACGACAGGCCAGAGGCTGGCACACCACTTGCTGCCCTTGGCTTGGCATTCAAGGCCTTTCCAGCCTGGTCTCTGCCGGCCTCCCCAGCCTCATCCCTCACAGCAACCTTCATGTCCTTCCCATCCCATAAGGCTTGTAGTCTCCCAAATACACCATCTTTCACTCCCCCAGCCTCTGCTCTTGGAAATCCTGTGTCAGGAAATCACCTTCCCTCTCTCCTCCTTGCTCTTCTGTCCCAGCTCTGCTTAATTAACGTCATTTCCTTTCGCGAGCGTTTCCTGAGCCTCACAGAGAACGAAGCCCTCCTTCCACAGTGTCCCACTGTCTCCCACACACACCACCCCCCCAGCACCTATGACACACGGCCACACTTGGCTATGGCTGTTCTGTGTCCCCAGTGAGAACACACATGCCTGGGGCAGAGATGGCACTGGATCGATCTCTGTGTGGCAAGAGCCTTGGGGGCAGCGAACTGAAGGAAGAAATGAAAGGACAAGTGGACAAAGTGTCCATGGGCCTGGCAAAGGCCAGCAGCCATAAACAGCCGCTACGCTCACTGTCCAGTTACCGCCACTGCAGTGCTGACAACGACGACAATGATAACTGGCACTTAATGGGCACCTCCCATGTGCCAGTTCTAACTACTTTTATAGCTGTAGATGTATTTCATCCATCCAACCCCGGGAGGCGGCAGAAACGGATGCAGACCTAGTCTGTGCTCCTAACCTCTGTGTGTTTGCTGCCTCTTCCCAGCGGCCCCAGCTTCCGACACCAAGCCTGGCAGGGGCAGGGCGGGCTCCGGTCACATGGGTTAACATGTAGGTTAAATGTGTTCCCTTCACCGGGGAGCGAAGCCAGTCGGGGCTGGTGCCAGGGCCTGCTCAGAATCAGCTGGCGGTCCCTGAACTGCACAGTGACCGACACCCTGACACAGAGCTCACTGAATTCCAAAGGGACTCGATGAGTAAGGTGATCACTTAATTCTCTGCATGGCGGAGCTCAGTGTAACAGCACGACCAGAGGGGTCCATCTGGACCAGAGGAGCGCTAGGCCCACTCGCACCAGCCTGTGACGGTCAACTGTGTCCGTCTCTCCCAAACCCCACAGTTACTGACGCTGCATGGGTGCCCTGAAGTCACCCGACGGGAATAGTCACTCTATAGAAATCGGCAAACACGCAACTCCGGGGCAGCATTCCTTGGGTGTTAACTAGTTACAAGCATCCCACTGGCCGGGCCCACAAAACAGGTGCCCACGCCTTTGGGGACAGTTAAGTAGACCTAAATGATTAGAGATGACATATGGCAAGGCCAAATCTCTTGTCAGGAATCACTTTAAGAACTAAATGGCACTGTGTTTCCATGACAAAAAGGTCCTTGATAATTGGAAGCCAATTTCTAGGAGAGAAATCTGCAGAATTTGGTGTCTTTCAGTCTTAAAATATGCTCTGAGAGGGAGTAAATCTTGTCCTCGCTGGAAAGCACCACACTACATCCCATGCAGGCTCTCAGTACGAGACAGCTGACCGTCTATGGTCACAAAGCCGTAAGCAGAGCTTTACACGTGGAGAGGGAAGGGGCTCTGGGGGGAGAAAGGTACTGGTTTAAATCCCGGCTCTGTCCCTTTCCGGCTTCAGTCGAACCTTCAGATGATGGCACGCCTCACTGATGTCCTACGGCAACCTCATGAGGGACCCGATGAAGCCACCCCTGAATTCTAGGGCCACAAAATTCTGGGGTAATTAGTTATGTAGCTTATACCATCTATACTTGTGTTAGGTGTCACTGTCCCCACTCCCACTTCAAACCTCAGTTCCCCAGTCCCCCCTCTCAGGAAGCCCTCCTGACCCCTGGGCTGAGGAGCCCCTCTCTGGGCTCTGGGTCCCCACACATCCCCACCCCGCCCTGTAACTGAGCCTGACTTCTGTGCCTCTGCTGTGAACCGTTGTGTCTTTCTCATCGCCGACTCCCCAACTCCCAGAATAGGGCTTGGCCGGGAACACATTCTTGGGGCGTGTGTGTGTGTGTGTGTGTGTGTGTGTATGGAGTGAACAGATGAAGTGCCACAGGCTCGGCCCCCGACGAGTGGCCCTAATGCCCCGCCTTACATCACTGCACAGACCCCAGGACCCAGGGACCTCCGGCTTCTTTCCTTGCCCTCATTTCTTGCAGCCACAGCCTGACTACTACAGTGACTGAGGAGGGGGGGCCCAGGACTTCCATTACCAAAACTGGGAAAGTGCCAGGCAGGCCAGAACGACTTCGCCACCCTACAAACTTGTGGGGGTGCCGATTCGTCATGCAGGTGAAAGGGCTGTGAGAGGGAGCTAGAAAGCTGGTCTCCTGCTTTCACTACCGGACCCCGTGAGGTGAGGACACGTGATCAGCCCGAGGATGAGTTACGGTCCCCGTGGCGTTATGCACCTTACTGGTCTCAGAGGAGGGCTGGGGTGGGAAATCACTCACACAGGGCAGCACAGCTTCTCCTTACGGGACGCCCGTGGAGGTGGAAACCAGTCTTGCTCAATGGGGTTACTGCCAGCTGTGTGTTTGGAGGTATTGCTTATTATGGATTTTGAGAGAAGGATCTGGATAGGGAAGGAGGTCAAAGGGCACCAAGAAGCATCCTTTTGTGGCTCAGGCGAAAACCTTACCCCATCCATCTGCAATCACTTACAGACCTCTGGGCACCCAGAGACCGTGTGACCCGAAACCCACCCAGCTGCAGCACATACCTGATCTTCCACCAGCCTTCCAGGTTTTTCTGAATGACTTCCACCACGGCCCCTCTCTCTAGATTCATTTCATCCTGGTCACGAGCTGTGTATGGGTAGATGACTGTGTACTTCTCCTCTGTGGGAACAAAGGGATGCTGGGTTAAGTCAAGGATGGTGAGAGTCTTGGGATGCTGACGGCCAAGGCTGTGATCCATGAGACGCCTTGCCCATCGGAGGGAAGGATTTCCTCCAGAAATTTCTGGGGACCCTCTAGGCCCTCATTTGGGTCTGGGTGGCCCTATGCAAGCAGGAACAGGATGCAGGACAAAGGTCAGGTCCCAATCCTTCTGAAATCCCTCAGTGTCACACATTCATCCGCGCCCTCCTCAAAGCCGTGCTTCAAAGTCACCTTCCTTGACCTTGCTTTATGCAGTATTCAGACCCATGGCATCCTCATCCCCCTAACCTAGGTTTATTCTGCCCCCTCCCCCACCAGGAATTGCCTTCTAACACAGCATAAAATTTATTTATTGTGTTTTTGTCTGTGTTCCTTGCTAAAACATAAACGCCATGAAGGTAGGGATTTGTGTCTGTCTCGTTCATTCTCCTGCCTCTAGCACTGCGCATGGTCCCGGGAATACTGTGTAACTGTTTAGTAAATTAGTCAATATTTAGTAAATGAAGGGCCGGGCGAGAGCCACCTGGCTCATGCCAGAGGGGGTTAACTCATCTGTGGCTCCTCCACAGTTCTTGCTGGTAGAGGGGTCAGGGGGTCAGGGATGAGCTGAATTTTTGGCAACAAATAGTTTCAGGCTTAAATCACTATCAAGAAGGTGAGAGCTAGCAATTTTCTTACTTCATTCTTCCCTCCCTTCCTCTATTTCTCTCTTCTTTAATTTTTTTTAAAAGATTTTATTTATTTGAGAGAGAGTGAGAGATAATGAACAGGGGGAGGCAGAAGCAGACTCCCTGCTGAGCAGGGAGCCCGACATGGGGCTTGATCCCAGGACTCCGGGATCATGACCTGAGCCGAAGGCAGACGCTTAACAAACTGGGCCACCCCAGGCGCCCCATCTTTCTTTTTTAATTTTTAAAGCAATTTACGTTACCAAGCTGGTGACTGATCTTCGTTTTTCATTAATTATTTTCAAGCTCCTGGATCCAACCATGCCTGAAGCTTCCATTTTATTTTTAACATTTTGGCTTTTTTTTAAAATTGAGATATAACTGACATTTAACACTGTCTCAGTCCTAAGTGTGCCACCTCATGATTTTATATATATACATACACACACACGGTAAAATCACTGCCTGCTTCGATCTTCATTAACATAGCTGGGGTGCCTTCCACCTCACTCTTTCCCCTCTAAGCCACGGGACCGACGCTCAGGCTCTGCTGGGAGACTGCTCATGGTCACACTATGGCAGGGCCCTCCAGAGACCAAGAGAAGAGCTCCCGTGCTCCACGCTGTCAGCAGTCACTGTGAGAATGGATAGTGTCCCAGGGGACCCTGGCGAGGAGAGGGAAGGGCTTTCCTGTTTGGGTTACATTCAGGCCCCAGGGAGTGACGGAGCCAGCTGTGGGCTGGTGCTGACGGCCAGTGTGTTGGGGCCGACTCTCTCTCTTTGGGAAAACACCACGGGCTGTCTGTGGCCTGTCCAACTGGTGTCGAGGGAGGCGGCAGACACCCAGGGAGTTTATTTATTCATTGATCTAGGCCCCTGACCCGCTCTGTGGGGGCTGAGCTGACTCGAGTTACACAGATCCTGTGTATGGCAGTCAGCTGTTTTCCTCACTCATGGTGGCTGCAGGGTGGGGTGTGGGCACTGTGAGGGGTGCACGGGGGGGGGGGGGCATAATTCGAGCCCGCAGATGCATGGAAGTTCTATTTGGTTGGGTGGGAAGGGGTGCTGCCTGGGTCCGAGACCAAATGCAGGCAGTCCTGTGGGCCCTGGACTCCTGTGGGGCCCCATCCTTCAGCTGAATTATACAGGGAGTCTCTGGCACCCAGAGGCTCTCCCCGGGCTCCATGAAACACTCAGCGATCCCTAACAAAGCTTAAGGTGGGAGATCACACGGACTGCTGGCAGGTGCCTGCTGACGCTGCCTGATTCTCATCCATCTGCTCTTCCCCTGGCCACTGTGATGGGTTCTGGGATAGCGTGTGACCCAAGCGGGTCAGTCAGCCCCAGTCCTAGGACTTGTGTTGAGGGAGAAGCACTTCCTTGGATGGCTATCCCTGAACCCCTGAAAGGTGCCCGGAATTGCTGTCATGAGAAAACAGTGTCAGCAAGGCAGAGAGCAGAGCAGAGGTGGGGAGAGTGAGTCCCAGGTCCTGACAATGTTTTCAAGCGCCCAGATCCAGCCATGCCTGAAACTAGTCCTTCCCCAGACTCTTCAGTGATGAGCTAGTGCACTTCCCTTTTTGCTTAAGATAGTTTGACGTGGCTTTCTTTCTCTTATAATGTGTCTGATGAACGAAACCGGTCACTGACTCAGCATTAGAGAGGCCCCGGGCATGATTCTTTCCCCTGGGAAACTTGAGAGCCCCAGGCCAAGGAACACTGCCCAGGCCTACATGCCAGCACACACAGGGTACAGACAAGGTCACTGTTTCTCACATGCAACAGGCACGCACTCCCCGAGCAGGAAGGCACATGCAGATGCAAGGACCCGGCTCCAAACACCGACCAGGGAAGAAAACCCCAAGGTAGGCACCTTGACGCCAGCTGATGGCATACAAGTCCCCCAGAGTCCGGCGGCGGCCCACGGGCCGGGGCAAAGACCAGTACCTCCATGAGACTGGACAGGCAGCATGTGGAGGTGAAGGGCAGAAGGCAGAGGTGAGGACAAAGCACTTCCAGTGCCCGGAGGCGAAGGGGACACCAAGCGCATGTTCCCATTTAGGAGTAATTATTTCTGAGCCTATGCCAAGCCCCACGTGTCTTAAAAGGACCAAGTTATTGAGTATTAGCCTTGGACTTGGGTGTAGAGGCCACCAGTGGACTTAATTCTATTCCTAGTGTGATTTATAAGGAGAAACCCTTGTGTCAGGGGAAAGAAAAATGTACAGACTCAGGAAAATGTGGTATCTCTCCCATCTTCTAGCTGTGTGACCCCAGGCAGGTGTCTCTACCTTTCTGAGCCTGTCTCCTCATCCGTAAAATGGGGTTAATAATCAATCCCTTACAGAGGGATGCCCGTAATGGTCATCATTAACTGTCTAAGGGAGCTAGTTTCCATGCAGTATATCACAACCCCTGAATCTGAATTGATTCTTTTAGTTGGCCAAGTCCCTAGTGCCTGGAGGGACCCCCCAAAACAGAGCAAATCAAGAGACGTGTTGCTCTGGGGGTACTGGCCATAATAAAACTAAATGCAAAACCATTTACACATTTGTTTGTTAACCTTTGAGCACAGAAATATCCCCCTTCTGACACCCTCTTTTCTAAACACAGAAAGTGGTTCTGTCCTTTCCCTGAAACGGTCAGCTAAAAGCCCCAAATGTTCAGCCCTGGGTAAGGCATAGCTGTATATTAACTGTTCCTGGTTATTTATTATTTCAGGTTCTTTGCCGAACGCTTTGCATCTGGAATCTCACTTAATTAACAACAACAACAAAAAAAATCCCATGATATAGACATCATCACCTCCATTTTTACAGGAGGGGGCTAAGGCAGGAGAGGCAGAGCTGCTGGCCCCCTTGGGGTCAGCTGATCCACGTGCAGGTCTGTCTGGCTCTCAAAGCCTTCTGCTTATTAGCTAAGATGAACTTGTCCTCCGGTTTCGGGAATGCTCCTTGTGGGGAAATCGGAGTCAGTTGGGTGGTGGTATTTCTGGCATTGCAGGAACCACCCTTTGGGATACTTGGAGGCTAAGTTCTCCTGGTAACAGAAGTGTGGGTGGGTAAGTGGAGAAGGTCGGCCCTAATCCTGACGCCCAGTCCGGTCGCTGAGAAAGCACAGATGTTTCTAGGAAGCTTCAGATGTCTCGCAAATGAGCTGGACGGAGCCCCAGCATCCTGGCCATCAGAAGAGCTCTAGGGAGGAATGGCGAGGTGCTGACAGTGATCAGGCTGGGGCCCCACTGGGGTTCCACGGAAGTGTTAGGGTCCCAGCTCTGGCCAGGCTCACCTGGGTTGGCCCCCAAAAGCCCCTAAGAAAGGGCAGGCTTGCCGTCAGCCCCAAGCCCATGGCCTGGCTTCAGGCCAGCGAGCCACTGAGACTTGGGGACAGAGGCTGAAGGGCAGGGAGAGGCTGGGTAAGGAGGTCCCCACGTCGGTGATGACCAGCACAGGTCTCTGGCAAGCGCAAGGCTCCAGCTCCTTCCTACCTTCTTCGGGCTGTAGGGAAAACTCATCCTGTATACCGTCCTGCCCCTCCAGGCAGGTCGCGGGGACCCAGCCTTGCTCCTCGGCAGTGCTGACAAACCACCAACCTGGGAAAACGAGAGTGCAGACTGAGGTTAGTTGGGTCGGGTGTGAAGCCTGGGGATCAGGATACGGTAACACGTTCAGCCACTGCACGAATCAATGCTCGGGGTAGGGCGAAAAAGGCACCATGACCTCTCCCCGTTTTAGCTGCTTGCTAACTGCTCAGGATGGCCTAATGAGAAACCGCTCCTGAGTCTGGGACAGGGGATAGAAAGGTCGTCCCGAGTGACCAGAGTAAAGAATGTGGCTATCTGCACTAAGGTATGCAAGGCACTCACCACTTCGCTTGCACTATTTTATCTGAACTTCCCATTATCAGCCCCATGGCGCAGATGAGGAAACCGAGGCTCTAAGAAGTGAGTGGACTTGTCCAAGTTCCCACGGCTTAGGCAAGAGCTGCTAGGTGCACCCAGGGCAGTCTGATGTCTGAAGCCACCGTTCTAATGACTTAGCCGAGACACTGATCTTGCATTTGCTCGTGGCAGGGTTGAGCTGGCTGCAATGTTACCGCCTGAGAGGCCTCTCACCCAGACCGCCAGGCCCTCCTTCTTTAGAGAAAGAGCTCGTACCCTGTGGTAGGCAGAATCATGACTTGCCAAAGATGTCCCTGTCCTAATCCTCGGAACCTGTGACTATGGTAAATTCCGTGGCACAGAGGAATTAAGGTTGCAGGCGGTGGGATTAAGGTGGCAAAGCGGCCAAGCTAAAATAGGGGGACTATCTGGGATGATCTGGGTGGGCCCCGTGGAATTAGGGAGGGCAGAAGAAGAGTCCGGGGAGACGTGGCTGTGGAGGAAAGAGAAGAGAGGTGCAGCGTGGCCGGCTCTGAAGACAGAGGCAGGGACCATGAGCCAAGGGATGGGGTGGCCTCTAGAAACTGGAAAAGGCAAAGAAGCAGATCCTATCCAGAACCTGCAGATGGGAACTCGGCCTTGCCAATGCCTTGATGTTAGCCCAGTGGGGCCCATTTTGGACTTTCGAACTATAGAACTTATAGGATAATTAATGTTGTTTGAAGCCACTAAGTTTGTGGTAATTGGTTGCAATGGTAAATTACCACATGGTCCAACGGGCTCTGCATGATATCAATGGAAAAACAGGATCTGGGGGCACCTGGGTGGCTCAGTCGGTTAGGCATCCGACTCTTGGTTTTGGCTTGGATCATGATCTCAGGGTCCTGGGATTGCATCCCATGTTGGGATCCACACTCAGTGAGGAGTCTGCTCGAGATTCTCTCTCTCCTCCCTCTGTCTCTCACCCAGCTCACATGCATGCTCTCTCTCTCTCTCTAATAAATAAATCTTAAAAAAAAAAGAGAAAAATAGGATCTGCACCTCCAAGCCCTGGGACACCCGAAAAAAGAAGAGAAGGAAGGGGCAGACTACTGGGCAGACTTCCTGGTCTTACAGGGAGGTCTTTGCTTTTGACCTCCCTGAAGCAGAAGTCAGCTGCTTTACTCACCTAGACACTCCTTTTAAAATACAAGTTCAGGGAGCGTGCCTGGGGTGGCTCAGTGGGTTAAGCGTCTGACTGTCGGTTTCAGCTCAGGTTGTGATCTCAGGATCGTGGGATCGAGCCCTGCATTGGGCTCCCTGCTCAGCAGGGAGTCTGCTTGGGATTCTCTCTCTGCTTCTGCCCCCATCCCCCACTCTCTCTCTTTCGAATAAATAAATCTTAAAAAAGTAAAATAAAATACAAGTTTTGGTGACCGGGCACTGTGTGCGCGTGTGTGAGTCAGTGAACAGGGTGGACAAATCTGTGTAAATCCAGAAATGAGAAGGTAGGTCGTATGCCTTCCTAAGAACTCCTCTTTGTAGCTAGTTGTGTGGGGGTTAAGCAAACTGTCACCATACAACAACAACGACAGCGGTGTGTGCCAGACTGGGTGGGTGCCTCACCTCTACTACTGGCCCGCTGGATCCTCCCACGAGCCCTGGGAGCGGCAGGGGACCGCCCCATTCTATAGATGAGGAAGCCGAGGCTCAGAAAGAGGCAGGGACTTGATCAAGGTCACAAAGAAAGTGGCAGAGCCGGGATTCAGTCCGAGGCTGTCTTAGCCTCCAAGGCTTAGCTCTCAGCCACCCGCACACTAACGCCTCGGCGCTGCCGGGGGGAGAGTCAATTGCCACGGCCAGTTCAGAGGCAGATCATTTGGCAGTATCTTAAAATTCAAAATATGTGTGCCTGGATATACTGTTCATGCTAGAGAAAAATATGATTTATTTGGATCAAAGCGTATGCAGACATTGAAGGAATGAGAGCTAAATGTTGACCAAAAAGCAACGTTGCAGATCGAAATGATCAAAATGTACAGAATGATACCACTGGGGTTAAAAAAAACTACAGAACTGTATCAATACACGCAAAATATCGTGTGTGCATATGGTTATATATCTCTGTGTGGGCACACACGTGCACACATGTAGACAGGCCACATATAAACACAAACACGTGTATACATGCATATGGATGAAGACACATATACGTGTCTACATTATCAAGAAGATCCACGATAAACTGATAGAAGGTCTATCTGGGGTTTGGAAAGGGGACTAAGGTTGAAGCTAGTGGAAAAAACAGATTTTAACTTTATCGTTAATGTTTTTTTAAATTTAATTTTTTAAAAAAGATTTTAGTTATTTATTTGAGAGGGTGCAAGCTGGAGAGAGAGGCAGAGGGAGCGGGAGAAGCAGACTCCCTGCTGAGCAGGGAGCTGGATGCGGGGCTCGATCCCAGGACCCTGGAATCATGAACTGAGCCAAAGGCAAACTCTTAACCGACTGAGCCACCCAGGCACCCCTATCATTAATGTTTTAAGAAAAATGTGCCTACATATTACTTGGGTCAGTAAAATATAATTAAAAATAAATGTTGCCAGTTTGTTGACCACTGGAAGATGTGACCTCCTGCTGGCTCCCTTTCCCCCACTGCCTCTGGACATACCAGCCTTATCCTCAACACCCCATCCTGGCTCCTAACCTTCTCCCGGCAATGTATTCTTCCCGACTTCAGGCACACGTGCTCAGGGGGGTGGGGGTGCCTTCCTTACTAGTCCCTGCGGGGCACCCTAGCCACACCCATAATCTGCACACACTCATTCCCAAGAATTAGATCATCTGCATATACTTATTCCCAGGAATTAGAGAGTCACATGGCCTTGGAGCCAGCGGGACCTGGTTTGGAATTCCAGCTCAGTAACTTGTCACGGATCTTGGGTGAGTGAGCACGGGACTTGGGAGTCTTGTTTCTTCAGCTGTGATGCGGGGATGGCAGTTGCTACATTAATTAAAGACTTCGGTTGGCTAGTGTTGATCTCGTAACTAATGGTAAAATGATCCAGATGCTGATGCAAACTACTAGCCACTGGGATGTCACGGAGATTGGCCTGCTAATGATATTATTAGGCAATGTCACATTTTAGGCACAACAAAGCCAGTGGGTTTATGCCACTTTTTCCTGGAGAGAATCTGCTCATCCCCTACTCCTTGCTCTCTGCCTTCAGTGGTGCCAATGGCTGCTTTGTGGCTGAGGAAGGCAAGAAGAAAGGAAGCCCATATTCTTGAGTACCTACTGTGTGCTGGGCCTAGGTGTAGGCACACTCAAGCATCTCATTTAATCCTTGTAATAGCTCTTTGAAGTAAAAGCTTTTGCTATTTCTTTTAAAGATTTATTTATTTATTTTTGAGGGAGGAGGGTGGAGGGGCAGAGGGAGAGAGAGATACAGTCCCAAGCAGACTCCAGGCTAAGCATGGAGCCCGACACAGGGCTTGATCCCATGACCCCTGAGATTGTTAACTGAGCCGAAACTGGAGAGTCAGACCCTCAACTGACTGCGCCACCCAGATGCCTTGAAGCTTCTTCCATTTTGCGTACGAGAGAATTGATGGTCAGAGAGAAGCAGCAAGCTAGACTGCTGTGAAATGCAGAGTTCGGACGGAAACACAGGCTAAGTGTCCGATCATACCACCTTCCGTCCCAGACCTGGCTGGTGTACGTGACCAGGGGTCCCTGTGATGACAGGTGGGCCGAGGAGACAGGTGGTGTGTTCGTCCCACCAGAGCCCCCAACTGACGGAGGCTTCAGGGCTCCATCCAGGGGAATGCTGGACTCCATGTCACCACAAGACACGTTCATACAACGCGACCCTCAGAATAAAGCCGTAACAATCGAGCCCGCAGGATGCTGGTGAGTTGTGACCAAGTGATATTTGAGCACTGTGATCCGACAGGGGTAGCTTTCTGACAGGGTGCCCGCTGGATCTGTGGAAACTGCCCAGCTCGAATCGGCCACTGCAGTTTCTGTGTTTCCAAATCTCTCCTGTCCTAGGGGCTTGGTGACCGTGTAGGGCAGGGAGGGAGGTGGCTTGGTTCCCCTACCTGACTCGTTCTTCTCGATGATGTCCACCACTTGCCCCACGCTGAGGCTGATCTCTGAGCTCTCTTGCTTCTGGTAGTCAGCCACCACCACATACTGCTCCAGGACCATGGGGTCCACCGAGGTCAGGTCACCCCCTGTGGATACAAAACCTTATCAGAGGTCACCTCTAGCCACCACCCACGCATGAAGGAGCAGGAGCGGGGGGCGGGGGGAGTAGGGTGGGTCAGGAGAACATTTCAAAGACAGAAAGAGCTATTGTAGGACTTATCTCAAAGGTCCCCTCATCTATTCATTCTTTCCTTAATTTGCTCATGCAGCCGCCAAAATTGACCAAGTGCCTATTCAATGCAGACACTGTGCAAGTTACTGGGGTTTCAGAGTCGGTCAAGAATATGGTACCTGCCCTGAAGCAGCCAACGGCCTAGTGGGAAAGTGCTTTCCCTCGTATGATCTTTCTTTCCATCCATTTATCTCTCTGCCATTACTCATCCACCCATCATCCATCCAACCAGACATCCACCCATCCCAAATCACTCATCTATGAATTCAGGATGCCACCAGTGATGTTCCAGACGCTCTATTAGATGCTGGGGGGACTAAAGTGAATGAAACAGATCTGACTCCCAGGCTCAAGTAACTTCATCTAGTTGGAGAAACAGACACATGAACAGATCTATATAATTATAAGTATACAGGATAATGTAAGTATTAGTTTTTAATAGCTGCATTGCTGGAGACAACCAGGATGCTGGACCAAGAACGATCAGGAAAGGGGATGCCATGTTCAATGGGGTGGTCAGCAAGACCTTGCTAAGGAGAGGACATGAATAGAAGACATGAAAGAATGGGGAAAGAATGATGCAGGCAGAGTCTCGGATAGGAAGGGGCCCGGGAGGAGGCCAGGGGGCTGAAGCGAGCGAGGAGAGCAGTCCTGTGTGAGGACACACAGGCAGGCGTGGGTCAGAACAGGCAGGTAAGAAGCTTGGATTTTTTTTTAACCCTCAAGTAGAAAGCCACTAAAGGGTGTTAAGAAGGGAATGACAAGTACAGATTTACATCTTCAGAAAGATAATTCTGGCTGCCACATGGAGCGTGGATTAGAGTCTGGCAAGAGAGAAAGCGGGAGACCAGACGGAGGTCATGGGGTTGTCACGTAGAAGACGATGGTGGCTTTGGACCAGGGCAGTGGCAGTGGGAAGGGACGGGCATGGACAGGTGCTCCAGGAGAGGCTGTTTCCACAGGATGCGGCGTGGATGGTGCCCTCTGGAGGTGTGTGGTCCCGGTGAAATACCAAGACATATCTGATTAATAAAGGAAGATATCCTACAACATGGGTGATGTAAAGGGACATCTGAGTTCAGAGACTCCGAAGAGAAGGGAACAGCCCTTTGAGAGCAGCAGACTGAAGGGGGTGGGAAGGCAGACATTTGTGGCCACAGGGCCTTGGTTTTGTGCAAGTCCTGATTCACAGTATTCCCTCCTATTGTTTACAGAAACAACTGCAATATCCAGGAAATCCCACATTTCTGTGTCCAAACACACCCAGAAATGGAGTGGGGTGCAAGGCCCAGCTCACTCTGAGCCGATTTTGTGCGTCCCTTCCCAGCTCTGTCAGGTGACGCCTCGCTGGTGGCTTGAAATTGGCCACGGTGGGAGTATTTACACCATGAATATTGGCAAATGCTACAAAACGGGGCTCTCGGTCAGAAAGCTGGTTATGAAGTTATTCACCAGCACGTCAGTACACTCCAGCCTCTAGCATCCAGAAGCAGCACAAAAGGCCTTTGTTAGAACCATGTGCTCTGAATCTCTGATGTGGAAAGCCAGAATAGGGCATTGTAGCAGGGTGAAGTGTCGCCGCTTCTTGGCTCTTCCTTGCTGAGTGTCATGGAGCGAAACAGCAGCCGGGGAGGGTCCCAGGGCCACCCTGGGTGCAGAAAGCATGGGAACAAAGAAAGAGAGCAGAGAGAGAGGTGGAGATGTAGACCGAAGGTTCGGGAGCAAGTGGAGAGAGAAGGAGCCTTGTATGAATGCCCATCATACATCACTACACATCATACGTAAACTATGTCAACACAACCACCCTGGAAGGCGGGTACAGCCACCTCCCTTTTATAGACGAGAAAAGAGAGGCTCCGAGACACCAAGTGGCTTGCCTCGGGTCCCACAGCTGGATGGTGACAGAGCCGGATTTGAATCAGGTCCACCCAACTCAGAGGCTCTCCAGTGTGGTAGGGGTGCGGTGCGGGCAGGTGAGGAAAGAAAAGATGCTAGGGAAGGAAGGGTGTTCTGAGGTCTGCTTTCTTTCCTTCCCTATGGGTCCCCATGACCCCTTCTCCCCCCAGGACCAATCAGGCTGGGTCTGATTTTCTTGTATCTCTCTGGGCTATCTTCTCTCCTCCTCCAAGGTCAGGCTGCAGGGCTGACACCCTCCCGGCCTCCAGCACGACAGGGCACCCCAGCCAACCCAGCCACCTGAGCCTTTTGGTAGTAGCCTTCGAGCAGGCTGGTTACGGCCCCTCCCACTGCCCCCAGGAGATTGGAAGCTCCTGACAGCAGAAGTCTCGGCGGTGTCCTGGACTACCAGGTACTGTGCCCAGAAGTCCTATCCCGTTAGGGGGTGGAGACAGATGCTGGCTTGCTGGAGGCTCCCAGCCACTGCAAGTTGGGGACAATTGCCCCAGGGGATGCAACAGGTGGAGACCAGAGTCTATGGCTTTTGTCCCCGGATACAGCCTGCCTTTGGGATCAACCCCAGGAATGCAGCTACCCTTTTGATCTGGTGCTCAGGTGGGCTGTATCCAGGCAACTGTGCTTTCCCGGCTCTCGACCTGACAGAAAAAACCTGACAGAAAAAACCGGAGAGACAGGAGAAAAGCAGCCACCACCCAGTCAGGTTGGAACCTGTGCCCACTGCCCAGGTGCCTAAGTCTTCCCCGCAGGAGGTCCGGGGGCTGGTGGGGTCAGGGAGTGGCTGTGCTCCTGCCTGAGGGTTCTCTGCTGCCACCTGGAGGCAGGTCTGGATTCTTTCTCATCCAGCCACAGGTTTGATGCGACTGGACCTTCTTTTTAGCACCCTGACTTGACTCGAATCCTCACAGAGCCCCATGCTCTGCACCAGAGTCTGAGTGAGAATTCTTTGGGATGTTGCGGGGGTGGAGGGAGGGGAACGACGCGTGTAACTGGTCTCTATCATGCCCCTGTTTCTGACCTCCTTATTGTAGAGTCCTTGCTCTAAAAATGCTACTCTGATTATGCTGCTCACTGCTCAGCACCTGCTATGGCTCCCCATTGCCCTCAGGTTCTCTACAATCAACTCTGCTGGCCTTTATGGCCTTGTCTTTTGGCTACCTTATCCCTGGTGTACCTATAAACCGGAAAGCATGAAGGTGTCTTTGCATAGGCTGTCTTCTCCGCTCGGGATGCTTTCTCCTCTCCCCTGCATTTGCATGGGAACCACCTGTTTTTTTGTTTTTTTTTTTTTTAAGATTTTATTTATTTATTTGACAGAGAGAGAGAGAGAGATCACAAGTAGGCAGAGAGGCAGGTAGAGAGAGAGGGGGAAGCAGGCTCCCCGGCTAAGCAGAGAGCCCAATGCGGGGCTCGATCCCAGGACCCTGAGATCATGACCTGAGCCGAAGGCAGAGGCTTTAACCCACTGAGCCACCCAGGCGCCCCTGGAACCACCCATTCTTAGCCTCCTAACTGGTCTCCTGCCCCAGCCTTGACCACTATCTGTTCCTGACACAGCAGCTACAGCAATCCTTTGAAAAGATGTGTTAGATCACGTTCCTCAAAGCTCACAACCCTGCAATGGCCTCCACCTCACTCAGGAAAAGCCCAGTGAGTGGCCTACAGGGTCCTGCCCAATCCCTCTGATCATTTCTTTTCCATGCTCCCCAATGTGACACAGGTAATTGCATGGTTTAGATTCCTGCTCAAGTGGCATCTCATCAATGAGACCTTCTCTGATCACCTTGCACTGCCTCACCTAGTTTTTATTTTTTAAGATTCACATATGTTTAACGTATAAGGCAAGGAAAGGACAGTCCCGAATTCAAGGGTGATATTTTGTACAATTCATATGGTGGGGCTGAGTGCCTCACCTAGTTTTATTTCAATACAGTGTTTAAAAAAAATAATAGATTCTGTGTATTTACTCGTTTCCTTGCTGTCTGTTTTTCCACTCTAGAACATAAGATCCATGAGTGTAGGGACTCAGTCTCCTGTTTACTGTTGGATTCCCTGTCTAAAGGCACACAGGCCCATGGTCTGCTTCCGTGCAAGGGGAATGAGGAAAGATTTTTTTTTTTTAAGTAGGCTCCACGCCCAGTGTGGAGCCCAATGTGGGACTTGAACTCATGACCCTGAGATTAAGAGTTGGATGCCTAACTGAGCCATCCAGGCACTACAGGAAACCTTCTGTATTTTTAAAGGGTTGTAAAGGAGAATGAGAGAAAGAGGAAAAATTATTATTATTGACAGGGCCTGCAAACCCTGAAATATTTACTATCTGGCCCACTAGAGAAAAAGTTTGCCAACCACTGGCCTAGAATGTGGATGGCACCTACGGCTCAATAATATCTGAAGAAAAAAAAAAAGAATATTCTAATATTCATGGGCAACAGAAGATGACTCCTTCTTGCCTCTAAGCAGGGACAGAGCTTTGATGGAGTCAGGGTCCAGTTAGGTCTGGTTACTCAGTCCAGAAAGCTCACTGTTGCCACCCAGTCTGAACAACTGATGGTGGTACATTTGTATCACATCCAGTTCTCAGGATTCTGATCAATGGACTGATCTATTCATTTCCGCACCAACTCTCCCAACCAGGCTGCCAAGGGGATGTGGGAGAATGAAGAGCAGTGACAGAATCACAAAATCATAGGACTCACTGCAAACGAGACACCAATCCAGGCAAATGCGGAGGTCAGGGAGCAAGGTTTAGGACTCTGGGCCGGCAGGAGCAGATCTGCTACTGAGCACGGGGCTCTGGCTGGCCCTTCCTCCAAGACTCACTAGGGGCCACGTCTGTGTCTGACCTCTCCTTCTTGTTCTTCTAGGGCAGCAGCTTTTATATTGGAGTTCCTGCCGTTAAGTGGTTTGGAAGAGAGTGCTTGGGGATGCTTTTCCAGCACCAGTTTTTCTGCCTTCATTTTACTCAGAGCCCTCAGTTTATGAAAACGTCATTAGTTTGATCCACCAGGATTCTCAAACTACACTTAAGGCGAATTAGGCGCTAGGTGGAGACACCTACTGGTGGACCGTGATATTGCGCCCAAGCTCTACAATGCATAGTAACAGCAATGCTTAGAAGCTGACGCAGGTAGCTAACAAAGTACTAGGAGCTGCAAGCTTGAAATCTAAGTATTCCTCTGTAAGGAACGTCACTCTTGTGGTCCAGCAGGAATGACAGAACGAATAGGTCAGCAGAGAGGTTTGACAGTGGAAGGGTGATTTCGATACTGAGGAGGTGCTATAAAATATTCAAGAGGTACAGTGCCCGACATACCATAGAATTTTCTAACTGGAAAACTTTGATTCATGGTGACACGCCTTGAATTTTAAAGATAACTGCCAGGGCGCCTGGGTGGCTCAGTCGTTAAGCGTCTGCCTTTGGCTCAGGTCATGATCCTGGAGTCCTGGGATCGAGCCCCACATCGGGCTCCTTGCTCGACTGGAAGCCTGCTTTTTTTTCTCCTCTCCCACTCCCCCTGCTTGTGTTCCCTCTCTCGCTGTGTCTCTCTCTGCCAAATAAATGAAATCTTTAAAAAAAAAAATAAAGATAACTTCCATGGACTGCATTCGTCCCTCCGAAACTCATGTGGAAGGCTTAAATCTCATAGGATGGCATTTGGAGGTGGGCCTCTGGGAGGTCATTAGGTTCAGAGGTTAGGAGGGTGGGACCTCCATGATGGGGGCAGTGCCCTTACTAGAAGAGACACCAGAGAGCTTGTTCTTGCTCTCTCTCTGCCATGGGAGGACACAGCGAGAAGGCAGCAGTCTAAAAGCCAGGAAGAGGGCTCTTGCCAGAACCGGATGGTGTTGGCCCCTTGATCTCAGACTTCCATGCTCCGTACTTGTGACAAAATAAGTTTCTGCTGTTTAAGCCATTCAGTCAATAGTATTTTCCTTATGGCAGCCCAAGCCAATACAGTGAGTAATGGTAAAGTGGGATTTTCTTTCCAGAAATTCACTACACTGCCAGTCTTGCTGAAAGAGCCAGTAAATCAGAGAATACTGAAATAAGGGTAGAAAAATCAAGAAGAAAGATGCTCTTTAAGTAATCAGATGATCTCTTAAATTTGGTGGATTTTTGCCTGCTGGATGAGCAGAAGTTGAGCCCACAGTAGCCAAAGCCTGCAGGAGCCAGCCAGCCGGCCATGACTGGCAAATTCTGGAAACAGATGAGCTTTCTCCAGTTTGGAGTTCAGGCACAGAAATCTCAGGGTTTGGGCTGTCAATCTGAAATCCCTTTCACAGTCAATCAAGAAAGGTAGTTCTAACATAAAGGAAGTATTCAAAGGTCAGATAAGAAAATAAGGCTAATCCCAGCATGGGTCTTCAGCCTAAATGAAGAAAGATGCTATTTTCCATCCAGCGGAACTATAAATAGATCCATCCCCCATCATTGCAGGTGAATGATGTAATAGTCGTCACCACAAATTAGAGCCTCTTCTCTTTTCCAGACCAGTCCCCTCATCAAGCCTGTTCTGACCGGACACTTTGGTTTTTGCAAACCGGAGCTGTCTCTTTCTTCTCCTCCTTTAGCCGTTCCCTCCAGGAATGTCTCTGCACACTCAAAGCCAGAAACTCTGTGACCAGCCCCAGAGTGGCTGTTCCTCTTCTCTCTGTTCTTTTCTAAGAAACATATCATTATGCCCAGAGCTCGAGGACCATTTGCAGCTCTAACAGGATGCCTGGCTCCGGTCAGTACCTATTAAACCCAAAAGTAGAGCTATAAACAGACTGGCTGGGGAAAGGCGGGCGTTCGTTCCAGACGCCAGGCCTTGTGGGAAAGAGACCCAGCTCCTCTCCACTCTTCCTTGCAAGAACGGCCTGAGCCCTGTAAAGCTGACCACAGGCCTTGTACCCAGGGGGCAGTAAAGGGACAGAGCCATTGCATTTGGACAGGGACACCCATGTGCTTTGAATTAATGGTGGCAATATAGAGACAGCAGTAAACATGTAGCACTGAAAATATGCCAGGCATTGTTCTAAGTACTTTATACATATTACTGTAAATCCTATGATAATCTGCCAGGATAGGTGACTATTATTAGCCCCATTTTACAGATGAGGGAACTGAGGGCCATGAGAGGAGGCATCGTTTTTCACGTTCAGGATCTCCACTTGGCCCCTCTCTCCCTACATCATTATGAATGCCCTCATTCTTCCTGGAGTCCTAGATGCATAAAAGAACTTAGACTTCTGGAAGCTCTGAAGACCCAGCTGGCTCCAGGTATGGGGGTCATGGGCAGGGGACTTTGGACTTTGCAGATATGGGGGTGGGACAGATAATCCTGGGTCGCTGGAAGAAAAGGTCAGACTGTTGTGAATCTAAAGTTATCAACCCCAGGCCTGCAAGGACTGAGTCATTCCTTTGTGCACACCTGATTCTCCACCTTCTTTCTCTAGAGAGAAGAGCTGTGCCTTCCAGGGAGGAGAAGGGAAGCTGGGAAGGGAGGGAACTGATGCTCGGGAGAAGGGAGTGAGCATGAGAGGTGCCGGAAAGAGTGGCCGGAACTCCCAGAACAGTGTCTGCCTAACAGAAGCACAGAGGCTGGGCTGCCAGCCTGTGTGCCTCTCAACCCCCAACCACCCTTCTCTCTGTGCAAAGCTCCCGCTCACTCTGCAAGACCCAGCGTCCCTTCTTTTCTGACCCCTTCCAAACCTGGGAAGAATGCTCTCAGCTGTGAGGCACCACATTCCTCTGCCAGAGGCAGAGGAAAGGTATTTAACCCCCTCCTGCTGGTCAGGCGGTGTCAGGCTCCCCTACTCCTCTGAGTAGGGAGGAGCTTTCCCTACTCCTCAGGGAAAGACAGCAGGTCTTATCCAATCTGTAACTTTTTGGTATAGGATGTAGCAACCTCCAATTCTTTTTTTTTTTTTTTTGGAAATAGGGTGGAGTATCAACCAATCAATCAAGCATCCATCCATCCACCCACCCACCCAGTCACATGCTGTACCCCTTGGGCAGTGCCCAGGGCCTGGCGATCACAGGTGCTCAGCAGGGGTATGTTGAACACTGAATGAATGAAAATGGAAAATATTCTTACCAGATTTCTTCTTCCCAACATGCTCCCTGCACAGGAAAGAAGGGGGTGGGGGAGAGTAAAGAGTTAGTACTGCTACACAGCGACAGGAGTCACTCCATTAGGAAACAGAGATTCCCCATCCCACAACGTCGCCAGTGAACACAATCAGAGGCAGCCCCAGGGACCCAGACTCTTTGAAAAAGAAAGAATTTCTCTTAATTTTCTCCCTTTGCCCTGTAAGTGCTCTGGCGCCCTGGAGACCAGCCTCTCTACTCTATTTGCAGAGTAGGGGGCCCTAGGGAGGGGCTGATGTGGGGGCATGCAGTATGAAAACAACCTTAGGCCCCATGTGGCATGGAGCCAGATGCCCACCTCGCCGGGCACAGCAGAGGCCCGGCCCCACTTCTCAGGGCTGTCCCGAGCTGTACTCGTGGAGCAGAAAGCTCTGGGGGGTACATGGTAAGCAGAACGCAAGAAAACTGGGTAGAAGTCCGGAGATTAGTGAATAAAACACCTCTCTCTTACGGTGACATAGAGACCACTGCTGTGGGCTAGAATTCATACAGAATAATGAGTAAGGACTCCCTCGTGTTTGTCAACCACACTGGAGTTTATACATGCAACTGCATTACCGATACAATATTACAGATCAAGGATTACAAAATATTTAGGTAATCCCATTAGCAAAAAGGTTTTCTATATTATAAAGGGAAACGGGAGGCAACAGGATGGTTGGGTTGAGACAGATGTCGTGGTAACAGTAACAGTAGCTAATAATTACTAAACGTTATTACCCCGTGCCCGTATCCTGCTAGGTCCTTTTAGTTCACTCACTTAATAGTAATAAGTGATAATAACCCTTGGAAATAAGTACTCTTTTAACGCCCATTTTCTAGATGAGGAAAATGAGGCCCAGAAAGGTTAGGTAACCTGCCTAAGGCCACACAGCTAGCAAGTAGCAAGCTGAACCCAGATCTAACTAATTTTTTAAAAATCGAGCTATAATTCACACACTATAAAATTCATTCTTCTGAAGTATAGAGTTCACTGGTTTTTAGCATCTTCACAAGGTCATGTAATCATCACCATCGTCTAATTCCAAAAAAATATTCATCATTCCAAAGAGAAACCCTGGACTTACAAGCAAATACTAATTTGTGCTTGCTGTCTCTAGTGATTTGTCTATTCTGGACATTTTCTATGAATGGGATCATAGAGTATGAGGCTTTTTGTGACTGGCTTCTTTCAGGCGGCATGCTTTCAAGGGCCGTGCGCCTTGTACCGCGGATGAGTATTTTATTCCTTCTTACGGCCGAATAAAATCCCGTTGTGTGGGTAAACCACTCTTTGCTGATGTGTTCATCAGATGACACATTTTGGCTCTTACGAATCATGCTTCTCTGAACATTTGTACCCAGCTTTCTGTGTGGACGTATATTTTTATTTCTCTTGGTTCTACACTGGAATGGAATGCCAGGTCACATGGTAATTCTAGGTTTTGCCGTTTCAGGAACTGCCAGGCTGTCCCCCAAGGCAGCCCCCCATCGTATAGCCCGCCCGCAGTGCACGCGGATACGTTTCTTCACGTCTTTGACAACATTCGCTGCTATCTGCTTTCAGTTCTAGCCATTCTAGCAGCTCTGGTTTAGATTCGCATTTCCTGATGGCTAAGGATGCTGACCCGCTTCTTCTCTTCTCTACTTATTGGCCATTTGTGTATCTTCTTGGGAGAAACGTCAAATTCAGTCTGGTTTTCAAGTCTGGCTTTTTCACCACCAGGTGATGACCCTGTCCCTGTCATCGCGGGCATCGTGGGAGAGGGTGAGGGGGCTAAGCCAATCCCCTGAGCCAGGGGCTGCAGTCCCGGGCACCTGGGAGGAGCGGCAGGGCCTGGCCCCGGTGCCGGGCTGCGCTGCTCGGGTCGTGCTGTCCCCAGGCCACGCGCATTACCTCTGTGAAGCTAAACTTCGTCGCCCCTGTGCAGGGGAGGGTGAGAGCAACAGCGGAATCACCTAGCTCACGTTTACTGGCACTTGCTGGATACAGGGTGCTGGTCAGAGTGCTGTATCTGGACCCACCCGATGAACCTTCACAATAATCCTTGAGGGTTACTCCATTTCACAGATGGAGACACGGAGGCCCAGAGAGGTGAAGCACCCCCCCCCCAACATCAGAGCCCAGGAAACCCAGCTGGGCCCACAGTCCTGACCTAGCGACCAGCTCCAAGACACAGCCACAGAGGTCTCCGAAGGCTGCCTCTGTGTAAAGTTCCACCTGCCTGAGTTGCCATCAAGGCCTGTGACCTGAGCCATGGTCTGGGCTCCTTGAAGTCCTGGGTTCCCGCCTGAAGCTTGTCCTGCTGTCCTGGCCGGAGCCAAGAGTCAGGGGCAGCAGGGGGCTCCCGGGTTCAAGCAGCGGCAGCACGTGTGGGCTCGCACAGACACATTATGTATGTATCTGTATGACATGCTTGGGGTGGTCCCAAGTTTTCCTATGCATGGCAGCAAAAGCCCTTCCTTTAACAGCACCACGTGGAATCCATCT
>CM052895.1:79281603-79321822 GCA_028534135.1 Potos flavus | reverse complement strand
AGTCACAGATCTGCTGTGCTACAGCGAGGGTACTGCTTCATGATTTGGGTAGACGTTAGAAGTTCCCAGGTTACTGAGGGGTTGAAACATCGGGCATCTGTCACTGCCCCAGTCCATATTAATTTGCCTCCCTAGCTCATCAGTTAAAGGAGCCTCAGTTGTCTGCCAGCCGGTTGGATAAGGAGCGGGTGGAGGGCACAAAGGGGACTAGGCATTCGTTGTGCCCGTTCAGCTCCCAGCAGGTATCCATTCAGTGATTCAACGGACACGATCTCTGTGCCCAGCACTGCGCTGATCTCTATGTCCACTACGAGAGAAGGATGGACGCACCCTCATCCTGAAAGGATATGAAACTAAGATGACGCTCCGTCATGAATAAAGAGCTCAGTGTAACAGATCTTTATTTTAACCCCCTCTGGTCCAGGTCCCGAGGATGCAGATCGCAGGGCAGGAGAGCCGCATCATGCACACAGTCTCTCACAAACTTCTGTGCATGGAGTGCGCCTGTGCACATGCGTGACTATAAACAGCGCAGGCAATTCTGCCGGCCATTTCAGCCCACCAGGGCATGTTCCAGAGGGAGGCAGGACTCTGCTCCTCTCCACAGAGGCCTCCGTTCCTGGGAGCCTCTCACAGGCCTCCTGCAAGTGCTGAGTGAGTTGGGAGTGGAGAAAACCACGTCCTCTATTTTCTATGTAACAAGCCCCGAAAAGCTCACCTCCCATTCATCCCCTGCAAAGTGATACTCCATCCCGGCTACTGGGCTGGGATGGACTAACGGAGAGACAGATGGTGGTCTCCAATGGTAACTTCCTCTGGGCTTCAGGAGAATTTTGATTTATTTTTCTGATTTTTGAAAAGTTTTCCATGGTAAAAATCACATAAAATTTGCCACCTTGATCTTTTTTTTTTTTTTTTTTTTTTTTTTTTTTTAAGTAGGCTCCACACCCCACGTGGGGCTCAAACCCATGACCTGGAGACCAAGAGTCCTATGCTCTACTGACTGCGCCAGGTAGATGCCCCATCCCCTTAAGCACACGGTTCAGTGGCATTAAGTACATTTGCCTGGTTATGCAACTATCCCCACCTTCCATCCCCAGAATGCTTTCTATTTTGCAGAACTGAAGTCCTATACCTATTAAATAGTTCCCCCTTCCTCCAGCTCCTGGCACCCATTCTACTCTCTGTCTGTATGAATTTGACTACCCTAAGCGCCTCGTGTAAGTGGTATCATACAATATTTGTCCTTTTGTGCCGGGCTGCTTTTATTTAACTAACGGCCTCAAGGTTCATCTGTGTTGTAGCATGTGCTGGACTTTCCTTCCTTTTCAAGGCTGAATAATATTCCACCATATGGATAGGCCATGTTCTGTTTATTCATTCACCCACTGATGGTCACCTGGGTAGCTGACCCTATGTAGCCTTTGAGTCCGGCTCAGACTTTCAGCCAAATCCCAGGTTCCAGCTGTCTCAGATCTAAAGCGGAAGAAGATAAGAGGCGGGTGGACACGTTTTAGTAGGGGGATTTCCCTAGCCACTGTCTAAGCTCTACCTTCTGCGGTGAAGGGCCTGCTATTTGGTGGCTCATTGATTTTATTAGCCTTGAAGTGGCTCCTGTTCTGTAGCCAATCCCCAGGGACTGATCTTTTCCAGGCCGGAGGCTGAGAGCCCAAGAGGCAGAGAGCAGGCGCTTCCCTCCCCCGCCTCTGGCTTCTGACTTTCTCTTTCTGGTTGGGAGGGATTCGTTCTGCCTGGGATGAGCTGCCGTCCCGGGGGCCCCCGTGGCTCTCTCTTTCCTCTGAAATCCTGCAGCTCGTATGGTTAGAACCACATAATGGAGGAGATGATTATATGCTGGACCGTGGTGCGTCCCGGCTGCTTTGTGCACAGAAACCTCGCGGCTGCCCCAGACTGCAGTAACAGCATTCCCTTATGTCGGCTCAGCACTCCACGGCTCCCGAAACGCCTTCCTCTGTGTCACTCCCTGTAATCCGGGGAGGGCTGACCTGTTTCAGAGATGGGGACATGGAAGCTCTGGGGAAGTGGGTAGGACTGGGGAGCCCAGGACTGGCCCACTCCAGCTCCTCGACCACAAATCCACGGAGGGCAGGGGTATGCAGCTCCTCCCCCTGCACCTATCCTACAGGTCTAGAAAGTGCTGGGGAGCCTCTGATAACCTGGTTTAGAGTATTCACTGGATCCATGCCATGAGGGAAAGGCTGGATGTGGCTGCCTGGCCCTTTCTTGGGGAGAGCAGGGGGGGCCCTGAGGTGGCCATGGCCTCCACTTACGGGGGGCCTCCCAGGGTGCTCCCTGCTGAAATGAGCAGAGGCTCCGAAAGGACCAGTGAGGGAAGGGACAACGAGGCCCACGGAAACCTCCTGACAATGCCAAGTTCCCTTTTGGTTTTGAGCAATTCCTAGGAAGTAAACGCCAAAACCCCTAAACCATCAAATACAGCCAAGTTACTAATAAAAGGCGGCACTGAATGCTTTGATGTTTGCCCCTTTCCTTTTGGAAGGACAGGCTAACAGTGAAAACATGACCTGGGGCAGAGGAATAATTCTGCTTCTGAAATACTCCAGAATTGTCCTGTGTTCGGTCGGTAAAAACAATGAACCACAGTTCCAGGAAAACTCAGTTCTGTCCTGGACAGAATCCTGGTCCTGTGGATAGATGTGGCTGGTCCATGGCAGGGACGAGAGGAGAGGTGAGCAGAATGAGCCCCGTTTGCTGAGTTAGGATAAATGGTCAAATAGACCCAGCTCTTGATTCTGGCTCTGGCCACGTCCCATCACCTCTCTGAGCCTCAGTTTGCTCATCTGTAAAATGGAAATCACGAACACCCACCTTGGAAGGTTGTGCTACAGAATGAATGAGGAAGTGGCTTTAAGATTTCCATCATACACTAGCTGCTTGATAAAATGAACTCCCTGCCTCTCGCTACTGTATCAATGAAGGACGGTTGAGTGGTTCCCGGAGGTGATTCTAGAGCCAGCGAGATGGCCCTGTTCGATAACAATGCCTCACCTAGTGAGGGGGTTGAGTTTTCTCAGCTCTTTCAATCCTCTTGCACTTCAAAATGAATTCCCCGGAGAATGACCACTTCTCTCTTTATAATTTTAAAATTTTACTTTGGTGTGATAAGCACACTTACCACGAGATCTACCCTCGCGACAAATTTTAAGTACGCAATACCGTATGGCTGGGTGTTGTACCGTGGCTCTCTAGAGCTTACTCCTCTTGCTTGACCGAAATTTCACGCCCCTCGGTTAGTAACTCCCCATTTTTCTGTCCCTCTAGCCCCCGGCAACTACCATTTTGCTCTGTGATTCTGAGTTTGACTATTTCAGATCAGGTAAGTGGGATCATGTAGGATATTATCTTTCTGCAACTGGCTTATTTCACTTTGCACAGTGTCCTTTAGGTTCACCCACATTGTGACATATTGCTGAATATCCTTTTAAAAGGTGGAATAGTATTCTGTCCTATGTATATATCACGTTAGGTTGTTCCCACATCTTGGTTCCCACACCATACTATGTGAGTTACTGTAACTTTGTAACAGGTCTAGGAGAACGGAAAGTTTCTTCCTGGTGCTGCCGTCAGCATGGGAGTGTGCTAATCTCTCTTCTGATCCTGACTTTAATTTCTTTGGATGTATACCCAGAAGTGGGATTGCTGGATCATATGACAGCACTATTTTTAATTTTTTGAAGAGCTTCCATACTGTTTTTCATAGCGGCTGCATTTCTCATTCTCACCAACAGTGTGCAAGTGTTCCAATTTCTCCATATCCTTACCAACACTTGTTTTCTGTTTGTTTGTTTGTTTTTTTATAATAGCCATCCTGACCAATGTGAGGTGATATCGCATTGTGGTTCTCGTTTGCATTTCCCTGATGATGAGTGACATTAAGCAGTTTTTCATATAACGGTCGGTTATTTGTGTATCTTCTTTGGAGAAATGTCTATTCAAGGTCTTAGCCCATTTTTAAATCAGGTTACTAGTTTTTTTACTATTGAGATATATGGGTTCTTTATATATCTTGGAGATTGACCCCTTGACAGATATATGATTTGCAAATATTTTCTCCCATTTTGGGTGTTGCTTTTTTACTCTGTTGATTATTTCCTTTGCTTTGTAGCCTTTTAGTTTGATGTAGTCCCACTTGTTTATTTTTATTTTTGTTGCCTCTGCTTTTGGTATCATGTCCATGAAATCACTGCCAAAAGCCCTCAAATAAATCCACACATATGGGCAACTGGTCTTTAACAAAGGCACCGAGAACATACAATGAGGAAGGGAGAGTCTCTTCAACAAATGGTGCTGGGAGAACAACATCCACTTGCAAAAGAATGACATTGGGTCCTTATCTTACATCACACGCAAAAATCCACTTCAAATGGATTAAAGACTTAAACATAAGACCTAAAACTGGGAAATTCCTGGAAGAAAAAGCTTTCCTAACTTGCCTCTTAAGAGCAGGACCAGGTTGGGGTGCCTGGGTGGCTCAGTCAGTTGAACATTCAGCTCTTGGTTTTGGCTCAGGTTGTGACCTTATAGGTCATGGGATTGAGCCCCCTGTGGGGCTCCATGCTCAGCGAGGGATCTGCTTGCAGATTCTCTCCCTCTGTCCCTCCCCCGGCCCTCACTGGTGCACGCTCTCTCTAAAATAAATAAATAAACCTTAAAAAAGAAAAAGAGCAGGACCAGGCAGTGTGGGGCCTTGGGTAGGCAGGCAGCAGCAGCTGGCTAGATTTAAAGACATATCCTTTGTTGCTATTGTTTCATTGCTCTTACTTTTATTTTTATGGCAAGTTTTGGCAATTTTATATTATGGTGTATTATAAAATTTCCTCTAAAATACATATTTTTAAGAAGTTAAAAAAGTGAGTTAATTTAAATATTAATAATAATAATAATGATAATACAGGTGGTAGTATACAGTAAAAATCTTGACAGGGGGAGTCTGGTACACTGCTATTAGACTGCCTGTCATTTACTTTAAAATACTACAGTATGGGCAAACACACTTGTGCGTGTGTCTGTCTGTGTGCATATGTGTGTGTGTTAGATTTAAGCTATACCCCAGTAACGGTTAGTAAAAATCTGAATCTTCATCAGAAATTAACACTTTGGCAAATAAGGGATGTTCTAGAAATATTCTCAGCGACTTTGGCCCTTGCATAAAAAGAACGTGGCAAGTCCATCCTTCAAAATGATGCACTGGGTCTAGGATTCTGAGTCCTCTGTGTTTTGTCTTTTCTAGGGGATTTGGCTGTCAGACCACAGTGGGATTAGCTGATCCTGGCACTGGGCTATCATTTCATTTGTCTTGAGGAAATGTCCATGCAAAGTGGTGTCAGACTGACAGCTGGTATTTCAGTAAGCTTACAGAACAACTTGAGAGGCTGTTTAGGGAGCTGCTTGATAATAAATGCTTGTATATGTGGCAAAATTTGGCCAAGTCTTGTTTTCACTGTGTTCTTCAATGAACAGAGTCTTAAATTTAATGTAGTCAAATAAATCTATCTTTTTATGGTTGGTACTTTGTGTCTTTAAAAATCTTTCTATATCTAGAGATTATAAAGTTTTCCACCCCCCTATTTTTATCTTCTAAAACCTTCTATACTATTGCCTCTTACATTTAGGTCTTTAATTTCCTTGGAAATGATTACATGTGTGGTGTGAGGCAGGGGTTAGTTACCATTCCGCCCCCCCCCCCCCCATAAGGATTCCCACTTACTGGGGAATCCAACCTTTCCTCAATGACCTGCAAGGCTGCTTTGGTTAGTATTAAAGTGTCCAAAAACACACGGGTCTGTTTCTGGCTTCTCTATTTTGTTCCAACGGTCTGCCTATGCTTGCGCCAACACCAAACTATGTTAATTACTGTAACTTTATAATAGGTCTAATAGAGCAGAAAGTTTCTTCCTAATTGGAATTAGGTTTGGGATACCTACAACCTTTGTCTATCTTTACCTATTGGAGACTACCAATCTCTACTGAAATAAAGCTAATAGTTATAGATTAAATTGGCTTAAGTCAGCTCACAACACTGTCAATAACAGATACTCAAATGTTAAGGAAAAGTCTGTGCAGTCTGTAAAAGATTTTGCAGACCTTGTGAATAGACAGTTTCATCTCCTTCCAGGAGGGCAGTTCCCTCGAACCCACGCTGGGGAATTTGGCCAACCCAAACCCCAAAATATATGCTCTGCTCTGCTTCTTATGATGCATTACTATCAGGGAGTGGTAACTTCCATGCGGCTCATACGACATAAGCCGTTTGTTCCCTATGGCAAATCCAGAATCCAGGTGAATTCATGATCTCTATACCATTCCAAGCACCAGCCAGATGCATGCAGCTGCTGCTATCTCTTTTTATTTCAGGATTTTTATTTTTTAAAAAAATTTTAAAGATTTTATTTATTTATTTGACAGAGAGGAGAGAGATCACAAGTAGGCAGAGAGGCAGGCAGAGAGAGGGAAGCAGGCTCCCTGCTGAGCAAAGAGCCCCATGTGGGGCTCGATCCCAGGACCCTGAGATCATGACCTGAGCCAAAGGCAGAGGCTTTAACTAACTGAGTCACCCAGGCGCCCCTATTTCAGGTTTAAAAAAAAACACATTTATTTATTCATTTTGGGGGCAGAGGGGGAGAGAGAGAGAGAACTTTGTTGGGGCTCTGTTTCCTCGTCTACACAATGGGAATAATAAAACCTCTTTCTTAAGGTTGTTGGAGGGATGAAATGAGGTCACGTCTGGCAAAGAGAAGACAGGAGTGATCAGGAGTGATTTTCTGCCCTTACGTGATGTCTCCTGCCAAGACAAGGGTCATCTATCCCCACACTGCCCCCACTTTACATTTTTTTACAGATGTATTGAAGTATAATTTATGTACCATAAAACCCATCCATTATAAGTACCCAATTCAATGACATTTAGTAAATTATAGAGTTGTGCAGCCATCACCACAATCCAGTTTTAGAACTTTTCTATCACCTCAAAAATTTCCCCCACCTAATGTGTGGTCCATCTCTGCCTGCACTGCCCTCAGGCCTCGGAAACCACTGATCTGCTCTCTGTCTCCATAAAGTTGCCTTTTCTGTGCATTTCAAGCAGATAGAATCATGTAACACGTGGTCTTTTGCATCTGGTTTCTTTTAGCATCATGTGTTTGAGATTCATCCAAGTTGCAGCATTTACCAGGATTTCACCGCATTTTATTGTCGAAAAATATTCCACTGTATGGGTATTCCACATTTTCTTTATCTATGCACCTGATGATGGACATCTGGATTGCTTCCAGTTCTGGGCTATTATAAGTTAGTACTGCTATGAACATGTACATCCAAGTCTTTGTGTGGACATAAGTTTTCAATCCTCTGGAGTAGATACCTAAGAGTGGTCATATGGTCTGTGGAAGAAAGTGCCGAACTATTTTCCTGAGTGGCTTCCTATCATGTGTTCCCCCTCAGAACATCCTATTATGTGTCCAGTTTCTCCATATCCTTACTAGCTCTTGGTTTTGTCTGTCTTGTGGATTATAGCCCTTCGGGGGCTATGTAGGTTTCTCATTACGATTTTATTTTGGATTGCCTAATGATTAATGAAGCTGAACATCTTTTCATGGGCTTATATAACATCGTGCATCTTCCTGGGTGAAATTTCCATTTAAATCTTTTGTCTATTTTTAAACTGGGTCATCTTTATGGTTGAATTGTAAGAGTTCTTTATATAGATTCAATACAAGTCCCTTGTCAGAGATACAATTTACAAATATTTTCTCCTAATCTGTGACACGTCTTTTCATTTTCTTCACTAGATCTTTTGAAGTACAGAGTTTGGAAGTTTAATGAAGTCCAATTTATCAATTTTTCTCTTTTGGTGTCATATCTAGGAACTCTCTGCCTAAATCATGATCATGAAGATTTTCTCCTACGTTTTCTTCTAAAAGTTTTATAATTTTAGCTCTTATGTTTAGGTCTGTGATCCATTTTGAGTTGATTTTTGTGCATGGTGTGAGGTAGGGATCCAATTTAATTTTTTTCCCTTTTTTTGGCATATGGATGTTCTATTATCCCACACTGTTAAAAAGATTATCCTTTTCCTACTGAATTTCTTGGCACCATTGCTGAAAATCAATTGACCATAAATTTCACAAAAGTTTGTTTCTAGGATCTCACTTCTGTCCCACTGATCTATGTGCCTATCCTTATGCCAGTGCCACACTGTCTTGATTACCGTAGCTTTTGTAGGAAGTTTTGAAATGGGTACTACGAGCTTCTAATTTTATTCTTCTTTTTCATAATTGTTTTGGCTATTTTGGGTTCCTTGCATTTCTCCACAAAATTTAGGATCAGCTTGTTAATTTCTACAAAAAAGCTTACTAGGATTTTGACAGAGATTATATTGAATGTATAGGTCAACTGGGGAAGAACTGCCATTTTATTTTATTTTATTTTGTATCTTTTTGTTATTGCTTGTCATTGGGATTTTTGGTTTGTTTTTGTTTTTTCCTTTTGTATTTCCAATCCTGTCCTTTGCCCATTTTCCCTGTATGGTTGTTTGTCTTTTTCACATCAATTTCTACAATTTCTACAAATTTCACGTATATCTAACACACACACACACACACACACACACACACACATTGTTCTCATTAAGAAATTCATCCTGACCCCCAAATTCTAATTTATTCTCCTAGATATATAACTTTTTTTAAGTTTTTATTTAAATTCCAGTTAGTTAGCATTCAGTGTAATATTAGTTTTAGTGTATAACACGGTGATGCAGGACTTCCATACTTCACCCAGTGCTCATCACAGCAAGTGCCCTCCTTAATCCCCATCACTGTTTGACCCATCCCCCAACCCCTTCACCTCTGGTAACCATCAGTTTGTTCTCTATAGTTAAGAGTCTGTTTCTTGGTTTGCCTCTCTGTCTTTTTTTCCTCCCTTGCTCGTTTGTTTTGTTTCTTAAATTCCACATATGAGTGAAAGCATATGGTATTTGTCTTTCTCTGACTGACTTGTTTCACTCAGCAGAATACCCTCTAGTTCCATCCGTGTCATTGCAAATGGCAAGATTTCATTCTTTTTTATGGCTGAGTAATAAGAATTGCCATTTTAACCCTATTGAGTCTTCCAATCCATGAGTATGGAATGTCTCTCCATTAATTTAGAGCTGGTTTAATTTCTCTCAACAGTGTTTTGTAGTTTCAATGTATAAACCTTGGACTTCTTTTATTAAATTCATTCCTACGTATTTTATTCTTTTTGATGCTATTGTGAGTGGAATTATTTTCTAAATTTCATTTTTGGATTGTTCATGCTTAGTCTTTAGAGGTGCAAACGACTGCTTTTTATAAGGAAAGAGTTTTATCTTTTATTTTTATTTATTTATTTTTTTTTTCAAGTAGGCTCCATACCCAATGTGGGGCTTGAACTCACAACCCTGAGACCAAGAGTCTCACATTCCACAGACTGAGCCAGCCATGTGCCTCCACAATTGATTTTTTATGTTGATCTTGTATCCTGTGATCTTACTAAACTTGTTTATTAGTTCTAGTAGTTTTTTTTCTTGTGGATGCCTTATGATTTTCTACAACAGAATCACATCGTCTGTGAATCAAGGCAGTTTTATTTTTTCCTCTCCAAACTGTATGCTTTTTATTTTCTTTTTTGCCTGCTTACACTGGCTAGAACCTCCAGGAAAATGTAGGACAGAAGTGAGAAGAACAAATATACTTGCTCTATTTCTAATCTTTGGGAGAGAGTGCATTTGCTGCTCCACTGTTCAGGCATTTCTTGCTATTTCCACCCTTTTCCAATCAGAGCTGCTAGTGATTTTAAGTTAGAGAAATAAATACTTAAGATAAGGGAAACTAAACAAAGGAAAAGCATGCTTCTTTCCCAACCACAGCCGCAAATCAAAGGAGATCTAGCCAAAAGACAAACTCCTTGTGGTTTAGAACATTCAAGGGATTGGAAGCCAGCTGCACTGTCCAATGACAAGGACTGAATAACTTCTGGAATATTCACACTCGGGGGAACACTATGCAGCCATTTAAAGTAGGCTTGAGAAGATGTTTTTATAGCATGGGGAAATCCTTATATCACAATATTAAAAAAGAAAGAGCAACAAAAATAACACACATGGGATGGTGTCAACACCATAAAGAAATGCATATAGAGAGAAAAACGACAAAGGAAACACGTAGAAACCTTAATAATTGTTGCCTCTGAGGACTCATGGGTGGTTGATTTTCTGGTTTTACATTTCTTCCAACTGTGGATTGCTCACAATGACTATTTTTGTAGCCAGAAAGGGAAAAGAAGAAAAGAACAACCCAAAGGGAATACACGAGACACAGGGAAGTGTTAGCATTTCTTAGACTTACCTTACAGTACTCATCAATCGGTATGAGGCGTTTGACGGCCACGTCCCGGATGTGGCTCCGTCGGAAGAGAATTTTGCCTGCAGGGGAGGAGAGCACGCATGGCATTGTAAGGGCACAATGACAAGTTCTCAGCAAACCTGGAGGGTGTGGAGGTGGCTGCCTCTGGTAGGTCTGAGTGGTACCCAAATTCCTGGCTTCTATTAATATCCCCTGCTGGATGGCCACAGGGCCTGGAGGACCACACGCATGGTCCTCCAAAGCCTTATTCACAGCTCAAGTGCAAGGGCTTGAGGGAATGGGGCCCAGGAGGCAAGTTTTGGTGACATAGGGAGGCTAGATCAATCTTGGGGAAGGAAGGGGCTCCTACCAGATGAAGAAGAGAGGCCAGATCTGATGATTGAACTCTCGGGTTCTCAGATGGGGTGAGCAGTAGAGAGGACACTGATATGCCCCACCTAACAGCTCAACCTCCTTTCCTCCTCTGTCCTCCTATGCCTAGTCTGGTCTTACGTTCCGCAAATACTCCACACTCTTTCATTATTCTGTGCCTTTCCCTCTGTCTGGAATACCTTCTTACCCAACTTCACCCACCATCCCAGTTGAGAAACTTTTACCTACTTCAAATGGATTAAGAATTCCTGTCTCTTTCCGATAGTACACACTGTCGATTTACATCTTCCTCTTTCCTCCTAGTCATGGGGCTCTATACACACAGGATTTGACCGGACCTTGATCCATTCTGTACCCTCACCACATGGCACTCACACCTGACGAATGTATAAAGGTGGATTTCACTTGCCAAGATGACAAATCCTTCCAATTGCTTCCCCAAATCAGCTGTTTGTAACAGAAGGGTTCCAAGCCTTCCCACCTCACTGAAAATTCACTGAGACTCAATCTACTACCTGCTTGGTGATATCCTGAGCACCGGATGTGGTACCTGAACTTCCAGTATAATGTGTGGACGGGTCACAGGCAAAGACAAGTATATAAACGATGCCATTGAGGGTGTCTGGAAACATCCCCGATGCTCCAGCATGGCTCTGGGGAGGCTGCAATGTGCACAGAGGGAGCTTGGGTGAGCAGGAACAGGATGGTAGGAAAGGTCCGAAGGAGTTTTCGTAGGACAGAATTGAAAGGGATGATGGGAAACAGCCTACTGACTCCAGGATTTGCAATGCAAGCTGGTGAGGGAGATTTGCACCCAAAAAGCCAACGTGGTTAACCTAACATTTAAAATAATCTGACCACCAGCTCTTGGACAAAAGGACACAATCAGGAAATTAGGTAGCAATGGCCAACCTAATGAAGTTTTTTTCCCCCCTGCTTAATTTCTACCACTTAAAAAGAAAACAATAACCCACTGTGAGATAAAATGCATATTCCTCAAATTCTTCAATAACAGGGAATCTCCTTGGTTTATTATGGTGATCGTTTTAATTCTGCTTATGAGTCAGTCAAACTTCTGACACACCATGTTTATTAGAAAAGAAATATCTAGAACAAAACGCATCACAGGATTCAAAGTGCTTGTCTCCAAGGGGTGGAAGACAGAGCCTTTTTGTTTTCTTCTTTGACTTTCCCCAAATTTCCTACCATAAACATGTATTGCTTCTGAAATCAGAAAATGTTCAGGTTGTTTCCCATAAAAAAACAAATTATGCAGCCTAGTGAGGAGGGTTTACGACCTGGTGCCCCTGCTTTTATTCAGTCGATAGGTACGGTCCCTGCGTGAGCCCTCGATGGGGCAGCGCAGGGGGCCTGCCCTCTTGGCACTGACAGTCAGTGTTTCCCAAAAGGGAGGGACCCTGTTGCCATTCCGGGTGGGGCAGTCCTTCCCTGTGTGGGAGCATCCCCCACCCTGCAGGATGTTTAGCACCCCTGGCCCATCCCCATTCCACCCCCAGTCATTGCGATAATCAAATTACCACCCTTGTGGGTGGGACCGTAAGCAGTTTAGAACCCCTAGGAGAATCCCAAGCCTTTAGGAAAAATAAGGAACGCCTGCCCGAAGAGAAACCTCCCACAGTAAATGCTTCCTGCCTCTAATCTGTTTCTCAGAATTGGAGAGGAGTCCCTACCAAAAACATTTTGGTCCCATTTTGATAAAATGTCCCCTTCTCTAAATCAGAGGAAGGGTGGGGAGTGGGGTATTCAGGCCTCTTACTGGGGAGGTTGTGACCCAACTCAAACAATTCACAATAGGCACGATGCAAGCACCGGCCCGTGGGAACAGCGCAGGCTGGCCTTGGAGTCCCCACCGACGGAGAGAGTTCACTCAAGGCCCAGCCTGCAGGGGCAGAGAGAGAAGGATGGAGAACTCCGGCACCTTCAAGGTCTCCAGGGGGTGTGACACGACAACAAAAGCACCACTCCTCTCCCCACAGGGTCTCAGTGGGAGAGCCGTCTCTGGGCATTTGGCAGGTGCCCTGCCAGCAAGGGGGACAGGAAGCCTCGTGGTGGCACGGGCGCTGGACCCAGCCAATCCAGGGTGACTGTGCCGCCTTGGGAAATGCATTTACCTCCTCATCTGTAAAATGGGAGAGCAGCCCTTATTTCTTAGTAGTATCCTCCACGACTCACCCAGTACAGGGCTTGGCCCTTGCTAGGTGCTCACAAAAGAATAATCACTTTTTTTTTTTTAATGGGTTAGATGACACTGCCTCATACTCCTCAATTAAGAGCCCATGTGCTTTCCTCAACCTGGTTGGTTTCTTTTTTTTTTTTTTTAAAAATTTTATTTTTATTTATTTGACAGAGAGAGAGAGAGATCACAAGTAGTCAGAGAGGCAGGCAGAGAGAGAGGGGGAAGCAAGCTCCCCGCTGAGCAGAGAGCCCGATGAGGGGCTCGATCCCAGGACCCTGAGATCATGACCTGAGCCGAAAGCAGAGGCTTTAACCCCCTGAGCCACTCAGGCGCCCCAACCTGGTTGGTTTCTTACGACCTGCCTCTGATAGGCTAATTCATTATCTGTCCACAGCAGATCTGGAACCGGGCTCAGCCCTGGGCCGTGGAGCAGAATCATGCGGTCAGTACCTCCTTTGCTGGGGGCTTTGAGTGAAATGCCAGTAGGAGCAATGGTCCCTTATCCACGTCTCATGGGTTTCCGTGTGAGTCGTGGGGAAGGAAGGTGAGCCTTCCCCAGCAGGCCAGCCTTCCTGGAGCGGAAAGGGTGCTCGGCAGAAAGCACAGGCTTTGGTGGGAATGGGCAGGCTTTTGTTTTCCACAGTGGTGGAAGGCCAAACTGTAAGTCTTATTTTTCAAGCCGCATCCTCTGCCAAGTTGGCCTCCCCAGCTCTTGCTGGGATGGAAAATTGTACAGGGCTGCTTCCCCCTCCCCCCGCCTTTGTGCTAACAAGAGACTTGCTTTTGTTCTGCTGACGCGGCAGTCTTGGCAGAAAAGGGACCCCTAGGAGAGGGGACGTGCCGCCCGTGTATCCCTGCCCTCGGTCTTGGCCTCAAGGAAGAGCGAAGAGGTGGGCCATGAAGGGATGCTCTGGGGGTCTTGGGGCCCGACCACACCTCTCCGAGCAGCAAGTGGGTGCCCGAGCAGGGAAAACGGGGCTGAGTCTCTGAGAATAGCATTTTCATAAATTCGTGGGTGGAAAAAGGATTCCGTAACCATGAAAGCTTTCAGGGCCTTGGGAGAGGGTCAGCTGAAGTTCTTCCCTGTCCTGGGAAGTTTTTTCACAGCTGGTTGTTGCTTTTCATCCAGTAAAGAGTTATAACTCACTGCTTTCCTTTCCTTCCTTGAAGAAAGAAGCCCACATTTGGAGTCCAGTTCAACTTGAATATTCAGATTGATCATTTAAGTGTGACTCTAAAATATGGATACCAAGAAATTCCCAAGGGATGTCCCAGGATCCTGTTTCTGACTTTTGCAGAGAACCCATTATATGCCAGGGAGAGAAGCTTTGTAAAGCAGGAGTCATTGTTCCATTTTACAGATGGAGAAACTGAGGCTCAGGGGCAGAGGGCTGTCGTCTGCGTGAGGTCATGGAACTGGGTATGTCTGACCCTGAACCCGCGCTCTGGAGCACAGCGAGTTGGCTGTTGCATTGGTACACTGGATTTTCTCCAATAGGAAACAAAAATTCCAGTGTGATTGCATACTTTCTCCATGGAAGAACTAAAAACATTAGTTTTTTTAGGCAAATGATTCTCCCAGTAGATGAAGCCTGGCAAATACATCTACCCTGTCTCTAAATCCACTCAGTGATGCTAATATCTGGAAGAACCACTCGACTGTGCTGACTGCAGAACCCTGGAGTGTGTGTGTGGGGGGGACCCCCAAGGGGGGCCCAGAGAGTCTCCCTCCTCTCTGGGCCTGCTCCCTTGTCTGCAAAGTGTAAAAGATCTAAAAGGCCCTTCCAACTCTAAATATTTGTGGTTTAGGGTGACTGTCAATTTGTTGATTATCCGTACCTAAAAATAATAGTAAGTGCTTGATTGCTGCTAGTTATGTGCCACTTAGCACTTAGCTAATCCTCACAACAACTCTATCATTTAAGTATCACTATTATCTCCAATTTGCAAGTGAAGAATGAAACTCTGTGTGCTTAAATAATTTACCGAAGGTAACGGTAGATGAGCGGGGGTACTGGGATTTGAACTGGGGCTGTTTGACTTCAGGTGTGAATTTTGGAGTCAGCCAAAGCTGTGTTTGAAGCCCAGCTCTGCTATTTGTGCAAATGATTATAATTTCTCTGAGCCTCAATTTCCTTATCTGTAAAATGGGCGGCACAGGGTTGTTCTGAAGCCTAAACAAGGTAATGAATGTAAAGCACTTAGCTCCACGACTGACCTAGAATAGACATCCTTAATACTATTCCTTTGGTAAGGAATTTTTTGGGGGGGAAAGGAACACTTCATGTCTTAAGGGCAGGGACCAGCCATGAGTGTGTTAAGTCCTCCACAGTGCCTACAGAAGTGCCTGGCACTCAGCAGGTGCTTGGTCGCTGTGACAGACAGGTAGGCAGAATTTCCAAAATGTGCCCCCAAAGATGTCCCATCCTCATCCCCAGAGCCCCAGAGCCTCAGAGCCTGTGCATATGATGAGATCTCACTCCTGGGATCTTGTTAAACATATGCCACAGTTCACTTTAAGAGAGGGGAATTATCCTGGATTAGCTAGGTTAAGGTATAACATAATCGCATGAGTCCTTAAAAGCAAACGGCTTCCTCCGACAGGTGGCAGAAGGGGAAGTCAGAGAGATATCAAAGCATGGGAAAGGTTCAATGCCCCAGGGCCAGCTTGAAGCTGGATAAGGAATGTAGGCAGCTTCTGGAAGCTGAGGGGTCCCTGGCTGAGAGCCAGCAAGGGAAACCTGTATTCTACTTCCATAGCTGCAAGGAATTGAATTCTGCCAACAACCTGAAAGAGGCTGGAAGTGGATTCTTCCCTAATCCTCTAGATAAGAGCCCGGCCTGGCCAAGATGATGACTTCTGCCTTAGGAGACTCTAACCAGAGAACCCAGCAGCACCTGCCTGGATTTCCTGGGAGATAATAAATGAGGGTGGTTTTAAGTTGCTCAATTAGTATGAATTCACACCACGGCAATAGCAAAGTCATGTTGCAGCCAAACAAAAACGCCACACACTACAAAAATTTTATGAGCTCTAATTATTCCCACTGTAGAGACAGAAAAAACTGAGGATCCTGGAGCGGAAGTATCTTGCCTCAGTAGATGGTGTAGCATCTAACCCCACAGCCCATATTCTTGGGCACTAATTTCTACAAACGACTGGGACTCTGGTCATTAGGACAGTGCCCCAGGAAGCTGAGCTGGGAGATGTGGGGGCTGTCCTGGATCCCCCAGAGCCCCTTCTGACAGCATGTGTCTCACCCACCTGGCAGAAAGGGAATGATCCGCTGTTTGGGGTCCTTCTGTCCTCCTTCCATAGGAAATTTGTCCAACATCTGCATCTAAACAGGGGGAGAACAGCAAAAATGGAAGGCTTTGATACGATAAATGCATCTCTGACATTTTAAGGAAATTATGTGAAATACGTGACTTGATATACAAAGGCTCACTGTGTTCAGCTTTTCAGAAACCCAGACTAAGAGGAAAGCAATGTCAATGGGACCAAGGATATCCGTGAAAACAATTCGCTGTCCACAGCCACCATATCAGTGAAGGCTCAGAGCTGGGACAGACCATTCTCAGTTTTCCTGGGGGGTCTCCGGCCACAGGACCAGAAACGTGAACAATACCCCCAAGAGCCACCAGAATTCCACTGACAGCAGGTCAATCTGTTTCCTAAGAACTGCAGGTTTTGTCGAGTATCAAGCCATGGAGACTCAATCTGGTTAGGTCTAGGCCTATGGGATCATTACACTCCCCTGCCACGCTAAGATTCCGCAGGTTGGCCCAACAGATAGATCTGGGCCCCCCTCTGTGCTAGGCGCGTGCGGTTCGGAGATGAAAAGACTTGTAGTTTAGAGAGACTGAAAAGGAAACTGATCCTTACGGGGTGGTGTAGGAAGCACCTGCAGAGGTAGGTGTAGGCTGCTGTGGGAGTGAGAAAGGACAGGGGCCGAGTCCCCAGACCGGAAACCTTTACTAGTGTGATAAACGCCTCTCTGATTTGATATACAAAATCCCAAGGACCTGTGGCTTGTGGTTTTGGGGAAGTGACAGACCTCGGGTCTCGTCTAAGTGGGCCATAATGAGACCAATGTGCAGTGTTACTTTATGGATTAAAGCGGGGCCGTGGTAGTGACGGAGGATGTCATCAGATTTCTGGTTCTTGTCCTGAGCACTCGGTAGATTTGTACTTCCCCATCCCCTTGCAGTGGGATGTGGCTGGTTAAATGTGAGCAGAAGAGACCTGTGTCCCTTTGGGGTGGGAGAGTCATGAGTGGTGCGTGATTCATCACCTCCACTTCTTTCTGCCGTGTGACCGGCCACACAGCAGACAGTGGCTTCTCTGCCCCTGAGGGTCCAGAGCCCCCAACAAGTGAGAGATGGGCCCGTGTTGTACAGAGAGGCTCTCTGTCACAGCGGCATAGCCACCCTACGGGCACTTGAGCCCAGGATCCAAACAGAGGGAAAGGGACTCTTGCCTCCCATGTGATGGCTGGAATGTGAGAAGCCTGTTCATCATTTCTCCTCCAGCAGAAAGTCACCCTGGCATTCAGAATGCCCCTCTGGCAGAAGGAAAGACAGTCTGAATAAGCACGGCTTGTGCGCAGGGAGGGAGGAGAGGCCGGAAGGGCAAGAGAAACGGGTTATCCGTGCCAAGCACGGACCAGATTCTTTAGACACATGCTCTCACTACTCCTTCAAGGTGGACAGGATTAGCCAGGAAACTGGAGCCCAGAGAGGGAAGAAATCTGCCATGGGCCTGCAGCCAGCAGGCGACGCAGCCAGAGGTAGAAGCTCGCGGCTTCCCTGATGTCACATCGCCTGCCTCGACGACGCAGCGGAGACAATGAAAACGGATTGCTTCGTGGGCCTGGGAGACAAGCGGGGCTCCCTGCCCCACTGGTGCCATCCTCTGTGATGCCCCTGGGTAGGCAGGTCCGCCTTGGCCTGCCCGGCACCCTGAAGGGCTGCCCAGAGGTCACGGTGTGATCTGTGGTTTCCCGCTGGCCCTACTCTGTGCCGCATGGCGATATGACATGCTTGGTCCACTGTCATTCAGCAGCTGGAGAGCCCACAGCGGGCCTGCAGGCCAAGGCAGGCTGCTTTCTTTGCATGCAGGAGCTTTCTGATGCCGGCACAAAGTAGGCACTCAACAAAAATTGACGAAGGCAACAAAGGCAACAAGTGGAAACAGCTTCGCTTGTTTGCTAAGTGCCCTAGTTAATACTATTCATATCACTAATATTAAACAGTAATTAGTCACCACTACTAACAGCTGTTGGGCAGTTTATGGTTAGCAAGCCTTCCCATGCAAGATTCGATCTGACCTTCACAGTAACTCTGATGCAAATGTACGCTCCCCATGTCCCAGATAGGAGCACTGGGGAGCAGAGAGGGGACAGCTGCCTGACGTCGCCCAGCTGAGTGGTGGTCCAGCCAGTTCAAGTACCTTAATCGAAATCGCACTCTCTTTCCCTAAGATCACTCTCAACGGTGGCTTTGGAGTGTCACGCAAGTGTGAAAAGTCAGCCCGAGATGAAGTAAGTTTCATATTCTGTGAACAGCATGCTTTCTTTAGAAAAGTGGGGGTGATCGATCGGCCTCAGCCACAGAGTCTTCCAGACATGATAGGTTTTGCCTAACGCCATCTTTTTTGGTCCTTCTCAGTTTTATTTGTTAGGACAATGCTTGAACACCGATAAAGGGAACTCAGGAAAAAAACGGTATGTACCAGTAATCCATCCACCAACCATGCCCGTTCTCCCTTCTCCCAGCTTCCTTCTGAGCCTCTGTCTGAAGGAGGCCAGAGGACAGGCCTCCCCCAGAGCTGCCTATGGTCTCCGACAGTGTGTCTTAGGAAGTTACTCTCTCGTCCTTTGTCCTGACTTGCTTTTACCCAGACAAGCGTTGCCCAAAGAGCTGAAGTGTCCTCCCCAAATGTTATTTATTAATTGGAGGCAGCAGCCCTGGGTTTCATGCTGCAAAGTCTAACCACAGACAGTAGCCCTGGGGACCAGACAGTCCTGGGGTCACATCCTGATGCTTCCTCAGGCCAGCTGCGTGTCAGGGGCCAGCCTCCTGGCCCAGGGAGCCTGAGTCAGCATCTGCGGAACGAGGACCACAGCCTGCTTTGCCATTTTGACCCTTCTGACCACACGAGTGGCATTAAGCACATTCACACTGCTGTGCAACCATCACCACCATCCATCTCCAGAACTCTTCATCATCCCAAACTGAAACTCTGTCCCCATTAAACACGAGCTCCTTATTCTCCTCCCCAAGCCCCTGGCAACCACTGGTGCACTTCCCATCTGTACAGATCTCCCTGTTCTAGGTGCTGCAGGTCACGGAATCGCGCGGGGTTCGTCCTTCGGTGTCCGGCTTATTTCGCTCAGCATCATGTCCTCGAGGTTCATCCACGTTGGAGCAGGTGTCAGAATGTCCTTTCTTTTTAAGGCTGAATAACATTCCATCACGAGGCTGTGTTTCAAGGTTAGCAAAGTCCTCGGACTCTCCAAGTGCCCTCGGGAGCCAGAGTTTGGCTGTCCAACAGAACTTTCTGCAGTGAGGGCAGCGTTCTGTGTCTGCGTGGCCCCTTACTGTAGCCGCTAGCCCGAGACGGAGCCCCAAGGCTGAGTGCTTGAAACATGGCCCTGGAGACTGGAGAATTGAACTTTTAATTTTACTTAATTCTTACTAATTTAAATAGCCTCACATGACTAGTGCCATAATCACAGACAGTGCATGGCTGGACTATAACGCCCACCCTCCTCACTTAGCCATATCCAGTTTTAGTTCACTTCATCACCCCGCCAATGGTAACGACAATCTACGTGTAGTATACGCAAGCAGAGGAGCTCAGAGCTGTCGTACTTGGCACCCACAGGCCACATTCCAGACACTCTGTGGGGACCCCCAGACCTGGGCCGTCTGCAGCAGCAGGACGAGAGGCGTGCCGGGCTAAGGCCCACTGTAGACTGCTCTCCTTGGAAACTAGAAAACCCATGCCCCGCCCCCCAGATAATAAAAGGAAGTGGTGCTCGGGGTGAGGAGGACTGGAAACCGAGGAGGAAAGTGAGTCAGTCTCGGGGACGGGAAGGGAGAGGGAGCCACGTCAAGTGGCCACACTGCAGGCCTCCAAGGAGGATGAGAGAACACTCCATCAGCAGTTTTCAAGACATCAGTTTGTGGTAGAGAGAAAGGAGACACGCTGTCCAAGCAAAACAGTGTGGAAGCTGGCGTGGAGGGCCACACGTGGTTTGTGTTAGTGGCAGACAGGACTTGGAGGGGTTTACTCCCTCAGGATCACAAAGCCTCCCGTCCCAGAAGAGCCAGAGCAGGCCGTGGAGACTGCCATGCGCAGCTGCCGGCAGGGTCGCTGGGAAGCTACGTGGTCCTCGGAGGAGGACACGATGACGTACCCAGACCTGCTGGACATGGCTCACTGTCTTTGGAGCTTCTGTCCCCTCAAGGAGCTGGTCTGGCTAAATATTAGCATCCTCTGGTGTCCTGGTGGACAGGCCACGTGGGGCCCGCCTCCCCTCCCGTCTCTCCACCTCGCTCTTCTCCCTGCGGCCCCTTCGGTCCAGGTCAGCGTGTCCTCAGTCTGACGTCCTTACCGGTCTGCCTGCGCTCGGGCCTGCCCCAGCACCTCCTCACTGGTGTGTGCTGGGTACCTGGCATACAACTGTGCAAAGAAGGAATGAATGAATGAGTAAAAAAAAAAAAAAAGTGGTTATCAGGTTTGGTCAGCCATGGAAAGCCCTCTCCTATTCTGTGGTCTAGGAGAGGGGACATTAGCAGAGAGGTTCTAGGTGGCGGCAACAGGACCTGGACTGGGATTCAGAGGCAACTGACCAACACAACGCTGCTCCTTCCTATTTCAGAAAGCAAGAACTGCTGACTGTGCGGGAAAGGGCCATCTCAGCTACACGCCACCGAGACGGCCACAGCTTTTCAGATGGCAGAGAAGGAAGACTCCCTCAAGCGTGTACGACATGTGGGAGGCCCTGCAATTTCAGAAGACAGTGTCTGTGTCTGAGGACCCTGCAAAGGCAGTACTTGGATAAATATAGCTGGTGGATTCTGAGGCCAGCTTTTGGCTAGGATCTTGCTGGGCAGCCTTCTGGGCTGGGCCAGGCCCACCTGGGGAGTGGGAGCCCTTCGGTTCTGCCACCCCTGTACCTGCCCCCAGAAAAGACGAGAAGACACTCCCTTCCCTTTGGGCTCTGGGGTGGAGCAAGGGGGCTTCTGGGCAGACACTCGCCCAAGCTCAGAAGGGCACTTGGGGCCGTCAAACTCCGGGAGAGGGGACAGATCAGTCCTGTCTCAACCCCGATCGGAAACAACTGACATTTGCTATGTGCACTGGGACAGCTGCTCCCATCTCTGGGATGAGCTGTGCCTCGGAAACAGCTCCCCCAGCAAGCCCCCGTCCCTAGGAACAGCCCTCTCTGGGTCCCCACAGATGGAGTGTTCCGCTTCTCCCCCGAGCTCCCTGCTGGGCACAGTGACCCAGCTGTCTCTGTGTCCCCGCCACGGGAATTCTGCTGGATACCCAGCTAGAATCCTGCCTCTACCCCTCTGCACATGTGGCTTCCTCTTCAGGGAAAGCCCTCCCCTATCCTGCCGGCAGGTCAGCTCCTCACTTTTTGTCAAGGCCCTGCTCGGATGTCAGCTCCTCCAGGAAGCGAGCTCTGCCTAAGGTCCTCTGACTGGGACAGAGGTCCCCCTCCCTGCACACCTGGGGTCTGGCTCAGCACATAGCTAACTGTGCCTTCCGTGAGGGCTGCCCCGGCTCCACTGAAGACCATGACGCCGGCCTAGGGGACACACTGAACCCCTGCAAAAACTCAGAGGCCAAAGGTCGCATGGCGCGGTGTAGAGTGGACCTCTCCCCCATCTGAGGCCTGTTTGTGCCGGGCCTGTGTTGTGCTGGGAGCAGCCCTCTGCAGGATAGGCTCTGGCCGCACCTTAGTGGGAGTGCCAGAGGGGCCCCTGAAGGCCAGCTCCAGGCAGGACTCTGACGCAACTCTATCTCTGAAAAGATGGATGTAAAGGCAATGCTGGGTCTCAAGGAGGCTGGTGGGCTGTGGTTGGGAGCACGGGTTTCAGACTCGGCCGCACCTGGGCCTGAATCCCAGCCATGTCGCTTCTGGGCACAGGACTCTGTGTCTCCGAGCTTCCGCTTCCCTGTCTGTGACTTCGGGCATGTAAGTGAGGACTAAATGAGATGGCACAGAAAGTGGGCACCTGGCGCATTTCAGCAAATGCTCGCTGACCTCGTCACTGCGTCACTCTACCAAACCCCACTTCCGCCAGGCGCTGCCCTCAGCGCTCAGCGCGTTCTGGCCGTCGCCGTGCCCTGCTCAGATGCCAGTTCCCTCTGGCATGCTGTGATGGACTCTCCAGCGTGGGCCCCGACTAGGGCAGAAAGGGAGGTTCAGAGAAGCTGAGTGGCCTGCCCAAGGCCACACAGCTGGTAACACAGCACTGGGACCTGACACCAGGTCTTGCCATTCCAAGCCCAGGGCTCTATCTGCACCCTCGTGTGAATGAGATACGAGGTCAGAGATCCACTAGAAAGTGGCCGGCATGACGATCAGGGTCCGGCTGTTCCATGCAGAAAAGGGTCAGGAAATCACACTGGAAGGTGAACTGTCACAAAGGGGACCTTCTTGCTGGTGACTGTGAGTCTCTTTTCCCACAAAGGAGCCTGAGCCACGCTCCTCCTTTCTACCCCAGGCAGCCTCTCTGCAGACTGTTTCCTCTGCTGGAATGTCCTGCCCCGAGCAGGAGGAGCATTTGTTGTTTTCCATCATTTACAGGCTATTCCCCCCTTTTTGGCAGCAGCTGTCTGATTCCTTCTGGGGAATCTTCTACAACCCGGTTAGTCTACACGCCTTCTACGCCAGTCCCTGGGCTGGCCCTGACCGGTCCAGCCACTGGCACAAGATGAACCAATGAGACTTTTGCTTAAATTGTTGGGGGTGTTCTTCTTTTTCCTGAAGCCTGAGCTGCAGCCACCACTGTACCACACACCACCTTGCTTGGGCACGAAGAACGCTAAGAACTGGAGGAAGGCAGGTCCTCACGGATACTTTTGCCCCTAGATCCAGCATACCTGAAGCCAAGAATGCTCAGATCTCTCAGTTACATTCATCTAATCAATGTTCTTTTTGAGTAATCCATTTTGACTGGGTTTCTGTCATCTGCAACTAAAACAGTTCTGACTAAAACAAGATCTCACAGCCAGTAAGTGGCAGCATTTGGATCAAAGCCCAGGATCTTAACCACTCTATTAAACTGGCATCGTCTCTTCCTCTAATCTTTACGCCAGTTCCCAGCAGCAACCCACGCCCATCAATAATCCCAACAGCTGACATTTGCTCAGGGTTTGACAGCCCAGAAACTGCTCAAATATATCATCACTTTTTTTAAAAAGCAATTGAGATATACTTCATATACCATAAAATTCACCCTTATAAAGTGTACAATTCAGTGGTTTTTAGTATATTCACAAGGCTGTGCAACCACGACCATCAATTCCAGAACATTTTCATCACCCCCAAAAGATACCCAGTACCCACGACTAGCCTCTTTCCCTTACCCCCTCTCCCCCAGCTCCTGGCAACCACTAATCTGCTGTGTCTGAGGCTCTATCCCTTCAGAACACACATCACTACTCTTAAGACCACATAAACCTTGTGATGTAGCTGCTAGAGAGAGGGCACGAGAAGCACAGTGGCTAAGAGCATGGTATCCGGTGTCACCCGCCGAATTTCAAGTCCAAGTTCTGACGTTCACTAGCTGTGTGACCTTGTGCAAATGACTTAACCTCTCTGAGCCCAAGATTCTTCATCTATGTAATTTAAGAAGCTTAACATCAAGATTAAATGAATCATTATATCTAGATGCTGAGTAGTCAGTGCTCCAGAAATGCTATCTGTTTCTGTTTCTGTTCTTACCTCTCGTTCCTGATAAGGACAGTCAGGCAACAAAGGGGTTAAGGGGTGTGCCAAAGGCCACACAGCACAGGTGGCTGGAACCCAAGTCTCCTGACTGAGTCCTCTGCGTTTTCCATTACGCCACACTGGCCTAGCTCTTCCTCCACGAAACTTGGCCCTCCCCATGCTCTTCTGTGCCAAGTTACTTTTGAAAAAGCTGAGGCTACTCGCCAGACAGGAGGAAGGGGAGGGTGGGATCATGAAATCATCTTACTTCAGGGGGTCATAGCCCCTTGCGGGCCGGCCTCCTTGCCTGGTCCTTGGGAACAGCTGACTTTGGCCGGTGGAGTCCTGCCCTACTCTTTTCCAGTTTCCCTGTCTGCGATGTGGGGGGTGGGGAGCCGGCCATTTCTAGGTCAGCAGGACCCTCTGGAATTCCGTGACTTTCCCACTCCAGCCACCCATCTGGGACTCTTTAAAGCTGGCTGAATCACTGCCTTTAGACTAGCAGGGGAGCCTGAGGCAGCTGTTTCTGTGATAGCAAACCCCCAATTATTGCCCATTATGCTGAGTAGGGAAGAAAACCTCGCTTTTAAGTTCTGGTGGAAATAAGAAAGTTGAGTCGGAGCAGGAGAGCCGAGGGAGGACAGGCTTTGGGCCAGGGAGACTCGTGACCATACGTTGGCTCAAGCACTCCCAAATGATGTCACCTCGGGCAAGTCTCACCCGAACAGAGGGACAGCTAATGACAGCTAGTGTGCTTACTGAGCGAGGCACATCTAAATTAACTGTCACCATGAATGCACAAGAGAGTGTCTTCACTCTTAACATGCAGATGGGGAGACCAAGTCTCATAAACATACAGAGGTGACACCAAGTGGAGATCTGAAGGGCAAGCTGAGATGTGAACCTGGTCTGTCTAATCCCAGAAGTCAAGGTCTAAAGCCCTGCGTATGCTGCCTCACGGGCTGCTGACCGGCAATTAACATTTCCGTATGTGCTTCCAGAAGTTTCTCCCCACCCCGTCCTCGTCCAACCTCCTCCTCTAGATGATGCTGTACCAAACGCCCCGACCTCTCTGGCCACAGCTGACAGGCTTGGAGGCAAACCCAGCACCCTTGGGACAACCAGATTCTTTCTTCTCGAGACTGGACTCAGCACCTAGAAATGTCGGCGTGTTGACGACGGGGAAGGACATTTTAACCTGGGGACTGCGGTGCTGTCTGGGGGATACAGGCCAATGGGTCCAGGGAAGAAGCTGGTCCGGAGAGGCTAGCAGGAAAGCAAAGTAGGCTCGATGGGAGACCCTGGAGCCACAAGGATAGATGGCTGGGGAGCTGCTGGGCCTCTGAGGGCCATTCGGTTGCTGGTTCTGGGGCCCTGTGAGGCCAGGTGCATTTCCAGCTCAGGGCTCCTCGGGGCACAGCTGCCTCCTCCCGTAAATCTCTCTTCCTGTCTGAGCTACTCAGGGGGTGTTTGCCCTGTGGATGTCCATAATCCGCAGGCTAGCAATCCTGATTGTAGCAGTTTCACCGTTCTCTGCCCCTTTATCCTTTTGGAGATATTAGGCAGGCAAGATGCTTCTGGAAGCAAAATATAGGCAGTCCTCCCTACACAGACCCGCCATGCGAGAAAAGTCAGTCTAGTAACCTGCAAAAGTGTTTACCCAACATTCAATCTCTGAACTGAAGACCTGCTATAAGAGATCTGCATAGATTACCCCCCACATTTGGGGAAGAGGGTATGGGTCTCGGTCATTCTCAGACAGGACTATACCTCCCGCTCATGGCGTTCAAGGGCGTTGGGCGTCATCTTCCTTGCCTTTCCCCCAGGGTTCAGCCCCTTCCTGGCCCCTGTGCTGCTCCTGCCAAGTCTGTTTTAGATAGTATCTTAGCATCTTTAACATATAGCCTCTTTGTGTGTTTACGTTTTTGCTGTGGACCAGAAGGAAAATATAATTTACATATGGTACTCTTTGATTTTGTTGCATTTTGTGAACACAAAATACCACTAACGAGTTCAGCGCATTTTAATAATTAGGTAACTGGTGTCTCAGTTGGTTTCTATTATGCAATGACTCTTGGCAGCTTGTTATATAGGCGTTTGAGATTGTTTTAGTGATATTGAGGAAACTAGTTAAGAGCACATTATTATCTCGCCTCCCCCTTTAAAATAATGAAATACAGATTCTGAAAATTCTTTATCCAGCATTTTTAGGAATGGATTAGGTCCATACGAACAAGGCTGCCTGTGGTTAATATCACCCAACCTTCTAAGACAACGTGTGAGGTCAAGACATGGGATGGTATGCAGAGGACACTGTGTTCCCTGGGACTTCTGGGAAGTGACCTTTCACTCTTTCCTGCTGAGTATGAGCCCGGAGCATTTTGTAACCCTGTAGGATCTGAGGATAAAGCCAACACCGTGAAAGCAGGAATGCAGGATGAGTGGAAGGAGCTGGGGGAGGTGGTACTGTGAAAACCCTGGATCAAGCTGTGCCTGAAGCCAGGAAGGTTTTTTTCCTCCTGGGATAGTCAAGCGTGTGCTCCACAGATTTGTGTGTCATTCTTGCAAAGGGACTGTGTTAATTTCTATAGCATTCTGATCTCAGTACCCATGCTGCTGAAGTGAGCACATGGACATTTTTAAGTCTAAGAAATAAAAAAGAATACTACGTGTCCGCTACGGGTGAGGGTCTAGGCTCTGACGTCAAAATGGAAAGTCAGTCCAATTAAACTTCTTCCTATGCTGCAGCTCACCTGACACTCCAAATCCTTACCTGGAGGTCGAAGAACTTGCTGTAGCGCCGGTAAATGGCCTCCGTGGAGCCGCTGGACCAGGTAACCCGGATGATATAGACCTGCAGAGGGGGACAGAAGAGACGGGCATTAACACCAAGAGAACCCTTCCATCTCCAGGGCTCTGGAGCAAGGCACAGGGTTGAGTCAGACAGACCTGGGTACCAGCCGTAAGGCTTTGGACAAGTCACTTGCTCTCTCTGGGCCTCAGCTTCCTCCACAATAATATGGGTATAACCCCCACCTCTGACAGCTATACAAAGGATTAAGTGAAATCAAGAATGGGAAAGCATTAGCACCCAGCTCATCTCAGGAGATGGTGTTCTTTACAGCACTGTAGGGATTTCTTGCTTTCCACTCAATCCAGAGAGCCCTGGGGCTGGCTATTTTTCCAGTCATTATTAAAACTCTGTCTCTTGTCAGAAGTCACCGAGACCGGAGGCTCTTGGCCCTCCTCTACTTCTCATAAGCTAAGCCATCACGCCACTTCCGCCAAGCAGGGCCCGGGCCAGGTCACTTTTTTCTCCAAGTGCCAGTTTCTGCGTCTGTGAAATGGGCTGACAGCCTCTGCTTGGTGTGACAGCGTGAGGATCTCGTGTGGCTGAGAATGGTGAAGCACTTTATAAGCCACGGAGCCATGTTTCCAGCCTTTGTCACAGGTCACGGCCCACACAGAACACAATGTACGATGGCAAATTTGGGCAAAGTGAGGTGGCAGCAGGTCAGAGGTGGGGTCTAGTGACCCTGCACACCACCTGGACACTGGGAATAAGAAATCAGCACGTGCATAATCCTTTCCTGATTTGCACAAATGATCTGGGGCTGCAGGGTAGTTCTGACAATGAAAAAGTATGTATGTGAAAGCTCTTTGGAAACGCAGAAATGCTGTATAAACACGAGGGGCTCAGTGTTGTCAGAGACCATGAGCTGAGGGTTGGCTGGAGGGACAGCGGCATACATAGATGAAAACCTCCAAACCCGCCTCCGCACACAGCTCCTTAGATACAGAGGTGGGTGCCATTCATTGTCCACGGGGATTGGTTGAGAAACGAGCACGTGACCTGTGCTGAACCAATCAGAGCCAGTAAGAGTCAGCTCTGGGGCTTCTGTCCCAACCCTTGAGAAAGTCAAGCTCTCTTTTCTTTGAAGTGGCTGGGCTATTAGGACGGGACCTGGAGCTGCTAGAGGACCATCTCATCACCGCTTGGAAGGAGCCTGCCTGAGAATGAGGCCAGCATCTGTAGATTCCTGTAACACAGTCTGGCCCTGAGATCCAGCTCTGCTTGAAGCTCCATCTACTCCTGGTCTGTCAAGTTTCCTGAGCCAGTAAATCTTGGGCCAAACCTGCCTTCTTAAATGATTCTTGAAGCCAGCTTAAGTTGGGTTTCTGACACATGTACTCTAGTCCTGACTGATGCAGGATGGGAAGCAGGAGAGAGCTCTCTGAAGCCCGGAGTCATCATGGTGCACCCCGAAGGGTCTGGAAACTTCACTAGGAAACTTTCATTCAAAATGCGACAAAGTGGAACAACTCTGTGGGGGTTGGGGCCAGAGACCAGTGTGAGGGCCAGGGACTTGTGGAAGAAGGTTCTCCAGGTGAGAAGAGATGAATAGTGGAAAGATAATGCCGGCTAAGATGGGAAGTGCCCTTGGGCGACAAGCTAAGTCCACCAGGAATGACCTCACCAAATCTAACACGCATTTTATTTCCAAGAAGCACAACAGAGAGGAAGAAATGTGGGCTCCACAGTCAAGAAGCTCTAGACTCACACAATTTCCCAACCCTCAGAGCCACAGCTTCCTTAACTGTAAAATGGGGTCAGCAAATCCATCTCACACAGAGTTGTGATGATTATTAGAGGCCAAGTTCAGAGCTCTTTGCCTGGCAGAAAAGAAAAGGTCAAGAACTTTCAGTACCCTGCACTTTGATTCTCCAGTGCATCAAAACAAGCTAATTCAACATCAGGGATTCGGGCATTCCGGCCTACCCCCCGGCCTTGTTTGTGCCCCCCCGGTCCTGGGGCCCTCATGGGGCCAGAGAACAGGTCAAGGCATTCTTTAGGAATCACCTTGGAAAGGTGATTTTCTGACAAAAAAGAACTGTCTCTAAAGCCACCTGAGTAGTTATCAGTTTTATTAAAAAGACTTCAATTCTGCTTCAGCAAGACTCTAGCACAGATTTTGAATGGCTCCCATTTGTCATTCATTCATTCATTCATTCACTGTACAACATTTATTAAGTACCTCTTGTATGCCAGGCACTCTGCTGGGTGCTGGGACACAATGAGGAGCCAGAGCGACCTAGACCTTGTCCTTGGAGAGTGGGAAGACGGGCAATAGACTAGCAGATAAGCAAGTATGTACGTAATTGTAAGTTATGTTCAGTGCTTAGGAAGGCCCCCAGCGTCTGCTGTGAGTGCGTGATGGGAGAAGGTGGGGCAGCTGGGTGTCCTTGGAAGGGAAGGCCTATCTGAGGAAGCAAGCACTGAACGGAGACCTGAAGGACGAGGAGCTGGCCAGAAGAGCTGAGAACAGAGTATTCCAGGCAGAGAGAGGATGAGTAAGGATACAGAGGCCAGGAAATGCCGGACATGTCTGAGGTGCAGGAAGACCATCCTGGCAAGCAGAGCTGGGGGAGGAGGGAGGCAGGGGCTGGGAGACAGGCAGTGGTGGCATTACAAGGGGCTTGCAGGCCACAGGGAGGAGATGGGATTTTGTTCTATTAAAGAGTTTCAAGGGGTGGGGGTGTGTGTGACACGATTTAATGTATGTGTTTAAAAAATTTTCCTATATATCCTTTTGGCCATTGTGTGAAAAATGGTTTGACACCACTAGGAGTCTTTTCCATCACTGAAAGGGACTCAGCCAATTCAATGGTCCCAACTTCCAGATGGGTAAACTGAGGCCCAGAGAAGACCATATCAACGGTCCTGTCACTGGGGGATGCTTAAGCCAAGTCTGGATGACTATCTGTCAAGAACAATGCTAATGTGAATTATAAAACAAAGAAACAAAAAAGACTGATCATCAAAGTTTCATTGTTTTCCTAAAACCAACAACAACAAAAAAGCCTTCCCATAAATGGAAAAAAAAAATTCTGCTTATACAATTCATTCTCGATCTCTTGTTTATAGTTTTTAAAGTTCTGTACATATGGTATAAGGACTCTGCAGCAGTCCTAATTGGTTTATTGGAAACAACCTCTGAACACAATTTGATGCCTGCATTTTTAGGCACAGATCTAACTTTTTAATGAGAATTGTCCCAATGCAAGGCTTTGGCCTCGCTCAGGGTTTAGGGGCAGGTGAAAGGGCACACCCACGGGGTTCTGACGCCAGCCTTGCTGCTGGGGGAGACTCAGAGGCACCAACCTCTCTGGCACAGTGTCCTTGTCTCTAAAACAGGGTGAGTAATTTCCCTTGAGGATTCTCGGCAATCACTAATGCACGTGGGGCCTTGCCCAATGCCTGGCACGCAGGAGGTGTGCAAAGCTAGTTTCCCGCAGAGCAGTTGATCAATATGCCTGCTTTTCTGGTATTCCCTTTCTTGTCTTGGTAACAGCGGCTAATTTCCCTTGGAATGATACCCCTCTCCCTTCCCTAGTCTTGGTGATAGGAAGTGGGCATGCGTCCCGGCCCTGGCCAACCAGACTGTTGCCCGTCTCTGGCCACAACAATGGGTCAGGGACGGGCACGTGACCCAAGCCAGGCCGATGAGACTCAATTCTGGGACTTTTGATGGCATGGTCAGGGAAGAGCCCCCTTTCCACACCATGACGGCTAACTGTGTGGAAAGCATCTGTCACACAGAAGCAAACAGCCAAGAGGGAGCGAAAGAGCCTGAGTCCTGTGACATCATTTGGACCCCTAGATCCAGCATCCTGGACATCTCACCGCCACAAGCCAAACCTTCCCTTTCTTGTTTAAGCCAGTTTTAGTTTCTGTTACTTGCCACCAAAGCAGTCTGAACCCATCTGACCTTGACTTTTTTTTTAATTTTTAAAAAGATTTATTGGTCAGAGAGAGAGAGAGAGATGGAGAGAAAGAAAGAGAGCACAAGCGGGGGAAGCAGCAGGCAGAGGGAGAAGCAGGCTTCCTGAGTCACAGGGAGCCCAATGTGGGACTCGATCCCAGGACCCTGGGACCATGACCTGAGCGGAAGGCAGACACTTAATAACTGAGCCACCAAGGTGTCCCCTGACCTTGACTTTCAGATTATATCCCAAACCCAGTTACTACTCAGTGTCCTACCGTTAAGGAATTAAAAGTAGACTTCTTCATGGCAGCGTCATTCACAACAGCCAAATGATGAACAAAATGATGAACAAAATGTGTTGTATGCATACGATGGACTGTTAGCCTTAAAAAGGAAGGGCATTCTGACTCATGCTACAACATGGATGAACCCTGAGAACATGACGCTAAGTGAAATAAGCCAGTCACAAAGAACAAATACTGTATGATTCCCCTTATATGAGGTACCTAAAATAGTTAAACTCATAGAAACAGAGAGTCAAGTGATGGTTACCAGGGGATGGTAAGGGGGATGGGAAGTTAGTGTTTAATGGGTATGGAGTTTCAGTTTGGAAAGATAATGAAAGTTCTGGAGATGGGTGGTGGTGATTACACTAGTGTGGATGTACTTTTTTTCTTTAAAGATTCTATTTGAAGATTTCTATGAAGAGCAAAAATTTTTCTTTAAAGATTTAAAGATTGTATTTATTTGTTAGAGAGGAGGGGGGCCACAGGCAGAGAGAGAAGCAGGCTCCCCGCCGAGCAGGGTGCCCGATGCGGGGCTCGATCCCAGGACCCCGGGATCATGACCTGAGCCAAAGGCAGACGCTTAACCGACTGAGCCACCCAGGCATCCCAGGGTGAATGTACTTAACGCCACTGACCTTTACACTTAAAAATGGCTGCAGTGGTAACATTTATGTTATATATATTTTATCACACTTAAAATAACTTTAAACAAAAGTAGATCTCCTGCAGAGGTCTCTGTAGTCCATGTCATGTTCCCCCGGAAATGACACGGAAACTTTGTCCATGGAACAGCCCTCAAAACATGTGCTGCACATCCAAGAAAAGTTTATGTCCAGAATGTATTTTAAAAAAAACACACTCAAAACTCAACAGTAAGGAAACAACCAACGTGATCACAAGATGGACAAGAGATTTGAACAGACCCTTCATCAAAGAGGATATACGGATGGCAGATAAGTACACGAGAAGATGTTTGACATCATTAGCCATTAGAGAAAGGAAACCATGAATATCATCATGAAACCACGATGAGGTATCACCGTGCATCTATGAGAATGGCTAGAATACATTTGGCTAGACCAAAATGTGGGGTCACCGGAACTCTGAGCCATTGGTGTGGAAACAAGATGGCACCGCCCCTCTGGATGGATGCGGAACTACCGGTGAAAGCTCCTTGATAAGCAGAGTCACACTGTGTGAGAGTAGGATTACTTTCCCAGCAAAGGGAAAAAGCACCTTTTCAATGCAGATCTGGTGGTAAAACTGTAACGAGGCGATCCAACTTAGGATTACCAATAGAGAGACAAGCGGACACCCCAAGGTGATGCAATATGAAAGATAGAAAATCTTCTGTCGAGTATTGTTGCCAAAACATTTAACCTGAATCTCAAGCCTCTTGAACTAAGTTCCAACTTATAAGAAAGTAAAGGAGAAAGAGGAAGAAGCTAAATGACACCATAAGGAAACAATGAGACGAATTCAGAATGTGGAATATTCTAGAAGTCTACCAACAGGGCATAGTTCAAATGCTCCCTCTTCCAGACAGTCCTCTCTGACTGCTCCCTTCCTATCAGTATTAGGTTGGGTCTCCTTGGCACCCACTTCCCCATCACAAAGTCAATTATACTTTGCTGCAATCGCTAAGTGTCTGCTTTCCCACTGGGTTCCAAGTTTCGTGAGAGGAAAGACAGTGCCTGTCCTGTTCTCTGAGTGCTGTATGTCCAGGGCAGAGCACGATGGAAAATCTACGCTTCGTGGAAAAATCTGTGCTTTGTGAAAAAATTAGAAGGAACTGAGACGATAGGAAGTCACGCTCTCACAGATCGTAATGCCTATTCGAGGCAGGCCTGAGGTCTGCGGGAAGTTTCTTGGATGGTCCCACAGGCGTGCCGCCTCTCCTCTCTGCTCCGTGCCCCGCTTCGCAACCCCTCCCGCTGGCACATCTGCTTGAAGTGGAGAATCTCAGGGAGCAGCAGGGACTCCTTCCCTCTGGGAATGAGGGAACAGAGACCACACTGTGGTGTCTGAAGGCTCTGAAGGATTTCCTCCTGCTCCCTCACAGGAGGCCTTGAATCGCAATTAGCCACCATGGAAATCCCTTCTTACTCAACCTCAGCAGCCAGGCCTGCGTGATTTACAAAGTCCAGACTCCCCAGGCCTGGCTTCCCCTCAGGCTGTGTCATCAGGGTCAGAAGTACTGGGTTTCCTCACTTCCTCTAAGTCAGTCCAGAGATGAACGGGTGGATGGAAGGGCTGTGGGGTGGGCTCTGCTATGACCAGGGTGCTTGGGGTGGAGGTGGGCAGGTGGCTGGGCTGTGGCGTCTCTCAAGTTCCCAGGGGCCCGCAGGCTAGGCGAACACCTCTCACAGTCTCCTAGCCAGGCCTGTTGGCGCACAAGTGCAGTGGCCCACCTGAGATCACGAGCTCCGAGGTTCAGAATGAGGCCTGTGAGCCACGCTCCCTCTAACCCCGACGGCCTTGCTGCAGCGAGGACACTACAGCTGGACCGTGGTCTGTAGGCAGATGCAAGCTCGTTCTTCTGTCTTTGAGAGCCCACCAGGAGGCTGTGGAGTCCAGGGGTTCAGACAGCCTTGAGTCACCTCTGCTTTCATCTCGACTAGCTGCTTGGTCTTGGGAAAGTGGTTTAAACTCTCTGTGACTCAGCTTCCTCCTTGTGAAAAACAGGGATCATAATAGTATCAACCTCAGAGTTGGGGTGACGATTCCGTGAGAATGCGCCTGCAGATTGCCTCACATGGGGCCTGCGTGAGGTAAAAGCGATCATCATCCTCCTCACTGTGCGCCAAACACAGGGGTGTAAAGCTGAGGGAGACCTGGTCTCTGCCCGCTGCCTCTGTCGATGCTTCTCCCATAGCCCGCTCACCTGCCCCCGCTCCCCCATCCCCAGGGCCCTGCCTCTTTCAGTCTTCTCCGGTCCCCAACAGGGTCAGAGGGACTACACCTGCCCGGCCTGGGAACACGGGACCAGCTCACCTGAGCCAGGGGCGCACATTTCCGAGCTGTCAGAGGAGTCAGGGCCCTGTCCCCTCCGCGTGAGTGTCTGTGGGGAAGGCCCTGCCACCTCCCACCCCCATTCCCGGGCCTCAGCCTCAGTAGAGGGGAGCTCTGTGTCTGGCCCAAATGCAGCGTCGCCACATAGCCGTGAGCCTGCCTGGGGCCAGGCCTTCATCTACCCTGGCCTCTCCTCCTCTACCAAGGGTTGAAGACTGTTCCAGAGTCCTAGGTCAGTGTGACCTTGCCAGGAGGTGCCCCACAAAGGACAAAGAACCCATGTACTCATGTACAGTGGGAGGTGTGGCCGGAGCCACAGTGACCCCTGTCCTCTGACGACTACCCTGTCCTGAGGCCTCCAGAAGCTATTTTTCTCAACTTGGACTGCTTTCAGAAGACAGAAAAGGGGGAAAAAAAAACCCTCTGGCAGATGCTGAGAATCCTTCTTGGACCCTGTACTTGAGAAGTGCCACCTGTCCCGCCCATCTCACAGCCACAATGACTGCTCAAGGCAGGCCAGTTGGCTTCTCTCAGGAACCCAGAATCAGACCAGATGTCAGCTCCAGCCAGAGCCACCTCCGCACGGTGACAGACATCTGGTGTGAAGAAAGGGACAAATGAAGGAGAGGCGCAGAGGGGAGAGGCAGGGAGAGCCCTGCCTGGCTCCTGCCCGTGCTATGCGTCCTGCTTCCAGGGCCCGCCTGCCCGCCCCTGGCTTTTATGATGCATGACAGGGACCTGGGTCTTCCAGTTAATTCCCCATTTGGCATAAAGGGTTTTTATGCAACTGAAAGGATTCTATGATATGGAGAGGAAAGTTCGGGCACTATCTTAGATGAAAAGAACAGGCGAAAAAAATGTAATGTCAATCTCAACAAAGTTATATATACTGTATGTAAGTGTGTGTGTGTGCATGTACATACACCGTTTCTGGTAGTTGTGCTCTAGAAAGTCTTTGTGAACACTGATTTAGCAAATGCAGAACGACTGTTCCTGGGGGAACCACAAGGTTAGGGTCCTGCAAGCCTGTGGTCACAACATTTTCATGAACAGACCCGTATTCAGCTTGGTTGTTTCTGCTTAAAGCCACCTTATTCAATGTGTATTGTCGATGCATGAACATTCAACTCCGGGCCAGCGACACTGTACCTCACACCTAAACGAAGCTTATCTAACATGGGTTTTCCCCGTGAAGTTTTCCTGACCTCAGGAAAGCCAAGCACTTTGGCACGAGGTGTGGGGTCATTTCAAACAGCGTAATAACCAACAGAGAGTACAAAATGGGGGAAAAAAAAACAAAAAGAAAAAAGAAAAAGAGAAAAGTGGCACTGAAGGGATCATGGGAAAGACTCCTTGTTTCAAGTATCAGAGCTGAAAGCAGAAGGCAGAGCGTCGCCTTGCCTGGCCTCAGCCGGGCACGTGCACAGCGGGTGACACATGCGTTTTGCTGCTCTGCACACGCCCGTGTCTATGAGAGGCCACGGAAGTGCTACGAGTATTGAAGTTGGATCACAAATAAAATTTCGTAAGCAGGCGAATCCCCAAATACGAAGCTTACAAATACGGCAGATTCCCCATACAGTACATAAACGTGTGTGTGTGTGTGTTGTGTACAAACCAGTGAGATATATAGAATATATACCATATATAGGTTTTGCAGGAATATGTAGGACTTGTTAAATTCTGTTTTTGACGCTTTTTTGTATTTTTTCAGATTTTCTTTTATAATCAGAAAAAAAGATGCCGTTATCCCAGGAGGACAGAAGAAAAGGGTCTGTGGCCCACTTTCTTGTCTTGAGCCTCACCCAGGACGGCATCTTCTCTGGGTCCAGATACAGCTGATGGCCCAGGTGGGAGTGTGGCGTGGGAGGAAGCTGGGAGTTGGCAAGTGGGGCCCTAGCTCTGTGATTTAGGGTAAGTCCTCTGCCTCTTTGAGCCTTTGTTCTCTGAAAAATGGGGATAAAAATACTTGTCTTTCCAACCTTATGGGCACTGTAAGATCGAATGAGATTTTTTTTTTTAAAGCTCCAGAAATGGAAATGTTGGCTGGAATCTCAGCTGTGGCCGGCGCTTGAGGGAGGGTGCTCGAAGGAGGGTGTTTGAGGTGTGCTTCCTAAGCCATCTGCCCTCACCTCCCTTGGCACCTCTGGCCCGTGGGGGTGGAGGCTCCCAGTGCCTGGAGAGCCCTCACTAAGCATGCAGAAATTTAGGTCTCAGTTCCAAGTGACAACAGCCAAGGGGTCAGTCTGTCCATGAATAAAGATTTAAATCAGAACAAAGCTTAGAGGCCCTTGAAACATGCCGGGAGCTGGGTCTGGGTAAAGCTAAGTGGTGGGCCTGAAACAGGCCACGTGCCTCTGTAGCCCCCAGTAGCCCCAATAAACCGACATCCCTATCCCTGCAGACCCACCGGCCAGATCTCCACCCAGGACTGCAGCTCTTGGAAGGGCCTCGGCGCTCCATCCTTAAGCCGTATGCCGTCCCCAGAGCGGCAGGATAGGAGACAGCTGCCGCCCCGCCTCTCGAGGGCTGTGATCTCATACATTCTCATCATATGAACTTGAAAACACGAGAAGGTGTTTCTGCCCTGTGAATAAAATCTCTGAGGCTCGGGTGAATGTCCTCCAATATCACTTCGCATTGCAATCTATTTCGTGGGGTTGTCTAAGAACTCCGCTCAGAGTCCCAGCTGATACTATGTAGAAGGGGTGGGGCTCTAGTCAAGACAGAGTGATTACCATTTGGTTTGGACTGCAATGCCAGAGCTTTAATTTTAGGGGAATGATTGCGGGTGTGGGGGGGGAAGGGTCGGGTCCAAGGCCTTTTTGAAGTGACAGTGAAGATCACTGTGTCTCAAGGTACGCAGGACCTTGGGGGACATGGGCTGGTGTGAGCCAATACACGATCTCAGCACTAAACTGCAGGGAATCCCAGAGAGGGACAGTCAAGTCTCTGCCATTCCCTTCCCTTTGGAAGTCTGGCGACAATGGCTTTTGAACACTCTCTCCAACATGTGCCGGTCTGTTTTCTTAAAGAGGAGACAGAAGACCTCAGGGCAGGCAACACTAGCCAGGAAGAACTTGAACACATTGATTTTCCTTTTCCTTTCTATTTAGTTTCCTTCTATTTCTAGCAAGTGCTACTGGTTTTCCATTTATGGGAGACAGCAGAAGCGTCACCTTTAAAAATAATGTAAGTTAAAAAATGGAGTCAATCCGAAGAAGAATACTGAATTAAGAATATGTAGCACAGGGACTGGTGGACGTGGGAGGATGGAGAATGAGGGCAGTACTGTTCCACTGGAATCCCTTGCCATTCGCACTCTATCTGGATTTCTGTTGTTTGCTGGCCAATGAGCCTACAAGACTTCTCGAGTGGAAGCCCTCTCCTGGCTCCACAATGCGGGTGGGCTGTCCGGAATGGCCGGGGAAATGGAAGAAAATATCTAAAGAGAGGGCACCAGTGGAGCAGAGGGGGCTGAGGCTGTTTTCCCACATAGGCTGTGAGAAAGGTGCATTAGCAAGACAGAGATCTGTGATCCATTAGCAATGTCTGCCATGGGCATGGGGATTGTAGGATATGTGCTGCATACTCAGCATCCCTAATCTGGATCAACCCCTCCATTTACAGATGGGGATACGGATGGGCCAAGAGGTGCAGCAACCTGCCAAGGGTTACACTCTCAGCCGTGGACTCTTTCCACTTCCAAGGCAGTGTTCAAATTTCTACCCAAGATCCTCTGGCCCCTCTGGGCCTCCTGCACAATGACTTGTCCAGAGAACTTTAGAACTGATGAAGCCAGTGGTTAGATTGGCTTGCAAGAAGTCCCTGGATCCTGGTGTGGTTGCTGCGTCTCTGGGCTCTCCACCCTGGTTTCCATCAGGCAGCACCACTTTAGGCTCTCCTATATAGAGAGGAGGGTGGAGCCCAGCAGCCAGCTGGCCCAGCTGCCAGACCCTGGGGGCCCACACTGCCACCAGCAATATCGGTGCAGGTTCCAACAAGGCCTGGGCTCTTCTGCTGCCCACAGCCCTCCTTTGCCTGCTTCAGGCTGACAACAGGGGGTTCTAAGACTTGCAGATATTTGAAAACCCTGCTCCAGACCATCCCCAATTTTATAGTTGGGGTTATGAGGTCAGAGAGGGAAAGGGACTTGCCCAGGCCACGCAGAGAGCAGACAGGAGGGTTGGAACCAGGCCCAGGGTCCTGCTGGGGGCTGCTGAGGATGCAGGAATTCTGTTCCAAAATGTGATCTCACAGATCTGAGGAGCAGCAGAGCCCTTTTTAGACGGAGGGAGGAAAACCCGTCTGTTACGAGGGGCTCGGGCTTCTGCTCACGGGCCACATAGCTTCTGCAGCGAGGCCTGAGTCCAGGATAATGGAAGCGGTCCTGTGTCGCAACCTTAAATACAAAGCACGTGCAGCCCTCAAATCTGGCAGTGGCGCTGGTTCAAGACCCAGATGAGCCCACTTCCTGCCGAGAAGGCTCCCAGGAATATGTCTAAAGGCGCCCAGGAGACAGCAGACCTCGGTTCAAGAAACCAACTTTAAAAGATGGGTGCAACCCCGTCCTCCTTAAGCTCCCACACTAACTGGGTTTCTGGGCTGGCGGATACCGGGGACAGCCTGGCAAGGACTGGCTGCCCTCCAGAGCCAGCGCTCCGGCAGTACGCCGCCCTGGCCTGAGCTGGAGGAGCCCAGTGTGGGGGGGGGGGGGGTGGGAGGCAGGGAGGGAGAGAAAGAGAGAAGGGTGGAGGAGAGAGGGAGGGAGCAGAGGCACTTGGATGGGCTCCGAGGGCTTAACTAATGGGAAACATGATTCTGCTGCTCCCTGTGGAGACCACGAGTTCCCTCTGGTTCCGATCTGTCGGCTCTCCCCAGCTGTCTGCCCAACATCTGGCCTATGTAGGTCAGCACTCCCAGCCTCCTTTTGCAATTGCAACACAGTGCAGTTTGTCTGTATTGCCTAACACCCCAGAGCAGTATCGCAGGCCACTGGAAGGGTTGAAGACCGGGTATTTATCTTTTCAGAGAAGTACACTAAGTTTATTCCTGGAGAAATGCTGCCAAAGTGTTGTGATGGCCTGGAGACCCCGGAGGCGATGGCAGGGTGTCACGGTGGGGCGGGGCCAGGGTAAGTGGGGGCCCCGTGCTTTACGAACACAGTGTGCAATCCTCAGCAGCAGCCGGCCGGAAGGTGGGGCCACCCCCAGGGCAGAGGAGGAAACCCCGGACCAGAGAGGTGCGTGTCCTGAACCTGGGAAGAGCAGGTGACATCCTCTGAGGTCCCGTGTCCTCCTAGCTTCCCAAGGCCAGGCCTCAGGTGTCCTGGGCCCCAGGCCAGAACTTTCCCATCCTCACATCAGCGTCAGGAAGCACCAAGCCCAGGCTCCGCAGCTAAGTGACACACTGGGGATAGCCGGCTGCCGACTTTCCTTTTTTTTCCTCAATCTTTTCAATTAAGTGAATGCTTGGAAAGGGGCCAAATACAAGTGCTGGAGGCGCTGGCTGCAGGTAGGATGCTCTGGTTTAAGACTGTGTTCCCACCACTGCTTGTCCACAGGGCAAGCGGTGAGTGCGCAGGGGGAGCCGAGGGTCTCTGACTCCCTGCGGGCAGAGGGGTGCCAGGCTGGCGTGGGAATCTAATTGTGTCTCTCCCCTCTGCTTCCAACACTTCATTCATCCACTCATGCATTCAACAAATAAAACAGGCTGCCTACTGTGTACCAGGTTCCCTTCCAAGGGCTGGGGCTCTGGCCATGGAGGAGACAGAAGCCCCTGCCTTTCTGGAGCTTTCCGCCTTGTCAAGGAAGGCAACAACAGCACGCTATGGGGCTTGGGGGGCTGCCTCCCGCTCTGACCCAGCCAGGCTCTCCCTTGCCTCCTGGCCCTGCACGTGCCATGGCCTTCGGCAGGGACCTCTCTCCCTTTGCTTGGCTAGCAACTCTTTTATTTCTCAGATGTCAGCTTAGGAAGCCTTTGGAGACCCCGGATCCGGCTCTGTTCCCATTCTCTGGGTTCCCACAGCCGCTGGGCTGCCCTCTCTCAGTACAATGCGCCTCTGAGTGTGCTGTTCTGCCTCCCCCGCTCCCCTGGGAGGCCCGAAGGGGCAGGGGTCACGACCGTCTGAGGCACCAATGCTTCTGCCAGTGCCTGGTGACATTAGGCTCTTGGGAAATGTCTGGTGAAAGACAAAAAGGCAGAA
>CM052895.1:79233889-79281503 GCA_028534135.1 Potos flavus | reverse complement strand
GAAATTTAAAAATAATAAATACACACACACACCAATCACTCCCTGATGTTATTAAACAGCAGACGGGCCCTGGCTTTAGAGTACCCGGGCACGAATCCTGGCTCTATAGCTTGAAGCTGCTGTGTGACTCTGTAAGTCAGTGCAGGGCTCCGAGCCTCCACTTTCTCATCTGTCAAATGGAGAGAACAGTATCTACTTTTGAAGATTGCCCGAGGATTACAGGAACTCACACACGACAGGTGCTTGGCACAGGGCCTGACTACACGCAGCTTCCGGCACCGTCTCAGAGAACCCCAATACAGAGATGCGGCACGGGAGGCTCAGACGGCCAGTCTCCCCTGGACCAACTCAAATCTTTCGAGGTGAGCTGTGTTGAAAGGAAGAGTCCGGAAGGTCATGCTGTGCAACCCAGTCAACCGTCCCCTCGCGGTGTGCCCGCACAGAGCTGCCCACCCTTGGAGCCTATCTTTCGTCACTGCCAGAGTCTCAGCCAGATGGGTGGGCAGCAGGAGCCACTTCCAAGCTGGCTGGGCTACCTCAATTCTTCTAGACTGAGCCACAGCACTGGTGGAAACGCTCGCTGGTCCGGGTGTGTGGCTCCAGCCGGGGCCTCGGCTGCCAACACACGTCCTCGCACACATCTGGCCCAAAGCAGCATGGGGAACTTTCCAATGGCAAGCAGAGGTGTTGGCAGCTGGAGTCCCGGCTTGCTGAAACCAACCTGAAGGCTGGCTTTCTAGGAAAGCCTCCAGGGCAGGCACTTAGGGCTTCTGGGGCTCTCCACGGCTGCCAGGCCTCAGAGGAACCCCGGGGCCGTGCAGGAAACAGCTGAGAGACTTCAAGTTGGGGCCTCTCTTGCGGGGACAGGGCTGCCTAGAGAGAACGGGCGGCTGACATGAGCACCCACTATGTGCGAGGCACAGGGACAGGAGGGATAAAGCCCAAGTAATGAAAAACAATTAAAATGGGCCACACTTATTGGGCTGATCAGGGACTATGCCAAGTACTTCATTTATGTTTTGTCATGAGATCTGGAGACTCGGAAGGGGTCAAAGGCTTACCCCCACCCTGCGACAGAGCCAAGATCTAAACCCCAGCTGTGTGACATGGTGAGGAAAGCTCAGGGTGTGTGGTCGGAGGGGTCTGAGCTCTTACCTAATGGGTCCAGCACAGTGCCTGGCACATAGGGGGTCTCGATAGAGAAGACATTAGTAGTAGAATCCTCTCATGGCCACAGACCCCCTAAGAAGCACTCTCTAGCCACTGTGGGGGCACAGAGGGGACGAGGGCTCATTCTGCATGGGGAGCTGAGAGGCTCTCCAGATGAAAGAAACGACTGCTCTGGATCTTGAGGGACGAGTAGTTTTCTGAATGAGGACCAACACCTAATGACCACTTACTAAATCCCCAGCACTCTGCTCTCAGGAGACACCCTATGGAGCGAACCCTACTATCCACCCCATTTCACAGCGGAGAAAACCGACATTCAGAGAGGTTTGGCCATCGGCCCAAAGCCACGCAGCTGGCTAAGGAGGAGGCCAGAATCTGAACCCAGATTGGTTTTACTTCAGAATGCCCAACCCTAACCAAGAAGATCAGGGGAAAAGGAGTGATGCGGACCAGAAGCAAAGGTATTCATGTCCCCTGGCTCCCAGGAGCAGCAGAGCTGAGAATCCTGCCTCTACCACTTAACGGCCAGGGGACTTCGGGCAACAACTCTCTGTTTTGAAAAGTAAATGAGGTCACAGGGAAGCCGAAGACAGTGCTGCGAGCAGTAGGTGCTCTCTAATACATAGAAGAGATGAGCTCATAAACCAGTGCATGGCCCTGCCCACGCTTACTGTCCCTGACAGGTTCTCAAACCCGGCTGCAGCATACATTTGGGGGTGCTTGTTAAAACTTCAGAGTTTGGCTTTAGCTGGCCCCTCCCACTGCCTGGGCTTAAACCTTGGCCCTGTGACTTCCTAGCTGCACGGGCCTGCCTGCTTCTCCATCTGTAAAATAGGGGTAATCGTGGTGCCTACCTCACAGGGTGACGGGAAGGATTGGATGATTCAGTGCATGCAAAGCTCTAAGCACAGCACCAGGTACATAGTAGCTACTCAATAAAGAACGGTCCTTGTTCCTTATCCCCCAACCTAGAGTCAGTGGGTACAAAGATAATGTATGCAGAAGCCTGGCTATTCTTGATCTCACCAGGCAGAGATCAGAAGATCCCAAAAGTCTGGGACCTTCTAAAACAAGGTCAAATGGGCCTGGGACCTCCAAGATAGGAGGGAGCTCAGCGGAGAAGGAGGTAGGAGCCAGGGTGGCCAGAAAGGTACAGGAAAGAGGCCAGAGCAAGGAGTCCAGCAGCAGCCAGCTCTCATCCTGGGTCCTCCCTTCTCCGCTGATCACGCTGCCTCCTTACTGGCTATCTTCTCCACCACACGGACTCGGCTCAGGCCTGGGCCACCACACTCTGGATGCCAGCGGCTGTTCCCGCAAGTCCTCCTGCCCCTCTGCTCACCTGAACAGGGATATTTCTGGAATACAGCATCTGACTGGATCCCCTTCCTCTCCTTAGTCTCCCAGTGGTTACCTCTTAATGAAAAACAACAGAACAACAATGCCGATTCACATTTACTGAGCACTTCCTTACTCCTGGCCATGCTCCTGGTCCTTATTCCCTTATGGGGCAGGACTTGTCACTCCCACTTTATGGATGGGGTAATTGGGTCTGGAGAAGCCAATGGCCTTATTTAGTTCAGGCCAACACAGTCGCCAGCCTGTGTTTCTCCAATGGCTTCCAGTCTGGCCCCCTACCTCTAGCGGCCATCTTGGCTCTGTCTCGGTTGGGCTGTGGACAAGGGCTGGACCAGGAGATGGGGGGGCCTGGATCAAGAGTCTAGATGCCGGGACCTGGATTTAAAAAGTGACCAGGAGGGCTCAGGGAGAACACTCCCAAAGTTTGGAAAGATAACTGACACAAATCCTTCCTGTCACCCTCCAGTCCCCCAACCAAAGCTAAAGACACTATATAGAAAACTGTAGAGGCTGAGACTGTCTAAACGAGGGTCTGAAATGTGGGGTTCCAAAGAGCCTCTCAGGGAGTCTCAGTCTACAGCTGCCAGCTGCTGGACCAGGGGGCCCCAGGGAATGCCGGACGCTCTCCCAGCCATGAGGCGAGGCTGCACCACACAGCACAGGCAGCCCTCAAGACAGCAACAGCGCCAACCGCACAGTCTCTGAGTTTGACAGACGTGGGTTCCGATCCCGGCCGCACCACATCCTCAAGCAAGCTACTTGGGAGCCTCGGTTTCCCTATCTGTGAGACAGGGATGCTATAATAGTTATTTCCTGTCTCTCAGGGCTGTTATAATGTACAAATGGGATAATGTCTGTAAGATGCCTGTCTCGTGGTGGACATTAACCCCTTCCATGTAAGGCGACTGGATGCCTTAGGCCCAAATCAAATCCAGGTCATTAGGGTGAACCAAGTGAAACTTTCATTTGTGTGGATAAAAAAATTGACAGTTTCACATGGTTCAACCTACTAGCATCCCAGAGGGCCGGAGGATTCCTTCTGCTTCCAGTGGACTAGACTAAGAATTACAGTTAACTTTTCTTGTGTTTACCAGGTGTCATGTACTGGGACGAGGCCTCCATTTATAGATGAAGAAGATCTGGAGGTTCTGAGAGGTTAAGTAACCCACCCAGAATTGCATAACTAGAAAGTGACACATCTAGGATTCGCATCCAGGTCTGGCGGCCTCCAGAGCGTGTGCCTTAACAATTATGACACAATGCTCGTCTGGTGCCAACAGGAGTCATCACGAGGAATCTGACTGTCTCAGCTGAACGATGTCAGTGTCCATCACCCTAGAATCACGGGACCTTAGAACTGAGGGGGCCTAGGCAGTCATGGCTTCATTCAAGGAACACACTTGGCACCTGTTCTGAGTCAGGCCCTGGACTATGAGGGATTCAGGCCTGGTGGGACAAAAGAAGACAAGCCAGCAGACGGCTAGCCCTAGTGTATGGGCACCGCAATGCGGCTGGTCCACTAGGAGGCTCCCTATCAAAGCTGGGTGCCCTGGCTGCGTGACAGGCAGAAAGAGGTGAGCTAATCTAAGATACACCCCAAACAACTGCCCCCTACCCCAAAGTCCAGCCTCATCTTGTCCTACTGGGCTTGGGAACATGGAGGAGAAAAGAACTTGAGGAGAATGTGGAAGGACTGAGCTCTCAGACCCTCGGGGCGGCCACCTAGGAGAGGTGTCATAAGGGGAGAGGGATTCCTGCACCAGATAAAGTAGGGCGGCTGCAGAAGGGAGTTCCAAGCTTTGTACAGCCAAGGAGCCCCTTTTCCTGCGGAAACTGTATGCGATTCCTAATGGTCAAGTTTTGAGAGTATCCTTGGCCAGGCCTGGGCCCACGCCCTCCTGGGCCCCTCATCTATGGGAGGAGACTATTCCACCCAGCCTCAATTTGAGCTCCTATGTGGACTTTTCTGCCAGCTTCTCGTGCTTCCCATACAAGTCCATGAGACAGGAAAAAAGAGAGCAAGGGAAGCAGGCTTCCCTCCTCCCTCCCTCCTGGAAGCTTTCCTGCCTCTACCATACTATACCGTCCTCTCCCCTCTAGAGAAACAAAGCAGGGTAATGCAAAAATGTAATGCAATATAAACCACAATGTAATTCCTCACAGGCCCCAACAGTCCAGATGTCCTTCCTACGAGGCTGCACCTTATCGCTGTTTCCACTGTGCAGCGCAGCAAGTAAGGCCCAAGGAGGTCAAGGAGCTAGTTCAGTCCAGCTGGCGCTAAGCCGTCTGATGGAAGAGTCCGAGGTCTTAAAACCGTCCACGTTTCCACCATGAGAAATGATGTTTTGGGCTCTTCCCTAGACCCTTTTCTACACATTCAAGTACTTTCCGAAATCATCATCACATTGCATGCATAATTTGTCTTTTTCACTTGCGTTACATGGTGAGCATTTCCCGTTCATTAACAATTCTTTGCAAAAACCATTTTGAGAGGACCCTTAATAGTCCACTGGAGGCCATGTATCATTTATCTAATCATACCTCCAATGAGAAACATCAAGGTTATTTCCAACATTGTCTTAATTACCGCACTGCTAAATATCCAAACATCTAAATCTTCCGGGAAAAGTGCTTTAAATCACAGGGAGTGCGTCCCAGGCTAGTCCATTTAGAGGATGTTTCTCGATGTGCGGTCATACCAGACCACATGAGTCATATCATTTGAGACGCTTATCCTGGCAAGTCATGGTGATAGGGATGATGGTAAAGATAATACTAATGGGGAACTATCCTGCATTTTCGCATGCCAGGCACTGCTCTAAACCCTTTATGTGAAACAACCCACCGTGGGTACTATTCTTACTCTCATTTTTATAGAGGAAGAAACTGAGGCACAGAGAAGTTAAGATGCTTACTCCAGGTCATACAGCTGGTAACCGGCAGAGCCGGTCAAAAATCACACCACCTGCCTTCCAAACCCAAAGTTGGAAACTTCTACCCAGAAGTCTTTGTCTCTCTCTCTCTCTCTTTTTGTGCCACAGACCCCTTTGACAATCTCACAAAACCTATAGACCACTTCTCAGAATGATTTAAAGTTAATAAAATAAAGCACACAGGATTCCAAATGAAACACTATACTGAATTATAATAAAAATGTTTCAAAACACAAAATGGTGACTATACGTACCCTTTTATGAATACAATAATGAAATCTAGTGGTAGGTTGAGTAATACCACAATTCTGAACTAGTAAATCATCTACTTACTACCAGCAGACAATAAATGATCTTTGGGAGCCACGCAACAGCTGTAAGGTGATGTGAAAATAGAGGGGAATTTTTTTTTTTTTTTAAATAATTTTTTAATTTAAATTCAATTTCGGTAACATAGTGTAGTGTTAGTTTCAGGGGTAGAATTTAGTGATTCATCAGTTGCATATAACACCCAGTGCTCATTACACCAAGTGCCCTCCTTAATGCCCGTCACCCACCTCCGTCCCCTCCAGCAACAGAGGGGAATTTCTACTGGAGACAGAGTCCCAGGTATTACTACTATCACTGAGGGTTGTTGCTTTCATTCACAATAGCAGGCAATGCTAAATTAGGGTCGGGGGTTGATGAAAATAAAGATGAACATTTCCCCTTCCTAGTTCAGGACCCTCTGAATTCCACCCGCCTTGAGAACTCCTCTGCTAGTCGGCCTTCCCCCTCCAGGGCACACCTCTCTGTCCCCATGAGGAAGGGGCCGCCCAGGCCTCAGACCCCCTCCTGGCCCCACAGCCCCACGCCAGGCCCCATCACGGCCCTAAGGCTGTGAGGATGCGTTCCAAACAGATGGTGACCTCCACGGGGACAAAGGCTGCCTGGCTGTCTTAGCCTCTCCCCGGCTGCGGGCCAGGCTTGGCCCAGGGCAGACAATAAACCCACATCTGTGCAATGGACTGCCAGCCAAGGGTGGCCCGAAGCCAAAGGCTGCTGATTCACACCTTGGCTGGGAAGGAGGAAATGGTGACGCCACTGCGTGGGTTTCTAGCTTTCTTTGCCAATGCAGTGGGCAGGGGGTCCATGCAATTCTGCTTAATGAAGCAGACTAGAAAATATTATCCTGATGTGTTTTAAGGCAATGTTTCCTTTCATCTCTGCGGAGAGAACTGACTATACCCTTATAGCCAATGACAGGCACAGAGCTGAGTGCGATCCTGGGCAGATTATTCCACCCTCCCAAGCCTCAGTTTCCACATTTGTGAAATGGGTTAATAACAGTACCCACGTAGCAGACATCAACTGTTTCTGCCTGCCCCTTCTTCCAGCAACAGTACCCTGAATCTCCTCCAATGACTCCCTCCCCCGCTACTTGCAATTCAGGGGGACTAGCTATCCCAATATCTGGCCCTTGCCTGGCCAAAGGATGCTCAGGTGATCTGGCTGGGCCAGTCGGACTCTCTCTTCCTGGAATGGGACTCTTGAGTGGCCAAAGGCCTGACGGATGGAGCAGCTACATGATGCTCCCCGCAGCTCCTCCTCCCCGGGGGGGCCCCAGCTGGCCAGGTCCTTTCCCCACCACTATTCTGCCAGAGCCACCTTTCCATCCATCCCCTACAGCCTAAGTTAGCCAGGTTCATTTCTGCCACTTGCATCTCACGGAGGTGCCGAGTGGATTCAGTGACTTAAAGCATGAAAAGCCTTGGGCACATAAGAAGCACGCAGATAAATGATACCCACTCTATAATGAGAATAAAAAATTATTATTAAGTCTTGACAACAAAGCAAGTCCGGAGTTATTTCATCCTTCCCAAACTTCAGAATCCCTACTGGCTCTCGCAGCCCCCTCTAATATTTCCCTCCCCGCCCTCTTGCCCGACTTCATCTTCACGGTCTGCTCACAGACCTCCTGTGGACAGGTGGGACAGGTGCTCTCTCCCCCTGTAGCCACCCACCTTTTTATTTGTGCCCTGCCCCCTCTGTTCTCCCATGGAAGGCCTTTCTACCCACCCAGCCAGCAGGAGGGCCCCTGAGTATCAGCTCCCCAACTATTCCAGTGACTTTCTCCTGACACCTCTGAGCCCGAGCCCTGGCCCCCGGCCCGTGTGTGGTGGGGCTGTGCCCATCTTGAGGGTGGGGTTCGTGCCTTCTATTCTTTTGTGGTTGTTGGCGCACTCAGGAGCCCCTGGGTCCTTCTGGCCCCCACCTGTCAGGCTTCATCTCCATCACTCAAATCTCTCCTGCTTCTTTCAAACGCGCCACATACCGGGGTTTCCATTTCTTTGCCTTCCTGTTCTCTGCCTGAAATTCCTTTCCCTTTCTCCACTTGCGGCACCCCTCCCCGGCTTTGTGATCAGCCTTGGGTCACCTCTGCCATGCTGCCTCATCCAAGCCCAATTTCCCCAGAACCCCAGTGCACAGGCCTCTCCTTATTCCCCCAAGTTCCAGACTAGCTCTAAAACACCCTGTCTGCCGGTCTTTTTCAGGACACTGACCTCTTCAGGTTCGAATTCCTGGTTTGTGTATCTGTAGATCATCCCTGCACTTCAAAGTGCCTGGCCCCTGGAGGGATTTGTATTTGTTCAGTGATTTCTCAAGAAACATTATCACTATTACAAAGTCCAAAGGTCTCTTGCTTTTTTTTGTTTTTTTTTTTTGAAAGTGGTGGTTTTTGTAGAATTGCCAAAGTACAGGATGCCTGGTGAAATCTGAATTTCAAATAAACGATGAATAATTTCATAGTCTAAGTATGTCCCAAATATCACATGTGTATCTGAAATTCAAATTTAACTGGGCATCCTGTTAAAATTGGTTAAATCTGGCCACCCTTAGCCCTGGGACGGCCTGACACAGGCCCACAGAAGTAGGAGACAGAGCTTTGCCCGCCTGCACACAATAGATGCACCACTGGTCCCTTTTCCCTTCGCCTCCTGAAGAAGGCCTTGGGCTTGGGCTCACGGCCCACCTGCAGGTTTGCATCTGAGCCAGCAAGTATGGGAGGAAAACACCCCGCGGTTTGGAGAAGGGGTGGAGGAACGATGGACATGTGACAAGAGGCTGGACTTGGGGGCGCCCGGGAGAGTCCCAGAGGAGTGAGCCACACTAGCCCCTGCCCACCGGCCCGCTGTGAGACGCTGAGCTTCCTGGGTCTATCACGTCAGCCAGTTCCCATGTCATGGCAAGGGGCAGCGAGGCCGACTCCACCCAGCATCTGGGTAACCCCACTGACAAGGACTCTGGGGAGGGGACCACAGGGCCCCAGTTTCTGGGCATTACCCCGGGGCCAGGAAGCTCCAAGGACAACTGTCCCAGCAGCACTGTCCTCAGGCATTCTGCATAAAAGCTCATTTAATTTGCAAAGCCACCAAAGCCACCTACTTCCCAGAGGAGAAGGCTCAGGGCCAACAGCAATGACAGAATGACAGAATCAGACTAGAACCCGGTCTCCGAGTGCAGAAGCCACACTCACAACCCTCTGGCCACACAGCCTTCTTATTAAGCCTCATCTTCTCTCCTTTGGCCAGGGATGGGTGCCCAGGACTCACTGCCTGTGCCCACCAGGCTGACACGATACTCGGCCAGCGGCTCTCCTTCCTGCGGCTGCAGTGACCCACGGCTGGCCTTCGTCTCCAAGGACAGGGAAAAAGTTGAGTCACACAAAGCAAGACCACTCCCCCCACCACAGCCCTTTCTCCCAGGGAGAAAGCAGGCGCCATTTGCAATCACGATATGAGTGTCCTAGATGTTCAGAAGTACCATGAAGGGTGCAGTGGGTCCCCTAGTACTTTTCCGGCAGTGTGCTAGCCACCTGGACCTCAGCTGACCCCCGTGCACCTCGGGGTAGGCTAACAGTGACCGCATGAACACCCAGGGAGCGGGGTGCGGGGCGAACCTCTCATGTGGATGAACTTTCTTGTGCCCTGTGACCTCGGAGCTGGCTGCAGAACTCCAGCCCGCAATTCTTTCCAACCCTCCTCCACGGCAGGCGTTAGGGGAGGGGGACCTGGACCCGCTGAGCAAGCAGCATTTTAACTCGGAAAGCATCTGCTCCGGCCTTCCCTCGAGGTATTTTAAACTCATTTCTTTCCACTTCGTGGGCTCTCGCACTAGAAAGCCACATCCAGAGACCTCCCTCTGCAGCGGGAGTGGGGGAAGAGTCTCAGAGGCCAATGCCTACCTCGGGAGGACAGGCTCCGAGGAGCTGGAGAATCCCACCGCTTTGGGACGGGATGTGCAGCAGGATGTGGGAACCTGGCTGGAGCCACCCACAGCTTGGCACGGCTTCTTTTTGAAAATGAGCATTTGCTGGTTTTTTTTTTTTTTTTTTTTTCACTAAAAACAGGAATCTGTGTTCACTGCAGAACATTTGGAAAACAGAAAAAGCACAGACGAGCAAAAAATAAAAAATAAAATAAAGTGACATATTTTATCAGCTATATTTCTGTGCTTACACAGACACATATTTTCATCCTTCATTTGTAATCAGGTGGGAATCAGCCCGAGCATTTTGTTCTGCAACCAGCTTTTACTATTTAATATTCCCATGACAGAAGACGGAAGACATTTTTACCATCTTGATGGTACCCTCGCATGTGGTTAGAGTACATTTCATTTATCTTGTTCTCCACTGATGGATGTTTAAGTGGTTACAGACTTTTTACTATCATAAATGATACTATGTTTGTATGTTCCTCATATAGCTCGTAATGACGGAGCCCTGACTATATGCTGCGCCCAATTAATCCCCCCATCAGTCCTATGAAATTGGAACTGTTACTATTCCCGTTGTATAGAGGGGCAGAGAGGATAGATAAGCCACTTCTCTGCAGTCACACGGCTGGTAGGTGGCAGAGCAGGGATTTGAACCCACACCATCCGGTGTGCTTTCTTTGCTCACCAGAAGCATGGAATGACACAGATTCAAAGTCGGAACTCAGGTGACGCGTAAGTAACCCGAAGCTATGATAGCTCCATCCGCCTTTATCTTGAGCCAGCTGCAGGAGCCCAGAGTATAAGGAGCAGGCTGAGCTCTCCTGCTGAGGAGGACCCATCATGCACCTTGCATTCAAGGGCCAGAGTGATCAAGGTCAAGGGCCACAGCGATCAGGATCAAGGGCCACAGAGATCAGGGTCAAGGTCCAGAGCGATCAGGGTGGTTCCTGATAAGGTCCACTGCTTTCCAATCAGAAGAAAGCAACAGCCATTAAAAAAACCCAACCTACCCAGGGGGCCTTAATGCCTACCTAATGCACTACTTCTCTGGGATGTAGACGGGGTGCATGACAAGAACCCATCTGCAGGGGAGATACGAAGTCTCAGTCATGCTGGAGGGCCCATGCCCGCAGATGCAGGGTGTCCAGCCTGGGGCCGGCACCCCACACGTGCCTCTTGAATGAAGGAGCTTGGAGAACATGTAGCATGGCCTCACAGCAGCAGGTAGGGAAGAGGCACAGATCTGGATCGTGGCTATTGTTATTGTCCATGTTTTTTTTCATGACTACTCCCATTGATTAAGTGCCTTAAATACACGATGCATCAGGCTGAATATCGCGGGACAAGAGTTCATCTTCACAATCGCCCTATACTCGTACGTAAGTACTATCACACCCTCCTGCCCTCATTTTATAGACCTTCGGGTAACTCGCCTACAAGGTCACCCAGTTCAAAAGTGCTTCAGGAGGCCTCAAAGTCAGGAATTTTCATCACGAAAGAAACGTGCTAGCAGCTGGCATTTATCCCTCCGGCAGAAGGCACTGAGTGTCTACATTATCCGTAAAGCACACAACAACTTCCTCTCTGGAGGAAGACGCTGTACTCATCCTACAGATGCAGAAACTAAGGCTGGCGGTGGCGTCGGCCAAGGCCATGTTTATCTCCAACACCCAGGTTTGCTGCCCTGCCCTGCATGTTCCTGCAAAAGAAGGGGGGCCAGGTAACCGGGGGCTGGACACAGAATGCAGCTAACTTGGGCAGCAGGTGCACGCTTTGTGCCAGACCACTGAGCTCGCCCGCCAAAGGCGTCCTACAGACTGAGACGAGAATGCTGGTCACGCCTAGTAAAGGTGTGATCTACCCTGCAAAACCCAACAGCTCAGAACGGTGACCCCTGGGCTCCTAGAGCCTGGCAAATGGAGAAGGGAAGTTTCAAGGCTGGTGGCATGGGATCTGGCACCCCATCACTCCAGGGGCGCAATCAGCTCAGAGCTTCCTCGGGCGAGAATGATGAGGGCTGGTGGCTGCCTGCATCCAGGCTGAGGGAGCAGTGAGATGAGGGCAGAGCCAAGAGGGGGAAACTGGGGTCTAGAAGGCAGGTGACACACCCGAGGTTGCCTGACAGGGGGGTGGGATCATAGGGCTGCTGGGCTGCCACCTGTCCCACACCGCATATACATCTGGCTCAGTACCCATGCCGCCACTCCTTGCTGTGTGACCTCAAGTACAAGCCTTCCCCTCTCTGAGCCTCCAGTCGCAAGGGGAGAGTGGGAACGCTAAGGTAACTACCTGAAGGATTAGGATCTTGCCTGTGTAAAACCACACCAATTACTAGAAGACAAATAGCTCGATATACTGAGAAAGGGGCAAAAGATCAAACAAGCAATTCACAGAAGAGGAAATGTAAATGACCGACGGAGGCAGGAAAAGATGCTCAACCCACCGGCGAGCAGGGAGACGCGAACGCTGCAGTGCGATCCTATTCTGCACCCAGCGGATTGGCTTAAGCTAAAAAGTCTGACCATTTGGGGTGTTGGCAAGGACACGCGGCAAAGGGGTGCACAGACAGATACTGCTCCAGGGGATACAAATGTCCCAACGACCTCACCTTAGGTACACGAGCAGGAAGCAGCCGCGCGGACCTGCACTGCTAGGACACCCTAGGAGTCCCCACCACTAGCTAGAAGAAACAGTGGTCCATTCAAGCGGAATATTAAACAGTAGTTAAAAATGAACTGGGCCCACATATATCAGCATCGATCTCAAAAGGGCATCGATCTTAAAAGGCGATGTTTTTATGTAGTTCTAAAATATTCAATACAAGATTTGGGCCAGTGTTAAAAAGGGAAAAACATTAAAAGGTGCATAGGGCTTGGGGGCAGGAAGGGGATTGATTGCAGACAAATCCCAGGGATCTTTTTAGGGGTGATGCAAGCGTTATAAAACTGCATCACAGTGGTGGTTGCATAGCTCTATAAATCCACTAAAACAATCAGCAAACCATACACCTAAAACGAGTGAATTTTATGGCTTATAAGTTACACCCCAATGAAGCTGTGAGAGGAAAAAAAAATCCTATCTAATAAACCTAATAGTCTATTGTTTTAAAAAGATTTTATTTATTTGAGAAAGAGAGAGAGAGAGCACAAGCAGGGGGAGGAGCAGAAGGAGAGGGAGAAGCAGACTCCCCACTGAGCAGGGAGCCCGATGCAGGACTCGATCCCAGGACTCCGGGATCGCGAACCTGAGCCTAAGGCAGATGCTTAATCGACTGAGCCGCCCAGGCCCCTCTAATAGTCTATTTTTAAAAACCGCACAGGAATGATTAACACCAAATGCAGGACACTGGTTCATTTTGGGGTGGGGGAGAGTTAGGGAGGGTACATAAGGGTTTTGCTTCTGCTATGTTTCTTAAAAACCAAAAATAATAAATTTAATAATGATAAATAAAATAAAACAGGGGCACCTGGGTGGCTCAGTGGGTTAAAGCCTCTGCCTTCGGCTCAGGTCATGATCTCAGGATCCTGAGATCAAGCCCCACATCGGGCTCTCTGCTCAGCAGGGAGCCTGCTTCCCTCTCTCTCTGCCTTCCTTTCTGCCTACTTGTGATCTCTCTTTCTCTGTCAAATAAATAAATAAAATCTTTATAAATAAATAAATAAATAAATAAAATAAAACATAGCCAAATATGAAGATCTAACAGAGCTGCAGGGTGGAGAGTTATTTCATCTTATGCGTTTGTATATTTGAAATAGTGTATGAAAAAGTACCTATTTTAAAGGACTGTCGTGACGACTAACTACACAGAGAGCTTCATCCAGTGCCTGGCCCACAACAACTGATCAGATTTCAGCTATTATGAGGAATGCTGCTTTAACTACTACTACGGCCATCTTGCTCCTCTTAACATCTAAAGATCTCAAGGCAGAGCAAGCTAGCACCTCTTGGCGCTTGCAGACAGGGACTCTCTTCTGAATCCAAGGCTTCTGTATATCCCACTCCAGTGCAGGAAACGCAGTGAACCTGCAAAACCTCCAGGGAACACTTCCTCCTCCCCTCAAGCCAGAAGATAACCCAGCCAGGGAGGGTCTCCCCAGAGCATCACCCTAGAAAGCCCCCTTTCCATTCATTCTGAAAGCCCTGGGCTCGGGGCAAGGGGAGGTGCTGGCACAGAAGGGGAGCAGCTCCCTAAGCCTTCGCTCTCCCGGTCTCTGACAGAGGGAGGCGGCTCCAGGGGAGCCTCTCAAATCACAGTATCGTTGATATTATCATCCATAGTAATCCCTACCCAACTGTTGGGATCTCAGAGGTCCTGGGAGTTTCTGCCCCCGCATTCTCCAGACCGGGCCTGTGGCTCTGCCCCTGGGTCCACTGCTGACGTCTGTGCCCACGGATGAAGGAGGGTAGGGCGGGGCATGGAGAGAATGCTGCCCTGATCATGGAGCATTTCGGGTGTCATTTCGGGTGGAACAGGCGACCCGGGCTCAGGGGCAGTTCTCCACGACATCTACAGTACCTGTGACCTGTTCCTTCCAAGGCAACTGAGTGACGAACAGGTGGTGGCCAAGGTAGCTCCAAATGGGGGAGGGGGTGGTGGAAAATTAGGGAGCGTGGCCAATAGAATTCTCTGTAACTGATTTGTATATTCTAACACAGTTAGAGTTAGGTTGAGGCAGGGGATGGGGGGCAGGGAAGGGTGTGATTCTAAACTCCTGGGGGATATGTCTGGAGATGTTTTTGGTTGTCACAATTCGGGAGGGGGACGCTACTGGCACCTAGTGGGTAGAAGCCAGAGATGTTGCTAAACCTACAATGCTCAGGACAGCCCCCCCACAACAAAGAAGGATCTGGCTCAAACTGCCAACAGTGCTGAGGTTGAGAAATTCTGCCCCAGAGGGAAGGAACAGTATTTACACCTTGCAGATTAGAGAAGATGGAGCTCAGAGAGCTGAATCGACAAGCCTAAGGTCACACACACAGCACGAAATGGCAGAGCACAGGACTGTCCAACTCCCCTTGCCATGCTTTCTCTCCAGGGTGGCTGGGTCAGGTTCAGAGAGGAGGACACCAAATGGGATGAAAGTCTAGGCCCGCACCAATAGCGGCCTCCGTGCCCATTTCTTCCAGAGTGGTGGGGTGGACATGTCTTGAGAACAGGAGAGGGAGGCGCCGGTAGTTTCCGGTGGGTAGTTTCCGGTTTCGGGTGCCCTGCCCTCACAGCACTACATCTGCCCTGTTCCTGTGCACGCCTCAGACTTCAGTTCAGCCCATCGCCCCTCTTCATCTGATGAACCAAAAGCCTGGATACCAGAGAGGGTGCCACCTTGAGTCACAAGAGTGACTAAACCCACATGCAGAAAAACAAGTTTTTGATGAAATCCCTCCACATGTGACTTTGGCACATTCCCAATCAGAGTGACACGGACACCACAGAGCAGGGAGGCAGACTCGAACGGCTATGGCACGCCAGCCCGGATGTCACATGATCCCTCCCCCTAGGAAGTGGGCACCATCGCCCCCCAGGTACGGATGAAAAAACTGAGTCTCAGAGAGGCTACACGGCCACCAAGTGGAGGCTAAGATTTGAACCCAAATCCGTATTTTAACTTGTCTCAAGGCGCCCCTAAATAGTGATGGAAAGCTAAGCAAGGTGCCCCTTAAAGCTGCAGAACCTTCAAAAAGCTGGCGAGGATGGATCTGACTAAGCAGAGGATGAAAAGCCACAGGGGAATGGATCACCACCAATGATGGCAGACTTCCTGGTTCTTAACGGGACTCTGCTTAAGGAAACTAGGAAGGTATGGGACCTAGGAAGGGGTGGGCTCCAGTGGAACACCACTTTTGGGTATCCAACAGTCTTGGACTGACATCCTTGCTCTGCCCGTGACTGTGACCTTGGGCATAGGACCTCACTTTTCTGAGCCTCAGTTTCCTCATCTGTCAAATGGGCTCAAGAACCTCTGCCTCATATGCATGTGCTGGGAGCGGAGAGGAGAGAGTGAGTGGATGCTGGTGCCTGGTTTGTGGTGGCTGTGTCTATTCTGATTCTGCCAGCTCACAGATTGGGTGGGAGGCAGCATGGAGAATTTTAGATTTCCTCTTGTTGCCATGTTGGTGAAAACTGTCTTCATACCCAAAAGGCAACTCAGTTACACACATAACAAGTTCAAACAAGAAACCAAGATTTGGCAGCATTTGAAACAGTTAACCAAAAAAAAAAAAAAAAAAGACAATTCAGCTCCCTCTGGAATCAAGGGAAACTTCACTCTATTTAAAGATGCCACAGGTCCAGGAAATAGCTTCCCACCGCCTGGCTGAGGGCTGAATAGCTGCCTCAGCCAATAACAATACGGACTCACACAGCACACCCTTTCTCGTGGAGAGTGCAGAGTGGATTCCGACTATCTCCTTTCAGGATTTTATAGGCTATTCACGGAGGGCATGTAGATCTGCTTTATAAGAACGCGCCTCTTAAGAAAATAGATCCAGAGAAGACTTGCGGGGAGGCCAAGGAGCTGAATTTAGCCAGCCAACGCCCTTTGCTATTCATTGTTCTACACTTCTTTGTTAGGATTTTTTCCCTCCCTCTTGCTCTTTTCTTCTTCCTGGTTAACTTCTCTGCAGCTAGGCGCTGCCACTGCCCCCCTCTCACCACCAGAGACACCATAGCCCCCTTCCCTCCAGTAAGAAGGCCTCCCCAAGGCCTCACTGGGGCCCAATATCCCACAGACCCATTACCCCTCCACCCAACACCTCTGAGGTGATCCCAGTGCCCCTTGAGCCCAGATTCAGGTACCTAGACTGCTATAGAATCCATTTCCCATCTGGGGGTCACCGCCTGCCCTGGCATACCTTCCAGAGGCAGGGAAGGCCTGAATGCAGCTCCATGTTCTAGAACCTGCAGCTTCCTTGAGCCTCAGCCTTCCCATCCGCAAAATGAAGCTGCTGGCCCATTTTCTCAGTCCTCACCAGCTCTAAACAAGATTCTCATTTTACAGAGGGAGGTACCAGGAGAAAACTTTCCTACATTTTTAAACAGAAGTTATTGGAGAAAGAGGGCAGGGATTTTTTTTTTTTTAAACCTTTTCACGGTGCAGGCACTCAAAGGATCCATTCTTGGAGATGGCTCCGGCTGGATCCTCCAAAAGGACGGAGCCAAACTTGGCGATCCCCAGAGGGGCTACCTGTGGCTAGGCACTGCGGGTCTGAGTGCCTCGGGACAAGGCAGAACAGGGCGGGCAGCCCAAGAACAGGAGCTTCTCTCTGTCTCTCCTCCACCCTCCCCCTCTTTCTGTCTCTCTGTCCCCTACATTGGCTGGGGCTAGACTTTTCCACAGACGGGCAGGAGGAGTGGGGGGGGGACAAGGGGAAGACGAAAAGGAGGAGAGGAGCTGCAGAGGGGCGAGCAGGGGGCGAGGCGGGAGGACGGGAAGGAGGGGAGGAGAGCCGGGCAAAAGAGAGGAGGGGGAGGGGGAGGAGCTGGGAGAGACCCGGGCACGCAGCAGCAGGGCCGAGGGGGGAGAGAAGGGGAGGGTGGTGAGAGAGCAGACGGTTCGGAAGTTTTCAGAACCCGGGGGCTCTCGGTCGCCCCCGGCGGGGCACGGACTCGAGGGGGCGTGGGGGCCGCGCGGCACTCACATAATGCTTGTTGGGCACCCGCCGCTTCTGCACGTCCAGCACCTTCACCTCCACGATGCTGCGCCGCGGCGGCATGGCCGTCCTCCGCGGGGCCAAGCGCGGGTGCGGGGGGCGCGGGTACAGGGGGCGCGCTGCCGCGGGCGGAAAGCAGGCGGCCGAGCGCTATTCGGAGCCCCGGCAAAACCACGGGCCGAGCACGAGCCGCCGCCGCCGCCGCCGCCCTTCGCTCCGCGCGCCCTCGGGCCGGGCCCGCCGCCGTCACCCGCCCCCGGCCCGCCCCCGGGCCCGCCCCCCGCGCCGCCGCCCCGCCCCCCCTTAAAGGGCCCGGCCGCGTTCCCGACTCCCGCGCGCGGACCCGGCTGGCCCACGTCCGGCCTCTGCCGCGCCTTTGTCCCCGCGCCCTGCCCCGGCGTCCGGGGAGGGGACGGGCGCGCATCCGCTGGCCAGTCACTGACTGACCCGTCGATTCATTCCCGCACTTGCTCAGCTCAGGAACCGCAGCCCAGCGCCGGATCTGAGCGCCGGGCTCCCGGGTTCAAATTCCGACTCTGCCGCTATCTATTCCGCGGCTTTGGGCGAGTTACTTAACCTCTTCGGGCTCAGTTCCTTCATCAGTAAAATGGGGCTGGTACGACCGCCTGCCAGCCAGGGCTGTCCTCCCCATATGAAGATGCATGTGAAGCCATCGGCAATGCCTGGCCACGGTATCAAATGCTGGCAGTTTTAAACTCAAGCCTTGGGGATTCAGGGAGTAGTGAGAGGCCAGCAGCTTCTTTTCCTAGGTGTACACTCTGAGAGATGGGGAGAGAGGGAGATAAAAATCGTAACAAATCCAAGTACAATATAATTGCAACAATAGTTGCAGAGCAGCCTAATAGGGCGGTGGATGTGAGCGTGGGGCAGATGCGTGCTTGGAACAGAGGCCGAAGATTCTCAAATCTGGAGCTCTTCCTCCATGCCGGGGCAGTGCCTTCTGCTTTTCTGAAATGTTCCTTTTGAACGGTCAAGACAACTCTGGAACGAAAAGGTGGTTGACCCATACTCCAGAGGGGGTGACTGAGAGCAGCCTCCAGACTCACAGAACTGGCTGAAAGAACCCATCACTGTCTGGCTCCAGGCATATTTCACCAGCTAAGGCGTCTGGGGCTGTTTCACATTTCTTCATATAGTGCCTCCTAGCCCTGGCTTGGCTTGGAGTCATTTTCAGGTGGTGGCTGAACAAATGTCTGAACGAATGTACACATCAGTGTGTGGATAGGAGCCAGGCCAATGCTGTCACACTAGGAAGCTGGGGCTCTTACCAACAAACTGCATCACTCCCCTCCAGGCCTGAAAGATCCAAGGGCTCCTTCCCACCCTGGATCCCAGGTCAGCCTTTGAAAGACCGTAGGGGTCCTCCAGGGGAGGGTGCTTCCCAGCCTCCCTGGCCAGGTTCCTGGATAGCTGGGTGCTGATTCACTTTGGAGCCACCCTCCATTTGCCCCTCCAACTTCCTTGCCAGGTTTTACCACCCTGCTCTGGCCCCAGAGGGTGCCCTGTTGGGCTTGGCCAATGGGATGCTCCGGCAGGAGACTGACGGCAGAAGAAGAGAAAGGTCTTGGTCTAATTTCCTGAGTTCTCTTCCTGCAGGGTTGTGCTTACCAAAGATGGTCCTTCCACATACCTTCTCCCTCAGGGTTCCTGGAACCACTTTTTTCCACTAAGGGTGTTAACAGTCCCTCTGTTGCAAGTCCTAGGTAGTGCACCATCCCCTCCGGGTTCCCCCAGCCCTGCCCACACCTTTGTAAGTGGACTCTTAGTAAACCTCCCTGCTGCCCCTGTTTGGGGGAGGTGTCTGTTTCGTACCAGGACACTCACTGAGGGCGTTTCTGTAAGGCACATTCTTCTGAAGAACAACTGTAAGTCAAGTTACTTGGAAATGTCCAGTATGGGGAAGGCCTGGCTTTTTGGTTCCCTTTACCTCATCCTCTGAATGAGCCAAGCCTTCCTAATAAGGCAGAACCACAGAAGGCAGACGCTAGAGGAAATCTGTGAATCAGCCAGCTTCCTCGGTTTTCCCAGAAAGGCGATGTGACCTGGCGGAGTTGTACATGGAGCGGCCAAGTTGCGGCTTCAGCCCTCCTGGGCTCGCCTCCTCTGCTGTGGCAGGCCTGGCCCGGGGAGACAGACTTTCCTCTCCCACCTGCCCGTAGCAGAAGATGCAATGCTTGCATCCTTCCCTGCCTTTCCTTTGTCTCTCTTTGTCTTCCTTTTTACTGTAGTAAAACACACATGACATAAAACTCACCATTTTAACCATTTCTAAGTGTACAGTTCTGCGGCATTAAGTACATTCACGTTGTTGTGCAATCATCACCAACATCCATCTCTAGGACTTTTTTTAATCCTCCCATATTAAAACTCTGTACCCTTTAAACAATAGGTCCCCATACCCCCTTCCCCAGCGGCTGGCAACCACCATTTACCAAGTGTGTGACCTTGGGCAAGTCACATGACCTCTCTGTACTCTATCTCCTGATGTGTAAGATGGGAAAGAAATAGCCACTGACCTCATTGGCTTGTTCTGGAGTGTAAATGGGATAATACACATAAAGTACATGTATTTTTGTTATTTTGCTATTAGCTGATCCGAGACAGCTAAACATCTCCCTTTAAGTACATCCCAGTCGCAAACCTAATTTTAATACTAACTCTCCATAAACTACATCTACTCCTTCCCAGTCCCGGACCTCTCTTTTAGCCCCTGATTTTGTGTCCAGTCTCAGTTCCCACCAGTTGCCTCTGTTTTCCCCACATCCCCAAAATAGAAATGGCTTGTGATCTCCAGAAGGAAGTATATTCTGTTTTTTCCTACTGGTATACCTTAGTGTAAGCGATTCATTTCCCCACCCTGCCAGTGACCTCTTATTCAGCCTTCAAAGCTCAGCTTGGATGTCACTTCCTCCAGGAAGCCCTGCATCCCAGATATATAATTGCTTCTCCACCCTCCCCAGCTATCACTGTGTCTTGTCACAGCCATTATTGCCTTCATATAGATCTGATTCCTTTGCCAGACTCTGAGCCCCCAAGGAGCTGGTATGGGTCTTACTTGCCTCAAGTCCCCCAGCATCTGGCACAGACTAGCATTGAGAGGCCCCGAGGAAATGCCTATGGGATGAATGAATCCATCTCCATCTCCTTAACTCGAACCTAAGTTCTCTCCAGGGCTGGGATTGCTTTTGTCCCTATCCATTCCCCAGAGACCTCTTCACATCAAGCTTCACTGTGTTCACACTCCTGGGAGCACTGGCATTTCCCCTGATTGGGGTGTGAAGAGAACAGGGCAGAGAAAAAGGTAAATTTGCTGCCTTAGCTGACTTTATTCTTCTAAATTTCTGTTCCTGGAGTGCATTCTGCAAGCTTGAGAGCTGTAGACCATAGAAAATCAATGCCAAAGCCGACGGACCGCAGAATTCCGTATGGCTGGTTTATTTGGGAGGAGGGCTATGCATCCGAGGGGCGTTGGGTCCATCATTCTGATTTAGGTTCTGGTCTTTTTGTGATTTTTGATGTCTGCCTGACTGTCAGGCTGTACTTCTCCCAAATCCCAAGTCCCCAGAATGGGCAGCCAGGCCCAGAGAGCTGAGGCCCTGCTCCTTTTCTTCTTCATCAGCTGTCTGAGATGGAATCAGGCCTCTTTCCAGAACAAAGGCAGGAGACTTTGAAAGAGATTCTTCACTGGGAGATGTTGCCTGATGGACTGACACAGCAAGATGCTCACAATGAACACAGCTGAACCTATAAATGCTCAGCAGCTAGGCACTCATGGTCCTGTGAAATAGATCATGGGCCGTAAGGAAGTGGGCCTTAGAGCAAAGTTCCAGGTGCTCAGGCTGCAGGGCGGAACTTTGGGGGTGGGGAGGGGCTTGAGTAAAGTTACATTTCAGGGGCTGGAAGAAGGAAATCACACCTTCTTTGCATCTTCTCCCTTTTCCTGGCTGCCATAATTTATGTTCCTCCTAAAAGGAAGCTCTGTCCATAATCCTCTCCTGCTCAGAAACCCTCACTGGCTCCCACTACTCATCGATGTTCATGTGCTAGAGATAGGCATTCAAGGTCTCCGCAACCTGGGTCCTTTAGCGCTGCTTTCAGCCCTATATACTTTGTGTTTATAAATTGTGCCCTTATCTGTCTTTCCCCCACTTTGTAAAGGGATGTGTGTGTAAAAGGATGTGTGTGTGTCTGATCACCTACCAGGAGCTATGTACAGAACCAGACATTCCACACCCATTTCTCTAATTTATCCAAGAAACCCACAGTGTGTGTTATCTTTCCCATTTTCAAGTGAGAGAAGCAAAGTTCAGAGAAGTTACCCAGTATCATAGCACAGAAAAGTGTGGAAGCTTGGATCTGAATTCAGACCTGTTGGGTGCCTGGCCCATGTTCTTTCCAGAAGCAAGACCCCACTTGAGGACAGGACTGGTTTTCTTAATGTTTGTATCCACTCCTCTTCATTACGTAGATGTCTTTCTGCTACAGATGGAATGTTCGTGTCCCCAAATCCACACTGAAATCTAATTCCCAGTTTGAGGTTATTTGGTTATGTGATTAGGTCATAAGGGTGGAGGTTCATGAATGAGGTTAGTGCCCTTACAAAAGAGATTCCAGAGAGCTCCCTCACCCCTTCTGCCATGTGGGGACACAGTGAGAAGGCAGCTGTTTGTGAACCAGGAGTGGGCTCTCACCAGACTCCAAATCAGCACTTTGGTCTTAGAATTCCTAGATCCCAGAACTGTGAGAAATAACTTTCTCCCATGTGCATTTCCTTCACAGCACTTACCACTGCGGCACGCTTTTATTGATCTGTCAATAGCACATCAGCGCCCTGAGGTCAGTTCAGTCTGTCTCATCAGTTTTCCTCTGCAACACCAGCACAGCACTCGTGGGCTCGCAGTAAGTAAGTAGCTGTTGAATAAATGGATGGCTTTCCTCTTCACGATAAAGGCAGGGCCTCTTCTTCTCCATGTGTCTGGACCCCTGGCATCGCTCAGCAAATGTTTGTTGAAGGCATGAACGGATGCATGAACGGATGAACGAATGGACGTGTGTGAAAGATCACATTGATCGCAAAAAGGGTTTGGGCCACATTTTAGGTTAATGGGCACTTATGCTAGAGACCTTAGAGGGGACCAAGTCTGGTGACTCTCATCTTGTTCACAGAGCCTAGAGAAATTGCAGAAAGGAATTAAAACATAGAGGCCATCTGTCCTCCAACAGCTTCCCCAGATCAGACTGGGTGCATTTCCCCATTCAGCCACACGGTGGCAGTGCTGCCAGGGCACCCCCACACTCTGGCCCCAGGGGCAAAAATTACTGTTTGATCATCCCCAGTGCTTCCCACACCCCACGTTGCCAGCTGAGTCTAACTGCTTCGTTACCCTATAAGTTTGTTGCATTGAATATGAAGGTTACAGTTCAGTCTTCTAAAGTGTGTTGGACCATGATCCCAAAGGGCAGGTAGCCCGGGGAGCCTAGTTATGTATTTATTTATTACTCGTATTTATTTATTGCTTGTATACAAGTATTTATCACTTGCATACACAGTACTTATTGGGTTCCTAATATGTGCCAGGCATTGCGTGAGCTGCTTGGGATACATCCTTGAACTAAACAGGTAAAGATGCTTTTTCTTGTGACATCCACATTCTCGCAATAAACATAAGAAATAGGAAAATTGTATAGCACGTTAGAAGGTAAAAAGTGTTAGGAGCAAAATAAAAGTAGTGCAGGCTAATGGGGACTAGGAGGCTGGGGGTCAGGAGAGCAGGAAGCAATTTTCAGTAGGGTGGAAGGGGTAGGCTTCATTGAGGAGGTGACTTTGAGTACAAACTTGAAGGTGAGGGAGGCAGTGAGCCATGCCTGTGCCTGGGGGAAAAACCTTCCAGAAGGAGGAAACAGCCAGTGCAAAGGCGGGAGCATGGCTGGCATGTCTAAGAACATAATGGAAGTCAGTGTGGTTGGAGGGGAGCAGGGAAAGGGAAGAGAAACAGGACACATGGGGTCAAAGAGGTAATGGGGTACTGACTTCCAGAGGGCCTTATGGGGACCATGGAATGTTGGCTTTGACCCCGAGGGGCAGTATGATCTGATCCATGTTTTACAGAGATCGCTCTGTCTGCTAGCATGAGAATAGATTCTAGCTCTTGGATTGTGGTCTTCCACCCCCTCTTCAGAGTGGGTTATGTGTCTTGCTTGGCCATTGAAATGTGAACAGAAGCAAAGTGTATCACTTCCAGGCAGAAGGGCCAGTAGGCAAATTCACTCCTACTCTGTGCCTGGCAATGCTCCAGATGGTGGCTGCTCTGCCAGCTTGGATCCTGGAGAGACTATGATGATGCTATGGTCTGAATGTGACCACCACCCCCACATACATAAGTGGAAAACTAGCCCCCAAGGTGATGATATTAGGAAGCCTTTGGGAGGCAGAACTTTCATGAATGAATTAGTGCCCTTGTAAAAGAGACCTGAGAGATCTCCCTTGTCCCTTCCACCATGTGAAGACACAATGAGAACCGTGCTGGCACCCTGATCTCAGACATCTCAGCCTCCAGAACTGTGAGAAATCAATTTCTGTTGTTTATAAGCCTCCCTATCAATTGTATTTTGTTATAGTAGCCCAACTCGGCCAAGACAAATGAGTACAGCTCTTCTCCAGATCTGTGCTGAATGTGAGTGTGGAACAAAACCATTGTTGGTTAAGTGGCTGGGCTATTTGATGTTCTTTGTTACTGCAGCATAACCTGGTCTATCCTGACTGCTGCTAGGAGCCAGGGGTGAAGGGGAAGATCTGCTAGGAGGTTACTGTAATTACCCAGGTGAGAGATGATGGCGGCCCAGCCTGGATGGAGCATTGGCAGTGGAGACGTTGAGGATGGTGGATTCTGGATATGGTGAATTTTATCCTGTCGGGGGCTGGATATTTTTAGATTCCTATAAACATTGCTGAACTTTGTTCTGGGATGCAGTTAAGTTATTTGGAAATAGTCTGATCCTTTCAGAGCTTTATGAGGAAATAGCAGAGCTGCATTTAATCTAGGGTTAATTTTTCCCTGCTACTGGCAAGATCCTTCTTAGATACCTAAATGATGCCTCGAGGTCATTTAGAAACAGTCAACAAAACCAAAAGACAACTGACAGAATGGGAGAAGATATTTGCAAATGACATATCAGATAAAGGGCTAGTATCCAAAATCTACAAAGAACTTATCAAACTCAACACCCAAAGAACAAATAATCCAGTCAAGAAATGGGGAGAAGACATAAACAGACATTTCTGCAAAGAAGTCATCCAAATGGCCAACAGACACATGAAAAAGTGCTCAACATCACTCGGCATCAGGGAAATACAAATCAAAACCACAATGAGATACCACCTCACATCAGTCAAAATGGCTAAAATTAACAAGTCAGGAAACGACAGATGTTGGCGAGGATGCGGAGAAAGGGGAACCCTCCTACACTGTTAGTGGGAATGCAAGCTGGTGCAGCCACTCTGGAAAACAGTATGGAGGTTCCTCAAAAAGTTGAAAATAGAGCTATCCTATGACCCAGCAATTGTACTACTAGGTATTTACCCTGAATATACAAACGTAGTGATCGGAAGGGACACGTGCTCCCGAATGTTTATACCAGCAATGTCCACAATAGCCAAACTATGGAAAGAGCCTATATGTCCATCAACAGATGAATGGATAAAGAAGATGTGGTGTATATATATATACACACATATATATATATATATATATATATATATATATATATATATGTATATATATATAAATAATGGAATACCATGCAGCCATCAAAACCCCGAAATCTTGCCATTCGCGATGAAGTGGTTGGAACTAGAGGGTATTATGCTAAGCGAAATAAATCAATCAGAGAAAGACAATTCATATGATCTCACTGATATGAGGAATTTGAGAAATGAGACAGAGGATCATAGGGGAAAGGAGGGAAAAATGAAAAAAGATGAAACCAGAGAGGGAGACAAACTATAAGAGACTCTTAATTTCAGGAAATAAACTGAGGGTTGCTGGAGGGAAGGAGGGTGGGTGGGATAGGGTGGCTGAGTGATGGACATTGGGGAGGGTCTGTGCTATGGTGAGTGCTGTGAATTGTGTAAGGCTGCTGAATCACAGATCTGTACCCCTGAAACCAATAATACATTATATGTTTAAAAAAAAAAAAAAAAAGAAGAAATGGGTGGGAATCTCACTGTGAGGTTTTCTGCTCTTGCTGTTAGAGAAGGGCCCTATTCCTGCCCCTGTGTGAGCTCTGGGCACCTTTTCCTCTAACCTTTGAAGGTAGTGCTTTGCCTGGCCTTGGTAGTTCCCTCACATGCATGTGCTGATAAACTATCAACTGAAAACTCAAAGGGGACCCTCTGGATCTCTGGAGTTCTCTCTGAGAATCTTCCTTCTCTCCAATACTTTGCCCTGAAAACTCTAGCTGCCTTGGCTTCCCTACAATCCCAGCTTCTCTGTGACTCACGGAGGCTGCCAAGGTTTCTCCTCCTTGAGCTGTGGTTTGGGGCATCATGGGGCTCCCCTCAATTGTTTCTTGCCTCCCCACAATCACTGTCCTTTGTTGTTGATGGCCAATATCTCACTGCCATTGTTTCATTCATCTTACCCCACTTTTTAGTTAATACAGATGGGAGGCTAAATCTGGTCTCTGTTGGTTCATCTTGACCGGAAGCCCTGTATTGCATTTTGATACGGAAACCATGCAAAGGATTGCCCATCATTCATGAAACAATGCTATAGAAGGCAGGAGAAATTGCCTGATCTCTTAACATGGTTGAAATCAATTTCAAAGCAATGAGAGGCTCCAGTAACCTATTGGCAGCCTAACTTTCTTCTTTTAGTAGGACATCAAATGATGCTGTCTGTAGTAATTAATGGCATTTTGGAGTTGATAAAACATAACATTTCACCGTCTGTGTCTGAGGATTCCAGCACCTGGAATCCTATGGGGCTATTTCCGTGGTCTGTTATTTCTGCTGTTTCTAGTTTATTTTTGTCTTGTCTCCTCCTATCTTCAATTTTTTTTCCTAGACATTTTATTTGAGAAAGTATTTGTAGAAACAGTTTGAGTTTCTGTTTGAGTTTCTGTCTGAGTTTATTTGAGAAAATATTTGTAGAAACAGTTTGAGTATCTTTACAGCCTGACATGATATTAGCTTCCTTCATAAAGGATTTTGGGGTTCCAGGCTTAGTCCTGCCAAGTCAGGCTGTGGTCTATCCCATGGTTGGCTTCCTTCTGATTCATGCTTATTCCTAGAAGGGAGCCTATCGGCGTCCCAGTTTTACGAAGTAAAACAGTCCCTGTTTTATGAAGATCCCTACCTTCAGCAGGAATTCTAAGTTATGCCTATGTAGCACCTTGAACCTGACGAAAGGGCAGTTTAATCTCTTGATTGGTCACATTGGCAAATACCTGCAGAATAAAACTGGCCTTGAGTTCTTTGGTCACCAATTTGGGTTCCTGGCCCAGGACACATGTATTATTACATCTCTCATGCTTTTTGGGAGATTTAAAAATATTCCCGACTTAAAAAAAACTTATATTACTATTAACCTGCCATTAATACCACATTTGCATATTGTTAATTTGCTTATTCATACAGACATTTATATTGCCCTTACCTTGGGCCAGGCACCTCTAAGCAGTATCCATATCACGAGTCAACCCTCACAGCGGGACTACGGGGTAGACACTGTTTTTGTTCCCTTTTTGCAGACGAAGAAATCGAAGTACAGAGCGATTCGATGACTTGTTCAAGGTCTCCCCGTTGATGATTGGCAGACCCAGAATTTGAACTGAAGCCGTCTGGCTGCAGAGTTCCTGCGATCATGTCCATGGCTGCATGTGACTCTATGGCCGCCACGGTGACTATTGTACGAAGGGATCAGCTGTCTGCTGGCTGCCCTGAGAAGGTCATGTTTAAGTGGAGAACTGATGGAGAAGCAGGACTCACCTAATCAGAGGACTGGGTGGCAGACCACAGGTCCAGAGATGGAACATTCATTCAAAGAATGGTGGGAAGGCATTTGAGATGCTTTCCCTCCCTTCTCCCAGAAGGATGGCTCCTTGGCTGGGCCTGTGGGATCAAACAGCCAGTCACCTGAAGCTCTGGCCACTTGGTGACACATCTTTGAATGGCTCCCCTCCTGCCCCTCCCTCCTGCTCCCGGAATCCCAGTCTCCAGCAGATTGCCTCCCTTGGCCACAAGCTCTGCTTTCCCAGGACCCCAGGCAGGACAAAGGGGTCCATTCTGGAGCTGGGAGGCGGCATCTCCGGCTGGGGCACTGAATGGCAGTGGATCACAGGAAATGGCAGAAAAGGGTCAGACAGACCTCCGGAAAGAAGCAGCGATGAGTGGTGAACACAGAGTCCTGGCTTCCTTTTAGGCCTGGGTTCAGAGTCTTCTGGAAGCCTGACTTATCTCTGCCCTGTAGTTAATCAAGACACCCAGTGTTCCTTTAGTCCCCCTTTGTACTTAATCCAATGTAGTAGGTATGAAACTCGGGCCACAGATGCTAATTATCCAAGAGAGACCTGATTTCTTAATTTTCTTAAATCAACTAATTGTTGACGGTCTCTAACTTGGTGGGTTGTTGGGTAAATTAATCTCAGCCCCTCGCGAGGCAACCCCTTCCCCATGTTCTAATGGGCAGCTCCTTTCCAGCCGTCGTATCCAGCCGTTCTTGTGAAGCTGCCCATGGCTCTAGCCCACGTGGTCCTTTCGTGTCCCCTGCTTAGCATGTCCACACTCTGCTAGGGGTATAGGATCTCTGGGGGTGCTTAGAGGACTCTGTAGGCCAGGGTCCAGCCTCTCTGGTAATCCCCAGTGTCTCTGCAGAACACCCATCCCTCCTCAAGGTGGAGCTCAAGAGGGCACACAGATCCCTTCTACAGACCCTCTCGCTCCTCCCAAGCCTGGGGAAATCCCTTGGTGATGCCCACCAGCCAGAGAGCCCAGGCACATACCTGTGGGCAAACAGAGTTGGCTGTATCACCTGTCGCATCGAGTGGGACGCACACCATGGGGAGCTGTGGTACCTGGGTAAGAGAGGTTAGGGGGGCTTATTAGAGAGTTGGGGGTCTGTGTTTGGGGACGTGGGGGTTTATTTTGGATCGGGTGCTGTCAGGAAGTGGGGTCATTAGGTGATTGGGTAATACTTTGTTCCTGGAGGCGGTAGTCACTCAGGTGAGGTGGGAGGGAATATTTGCTCATTTAAGGGATTGCTTGAGGGTCTCTGTTTTTATCTCTGCTTGGGTGTGACTAAGTGGCCTTTCTGGTTCCATTCCGTCACCATCACAGAACATTCTTACCTGACGCTGGTGTTCTGGGAGGTTGTGTATGTTCAGGACGGACCAGCACAGCCTGGCTGGGAGCAAGGGACCATCAGAACTGCTTCTTCCTTTTTCATCCACTTCTTCAAGCCTGTTCTCATTAGGGAGACTCTGTTCTTCTGCGGGTTTGGGAAGGAAAAAGCCCTGCTTCAAATCTCCTAAGAGGCAAGGGAGCCCCGAGCCTACCACCTGCTTGAATTGGAAAGAGGAAGCCTGTCTAGGGAGGAAGGAGGAATTCATTTGTAGACACGTGTTTCTGGCCTCATCGGCTTGAGGCTTCTGCTGAGTCTAACCAGGGTCCTAATGGCAGGGAGGGGGCTTATGCTTTATAGAACCAAAGTTCAGAGAAGGAAAATGTGGGGTCTGAGGTATATAGCTAGCAAGGCTTAGTAAACCTGGATTCTCAAAAGTAGATATTTAGTTGCAGACAGTCATTTGATATTGAGAAAGAGGTAGAATTTGCATTGATGATACGAGTCCTAGGCCTTGATGTGCTGGAAAACATTGCAGCAAAATAGATAAAGCAGAATAGAAAGAAATAGAAAGAAACCCAGGCCGGGAGGGTCATGTTACAACACCCATCTCTATTTTGATAGCTCAAATAGACAAAAAATACACACGGACACAGAACAGAGATTCTTGACCTTTTTGGAGCATCTAATGAGCTCAATGAACCCTTGCTTCAGAAAAATGCACTTCTGCAGCTACGCTGGTATTTTTCACGTAAGGGGGGGGCGCTCTTTAGTCCCCCAGGAGCTCCATGAGTCCCCGATAGGGAAGACTTCAATCATAAACCAGCTTGAGTTTAGCAATCAGACTTAAATTTGAATCTCAGCTCCGCGCCTCTCATTGTGTGATCTTAAACGAGTTATTGAACCCCTCTAAGCCCTAGTTTTCCCATCAGAACATGAGGATCACAATAGACATTTCTCGCAGGGGGGTTTACATGAGCCAACAGGTGGAAAGGGGGTGGCACAGAGCCTGGCGCATGGCAAGCCCTCCGTGGAGGGTGGCTCTTACTACTGGTAGCCTGGACATACATGGAACTTTCTACAGTGCAAGTAAAGAATATATCTTCTTTACATTGCCCATGCACCAACTACAAAAATGGATCCTACCTGAAGCCACTAAGAACCGTTAAATTAGGGGGCACCTGGGTGGCTCAGTCAGTTAAGTGACTGTCTTCGGTTCAGGTTGTGATCCTGGTGTCCCTGTGTCAAGTCCCTGCATCGGGCTCCCTGCTCAGCAAGGAGTCTGCTTCTCCCTCTGACCCTCCCCCATCTCATGCTCTCTCTCTCTCTCAAATAAATAGTCTTTAAAAAAAAAAAGAACAGTTAAACACAAAAGGCAGAAAACATATTGTCCATATTGTTTGCCCACAAGGCAATACAACAAAGACATAAAGAACACTAATTTAAACTAAAAGAAAAAAACTGAAACTACTTAGAAATAGGAAAAACAGTAACAAAAGCCATTCTCCTGAATAGATCTTGGACCCAGGAAAACATGAACTAAACGTGCCCTTATCGTGTTGAGAAGCTGTCAGATTTTCTGCCGGGGGTGGGGGTGGGGGTGGGTGGATAACTTGGTTTCCTGGTGTCTGGCGGCCCCCTGGGCCATGTTCCTTTCTTAGCAGAGCTAGGGACAGGCAGTGGAGGTTCCTGTAGGCACTGAGCGGTGTGAGAGGACCTGTGAACCAAGGCCAGGGTAGATGAGCTGCCTGGGAGTGGAGCCAGGACCCCCGATGACTTTGACTGTGGCGATGGCCCTGGGTGTGAAGTTAATCATAAGGGAAATGGATTCAGGAAGATAGAGGCTTTACAAATGGATGCATTAAATGGCACTGGGGACAATCGGGAAGTACCGCACGGAATGGAGATCAATATTCGTTGCTTTAAACTAAATAGGCAAGAAAGCTAGAGTGCAGACTCTCAAGATTCTGAATGGAAAGCAAGTAAAAATAATATAGAAAATGGAAAAAAAAGAATTCATATGTTATGGAGTAAGAAAGGAAAAAGGAACATTTCAATGAGAGATTAAAAACTGAGCTGTATTTAAAAGCCAGCTGGTGCAGGAAGGGGCTGGAACGAATGGAAGGAAGAGCTCCAAGATGGATGGCTCTAGGTTGGACGATTGTAAGTCAAGAGGGAGGTAGATCTGCCTGGTGCTCCTGAGGTTTCTGCTCTGACAGAAGATGAACCACAGAAGACCGTTTTTTGTAAATATCCCTGTGAATTAGTAGGCTGAATGTGAAAAGGAGGCAAGGTAATGAAGGCAATGGTGACAGGTGATTGAGATGCATTTGGTCCAGGGAGGGGTCCTGAGCCTTGGAGGGTGCGCTGGGGGAGTGTGCTGGGGAAAAGGTAAGGAGTGATCACAGACAAATATGAATGGAGTTTTGCAAGAAGGCAGAATGGTCTGAGTGAGGAACTTTTCATCCTTCAATAAAAGAACTGTGAGATTAGGGGGGTCTGGGGGGCTCAGTGGGTAGCCGTCTGCCTTCGGCTCAGGTCATGATCGTCAGGTCCTGGGATCGAGTCCCTGCTCAGTCTAGAGCCTGCTTCTCCCTCTCCCTCTGCCCCACCTCACTCATGCTCTCTTGTTCTTTCTCTCTCGAATAAGCAAATAAAATCTTAAAAAAAAAAAACACAAAAACTGAGATTACATTTAAAACCAATCATTGCAGGGCAAAGAGCATCACCAAGCCCATTACATAGTCCAGATGATTATGGAAAAATTCTGCTTGATATGAAGATGGTAAGAGGTGCCAAATTAAATACCAAGCATGCAGTGACTATTGTAGTATTCATTTAATAGCCAACTTTAACTGCGTGCTCTCCACGTCCCAGCCCTGTGGTCATAACAATAGCTCAAACTCACCTTACACCTTCTGAGCTCTGGTCTAATCTCTGTACATATATTAGTTTATTTAATCCTTAGAGCAACACTGAAAGGGAGGGGCTATTGTTCTTCCCATTTTACAGATGAGAAAACTGAGGCACAAAGGAATTAAGTAATTTCATAAGGCAAGGCCAGGACTACGGCAAGCTGAGTGAAACACTCACCTCAGATGCGAAATTGAAAGGGGGTGCCCCAAGCCCTCAAGAATAAAGGCAAATAATAGGTTCATGAACTATTTATTAGAAAACAAATTAACGCAAAAAATATGATGAGGGAAGTACCTGAATCTTAAATAAAAGCAGGATCCGCAAGGTCACACAGCTCCTAAGAAGTAGAGCCAGGATCTGAACCCAGGTAGCTGGCCGCCGAATTCATGCTATTGACTATCCCCCACCGCATTCAGAATTGACCAGTGGGCCACATCTGCCTTTTCCTCTACTCTCTGCTCAGTGTCTCGCCCGAGCCTGGCATAGGAGGTCTGTAGTAGGTCTGCAGTTAATGCTTATTGAAAGAATGTGAAACGAAGACATGGGCCCTGTTCTTAGAAGCACCCATACTCACCCAGCACGTGCCTGTCCTAGGGTCATGCTAAGGGCTTGGTGTGTGTGTGTCACAGACACTACACGTACCTTATATGGCACTCCCGTTATAATTAATATATCAGGATAAAGGCTATAGTTAAGGATAAGTCACTAGCAGTGGGAGTGCAGGGTTAGGAAGGATGACTTCAGTCCATTAGGAAGGATGACTTCAGTCCTGTAAGGCCTGTGGCAGGCTTTAAGAGGGGGGTGACATTTGAGCTGGGCCTTCAGGAGGTGAAGGATTTCTTTAGATAGGGAAGGGGGGATGCTGCCCGGACGTGCGGCTGAATACTCATGCATTGTTCAGTCAAGAAAGCTGGTCTGCAGACTGATGTTCATACTGTGATCACATCAATGTAGACAAACGTTTTCCCAGTGTACACATGCTACGGGCGTGTGTGGGGAAGGGTATGGGGGGATGAACAGCAAACTCTGGGCATGGCTGCATGAGGGTGTGGGAGACTGGGGAAATGTCGAGAGAGTCTTCAGCCTTACAGGCTCTGCTTTTTTCTTTTTCTTTAAAGATTTTATTTATTTATTTGAGAGAGAGAGAGAGCATGAGCAGAGATAGGGGGAGAAGCAGAGGGAGAAGTAGACGCCCTCTTGAGCAGGAAACCCAACTCAGGGCTCAGTCCCAGGACCCTGGGATCATGACCTGAGCTGACGGCAGACCAGACACTTTAATCAACTGAGCCATCCAGGCGCCCCCAGGTTTTGTTTTTAAAGAACAAGAAGAGAGCTATTATTGCTTGTGTAATTAAAAATTAATTTTTCAAATAGATTGAGGAGGATCTCTAGGAACTCATACAGAGTAGTTTCTAAGATGTTTTCTTAACTGAATAAAAAAAATAAAGTGCAAAAAAGTATTTACAGTATGTGATCTTTTTGCAAGAAAGAGAAATAAGAACATGCATACATATCTACATGTACTTGGCCTTATTTGTTTTGTAAAAATGGAACATGGGAAGAGTAAGGCAGAAATAACAAAAACGAAAAAAAAAGAAAAGAAAAAAAAAGCCAAATAAGGAAAACGGTCACCTATGGGAGTAAGTGTGAATAGGGCAGGAAAGATAGGGATGGAAGAGTCACTATCTTTTTATAGTTTTTTTACTTTTTAGCCATGTAAGTAGTTTACCCGATCAAAAAAAAATTTAAATAGCAATGATGGGGAAAGCAAATTTAAAACTGAATGCAGAGAGAAGTAAATTAACCTGTGTATCAAATTAGTGATAATTGTACAGACAGTGAAAGCAATTTCAGGGGTGTGACTCCATACTTCTAGTCAGATACAGTGAAAGGATGAAAAGAACCTCAAATAGATCACGACCTTTACTCAGTAGGGTTGCTGTGGTTGATGTTGCGTGTGCCATTGATGTGCTAATTTGTGCGTACTGTGGAATGGGGTTGATATATTGATGTCATTGCTGGACAGCGTTCTCCCTCTGGAAGAAGGACGATGCAGATATGGTATAGGGGTGGGGGAGGTGCAGAAGAGACCTACAGTGAACTTGAACTTGAATCAGAACAATCATAAACTATTAACTAATACTAAACTAAAGCAGCGGTGAGCACCATTTTCCTCTAGACCTTGGTTTCTAAATACAGCATGAAGAGCTCCTGGATGGAAGGCTGATTCCAGGGTTGGGGCAAGGAGAGTACAAGGGACTCTGAGGCACAGGAAAGTGCTCAAGGACTGATGGGGACAAGAATAAAGGACAAGGAGGGCGTGTGAAGTCTGCTCAAGGGGCTCCCACTGGCCAATTTGGGGATGGTTTAGACATCAAAAGAAGAGCAATGGAAATGGATTATAATATATTGAATTTTAAAAATTCATGAGTTTATAATGATACTAAAGAAGAAGAAAAAGAGTTCTCTTTTACAATAGAATGTCTCATAATAAATTTAGGAGGGATGAAAAAAGTAGAAAACCACCATTTTGTAACCGATAATTGATTCGGTCAAAGATCATGAGTGAATCCTAAAACCAATAGGTCATTGAGCAGAATATTCACATAGTCCTGAAGAACTGCTCCACGTGTTACTTACCAATTACAGGAGTGGGGTACAATGGAGCAATCTGGCGGACATCCCCTTCACTGAGTATGACAGCCATTGAGTTGGCCCTGTTCAGATCTCCCTTCAAGAGGACCCCCAGCGGGGAGCATATCTGGCTGACGGCCTTGGCTGCTGCACCTTTGGATCTGCCAGTGGTCCACTCAGGCCTTTGGACCCACCACTGGTCCACTCGGGCCACGTTTCCCCTGGTCTGCTACCGGCCAGGACATAACACAGTGGGGTGTGAGAACCAGATCTTTCTTGCCTTCTGTGGGATTCCCCCACTGGGCAACTTTGGCTTGGGGACTTCCCTTAGGTCTAGCCAAGGACTTTTATTTAAAGAAACAGCAGGGACGCCTGCTGGGTAGCTCAGTCAATTACGTGTCTGCCTTCAGCTCAGGTCATGATCCCAGATCCTGGGATCGAGTCCTGCATCAGTGTCCTTGCTCAGCAAGGAGCCTCCTTCTCCCTCTGCCTGCTGCTCTCCCTGCTTGTTCCCTTTCTCTCTCTCTCTAACAAATAAATAAATAAAATATTTAAAAAAAATAAAGAAACAGCAAAGACAATCCTAAAATTTGTGTGGAACCACAAAAGAACCCAAATAACCAAAGCAATCTTGAGAAAAAAGAACAAGGCTTGAGGCAACACACTCCCTGATTTCATACTATATGACAAAGTTACAGTGATTGAAACAGTATGGTACTGGCAAAAAACAGACACATAGACCAATGGGACGGAATTGAGAGCCTAGAAATAAATCCATGCATATACAGTTAGCTAAAGTTTGACAAGAGAGCCAAGAACACTCAATGGAGAAAAGATAGTCTCTTTAGTAAATGGTGTTGGGAAAACTGGATATTCGCATGCAAAAGAATGAAACTGGATGCCTATCTTATCAGTCACCAAAATTAACTACTCAAAATGAAGTAAAAACTTCCATGTAAGACCTGAAATTGTAAAACTCCTAGAAGAAAACATAGGGAGAAATCTCTTTGACATTGGTCTTGGCAATAAGCTTTTAGATACGACACTAAAAGCATATGTAAGAAAACCAAAGATAAATGAGTGGGGCTACATCAAACTAAAAAGCTTCTGCACAACAGAAAAAATAATCAATAGAATGAAAAGGCAACCCAGAATGGGAGAAAATATTTGTAAGCCATCTACCTGTTAAGGGGTTAATATCCAAAATATATAAGGAACTCATACAGCTCAATAGCTGAAAACAAATAATCCAATTTAAAAATGGGCAAAGGAGCTGAATAGACATTTTCCCACAGAAGACATACAAATGTGCAACAGGTACACGAAAAGGTGCTTAACATCACTGATCACCAGGGAAATGCAAGTCAAAACCACAACGGGATATCACCACACACTCGTTAGAATGTCCATTATCCAAAGGACAAGACATAACAGGTGTTGGTGAGGATATGGAGAAAAGGAAACCCTTGTGCACTGTTGGTGGGAATGCATATTGGTGCAGCCACTATGGGAAAGAGTATAGAGGTTCTTCAAAAAATTAAAAATAGAACTACCATATGACCCAGCAATTCCGCTTCTGTACATGGAGCCGAAGGAAATGCAATTGCTATCTTGAGATCTCTGTACCCCCATGTTTATTGCAGCATTATTCACTGTAGCCAAGACATGAAAACAACCCATTTATTAAGATGGATGAATGGATAAAGAAAATGTGATAGATATATCTCTATGTACATACATATATAGGGTGTAGATATGAGGTATACACAAACATATACACACACAAACAGGAATACTATTCAGCCATAAAAAAGAAGGAAATCTTGCCCTCTGTGATAGTGTGAATTGAACTTGAGGGCATTATGCTAGGTGAAATAAGTCGGACAGAGAATGACAAATACCGTTGATCTCACTTGTGCATGGAATCTAAAAATCTGAACTCATAGAATCAGAGACTAGATTGGTGATTGTCAGGAGCTCGCAGGTGGGGGAAATGGGTGTAGGTGGTTAAAAGGCAGTAAGATGGATAAGTCCTGGGAGTGTAATGTACAGCCTGTATAGTTAACCGGACTATAGTTAACAATACTGCTTTGTATGCCTGAAAGTTACTAAGAGTAGATCTTGAAAGTCCTTACCACACACACAAATGGTAACTACACCAGGTCATGTGTTAACTAATCCTACTGTGGTAATCATTTTGCAGTACAGACATATATCAAATCAACACTTCATGCACCCTAAACTCACACCATATTATATGTCAATTATATCTAGAAAAATCTGGGGGCGAGGGAGAAAGAACGGCATTCTCTTCAAGCTGTTCAATGCTGCGCTCTTTTCGCTTCCTATGTCCGTGTAGTCTGTTACACGCATGATCTCACCGAATCTTCGCGAGGCAGGCCGTGCTGTCGTTCCTATGGCAAACCGTGAAGTGAGCATTGCCATTGTCCTAAGCTGCCGCATTTGGGGTCGTTTGCTCACAGCAGCCGTGGGAAACTAATGTGATTCCCTATCACAGACAAGGGGATGGAGACTAACTTACAAAGGTTATTCTACCTGCTCAGCCAGTGTATCGCTCAGAATGGGCTAAGGTATGCAGTGGTAACAATCAACCCTAGATCTCATGGACAAGAATTCTCAGCAATTCTCCAGGGCTCCTCTTCTCTGTGGGGTGACTCAGTGATCGGGCAAATTGGATCCTAAGGCTTTTTTAAATCCCCACGTGAGGCTTCGTTGGTGGCCACGGAAGGGAAGCGGGTAATGAGAGAATTGCTTATGTGCTTTTCGCTGCTCTCATCTGAAGATTACCTCTGACATTTCCATTCACGTGTCACTGGCCAGAACGGTCATGTGACTCTGCCTCACCGCAGGCGGCTGAGGACTATAAGGCAGCAAATGGAATAGTTGATGAGTAATCCTATCCTCACCATAACAAGAATGGTGGAACTGAAATTTAATCAAAATAACAATAGCTAGCATTTAGCTAGCACCTTCTATGAGCCAGGCCCTGTCCTAGGTGTTGGGCATGTATCATTCTAAACAACCTTGTGACAAATGTACTGTTGTCCCTATTTTATTTTATTTATTTTATTTTTTTTTGTTGTTGTTGTCCCTATTTTAAAGACGAGGAAAATGAGGCCTAGGATGGTTCGATGACCGGACCAAGGTCACACAGGTGGTAAGTGGCAGAGCTGGGACTTGAACCTGGGTGGTCGGGCTTAGAACTGCTCTCTTAGCCGCCATGCTGTCCTGATGCAAAGGGCAGCCTGATTGCTGACAGGGAGGGACGTCTAGCCTGGCCAGAGCAATGAGAGAGAGAGAGGCTGTGACTTGTGGAGGAGATGAGGCAGTGGGAGCCACATCCTCAAGGCCCTGCAGGGGGCTGGGACTTGGATCTGAAGGCCACTCTGGGGACCCTGGGGGTCCTATGCAGGGAGGCATACTTAGATTTGCATATCTGCAGTTATGGAATGGAAAGCAGATCAGAATGGGGCACGGGGTGGTGGGAAGACCAGCAAAGAGGAAGTGTGATTGTTCAGGACAGGATGGGGGCACCTAGTTGAAGTGCGTCCTGTGGGGGATGAGGGTAAGGAGGAACTTCCAGGTCCAGAGCTGGCTCATTGTTCCAGTCCCTGTGCCTGGCTCTGGCAGGGAGTTGGCCACCACCTTCTGAAATGAACTGAATTCCAGTGGAATCAGCAGGGCTGGCTAAGGGCTTGGATGAGAGTTTGGGGGAGTAGGGACGGGGAAGAATGGTGCACGAATCCCTGGTGTCCACAGGTTCATCTCTGGAATGGGAGTCAGGAGCTGTGGCCCGGGATGGGTAAACGTGGCAATGAGCACTCCTCTGACGGGCAGCAGAGTCGGGAGGTTACATGCACGGGCTTCGAGCCCAGCTTACCTCTCTGTAACGTGGGTAGTTTCCTTTCCCCTCTGTGCCTTTCATATACACTGGGAATACAAATAGTATTTACTTCAGGGGGTATCATGAGGGTTAAATGAGCTAGTTTGGGGGATGCCCCTACAACAGTTCAGGGCGCAAACACGCAGTGAGCACGTGGTAAGTGTTGGCAGCTCTTATCATAAGGGAGCCACGCTGCCTGGGACACAGAGGATGCTCAGTAAATATTATTTTCACTCTTTTCCTCTCTCCTTCCCCAGCTGGCAAATAAAGCCTGGACTTTGACCTTGGTTCTGCTACTGAATAGCTGCGTGACCTTGGTCAGACCAACAAACTTTGGGGAGCCTCAGTTTTCTCTTCTGTAAAATGGGAACTCAAAGGGTTACTGAGGATTAGATGGGATGGCCTATGACTAGAGCTCAGCACACAGTAGGTGCGCATTAAAAGGTAGCTTTTACTAACTATTTTCTCAGCTTGGGGCCCTTGGGGCTCTTGGCTCTTAAATCATGAGTCCTGTAATCCTGACTCCTGCCAGAAGGGGGCACTCATTGCTTTGTTATTCTTTATGTGCTCACGGAGGACCTCCTTCAGCATCGGGCTGACTCACCACCAGAGGGCTTTGTCACCTCTCTTAAAAGCAGCCTCGGGTGGACCAAGTCCTGGACGAAAGGCAAACCCATCAGACTCTAACTCGTTTCTCAGTCGATTGTTTCCTCCTCTAAGATGAGAGGTCAGACAGCCCATCGCTCTACGCTCCACAGGGCTGAGACCGGCACGCCCATCGCAGGTGCCCTGCTGGCTCCCACCTAGTCTTCTAGAGAGAACATGCCCCAGGCACACAGGTGAGCCCCTGCCGAACCTGCCAGGGGAAAGGGGAGGCCTCTGGTGGCTGTGCTGTGCTAGAACGGCATAGCCAAAGATGTGTACTCAGCCCATTCATCCTCCTTCTGCTGCATGAGCCCCCACAGATGCGGAAGTGCAGGGAATGATTCAGCTCTGGCTCTTGTAAGCGGGTTTTCACTCATTCACAATTTATTATGGCTTCACACAGGGGGCTGGGATGACGCTTAATGTTACTCTACAAGAGTGGCTTCTGCAAGAGGCAGGGATGGGAGGGGGGTGCTTCTTCAATGAGTCCTACCTGCCCAGCGCAATGCTGAGGGCGCTGCTAGGGTCGGAGGGAGTGACTTGCCCAAAGTCACACAGCTAGAGGGAGCAAACTGGATTCGGACCCTGGCGGTTGGGCTCCACAAAACCTTGATGTGCCCCCATTGCCCATTCAATCCCAAATCAGCAGGCTTAGTGGAGGTTAGGCGCTGTGCCCAGGCCTCTGCCAGCATCTCTGGAAGACCCAGGGATAGCGGCCAGTCTTGCTGGCAAGATAAGGCATATTTGTTGCTATTATTATTTATTACCATCTTCTGAAACCCTGATCTGAAGAGAGAACCAGGAAGGAGGAAGAGGAGCAGGGCCTCTCCCACCCCTACCAAATCGCTGATTAAAAGAAAAGAAATTTTCCTTCAATTTTTCCTTCAATAGTTCAGTTTGGGCCTCTTAAAACCATTCTCCTTAAGTTGTTTAACTAAATATACCTTTGTGTGAACATTTGCACAGATTCTTGGTTGTCTTGTCATTTTTCCCCCCTAATGACTGGTGTTGTGGCCAGAGCCTGGGCTGGAGTTACCCTAGTTTTCAATTGTGACTTTGTTGCCAAACAAGCTGTGTGACCTTGGACAAGTAACTTAACCTCTCTGTCTTATCTCCTTCATCTGTGAAATAGGAAAATTAGAGTATCTTTCTCACAAGGGTCTTTGGACAGCTTTCAAAGTACACTTTTCCTAATGAAACACTTCAAACATGGGAAAGAATACAAATAAAAACATAGGGAAGAATACAATTTGAAATCCCATGGGCACAACTTGCAACTATAATAGTTTCCAACTTCTGGCCTCTCTTGTTTCATTAATTCTCTCGCCACCCCACCCCCTTCCCACTGGATTACTCTGAAGCAAATACCTGTCATCACGGCATTTTAGTTGTAGTATATATTGCAATATATATCTGTAAAAGATACACTCTCTTTTAAAACATAACTTCAGAGAGGTTTTATGGAGCCTTTTCTCTGTGGCCAGGATTTTCCGTAAAATTTCCTCGATGTGATGTAACTCCCATATCCTGCCATTAGAACTCTTCAAAAATAGTTATAATAAACATTCCAAATGCTTTTACTTATTGACTCTTGCTGGATTTTTTGAATGCAACCCCATGCGGTATTAGACCATGAGTCTATCGTGTTGTGTACTATTGCAATTATATCCCTGATGATCATTCATTGAAGAGGAGTACTTATTGAACTATATGTTTTTACAACCTTTTGAGGCAAGAATGACTAACTTCATCTGTAGGCAGGGAAAAAGAGGCACAGAGAGGTGAAGGATTTTCCCAGGTCACAGAGCAGTAAGCGATAGAAGTGGAGTTTGAAACTAAAGCCTGTCTGACTCCAGAGCCCATGCTTTTTCCTCTGTCCCATGCTGTTATCTTCAGAATTCTGGTTGGCTTCTCTGTTTTGATTGTAAATTATTTAAGGTAGTGCTGCACCTTAGACTTCTATTTCCATAGTCCCCAGCTGTTTGATGATTGACTAATAGTCCCAAGTAGTCCCTGCAAATTGGTGTGCTAGTGCAAAGCTTATCATCCCCACCACCATTACCACTGGTTTGCACAAACAACAAGTGCTTGTGAAAAATCTCCATATAGGCCTGTACTCAGACCCCGTGGAAGGTACAAGACACAGTCTCTGCCCTCAAAGTTGCTTATGCAGTCTGCCAGGTGTTTATTTGAACATAATGGCAACAAGATGGGAAAATGGTCAGGTTACTGCCTCTGGGGATGATTCCTTATCTGCCTGGGTGGCCGCATACTCCACATGAAGGCAAAGATGTGGGTAGGAGCTCAACAAATATTTACCTGTGCCCGCTTTGGGCCATGGGCGGTATTGGGATCTGGAGAGATAATGGGAACTATGACAATGAGGCAGATAGACGATAGTATAGACAGACAATATACAGCAAATGAAGAAATCCACGTGATATTTCAAGATCGTGGTAAGTGCGAGAAGAAAATAAGATGTCGATGTAATAGCAAGTAATGGGGTAAGGGAAACCTACTTCGGACTGAGGTGGTCAGGAAGACATATCTGGCAAGGTGACATCTGAGCTAGGACCTGACTGTTGAGCCAGAGGCAGCCAAGTAAAAAGCCGCAGAAGCCTCATTCCCGGCAGAGGGAACCGAACGTACAAAGGCCCAAACATGAGGCCTAGCCTGTTCTCCTGCTCTCATCCTGCCTCACTGCCCAGAGCTCAGAGGACTCTTTCTTTTGTAGGGGGAGGAAAAGCTTTCTCAAGAGGCTCTCAGTTTCCCTGGGCCAGGATTGGGTCATCTGCCCATTCTACACCAATTCCAGATAGGGAGCTGGGATTACCTGATTAACTCAAATCAGTCAGTTTCTCTCCTTGGATCTATGGAGGGATCATCTGATTGAAATTGGAGTTTAAATAGCAAGGAGGAGGAGGAGGAAAGGTTATTACTTGGGGTGATGGCCTCCAAGATGGCCCCAGCGGTCCCACCGGCTGGCATTCCCACTCTTGTGCAGCCTCCTCTTCCACGGTCCCGGCTGGTCTGTGTGACCAATGTTCTAGAAAACCGTGGTTTCTCTCTTGGCTGGTCGCTTGTACAGTCTTTCCTTCTCCTGGATCGCTGGCTCTGGGGAAGCCACGTCACAAGCAGCCCAGAGAACTGAGAGCTGTAGCCTCTGGCCAACAGCCACGTGCATGTGCTGGAGGCACCCCATCCCTCCAGAGACTGCAAGCCCGGGAGAGGCCTGGGGCCGGCAGCAAAGCTGCTCCTCACCCTAAGGAATCCCAACCCTTGGAAAGTCTGTGCGGTAATCGGTGTTTGTTGTTGGAGGCTGCTGAGTTTTGGGGTACTTTGTTATGTCGGTAGATAACCGACACATAGCCAGGGCACAAGAGGGGCTACTGACGGGCCCTCACCCAGGGGCTCCCGTCCTCTGTCCTGTGAGTCACAGAGCATCGTCTCCTAATCTTGTGTGTCTGTTCCCCCCGATGTGCCTTGGTCTGTCACTTCATTGTGCTCGGGAGTCTAGAGCGAGTGTGTGTGTGAGTGTGTGTGTGAGAGTGAGTGTGTGTGCGTGTGCACATGCATGTGTGGTGCAGTTGAGGGGTCAGTCTTGTCCTTCAAGGCCCCTTGTGGCTGGGCTGTTCCTGGACTCAGGCGTGGTTTGTTGCCAGTGTGTGTCCCTGCTCTGGCACGGGCCTGGGCACAGAGTGGTCTCAGAGAATACAGAGGGAACCCATGAGATGAACAGGCTGCTGGGGCAGGCATGAACTTGGCTGCCGTGACAACCACAGCACGAGCACTCAGAGCAGCCCGGGCCCTGCGGAGGAGCGGGGAGGAGAGGTTTGGCAGGCATTTCTCTGGGAACTGGCTTGGGGAGGCGAAAAGCAGTTTCTCTTGCCACCATCTTGGAAAGAGGGCACCCTGAGCACGGGGTGGGGCCAGGGGAGGCAGATGAGGGCCCTTGCCCACTCAGGGTGCGCCTAGGCACAAAGCCTTCCCACTTCTGTGTCCTCAGCAGCATCTCACCATAACTCCTCCAAGTCTGCCTTTAGTTTCCTGAAGACCTACTATGTGCCAGTCTCTTGGCTGGACATTTTCTGGACATTTTCAGCTCTGGTCTATAAGCTTCACGATGACAGATGCTGTGTCTGTCTTGCCAATAGCAGAGTGCCTGGCACGTAGTAGGCACGTGATACATATTTTGTGAGTGAATGAATGAATGAGTGAGTGAGTGGGTGACTCTTGTTGACTCCTCACATAAAAGATAAAAGGTTAGCCATGGGAAGAGTTAGGCAAAGAAAGGGTAGGTGGAAGGATGGGTAGAATGGAAAGAATATTCCAGGCACAGAAAACAGCATGTGCAAAGGTCCTGGGGTGAGAAAAATTTGTGACTGGGGCCCATGCCTCCTTGGCTCCATAAATAGCTCTTCTATTATGTCCCATGGTCCTCTGGGGTAAGTCCTTTTGTTATCACCATTCTCAATTTGAAAAGGTCTTCCCATCCCCTCCAAAGGGGTGAGGTCATGGGGAGTATAGATGTCCTAGTTTGAAGAACAGTCTGCTTGGGCCTGGCTCTGCCACTAAGTAGCTGTGCTTACCTAGAGTGCTTGCCTCAGTCTCCTCATCTGCCAAATGGGGATGATAGTGGAACCTACCTCATGGGGTTCTTATGCATGGAAAGTACTTAGACTACATCAGCTTTTATGTGGTGGGGAACAGAGCTGTGCAGAGGCAAACCCAATCTGGGTACCTTGGGAGGCGGCCCTCCTGGGGTGCAGCCAGGACAAGGGGAGGGTTGGCCACCCCTGTTGGAAGTGGAACATGCAGTTAGGACCGTTTGAGGCCCCCTCCTCTGGCTCATTCCCCCGTCCTCTGCATTGATCAGAAAGGACTTTTGGTGCAAAGGATTCGTCCTTGGTGTGAGGCCCCGAGCTTCTGAGAGCTGGAGACGATGTGCAGGGCCCATTGTCTCCACTTCCAGACAGTTCCAGACAAAACCAAGCGCGACTGCTTTAGAAGAGCATAGGAGTGAGACGAACCTACTATTTTAAGGCAGCGGCGGCGGGAGCTCGGAGGGTGCTGTGTATGTTCTCTTCTCACAGGCTCGTTGGAGGAGCTGGAGCCAGCCTGAGAAGCCGGGCGGCCAGGGCAGGGGAGGGGATGTCCCCCCGAACCTCCCACCGGCTTGGCTGACTCACAGACAGACCCCCAGAAAGTCAAGGTCAACAGACAGACCCCCAGAAAGCCAAGTCAACAGACAGACCCTGAGAAAGCCAAGGTCAAAGAGGAAACCAGGCATAGCAGGGAGACTCTCAACGAGGGCAGAGAAAATGTTTGAGATCACAGACAGTGCCACTACCCTTAGAGATCATTGAGGCCGACGTCTCTGTTTTACAGATGCGGAAACTGAGGCACAGAGGTGGGGGGGGTGCGGATGAGCACAGGTTCCTTTTCTTTGTTTTTTGATACATTGATACATGTCTTTTGTTTTAAATATCACCATATTAAATAGTTAAATAATGCATGGCATCTCAGTACCATAGTCCTTTGTGGCATTTAAAAAGAACAAGACAGATCCGGGTGAGCTGACTTAGAGCTCTTAGATTCGTTAACAGAAAAAAAAGTTACAGAAGAAAAGGTACAGCATGTTGCTGTTGACTGGGAAACAAAGCCAAACCAGGATGACAGATTTCAATACATCCATGTATTGAAAGGTCTCAAGAAAGTTCTGGAAGGATTGATCAGCAGGTCAAATTGGATAACCACTTGCCATGGGGACTGGATGGGGAGCGTGGGGCAAAGGGAACCTCCATTTCATTGGGATTGTTTGGATTTTTAAAAGAATATTTTCATACATTTCTTGTGCATTTAGAACACAGAATACAAAATATTTTTTTAAAAAATTTTCAAAGGCTTGTTTGGCCCTGGGCTCAGATTTGTCCAGAAAACATTTCTCTTCTGGGTGTCAGACCAAATGAAACCCTGACCTCTGCTCTCTGAAGCTTTATCCCCCCCCACACCACCATGTGTGAGATTTAGTGAAATACAGAAAAATGATGAAAACGCTAATTAAAAGACACTCACCCACTCCCTTTGCCCGAAGGCCGTGAGAAGATGGGAAGATGCTTTTTCACAGGATGGCTCAGGCTTCCAGGAAATTCCCAAGCCCTGGGGGCAAGGCTGCGGCGGTTGGGGGGGGGTGCGCGTGCCCCCAACAGGGTCGTTAGAAGTAGAGTGGGGAGTCCCTGGGCTCTATCTCCCTCCTGCTCTGGGTTTCCTCCATTCTTTGCCTCGAGATGAGCAGTCAGCACCGTGGGTGCTCTTCCCAGAGAGATGCAATTATCATGATTTCACTACGTTCATGCATTTGATTTTTTTTTTAAGTTTATTTTTAGGAGCATAAATCAAATGAGAGTACATTTTCCTCCGGGGACGACTACTGTAGATGAGGCCCAAGTCCCTTTGAACAGCGCCCCATCTCTGAGGTACCCACGGTTAGTAGTTGGGCGTATATCCTTACAGAGGGTCCCACTCTGCATTTCTATGTAGTTATTGGTACTTGTGAAACTATATATGGCATTGTAGTTGTGGTGTGTGTGTGTGTGTGTGTATGTGTGTGGACGGTTGGGAAGCGTCACTGGAGGAGGCTGTGCCCATTGGGTAGCTATCAGGTGATGTCATGAGACTGACACCCTGAGGCGACACGCTTTGGTTCTGTTCCTCCTTTGCCCGCTGCCTGGCGCACAGTAGGTGTTCACAAGGGCCCCTTGCCTTTAAACTCAGGCATTGTCTCGTGCCTGGGCACTTGGGGACCACCTCCAAAGCCCTAGCCCGGCCTGTGTTTCCAACTGTGCCTTGAGAGGAAGGTTTGTGGGTGTCCAGACTGGGGAGCGGCCATGCCGCCGGTAGGAGGACAGCTCAGGAGGTCTGAGCTTGCCCTGGGCCCCTCTGGGGGAGAATGTAATAGTGGAGTGCAGTCTGTGGGAAAGCAGGATCTGTGGAAAATTGGAGAGAAAAGGGCTGGGGCTCTTCAGAGAGGCCTTGAGGATACGCAGCAGTTTTGAGGTGGGGGTGCAGGCAGGCCCCTGAGGGTGCTCCGTGGGAAAGCCTGTGCTAGGGGCTCGGGTCATGACCACCGGGAGGCTGGAAGAGGAGGCCATCAGACATCTGGACTATGTCAGAGTAGTTGATCTGGAGGCCACTCTGGAGCAGCCTCTGGGAGGGAAAGAGAGATTTCCTTTCCATAGGAAGTAGGTCCTTGACCAGACATAGGACAACCCACCTCCCTTATTTCTGCAAGATGAATAATCAGATTAACTGGGCCCGAGTCCTGGCTGGGCCACTTTCCAACTCTGCATTTTGGGACAAGTCCCCTCTTGGGGCTTCACTTTCCCCACCTGCCCAACCACGTTCTGTCCCTGACACACTGTGTGTTCTCAACTAGATTCAGGTTATATTTACGGAGATGGGGGGGCACTACTGTGTGTAGGATCGTGGTGCTGAGCTTCTGGAATAAACTTCAGTTGGATAAACATATATTGATAGTCAGCCGGGTGCCAGGATCAGTTAGGATTCTAGGGTTGCAAGTGACAGAAGAGAAGCTCCCCACGAGGAAATAGCCCCAGGGTAGCTCAACACAACGCTTCTTAGTTTCTCTCGTCTGTTGTGGGTTGGCTCCTTCAGTGAGGCCTCTGTCCTCAGGCAGCCCTTCCATCTGTGGCCCCAAGATGGCCGCCAGCAGCACCCAGAGTCACATCTTCCTCGCTCACATCCCACAGGGAAGGACAAGCATCTGTTCCCGCATTTTCAGGAAAACCTTGAAATTCATTCCAACAGGTCATCTTGGGCCAGGTCTAGGGACATTTTAAGTGGATAGGTTGGTCACAGGTCAACCCCGGTATGGGGTCAGTCAGCTTCTCTGACTGCCCCATGGACTGAGAGTTGGGGAGGAGGCTGGGTGGCAAAACCCCAGTGTCCCTGAGGCAACAGGAGCATTGAGTCTTTGCTCTGGGCCGGCAAGGTTGGAAGACGGAGGGCATTTGGGTAGAACGTAGGCAAGGATGGAGGTGCGTAGGTCCGCACACTCAGGATCTGGGCCACCTGTTCTGGAAGGACGGGTGCGACACCATGGTGCCTTAAAAATCACCCTCTGAGGATCGTAGCTTCCAGAACCCGGATTTCCCCACAGAGAACAAGATCTATGATTTCGTGAACGAGGAGACAGGGAAGTCATGACCTGCCTGATTACACAGGAACTCTGTGGCAGAGCTGAGGGGAGAATTTAGGATTTTTGACTCCCGAGGGAGTACTCAGTCAGGTGTGTGATTCATTGCACCAAAGGTCGCATTCCTGAGGTTGGAGGTGGTGAGTAAATGATTGGAAGTGGAGGTGAAGAGGGGCTGTGCTGTGGGGGCTCACCCCGGGATGTCTTTTCATAGTCCTGGTGGGCTGGGGGAGGGAGGGTGCCTGCAGCCGGCTGGGCCCTCTCTCGTCTGATATGTCTCCAGACCCTGGCTTAATAGATTTCTGTTTATTTCCCTGGTGGGGAATCCTGGAAGCTCTCCCCAGATTCTTGGTGTTGTCTCTCTGGTGTCATAGAAAGAATGTGGACGCAAAGCCAGACACACCTGTCACTTGCTGTTCTGTGTGGCCTGGGGCAGGTTACTTCACTTCTCTGTTGCCTCCTCAGCTGTGTAACGAGATCAAACACCCCTATCTCTCCAGAGGGATGCGGGGAAGGAATGAGATAAGACTCATGACATGTCCAGCATACTGCCTGCCCTTGGCCATTGCAC
>CM052895.1:79207875-79233389 GCA_028534135.1 Potos flavus | reverse complement strand
CCCCCAGTGGATGGCCCAGTGTGCATGGCCCCCAGTGGATGGTCCAGTGTGCACGGCCCCCAGTCGAACACAGCCTGTCCACCCCTGGGCACATGCTTGCCCTCGGGGTAACTCTAGGCTTAGTATTAGGGCTGGGTTTAAAGATTCTGAGGGAGGAATCGGGGGTTCTGCCTGGCATCTGCAGGTGAGCTGAAATTGCTTCTAGAATGATCTAGGCCAGCTTGGGTACACCGGTCCTGCCCACTGACCACCCACGCTCCCCAGCCCTGCCTCTGGGGCTCTGAGGAGAGGCCTCTGGCCACCTGCCAAGATGAGCTGCAGGGTTAAGATTGGGTGACTCACCCAGAGAGGGAGGCCAAGTCAAGGGATCTAAACAAGACAGAGAAAGACTTCTTTTACCCCCGGTGATTATGAGGAGCTCTGAGAGGGACCCACGCATCATCAATTATTCATGGGGCCTGAAGGAAGCCATGCAAAGAGCCCAGCTGGGAAGAAGGATGGGGTGAGGGAGTAAGAAGTGGGAGACGCTGCACCCCACCCCAGCCTGGGATACGCTAAGTTGGAGCATTCTGGGGTGACATGGGCTGGCTTCCTAGAGGATTTGCTCTGGGAGGGACAAGCGGTAGCAGGCCTTTCACAACTGCTGTGTGGTGGCAGTCCTGCTGTGCTCGTTAGCCCCATTGTACGGTTGAGCCAAGAAGGGACAGAGAGATGCGGTGACTTGCCCAAGGTCACACTGCTGTGAAGTGACCACACTGGAAATGAATGAAAGGAACTTGCTCCTATGAAAGGGGGCTCAATGCTTTTTCAGCATCTGCTGTGTGCCAGGCACTGTTCTGGAAGCTGGGGGTACAGCAGCGAATGAAGCAAAGTCTCTACTCATTTTATGACATACAATAAAGGCAAGCAAGCAGTAAGGGAAAGTATGAAATAATTTTAAGTAAGGATAAGTGCTATGAAGAAAAGTGGGTGAGCAAATAGAATGAGAGATAGGATGGTGTGCAGGGATGGCCTGCCATTTCAGGTGGAGTGACCAGGGAAAGCCTTTCTGAGGAAGCAACATTAAAGCTGAAGCCTGAATAAAGCAAGGAAATGAACCCTGCAAAGATCCACAAAGGCAGCCCAGATCAGAGAAACAGCAAGTGCAAAGGCCCTGGGGCTGAGAACTTGATGTGTTCAAAACACTACGAGAATGCTGGTGTGGGGTAGTGAGGGAAGGGTGGTAGAAGAAGGGGTCAGAGGGGAATAGGGGCTAGAACAGGAAGGGCCTCAGAGGCCACGGTAGGGGGAGATCCTTATGGAGGAACATGAGATGCTATAACCCCTCAGTGGGCAAATTCCTACTGTGCGCGTCTGGTTTCCTCTCCTTCTGAGTCAAGTCGTTCCAGGCTTCCTGGCCTCCTCCCCCTCAGAAGCACCACACAGGGACAGGGAACACTCAGCGTGCAGGAGACGAGAATTCGGAGGGCACAGGTGTGTCATCACACACCAGAAGAGCTGCTCTGCCTCACTCCTACCCTGGTTTTAGCGCTGCTGCCTGGTGCCAGATGAAGGATGCACACGTTATCTTGTTGATCGTATGCTTCGAGGCAGTCCTGGGAGGGAGTATCCTTCTCTATGTTACAGATGAGAACACTGAGGCTCAGTGAGGATGGACTCACTTAAGGTCGCACAGCTGGAAATGGAGCTAATTTGAGGCATCACTTAACCCAGGGCAGGTCTTTGAAGATCCTGACTCCTCTGCTGCTGGGAGTCCCTCCAGACCACAAGCCCCACCACCCCTCCCTGCTGAGGCAGAGACACACTCACTTACATCTCTAACTTCCCTCTCTTGGGCTTCGTCCAGAGACCCTGGACACTCCATTACCCATTAGCATTATCAGCCTCTGATAGGGAACCCCGAATCCTGCTGACCAGGGAATTTCTGGCGAGAAACACCATCCCAGTGCCTTCTTGACCCATTGCTAGGTGAACAACGGTGAGAATGGAAAGCAGGGATTCTCTTAGAGTGGGAATGAGGCTGGAGCTTTGTAGAAGTAGGTGCAAAAGTCTTAAAATGTTCACTTATCCTTTGGGCCACCCAGAAATTCCATTTCTTAAAACATATCCAGGGGAAATCACAGGATGTGTGAAAAGATATATGTACACACAGTGGGGACACATGGTATGCACAAACCAGCCATTTCTTACCTTTGCCCATTCCAGCCGGTCGGTGTCCAAGACCAGACCATCGCAGTTGTTAGACATTTTGGAAGTCACTCTTGTACCTAAAGATGTCAATAGGGAGAATGTCAAGAGGGAGAAACTGGAAACAACCTAAATGTCCAACAAGGGGGAATTGGCTAAATAAATGAGTGGTAGATTCATTCATAGACTACTGTGCAGCAATTAAAAGTTATGCTTCTAAAGAACATACAAGGTTATAGGAAAATAATTATAACCCGTAGTTAGAAGAAAAAGGGTTACAAAACTCTTAGTTCCTAGTCTAGAAGATACGATATAAAATTTTCTGATTTTGGCGACATGGCAAACCGAAGTGACACTTCTCCTTCCGCACCACAACCAAAGAAATATCTAGAAGTGCTGGGTAAAATAAAACAAAGGTATTGAAAACACTTGGCTGGACTTCAAGTAAATAAAGAGAAATTCCCACTGGGACAGGAGACACAGCCTTGGCATGCTCGTGGTAGACAGGCAGAACTGAGATAGTCAGCAAGGCATTGCCTTTGGAGTAGTCACTCAGGTTGTTCACTAAGTATTTCTAGAGCCTTTAAATGTGTGTGCAGGCTGTCCAGACAGGGAACATGCAAGAGAACGGCTGCTCCATTAGTCTGGCTCCCTGAGTGAAGATGCATGGAAAGAATTTCTCAACCGAATCCTGATGGATCTGGAGTAGAAGAAATGAACCTTTGTCGTGTTAAGCTACTGAAAGTTTGGGCTTATTACTGTGATATAACCTTGCCTTTCCTGACTGCCATAGCCCCCCAGGAAAGGTGGGGCTTAGGGGGACCTCACCCAAAATACGGTCTCAATTTCAGGCTCTGGGTGGAAATGAAAAAAGTACCTCTGGGGAATTCTACACCTCAAGCCTGTGCCACGCAAATGAGCACAGACTGAATTTACACTGTTCAACTGGTACGGACCAAGAAAACATTGTAAAAATCGGTCATGACTAGCGAACAGTCAGGGACACCAGAAAGAGCAGATGCAAAGCTGGTTTTCAAAGACAGTTCTCCAACCCAGGGCACATGAGACCCCCATAGGAATTACAGTCCTTGGAAAAGATGGGCTTACCGTAAAGAAAAGTACAAGCTACACAGGAAAGTGATCAACCATAGGGCAGAGTCAGCAAACAGAACAAGTCAGGAGAATGTGTTTCCCAACACCACGGGGAGTAGGACAGTCGGAAAGAGACTGACACATATACTTTCTTTTACAAAGAGGATTGAAAAATGTAGCCTTCAATTATTTTATGTAACAGAATTAAGAGCATGAAGTTAAAGACATGGTGAACTCCTCTGATCAACTTTTAGCCTGAAAACATTAATCCACCTACCCTATGATTCATACATTACCAGGAATCTATAACTTCCTGACTTTTCTATTTAAGGCTTCAGATTTGTACTACTTGTAATATTCTTTTCATATCCATGCAAAAATCTCTCTTGATTGTGAGAACAAACCAAATACATATATCTGGGGGTTCATACGTGTTTGCAGCAAACATCTAGATATACGAATACATCACTATGTATACGTATGTGGGTATATATGTAAATGTGTGTGTGTATATAGACACTGGCAAATAATACTTGCGCAATACTGTGACATTTTTAATAATTGTAAGTGTGTAGCTAATACATACTTTAAAAATGATTTAAGATGGGTGACCTTAAGAATAAAAGAGAAACCACGAGGGAAAAAACCCAAGATATCCTGTGTAGCCATCGGCATAGGAAAAAGGCTGGAAAGAAATATATTTTAATTCGAATATTATCTCTGGGTGGTGGGAAAACAGGAGATTTTAATTTTCTTCTTTAGTTTCTTTACTGCTCAAGTTTTCTATTATGATTAAAACTGATTTTTTTTCTGTTTGCATTAAAAACTAACTTTTTTTAGCCATGCAGGTAATACATAGGTACAATTAAAAGAAAATAATACAATTAAAAAGAAGTTAAGGTAAAATATAGATAAGAAAACAAAATTACTTCTCTACTTAGGACAGATAGCTTTTTAAAATGCAGGGACATTACCTTTTCATTTTCCAGTGGGTATATTATAATTTTTGGAAGGGGATTAAAGGAGATTCTCCCTGGCTTAAGCCAGGCTCCAGCTCAATAGAGACCTCCATTTGTTTTGGGGGCTCTGGAGAGCGGGCAGTTAGGGACCCAAAGTGGGAGACTTGCCTGCGGAACCCCGCACCTCCTGCATGTTCCAATAGGAACAGAGGATTTGGGAATCAACAGTCACTTCATGTTTTGAGGGCTCCTTAGCTTACTTATTTAGAAAAACTCAAGCAATAGCAGTTTATTGTAGAAAATGTGGAAACTGACAAAAACCATAAAGATGGCACCAAGAATGGCGGAGGCCACACCATCCAGGGGCTCCAGGGTTGCTCAGTTTCTCAAACACGTACCCAGCGGCCCGCTCTGTGCCAGGCACAAGGGGGAATATACAAGGAGTGTGAGACTAAGTTCTAGCCTCGAGGATCTTATTGCCAGCTTGGGAGAAGCAGTCCGTTCTTCTGGTTGCAAGCAACAGAGGCAGACTGTCCGACTTCAGCACGAAGAAATGTACTGGAAGGATATGGTGTGGCTTCCAGACTTCACCGAGAAGCCAGAGGCTTCAGCAAGGGCAGGGGCTCTGGGGATCCAGGCAGCGGAAATAAACGGGCACTCTTCCAGGGACGAGTCAGCAACATGGTCATATGTACAGTGCCCTTCTGCTGGAGACTAGGGTGTGAGGGGTCTGGCTGGGTCAGGGGAGGGTGAGGCACCTTGACCGACAGCCCCACTGGACTGGATGTATGGGGGGGCTACCCCCACAGGAAACCAGGCTGCTGGTTCCAGGAGGAGGGGAGTAGAGGTGGGAAGATCACACCACAGCTTCCCCCACCTGAGTCGGAATCCAGGCTGTGGTCCAGGCAGGTTGCTCGGTCCCGCGGGCCCCTCTCTGATCTCTTAAAATGGGTATGATGACACAGGGGTTGCAGTGAGGAAGAAATGAAGTACAGTCAGTCTGTGCCATGAGTTGAGCCCAAGATAAATGGTACATTGGAATCCTAGGGTTGATTTGGAACAATGGGAGAGGAACCCCTAAACCTGGGCCGAGTTTCACACTAGAGGTCCGAAGACCACAGTTGCCTCAAGATCTAGCCATCTCTCAGCTGCAAGAGCTCAAACGAGTCATGTTCCTTCCTTGGGCCTCAGTTTCTGTATCGGAAATGTGGTGATAATCTGAGCTGTCTGCCTCACAAGGTGGCTGTGAGGATCCAAAGAGAAGAACGGCTTTGTGAATGGTGTCGGATGGGAGGTGAGTATCTCAGGGGAGAGGAAAGAGAAGGACATGCAGGAGCAAGAGATGGAGAGGGGAACGCACCAGCTCCTCCCCCCAGATTGGTGGGTGCTAATATGCTAATAACAGTATCCATTTCTTGAGCTCCTGCCCTGCGCCAGGCTCTGTATGAGGTGCTGGGGCCCCAGGGACAACAGAAGGGACATAGCTCCTGGCCACATGAGCCTAGGGGCGGGACTGGAGCTCAAGTAATCAGAGAGGTGCTCGGAGGGGGCACTTGTTTCTGCCAAAGCAGTAACAGGGACTTGAGCTGGTGTGAAGTCAGGGAAGGCTTCCTGGAAGAGGTGACCCTGAATTGACAGCTGACCACAAAGGAGGTCACTGGGCCCGTAGGTGGAAGACGAACACTCTGAGCAGTGGGGACAGCACTGCAGAAGCCCTTTGGCAGGAGGGAGGAAGGCATGCTGGGCAAACTAGCACAGACTGAGAAAGTGCATGCTAAGGTTGCTGAAGGAGCTCAGTTGCTCTGAAGGACCCCCTGAGAAGCAGGAACAGTGCTACCTGAGGACATTCTGTTGTTAGGGCCCAGAGACAAGCCAATGAAGTGAAGGTTGTTGCTCTCACTGGGCTCTGGCTCTTTGGGACTTTGAGTGCCTTGTCCAACAGCATTCAGCCGAGCTAGAGCACAGCCAAAAGAGGACTCAGATTCTGGGGAACATGGCAGAGAAAGCACCCGAGAATGAAGAGAGTGCTGTTGGAAGGCTGAGGAAGACATATCCTTTTGGGCAATAGGGAGCCAGAGAGGTCTTAGAGCATGGCAGGTTCTTGGTACTCTCAGCAGCAGTTTAGCTCCTGTGTCCGAGGGCTGAAGAGAGTTGCTGGGGGCAATGTGCTAAGGCCTCCATGCCACATGCCATGTTTAGTCATGGCCAACAGCAAACTTCAGTGCTCTTTCAAGGCAGTAAGTGATGGTGGTGAGGGAGCACGAGTTTAATTGGAGTTTGCAGCTACGGCCCTTTTATTCTTTGGAGGAGGGAGTGCCAGTTTCTTCCTGTGGGATGTCTGCTTCTGGGAGAGTGAGGCCAGAGAGAGGAGCTCAGTTTCCTGAGCACCTATTGTGCACCAACCCCGGACATCCCTTGTGTGCTGGAAGGGAGGTGACAAGATGCCCTGAAGCTCCCCGACCTGGCCTTAGAGAACCCAGCCTAGCAAGCGGGAGGTGCGCCCAAGGCAGGGAGATCGGGAGAAGTGCGTCTTTAACCCCGTGACACCTGTCTGCAGTGCAGAGCCTTGCTTGGGCTTCACTGTATAAATACCTTCTATTTGTGGCAAATGTGCCCTGTTTTCTTTTTAAGGTGGTGATCCGAAATTAGTTTCAATAAATTTCCGATAAATATATTTGCATGATATATTACGATCCATTTAAAGAAAAAATGATTAGTGACTAATGTGGGGGAGATGTGGGTGTGCTACAACCTGGCTTCCAGCACAGGAACGGTGGAGATGTGGGCCGTTCCCTCCCATGATCCTCACGATAGCTCTGTGGTGGCGCCTGCCATCCCCATTTACAGCTGAGAAAGCGGAGTCCTGAGAAATTCACTTTCCCCTGCCCTGCTGCTAGCGAGGGCCATGCTGGTTCTGGAACCTGGGAGTCCCCTGAGCCCTGACCTTGCTCTACCCAAGCCCCAGTTTCGGCATGGCTAGCCATGGGAAGCCTTCCCCACTTCTCTGGGTTGCTCTTTGGTGGTTCAGAGCTCTCCTGACCACAGGGGTTCTCAACCAGGCCCTGCCTGGCTCTGCCACTTATTAACCAGTGGCCTTGAGCAAATGTCTGACCTCCCCTATGCCTGGTTGCTCGTCTGTAATATGGGGACAAGGCTCGCACCTTGGAGGACTGTTCGGGAGTTTTAATGAGAAGATGTCTTTTATTATTCCCAACTTAAAAGTGAGACAGTAGAATCCCAGAGCCAGGAAGTTACTTGTCCAAGTTCACACAGGTGGGAAGAGGAGGAGCTAGACATGAATTAGGTCGATTAAAACCAAACCGCTGGGGGCACCTGGATGGCTCAGTGGGTTAAAGCCTCTGCCTTCAGCTCAGGGCATGATCTCAGGGTCCTGGGATCGAGCCCCGAATTGGGCTTTCTGCTCAGCAGGGAGCCTGCTTCCCCCCCCCCCCCCGCCTGCCTCTCTGCCTACTTGTGATCTCTCTCTCTCTGTCAAATAAATAAATAAAATCTTAAAAAAAAAAAAACAAAAAAACAACCAAACCACTGGTTTTAATGACTGCACGGCATTGCATCCCTTCTGTGGAAAGCCGCGGTGTCCCCATGTTGGAAGAAGCTGACAGGGTCTACAGGGGGTAAAAGACACCTGAATGGCAGGCAGGTCCATGGGGAGGGGGCTCGGTTCTCCTTAGGCAGGAACTGGAGGACTCTGCCAAGATCCCCAGAAGCATGCAGGGTCAGGAGTGAGGGAGGCCACTTTCCTGTGGGAAAATGTAGGGCGTTTCCACTTATAGCCTGATAATTGGGCCCAGCGAGGTCCGGAGCACAGATGATGTCATTCATCCTCTGTGGCCTTTGGGGCTTAGGAAGCCTCTAGGGAATGCGAGTGGGGGAGGAAGGGCTAGAGGGCAGACAATCTGGAAAGAATGGCTGATAAAAACAGGAATCAGGGTTTTGGGTACGTGGATCGTGGCCAAGGGAGCTTTAGAGCCATCGCGGCAGGAGTGGGGGAGACACATAGGAACCAGAGGCAGATGCTGGGGATGACAGAATGAATGACCAGTGCCTGAGTGGATTTAAAGGGATGCTCCATGCAGAACGCTTAGCCTGATGTGTGCCCCATGAACACCGCCCCGAAGGGTGGTGTAAGGGCCTGTCTTCACTCACGCCCCTGACCTCCACTTGGCTGTCCCCATCGCCTCAGATGCAACAAGCCTGAACTGTCCCTGCCCGGTAGCCATCCCAGCAGCCCCTCCTGCCGCCCCCCGAGGCTGTGTCACCCCTCCGAGGCTCCGGAGCCAGCTGTCCGGGCTTGCATGTCAGCGCGCTGCTTCCGCCGCGTCATGATAATCAGCTCACCTGGGAACTGTGCCGACCTCCCCTGAGAACCGCGAGGGTGCACGTCGGGGACTCAGGCACAGTACCTAGCGCACAGCAAGTCCTCATCCAAGTCGTCCCGATCGATTGCGGGGAGGAAGGCCCATGATGGCCCTTGTGATGGGTCCACCTCCCTCTCCGGCCCCAGCACTGGGGGCCGTACCCCACACCGGTTCCTGCCCCTCTCACACCTCTGTGCGGGCTGCTCCTCTGTCTGGAATGTTCCTTTGCCTTCTGCCTGCTCTTTTCTCCCTCGGCTAATTCCGCTTGAACCCTTAACACAAATTACTTTGGTTACCTTCTCCAAAGAGCCTTCCCTTGCTCGACCTTGGGCTTCCACAGCCCTCGGCGTCCCATCTGGCAGAGGCATTGCTGCAGTCGTGTCATTGCCTGCATTTCTGTCTCCACAGCCGCTGGCCTGTGCGCTCCTTGAGAGCGCACTGCGGCCTCATCACCTTTACGTCCCCTGGGCCGGGCTCCGGCGGCCCCGTACCAACCGCTCTCAGGCTTCTCCTAACACGGAGACACCTGCAGGGGCCCAGCTAATGATACCGACGGCTGGCCCGTTTTTCAAGTTTTCTCACAGCTTTCTCTCCTTTGGGCTTTGACTATTGGGATGATTACGTTCATGTGCCCACTTGGCTGGGCTGGGGTGTCCAGCGGTTAGGCAAACATGAACTAGACAGTGCTGTGGCGATACTTTGTAGATGTGGTTCGGATCTATAATCAGTTGGCTTTAAGTAAAAGAGGTTACCCTCTCTAATGTGGGTGGGCCTCATCAATTGAAGGCCTTAAGAGCAAAAACTGAGGTTTCCCAAAAAAGCAGGAATTTTGCCTTGACAGTCGTATAGGAATCCTTCCTGAGTTTCCAGCCCGTTGTTGGCCTGCCTTATGGATTCTGGTATATATAGATCTCGCTCTCTCTGATATATTTATATATATAGGAGACAGATACACATGTATCTGTCTCCTATTGGTTCTATTCTTCTATTCTTCTGGAGAATCTTGACTAACACAACTGTTATCTCCATTTTACAGATAAGGAAGCTGAGGCTCAGAGAGGTGAAATCTTATGGTCAAGGTCATAGAACTGCTTAATGGCAGGGCCAGAACGGCAATCCAGGCAGCCTCTCCAGGACCAACATCCCTGACCACTGAGGTGATTCTGAGATCCAGGGTCTTATCCTTCCTCAGACATTTCTGAGTGCCTGGAGCCAGCTTCCAGGCCCTTCCCATAGAGCCAGGAGAGTTTACAACTTTTCTCTACTTTCTGTTTTCCAGAGAGATGTAGCGAGGCTTCTCTAGGTAAGAGGGGAAAAAAAGAGAAGGGGAGGACCTAGGAACAAGCCCTTGCTTCTACTTCCTGGCTGTGTGACCTTGGGCAAGTATGCTCCCCACTCTGGGCTTCAGTTTCCACAACCTAAAATTCCCTTGACAGGGGACTGGTTAGATACATTATGATACCCTTGTCCAATAGAACAAAGTCAGGAAATTCTCTGTATATTATATAGAAAAATCTTCAAGAAAAATTATAGGGTGAAAAGAACTAAGTGTAGGACAGTAGGACATACATGTTTTTTATATAAGAAAAGGGGGGAGGGCTTAAGAATATGTTCTTATAGTGACATAAAAAAAAACTCTGGAGAGATACACCAGAAACTAATAAAAAAGATTCCTTGAGGGAGGGGTGGGTAGGGATAGAGATGGAATAAGACTTCTCATTTATTTAAAAAGTAAATAATAATGATTTTAAAATAGTGATAACAAGAGTGCTTCCTTTAAAATATTGTAGTTAGGATTAAATTAGAAAATATATGTAAAATGCAAAGCATACAGTGGGTGCTCAAAAGTGGTAGCTTGTTGTCTTTTTATCATGAATCTTCAGGGCATTCCCCAGGAAAGGGGGAGATGATCATGATCATAGCTCCACTTGCCACTGGAGTTCCCTGTGTGTACTTCTTGCAGAATGGAGAGCTTTGGCTGCAAAGGAAATATGCCCACAGGCTTTGCTTTCCAGGATTTAGTCATCTACCCGAGGAACATGGGCTAACATCCTTGGACGATGTCGTGCTCAGCATTCATTCACTAGCATCAAAGGGAAACCCTCGTTCATGGAGGGTGGGAGTGCGAAAACGGTACAGCCACTTTGGAAGACAGTTTGGCGATTGTACTCTTCCCCTACCATCCAGCAATCATACTCCTTGGAATTGACCTGAAGAATTGAGAACTTCTGTCTCCACAGAAATCTGAACACGGATGCTTACAGCAGCTTGATGCATAATTACCAAAACTTGGAAGTGATCAGGATGTTCTTCATCAGTAAGAGAATGGATAACGAAATTGTGGTACATCCAGACAATGAAATATTATTTGGCCATAAAAGAAGGTGAGTTATCGAACCAGGAAAAGGCATAGAAGAAACTTAAATGCACATTACTAAGTGAAAGCAACCAGTCTGAGGAGCCTACATACTATAAGATTCCGACTCTGACATTCAGGAGAAGGCAGAACTACAGAGACAGTGAAAGAGCAGGGGGTGGCAGGAGTGGGACAGGGGGGCGGGGGGATGGGAGAGGGGAACAGGCAGCACATAGATATTTTGAGGGCAGTGAAAACACTCTGAAGAATGTTACAATGACGGATACATGTCATTATATGTGTGTTCAAACCCACAGAATGTCACCACCAAGAAAGAACTCCGAGGTAAACTGTGGATGATGACAGTATGCCAATGTAGGTGCATTCTAGGTAAAAATATACCCTTCTGGTGAATGATGTTAATAATGTTAATAATGGGGGAGACAGTGTTCGTGTGGGAAATCTCTGTATTTCCCTTGCAATTTTATTGTAAACCTAAAACCACTCTAAAAAAAATAAAGTCTTAAAAAAAAGATTCAAAGGAAAAGAAGGTTCACTGGTAGGCAAGAGGAGAGGGCTTTATGGGATAGGAGCAGACATTCATTGAGCTGTACCAGGCATTCTTACATTCTTATATAGGTCTGACTTGTAATCCTCCTATGAACCGTGGGAGGAATGGCGATTTTACAGAAGAAACTAAGCCTCAGAGAGCTGACCTCATCTGTCCAAGAACACAGAGTTAGAAGTGGAAAGACAGGCTCTAAGCCCATATCTCCCTAATTGCAAGTATCCTTGTCTTCCCCTATACTATGATGCCTGGCCAGGGCCTAGAAGGTTCTATTGGGTTGACTAAGTGAAGCAGGGGGTAGGTAGTGGGAAGGGGATGGGTCAGGGAGAATAGTAGTAGCAGCATGAGAGTGACCCATAGGCCCATTTTTACTTTAAACTTGACAACAATCCTAGTAGCTAGGCAGGGGTCATAGGGTTATCTTCCCCCTTTCCCTCTTTTATTCATTCACTTCTCCATTTAGTCAACCATTAACATTTTAGTGAAAACGAGTCCTTGCCAGGCCCTACATTGGGAACTAGGGACATCAAAATGAATGAGTCATGGTGTTGGCACCCAAGGAGATTACAGTCTAGTAAGAGAGAAAGGCCACAAACTAATGTAGATAATTGAATGCTGAGTTTAGGATGAACATAAAGTAGTTGGGGGCAGAGGTCTTGGAAAATGTGTAGGAGTTTGCCCTGTGTGAGGTGGGGCTTGAAGGGACAGCACATGGTAAGCACCAAGGGAGCAGAAAGCACAGTGATTTTGGAGAACAACTAAGGGCTCAGAGTGATTGAGGGTGTGTGTGTGTGTGTGTGCGTGTGTGTGTGTGTGTGTGTGTGTGTGTGTGTGCGCATGCGCACAGTAGGGAGAGAAGAGGATGATAGATGATAGAGGATAGAGAGGATAGAGAAATAGTTTGGGAAGAGGTCAGACCCTGCTATATGGTGACAGAGAATGGACTTTATCCTATAAATCGCGGGGAGGTAGGCGGGCCAACAGAGTAACCAAGCAGATCGGGACTTCAGAACAACCACTTTGGGGCCTAAGGGAGGAGCAGGGACTAGAGATAGGGCTCCGGGCCCATCCTGGGCTGCTTCCAGTGCCTTGGGTTCCTCTAGGGTCTCTCCTTTGCCTCTGCCCCATTTTATCGACAAGTTTATTGAAATAATAATAGACTCACATGCAATTGCAGGAAATAATTCAGAAATCCCTCATAGATTTGCCCATTTTTCTCCCAATGGTAACATTTTGCAAAATGATTCCTTTGTCACGTTTCATATAAGAAGGTGGATATTATGATGGACGCACGAGTGTGTTGAAGGACAGATGCCCAGAGAGCTCTGGTGATGACGGATCTTCTTTCCCACCACCTTCCCTCCCTCCATGAGCCAAGACCATTTTATAGACATGTCATGGGACACGCTTGGGAAGCTTTGCAGGAAAATTCACCAGCTCATCCTTGCAAGCCTCTTACAGATCCTTTTTCTTCTGCTCAAAGACCAGGCCATCCCCTTAGGCATCACCCTTGGCATGGCCACACCCAACACATAGTGGGTGGAACTGAGATGATCGGCTCACCAACCAGGGCTCGAGTGCCCCTTATGATGTGGTGCTGGGAAGTAGTGCCCAGCCTGGAACTATATTTCCCAGCAACCCTTGCTGGTCATGTGACCAAGGCAATGTGCTCAGCAGAAGGAAGGCACAGTGCTTCACCATAAGGCGCTAAGTAGTGGCTCTGCCATCTTTTGTTTCTTCTCTCACTCTCCCGTTTGGATGACTCCAGAATGATCTTGAGACCACAAGATGTCAGAGGAGCCACAAGATGGAACAGCCTGTGTCCGGAGCAGCCACTGGAGGGAAGAGGAGGGCCAGGGGCTGGGAGCGTGAGCATTAGGCTTTGCAGGAGTGAGACATAAACATGCATTAAATGTTTCAAATATACAAAAGAAGTAGAGAGCATAGGATAATAACCCACTTCAGCCATCCATCATTCAGCTTCAAACATTATCAACATTCTCTACTGTTCTTTCATTCACCTATCCTGCCCTACTTTTTTAAAAAAAAAGATTTAAAAAATTTATTTATTAATTTGTTAGAGAGAGAGAGCTCACGAGCAACAGGGAGGAGCAGAAGGAGAGGGACAAGCAGACTCTGCGCGGAGCACAAGCCCCTCGCGGGGGTCAATCCCATGACCCTGACTGAGATCATGGCCTGAGCCAAAATCCAGAGTCAATTGCTCAACTGACTGAACCACCCAGGCACCCCTGCTCCACCCTACTTTTAAATTGTTTGCTGGGGTTTTCAAAAGTAATTCTGAGGAAAAATGCAGGAAGACAAAAACAAAACAAAAATCTAAACACACTTGATCATGCTAAGCCACCAAGATGAGGGGCCATTTGTCACAGCAGTTAGCCAGCCTTGACTAATGCAGCGGACACTTGGGACCTAGCTATTCAATTGAACAAAGTGACCTGTTTTTCTAGGCAGTGCAGCAGGAGGAGGAATGTGTCTGGGCCTAAAGCAGCAAGAATGCCAAGCCTTCTAGCTCTCTGAGAAGTAGTTCTGTTCTTCTGGCCTGGCTACACCCAGCCGCACCCAGCTGCACCCCCTCCCCACCCTACTGGCCCCTACCTCCTACTTCTTCCGTTTTCCAGGCCCTGGGTGGCTGAGGGGAGAAGCAGACCTGAGGTGGGACCAGGAGTAGAGCGTTTTCAGGGCCGGGTCTTGGCTTGGGCAGGGCCAGGCGTGGTAGGGTGAGGCTGGAGCCCAGATAGCAGGCACAAGGGATGGATGTGGGAAACCCACAGCTTAGCAGCAGGGTCTGGCGCCAGGGGAGCAAAACCTTTTGTGGCTTTCACCTTGGCCTGTGTTCGTGACCCTGAAGAACAGAGGCGGGATGAAGCTTTGTGGTCAGCCCCTCGGATGGGCTTGAGTCTATTCAAAAAGTCATTGCTACTGAGTGCAGGTTGAGCAGTCCTGTGCCTGGCACTGGGATGCATGGTGGGCTGGACCCTAGCTTAGCTACTCCCCAGCTGTGTGACCTTGGGCAGGTTCCTTTAGCCCTCTGAGCCTCAGACTCCCCATGTTTAAAACGAGAATGGGAATATCAATCTTACCAGGGAAATTGGCCATGATGTATGGAGAAAGCCTGGCACCCAGTAGGCTCTCGATGACTCCTAGAGATTGCTATTGATTTCTGTGAACAGCAGCTAGGAGTATGGAGAGGGCGTGCAGGCACCCGTCCAGGGAGCGGATCAGGGCTGGAGGATGCTGAGCCCCACCCTGTTGGGAGCTGTTTTCAGAGGAGAAACGGGGAAAGCAGGGAGCCAGAGAGTTTTCTCTGGGAGCGGCCTGGTCTAATTTTGCATGTCAGAGGAGGTGGGTGGGTAGAATCCTGCAATTCAGGGGCTCTTTCCTGGAAGGGGCTGGATAGGCAACAAAATGCTTCCTCCCTTAGAGACAGCCTCCCAGCTGTCAGGAAAAAACAGCTGCATGGCTTCCCTTCAAAGAGGTGAGACCTCAGTCTGTGGGAGAGCAGGGCAAGATGTGACAGCGAACAGGAACTCCCAGGCAGATTTTCTCTGGGGGGATGGACCAGGTTCAAAAGCCCGTCCTGCTTCCTGGCTGTGTGACCTTGGGCAAGTCACTTCACCTCTCCCGAGCCTTAGTGGTGTCATGCTTTAAATGATGCTCCTCTCACGAGGCTATTATGGGAAGAAAAGATAATGCATCCAAAATGCCTTGATGTGCTTGCTACGCCGGAAGCACTCAATAAAAGGTCATGGTAAATCACTCACCCCTTGTGTTAAAATGAAACTCCTTTTCTTCTCCCAAGTAACTTATAAATAGCAGAGGCACCCGTCGCCTCTTCTCTTTCCCTACCTTGGCTACCTGTATGGGGTTCTTCGCTTCTACAGCATTAAACCCCATCTGCATGACATCAGCTCTGGAGATGGCATTTGAGGCTACAGTGCCCTTGCTATTGTTAGTCACAGTTTCTAGATGTTCCCCCTAAACTGCACCCCACCCCCAGCCCTTCCCATCCACTCAGCGGACAGGTTTTGTTGTTGGTGTTGTTAAGATTTTATTTATTTATTTGAGAGAGAGCAAGGGCATGAGTGGGGGCAGAGGGAGGGAGACAAGAGGGAGAAGCAGACTCCCTGCTGAGCAGGGAGTCCGACGCGGGACTCAATCCCAGGACCTCAGGATCATGACCTGAGTGGAAGACAGATGCTTAGCCGACTGAGCCACCCAGGTGTCCCCGACAGGTCTTGATTATTCTCTCTCCCTCAACCCCCAAGTCCAACCCATCAGCAAGTCCTGACGCCCCTACCCTCAGAATATATATTTACTCCCTCGCCTCCTCCGCTGTGACCAGCGAGGTCCACGCCACCATTCTGGCTCCTGCTCAGCGGGACAGCCCCTCCTCACGCTCCCAGTTCCTACCTGTAGCCCGCTCTCCACGAGGCAGCCTCACCTTTATCTTTTAACTGCTTATTCCCGCATAAATCCTAGACTACCAGAAAAATTATAAGAACAGTACAAACACTTTCTGTACACGCTTCACTCCATTCCCTACAACAACTTCTCTCTCTCACACACACATTTTTTCCTAAAAGCTTTGAGAATAAGTTGCAGACATGATGCCCCCTTACCCCCAAGTACTCCAGTGGGTATTTCCTATAAATGAAGGCACTCTCTTACATAGCTGCAGTACAATGATTAAAAACATACTATTAGCTAATTTACAGGCTTTATTCACATTCTGCCCTGTTGCCCCCAAAGAAAAGTCTGGAGCACGCGTCACACTCCACTGTGGCGCCTCTTTAGTCTCTTTAAGTTGAACGAGTTCCTCGGTCTGTCTATCTTCTTCTGTCATGATGGTGGCATTTTGAGGAGCACAGTCCAGTTATTTCGTAGCATGTCCCTCAATTTGGCGTCGTCTGATATTTCCTCTCACAGTGACAGCTTTTGAGAAGTCAAGGTGATCTCTCCACAGCTGGCTCTCAGCCCCGCGAAGGCGGTCCATCCCTCACAGAGGAAATACAGACACTCCCACGGCTCTTCCTCGGCCTGCTCTCCTCCAGCCCTCTGACTTCCGTCTGCAGACACATCTCCTCCTTCTAGCTGCACCCCCAGCCCCACCCCTGTTGGGTGGGGAACAGCACCCCTGCTGTTCTCTGCCCCTCATCATGCTAGATTCTTCTTCATGAGACCACCTGCCACGAGGTTAGACACCGAGGCTCCTGCCACTGAATGGAGGTCCTGGGATGGCAGGATCCGCCCCAGTATACTCAGCATCACAGTGGTGCTCTGGTCCTGGCCGTCCTCTCTGAGGGCTTTGGAAGGCTTAGAGGCTCCCTGTGTCCTTGCTTCTTGCTGACCCTTGGCCCATGTGAGTGCCCCCTTTTTCCAATAAAGCATCATCCTTAACCCATTCCGTGTGACGCTGTAGGATTCGTCCCAAGCCCTGGTGCATGACAGGGGGAGACCCAGGAGGGATCCCTTTGCACAACACAGATAGACACGGGGTCCAATCCCCCTGTGCTACTACCTAGTTGTGTGGCTTGGGCAAGTTGCCGAACATCTCTGAGTCTCTATTTTTTTCATCTGGAAAGAAGAGTAAGAAGTGAGAATACTTGGCTGGCGAGATGTTGGATGAAGAGTTGGGACATGAATGTAGAAGTACCTGGCACGTGTTCTCTCCTACCTCTCTCGGTGGTGAAGTAATAAGACCGGTTTTATCTTCTGGAGAAATTGGGAGGGGACTGCAGGGGGTTGAATGGTAATCCCCAGAAGATACGTCCATGTCTTATCCCCCAGAACTTGGGAAAAGCGTCTTTGCCAATATAACTAAGTATTTTGAGAGGAAATCCTCTTGGATTATCTGGTGGGCCCTAAACCCAATGTCAAGTGTCATATTTATAAGAGACACACAGGGGAGGAGACAGACACACAGAGAAGGCCCCGTGAAGACAAAGGCAGAGACGGGAGTGATGTGGCCACAAGCCGCAGAACGCTAAGGATTGCTGGCAGCACCGGAAGCTAGCAGAGAGGCAGGGGGTGGACCCTCCCCAGAGCTTCCAGAGGGACCCCAGCCCTGCCAACCCTCAGTTTTGGATTGTGGCCTCCGGGAGTGTGAGAGAATAAATGTCTGTTGTTTTAAGCCACCAAGTTTGCCGCACTTTGTTACAACAGTTCCAGGAAACTAATACAGGAATGAACTTTGGCAAAACAACAGATGGAAGTTCCTGGCCCACTTGGAGCCCTTTCTGGATGGGACTTTCCACACCCAGGGGTTCATTCCCTCTTCACCTAAGGTAGGAAAAAAAGGAAGCAAGATTCTCCTGATAGGGCAGAAGCAGGCTGGAGGGCTCAGAGTGGGAAGGGGCCCTGCCTGAAAGCTCTTGAGCCAGCCGTCTCCTCATGTCCCATGTCCTTGCCCTTAGTCGAGTGGAGGGACCTCCCCAGCTCTCCCTTTGGAAGGGCAGACATGAGAGAGTGGCCAAGTCAGTGCAGAATTGGAGGCTACTTGGACTCGGACAAGTGGAGTGGGGGTGCCGGCTGTTTACAGGGGTTGTCGGGGATGCTGACTGTCTGAGGCCTTTGGGGGCCAATAGGATATTAGAGTTCCCTTCCTTGGTGGTGGTGGGGAGGAGGAAGGAGCTGTTGGCCCCTGGGAGCAGGTGGCCCCCTGAGCTCTGCCCACTGCACCAATCTGTCTCCAAATCCACACCATTCCTACTGTACCACAAGCTTCCCTGGAGAACTTGGCATCCTTAGTTTCAATCTAACATTTGGTGGTTCAGCTCCTCCCTTGGCTCAGTAATTTCCATGACAGCTCCAGGAAGCAGGTGCAGGCAACACAGAGCCCACGACCACGGGTCCCCAGTGTGGCTGGACACCGGGCGTAAGCTTATTCTCACCAGAGACGTCCCCAGAGTCCCTATAGCCCCAAAGGAAGGCTATAGCCGTGTGTGTGCAAGTAGATCCTAGCAAAGGTGGAGCTTGTGGTAACACTTTCTTGCAAGGTTCTAGCCTGAGCTTTTTTTTTTTTTTCCCTAAAGATTTTATTTATTTATTTGACACAGAGAGAGAGAGATCACAAATAGGCAGAGAGGCAGGCAGAGAGAGAGGAGGAAGCAGGCTCCCCGCTAAGCAGAGAGCCAGATGCGGGGCTCGATCCCAGGACCCTGAGATCATGACCTGAGCCGAAGGCAGAGGCTTTAACCCACTGAGCCACCCAGGCGCCCCTGGCCTGAGCTTTCTTGTGGGAAAAGCCGCCTCCCAGTTGCTATGAGTCAGCTGGGCCAGAGGGCAGGCTGAGGTGCTCACACAAGCCGTGGGCTCTCCCCACTGCACCCCCACCTCTGTCAGGGCCAACTCAAGGGCTGCTAATGAATTCTGTGTCGCTCCCACACCCAGCAGGAAGAGAAAATCTGCTCTGCGAACAGCAGACCCCAGAGAGTGCAGACCCCAGAGAGGCACGTGGGGGAGGCAGCCGAGCCTGTTGTTTCTCACCCTGTCACTGTGGAGGTAGCGGTTTCCTTTTTGGGGACTGGAAATGTGACCTACTTCCTTGTAACAAGAATGCTACTTCAGCACTGGGATGGAAAGCACAGGTGAAGGTTGCATTCCTCCCCAGACAGAGAAAGAGACGGAGAGGTCTGTGCCCTGATGTGCTCCATACATTGTTTCCCCTGTCTTAAACACCCTCACTCGGCTTTTCCATCTGGAAAAGCCTTTGTAAGCCCGTGCTTTCGCTCCCTCCAGGGCAGTCTTCCATCACCTCTTCATGGTGAGCTGCCCTGGCTGGGGGTAAAGTCATAGCTTTTGAGCTGGATCCTGGGCTTTTTAGGCTGTCCGAGAAAGGGGCCACGTCGGCCCTGTAAATGGGTGCGTTCCCAGCTTTTAGGACAGGCTGGCCCACGGGAGATGCTCCATACTGTTTGCTTATCATCTGTGGGATATGGACACATGGAATCAACTCCCAGAGTCTTGGTGACTTCACCTGACCACAAAGGTAGTGTACAATTGCCTTTATTGAGTCCTTCCTATCAATAAACTCAGGAGGTAGGTACTATTATTAGCCTCATTGCACAAAGATGTAGATTGACTTGCCCAAGCTCTCACAACTGGCAAGTGGCCAGTTCATGATACCTTGTAGACCTCTTTTGAGGACCAAATTATGTATATAAAATGTAAATTATCCTATATCCTATATCCTAGAACTGGTGTGAAGCATGCATGAGGCACCATATAGGGAGTCAGTTAATTAGGATCAAATATTCCACAGAGGACAACTGAAAAAGCTTTATAGCATATAAAAATATCTTAAAAGCACCAAAAAGCCAATAAGAGAGTGAAGAATTAGCTGACCACCATATACTAAAAAATGAGAACCCAGAGAAGGAAGTCTAGTACCCAAAGCTTCATTTGCCCTAATCGCATTTACTAATCCAGAAGAAACAGTTGTGGTTTGGTGGCCTTAGGACAAAGTTTAAGGCCAACAGGCTATCAAAAGGGGAACTTGGATAAGTACAGCTTCCTGCTCATTTTAAGCTGGCATCCCAAATGGTTACATTGAAAGTTGTGATGAATCATAAGCAAACCAACTTTCTCATGGACTCACCAGTTGCAGTCATCTTGGTGCATCAGGTAACCTCAAGCCTTGAACTTGGATTAAGGTGGTTCCAAATGGTAGATTTCCCAGACTCCTGGCACAAACAAACAAACAATCCTCTCTGGAGAAAATGCCATTATCTTTGGCGACAAATCATTCTTACAAATAAGTTTTCGAATAAAATATCCAGAACACAGTGAAAAAAAAATGAGAGACTCAAGGAAATAATAAACTTGAGTGAGAACTGACAGAAACTACAAACAACAAAAATACACAGAAACTTCAGTTATTAGAATTTTCAGACATACAGTATAAGGTAATAATATAAGATTACTGTTTAAAGAACTACAAAGAGACAAGAAACTATAAAAAACATTGCACATTTTAAAAAGGTCCAAATAAACTTTGAGCACTGAAAAGAAATTAAGAACTCAAAGTCAGTTTATTGGTAGATTAGATATAGCTAAAGAGAAAATTAGTGGACTGGAAAACAGATTGGAGGAAGGATCCAGAAGACGGCAGGAGAGACAAAAAGACTAAAAATATTGAAGAAAGAAGGAAAGAATACAGTGAGAACATCTAACATATATGTAACTGGGGTGGAGTTCTAGAAGAAGATTTTAAAGAAACAATGGTTGAGGTCTGTTTTCCCGGTCTATTGAAGAACACCAATTCCAATATTCATGAATTCAAGAAGTCCAAGTAGGATACACACACACACAAATCTAGATATATCATAGTGAATCTGAAGAGAACCACAAAGTGAGAGGAAAGGGACAGTATCTTCAAAGGAGTGACAGAAGGGCAGCTGATGTCTCAGTGGCAACGGTGGAAGCCAGAAGACAGTGAAATGATATCTTTAATGCACAGAAAGAAAATATCCCCAACATAGTGTTCTAGACCTAGAGATATATCCTTTAAGAATGGATGTCAAATACATACAATTTTTGATGAACAAAAGATCACCAGTAGACTTTCACTTAGGTATTCTTCAGAAGCAAGTTATCTCAGATAGAAAGTCAGAAATAAAAGAAGATAAGCAACAAAAGAAAAAATAGGTGAATTGGACTTCAGAAAAACTAAAAACTGTTGTGTTTTAAAAACAACCATCAAGACTGGGGCATCTGGGTAGTGCAGTCAGTTAAGCATCCAACTCATGGTTTCAGCTCAGGTTGTGATCTCAGGGTTGTAAGATCCAGCCCTGCGTCAGGCTCTGCACTCAGTGCTGAATGTGCTTAAGAGTTTCTCTCCCTCTCCCTCTGCCCTTCTCCCCTGTGTGTGCACTGTCTCTCTAAAGTAAATAAACAGGGGTGCCTGGGTAGCTCAGTGGGTTAAAGCCTCTGCCTATGGCTCAGGCCATGATCTCAGGGTCCTGGGATCGAGCCCCGCATCGGGCTCTCTGCTCAGCAGGGAGCCTGCTTCCCCCTCTCTCTCTGCCTGCCTCTCTGCCTATTTGTGATCTCTCTCTCTCTCTGTCAAATAAATAAATAAAATCTTTTAAAAAAATAAATATATCTTTTAAAAAATTAAAAAAAAAAACAAAGACTCCATCAAGAAAGCAAAAAGACAACCCATAGAATGGGAACAAATATTTCCAAATCATATATCTCATAAGGAATTTGCATCTAGAATATATTTTTAAAAACTCAGATAGTTCATTAATAAAAAGACAAATGACCTAATTTAAAAATGGGCAAAGTGGGGTGCCTGAGTGTTCAGTTGGTTAAGCATCTGCTTTTGGCTCAAGTCATGATCCCAGGGTCCTGGGATAGAGCCCCACATAAGTCTCCCTGTTCAGTGTGGAGCCTGCTTCTCCCTCTCCCTCTGTTGCTCTCTCTGCCTGTGCTCTCCAGCTCTCTGTCAAATAAGAAAATAAAATCTTTAAAAAAAATTAAAATGGGAGGAGAAGCAAGATGGCGGAGTAGGAGACAGATATCATCAGATCTCAGAAGCTCAGCTAGATATCAAACCATTCTAAACACCTACAAACTCAACAGGAGTTAGAAGAGAAGAACAGCAATTCTAGGAACAGAAAATCGACCACTTTCCGGAAGGTAGGACGTGCGGAAAACTGAATCCAAAGCGACGGGAAGAGAGACTGTGGGGGGAGGGGCCGGCTCCCGGCAAGCCGCAGAGCAGCAGAGCACAAAATTGGAACTTTTAGAAATCTGCTCCACTGAGGGACAGCGCTCCAGAGGCTAAGCGGGGGGTGGAGCCCTCGTGGGGACAGCGTGGTCTCAGGACCCGCGGGGTCACAGAAAGACCAGGGGTGTCTGAGGGTGGCAGAGCTCCCAGATATCAGAACAGGGAAGCCAATGGCAGAGACCGAGCCAAGCAGTGAGCTACCAGCTCGGGCTTACCTTGAACTGTGATCCCGGCACAGTCAGGCCGCAGCTCTTCCAGCAGGGACCCCACAAGGGGCAGATCCGGAGAGACCCCCTCCTTCCTCCTCCAGGAGGAGCAGCGCGGTAGCTCGCAGCAGGAATCAGCTGGGTTTGGAGACTCCAAATGGCCGTGCGCCGGAGACAGAAATGCTCGGTCACAGGCCGGGTGAGCTCGGAGCGCGGCCGGAGACCAGGGAGACGGGAGGGATTGACTGCTTTTCTCTGAGGGCACACTGAGGAGTGGGGCCCCAAGCTCTCTGCTCCTACGGGCCGGAGACTGGGAGGCCGCCATTTTCATTCTCCTCCTCCAAAGCTGTACGGAAAGCGTTCAGGGAACAAAAGCTCCTGAGAGCAAAACCGAGCAGATTACTTAGCCCGGCCCCTGGCAAGGGCGGTGCAATTCCGCCTCGGGCAAAGACATTCAAGAATCACTGCAACAGGCCCCTCCCCCAGAAGATCAGTGAGAATATCCAGCCAAGACCAAGTTCACCGATCAATGAGAACTGCGGAACTCCAGAGTTAGGAAAAAGCAACACACAGAATTCATGGCTTTTTCCCCATGATCCTTTAGTCTTTCAGAGTTAAATTTTAAAAATTTTATTTTTTCTTATTCTGTTATTTTTCTTTTTCTTATTTTAACGTGTTTTAACTAGTATCCTATCAATACCTTTTAAAAAATCTTTTCTAATTTTCACTGTTATATTCATATTTTATCCCCTCATTGTATTTAACCTTATTTTTTGCATACATATAGGGTTTTTTTTTTCTTTAAAATTTTGGGACACAGTTTCTTCTAATAGATCAAAATATACCCTAAATCTAGCACACGGCTTTGTTCTAGCCTTCAGCCTGATCACATTCTTTCCTCTTTTCTTCTTTTTTCAACCAACTTCTTATCAATCCTATTTTTAGAATCTTTTTTAATTTTCATCTTTACACTCATATTCCATCCCTTCATAGTGTTTACCCTTATTTTTGTATATTTATAAGTTTTTTTTCTTTAAAATTTTGGGAGGTAGTTTCTTCTAACAGACCAAAAAACACCCAAAATCAAGTGTGGGGCTCTGTTCTAATCACCAGTCTAATATATATATATTTTTTCTTCTTCTTCTCCTCCCCCACCCCCTTTTCTTCAACCCCTGATTTTGGCTCTCTTCTGATTTGGTTAGTGTATATTTTTCTGGGGTCATTGCTACCCTTTTAGTATTTTGTTCTCTCATTCATCTATTCTTTTCTCGATAAAATGACAAGGCAGAAAAACTCACAACAAAAAAAAAGAACAAGAGGCAGTACCGATGGCTAGGGACCTAATCAATACGGACATTAGTAATATGTCAGAACTAGAGTTCAAAATGACAATTATCAAGGTGCTAGCTGGGCTCAAAAAAAGCATGGAAGATATTAGAGAATCCCTTTCTGGAGAAATGAAATCCCTTTCTGGAGAAATAAAAGAACTAAAATCTAACCAAGTTGAAATAAAAAAAGCTATTAATGAGGTGCAATAAAAAATGGAGGCTCTCACTGCTAAGATAAATGAGGCAGAAGAGAGAATTAGTGATATAGAAGACCAAATGACGGAGAATAAAGAACCTGAGCAAAAGAGAGACAAACAACTACTGGACCACGAGGGGAGAATTTGAGAGATAAGTGATACCATAAGACGTAACAATATTAGAATAATTGGGATCCCAGAAGAAGAAGAAAGAGAGAGAGGAGCGGAAGGTATATTGCAGCAAAATTATTGTAGAGAATTTCCCTAATTTGGCGAAGGGAACAAGCATCAAAATCTCTCAGGAGGCACAGAGAACCCCCCTCAAAATCAATAAAAATAGATCCACACCCCATCATCTAATGCAAAACTTACAAGTCTTAGTGACAAAGAGAAAATCCTGAAAACAGCTCGGGACAAGAAGTCTGTAACATACAAAGGCAGAAATATTAGATTGGCAGCAGACCTATCCACAGAAACCTGGCAGGCAAGAAAGGACTGGCATGATATATTCAGAGCACTAAACGAGAAAATATGCAGCCAAGAATACTATATCCAGTTAGGCTTTCATTGAAAATAGAAAGAGAGATAAAAAGCTTCCAGGACAAACAAAAACTAAAAGAATTTGCAAACACCAAACTGGCCCTACAGAAAATATTGAACGGGGTCCTCTAAGCAAAGACAGAGCCTACAAGTAACATAGACCAAAGAGGAACAGAGACAATATACAGTAACAGTCACCTTATAGGCAGTACAATGGTACTAAATTCATATCTGCCAACAGTTACCCTGAATGTAAATGGGCTAAATGCCCCAATCAAAAGACACAGAGTATCAGAATGGAAAAAAAAACAAGACCCGTCGATATGCTGTCTACAAGAAACTCATTTTAGACCCAAAGACACCTCCAGATTTAAAGTGAGGGGGTGAAAAACAATTTACCATGCTAATGGACATCAAAAGAAAGGTTGGGTGGCAATCCTTATATCAGATAAATTAGATTTTAAGCCAAAGACTGTAATAAGAGATGAGGACGGACACTATATCACACTTAAAGGGACTGTCCAACAAGAAGATCTAACAATTATAAATATCTGTGCCCCTAACATGGGAGCAGCCAATTATATAAACCAATTAATAACAAAATCAAAGAAACACATCAACAGTAATACAATAATAGTAGGGGACTTTAACACCCCCTTTACCAAATTGGACAGATCATCTATGCAAAAGATCAACAAGGAAATAAAGGCTTTAAATGACACACTGGACCAGATGGACATCACAGATATATTCAGAACATTCCATCCCAAAGCAACAGAATACACATTCTTCTCTAGTGCACATGGAACATTCTCCAGAATAGATCACATCCTGGGTCACAAATCAGGTCTCAATCAGTACCAAAAGACTGGGATCACTCCCTGCATAATTTCAGACCACAATGCCATGAAACTAGAACTCAATCACAAGAGGAAAGTTGGAAAGAACT
>CM052895.1:79037227-79207375 GCA_028534135.1 Potos flavus | reverse complement strand
TCCAGTCAAGAAATGGGCAGAAGATATGTACAGACATTTCTGCAAAGAGGACACCCAAATGGCCAACAGACACATGAAAAAGTGCTCAACATCACTCAGCATCAGAGAAATACAAATCAAAACCACAGTGAGATACCACCTCACAGCAGTCAGAATGGCTAAAATTAACAAGTCAGGAAACTTGACAGATGTTGGCAAGGATGCGGAGAAAGGGGAACCCTCCTACACTGTTGGTGGGAATGCAAGCTGGTACAGCTACTCTGGAAAACAGTATGGAGGTTCCTCAAAAAGTTGAAAATAGAGCTACCCTACGACCCAGCAATCGCACTACTGGGCATTTACCCTAAAGATACAAATGTAGTGATCCGAAGGGGCATGTGCACCCCAATGGTTATAGCAGCTGTGTCCACAAGAGCCAAAGTATAGAAAGAACCTAGATGTCCATCAACCGATGAATACTATGCAGCCATCAAGAGAAACGAAATCTTGCCATTTGCCACAACATGGATGGAACTAGAGGGTATATGCTAAGCGAAATAAGTCAGTCAGAGAAAGAAAATTATCATATGATCTCTCTGATATGAAGAATTTGAGAGGCTGGGCGGGGGTCATGGGGTGTGGGGGAGAAATGAAACAAGATGGGATCAGGAAGGAGACAAACCACAAGAGACTCCTAAACTCATGAAACAAACTGAGGGTTACTGGGGGTAGGGGGGGTAGAGGGGGTAGGGATAGGGTAGCTGGGTTATGGACATTGGGGAGGGTATGCGCTATGGTAAGTGCTGTGAAATGTGTAAGCTTGATGATTCACAGACATGTACCCCTGGGCAAATAATACATTATATGTTAATAAAATTAAAATGAACAAAGAATCTGAATAGGCTTTTCTGCAGGTAAGATATACAAATGGTCAATAAGCACGAAACATGAAAAGATGCTCGACATCATTAGTCATCAGGGAAATAAAAATCAAAAGCACTTAGATAACACTTCACACCTACTAGAATGGCTAGAATAAAGTCAGATAATAACAAGTATTGGTTTGGATGTGGAGAAATTGGAACCCTCATATACTTTTGGTGGAAATGTAAAATGATGCAGCGACTTTGGAAAACATTCTGACAGTTTCTCAAATGATGAAACACAGAGTTACCTATCATATGACCCAATGATTTTACTCAAAGGTATATACCCCAAAAATGAAAACATATGTCCACGCAAAAATTTGTATAAGAATGTTTATAGTAGCATTATTCATAATAGCAAAAAGGTGGAAGCAACCAAAATATCCAGCAACAGATGAATGGATAAAGAAAATTGTGGTATGTCTATATAATGGACTATTATTTGGCATAAAAAGGAATGAAGGGGACTTCAGTTTTCTGGTCCATCATGTGGGAACTTAGAAGTTGTCACTTCATCCTAACAAATTAAAAGCTGAAAAAACTGAGAAATCAACTCTTTTAGATTTGTCAGAGAAGTGAGGTCACAGGGCAAACCACTGCTACCCCACTCCTCCTCTGCAGGAGCCATTGCCATGGTAGGAAAACCTGAACTGTAACTGATGAATCAGTGGAGACTGGATGGACATTTCTGAGGGTTAAAAACCCCAGAGGGACTCAGTCATGGGGAACCCTTCCTTACACTTTTGTGAGTCTTACCTCCAGGAGCTCTATCAGGTCCTCATAATGAATACTGAAGAAAAACCTCTTATGCTCCCAGCCGGGGAGGAAAATGGGACCATTTTGAAATATGCCAGGTCATTCTTTTCTAACAAGGCTTGCCTTCAGAAGAAACTATTTTACCAGACCCTAATCTGCTGGGATTTTATCAGAGCCCAACTCACTTGGGTAAGGGTAAATACCCAACTCCAGCCAGCCCTAGCCTTCCATGTCGGGGGAGAGAAATACCCAACTCCAGCCCCCTATAGCCATCCTGTCTCCCAAGAAGACATAACAATACTTAATATGTGTGGATCTAAAAGAGAGGGTCAAATTACATGAGGCAAAACAGGTCAAATTTCAAGGAGAAATAGCTGAATCCACTATCATAGTTGGAGACTTTAACATCCTTCTATCAGAAATGGACAGATCTGGCAGGCAGAAATTCAGTGCTTACATAGTTGAAGGCAACAACACCATCCATCCGGATATAACTGATATCTATAGACCACTTCCTCCAACAACTGCAGATTACACATTATCCTCTACCTCAAATTCACCAAGATGGACCATATTCTAGGCTATAAAACACACCTTAAATTTAAAAGCATTTAAATCATACAACATCTGCTTTCATAACACAATGGAATTAAACTAGAAATCAATATCAGAAAGATATCTGGAAATTTCCCAAGTGCTTGGAGATTAAGCAGCACATTTATAAATAACACACAAGTCAAAGAAGAAATCTCAAGAGAAATTAAACAAATATTTTAAACTAAATGAATATGAAAATACAACTTACAATTCGTGGGATGCAGTGAAAGCAATGCTTAGAGGAAAATTTATAGTATTGAATGCATGTTAGAAAAGAAGAAAGATGTAAAATTAATAATTAAAGCTTCCACCTTAAGAAACTAGGGGAAAAAAAGAGTAAATTAAATGTGAAATAAGAAGAAAAAAACAGATAATAAAAAGTAGAGCAGAAATTAATGAAATTGAAAATAGGAAAGCAACAGAGATAATCAACCAATCTAAAAGCTGGGGTTTTGAGGGAAAAAATCAATAGAACAATAAGCCTTCAGTCAGGCTAACTAAGAAGAAAGGAAGAAGACAAGATTATGGATATTAGAAATGAAAAAAAGGACAGCACTACATATTAAAAGCATAATAAAGGAATATTATGAACAACTCCATGCCCACAAATGTGATAACTGGATGAAATGGATCAATTCCTTGAAAGACACATTCTGCCGAAACTCATACAAGAAGAAAACAGACACCAGAATAGACCTATATCTATTAAAGAAGTCAAATCAATAATAAACTTACAAAACAGAAAGCATCAGTCTCAGATGGGCTCGCTGGTGAATTCCACTAAACATTTAGGGAAGAAATTATACCAATTCTCTACAGTCTTTTCCAGAAGATAGAAGCAGAGAAAAATACTTCTTAATTCCTTCTATGATGCCAGTATTACCCTAGTACCCAAACCAGACACAGACATTAGAAGAAAAGAAAACCACAGACCAATATTTCTCATTAACACAGATAATAAACTCCTCAACAAAATAATAAGCAAGTCAAATTCAACAATGCATAAAAAGAATTATACACTATGACCAACTGGGGTTTATCCCAGGTATGAAAGGCTGGTTCAACATTCAAAAATCAATTAATGTAATCCCTCAACTCAGCAGGCTAAAAAAGAAAAATCACATGATCATATTAATAGATGCAGAAAAAGTATTTGATAAAATCTAGCACCTATGCATGATAAAAACTCTCAGTAAACTAGAAATAGAGGTGAACTTCCTCAACTTGATAAAGAACATCTACAGGGGTGGCTGGGTGGCTCAGTGGGTTAAAGCCTCTGCCTTTGGCTCAGGTCATGATCTCAGGGTCCTGGGATCGAGCCCCGCATCGGGCTCTCTGCTCAGCAGGGAGCCTGCTTCCCCCTCTCCCTCTGCCTACTTCTCTGCCTACTTGTGATCTCTCTCCTCTCTGTCAAATAAATAAATAAAAATCTTTAATAAAAAAAAAGAACATCTACAAAAACTATATAGCTAATATCATAGTTAATGGTGAGAAACTAGAAGCTTCCCTAAGATAAAGACAGGGTAAGGATGTTTGTCTCACCACTCACCACTCCTTTTCAATATCATGCTGGAAGTCCTAGCTAATGCAATAAAATAAGAAAAGGCAATAAAAAGTATCCAGATTGGGAGGGGAAAAAAACCCCTCTCTCTTTCAACAGATATGATTGTCTATGTAACAAATCTGAAAGAATCAACAAAAAATTGGAACTAATATGCAATTATAGCATGATTGAGGGCACCAGGTTAATATATAAAAGTTAATTGCTTTCCTATATGTCAGAAATGAACAAGTGGAATTCGAAATTAAAAACATAATTTTACATCGCTATTCAAAAAATGAGGTATAAATCTTACAAAATATGTGCAAGATCTATGTGAAAAAATCAACATAACGCTGATGAAAGCTATCAAAGAAGAACTAAATAAATGGAGAAATATTCCATGTTTATGAATAGGCAGACTCAGTATTGTAACAGCACTCCAGCCAGTCTCAAGGATTAACTTGCTTCGAGCTTATGCACTCCTTGCCTGCTGACCAGAATCCCCTAGTTTGTAGCAGAACTAACCTGCTTCCCTTAGATCCTTCAGATCGCTGGCCTTGAGGAACAAAGGACCAGACTTTCTGGAAGATAAGGCCTGACCTCACTTGAAAACAGCTACCAGTGACCACGGTATCCTCAATAAGAGACACCTGGGAGTCTTTTTTTTTTTTTTTTAAAGATTTCATTTATTTCTTTGGCAGAGAGAGAGAGATCACAAGCAGGCAGAGAGACAGGCAGAGAGTGAGAGGGAAGCAGGCTCCCCGCCGAGCAGAGAGCCCGATGCAGGGCCCAATCCCAGGACCCTGAGACCATGACCTGAGCCGAAGGCAGAGGCCTTAACCCACTGAGCCACCCAGGCGCCCCATGACATCTGGGAGTCTTGATTCCTGGTACATGGAGAAGAGTCCGGACTGCCTTGCCAGGACATGACTTGTTGGGCTGCAGTGGTATCATTTACTAACAGACACTTGGGTGCCTTGATTACTGACAGAGTAGAGGAATCTGGAATCCTTGCAAGGACAAATGATTAATTGCTGAGCACCACCTTCTCCTGCGTGTAGTGCCCTCACCATTTCCCATGTCTTCCCTTTTAAAAAACTACAGCTTCTTGGGGCAACCGGGTCACTCAGTGCATCGAGGATCTGACTCTTGATTTCAGCTCAGGTCATGATCTCAGGGTCCTGAGATGCAACCCTGCATGGGGCTCCACGCTCAGCAGGGAGTCTGCTTGAGATTCGCTCTCTCCCTCTGGCCTTCCCCCCACTCGCACACACACTCTCCCTAAAATAAATAAATCGTTATAAACAAACAACAACAACAACAACAAATTTCCTGCTTTGTCTGGACTGGGAAGATGGTCTTTGGACATTAGTCCACCATCTTCCCAGGTTGCGGGCTTCCTGAATAAAGCAACATTTGCTTTCCCACGAGGGCTTTTGAGCAGTGAACTGTGGAACCTGAGTTCAGAACCCTTTCTCTGTCCGATAAATTGTCAACATGTAATTTCTTCCCAATTTGATCTGTAGATTCAATGCAATCCCAATCAATCTAATCAAACTTTTTTTTGACGAACTGATTCTAAAGTTTTGGTATTTTTTTTAAGATTTATTTATTTACTTGACACTGTTGCTTAGGGCTGAGGATGGGGAGATGATGGGGGGATGGGATAATAGGCTAAAGAGTTTCCATTTCCTTTTGAGGTCATGAAAGTGTTCTAAAATTGGTTGTGATGGTGGCTGCACACTAAAATCGAGAGATCTGTACGTTTTAAGTGGGTGAATTGTACGATATATAAATTACAACTACAGCTATTTTTAAAACAGTGATCATAACCTCAGCACTGACAAAATAAAAAAGAAATGAAAGAAGGAAAGAACAGGGAAGAAAGCAATAAATAGGAGTATGAATCTAAAGGAACACTGACAGTATAAAACAATGTTAATAACATCTCACAGAACCTTAAAAATAGACACGGAATTAACATACACAGAAACTATGACAGAAAAGTCAGGAGGAGGATTAATGGAGTTCAAGTGTGCTCTGAAGTCGTCTCTTTGCGAGGAAGATAAAGATAGTTATACTTTGATAAGTCAAGGATACATGTTAAGCACTAAAAAGTATGTGACTTCCAAGTCAGAAGAGCAAAAAAAAAAAAAAGTCCAAAGAAAATACATAAAAGGAAAACTGCATAGGCAGATAAAAAATGATCAGTAATTATGCTAAATGCAAATGGATTAGATAACTGTCTTCAAAGATTAAAACCGTCTGACTGGAGGGAAAATATAAAATCTTTCTGCTATTTATAAGAGTCACACCTAAAACACGAGAATCCAGAATGATAGAAAAGAAAAATACGGAAAAAGCGAAGTACTGATCAAGACAAGTGAAGGGGTTACATTAAATGTCTATCACATAGACTTCGAGGGTGCACATGCATTGGCAGGATCACCCTTTGTACCACTCCGATCTGAAACCACCCACATAGCCACTGAGAGCAGAATGGGTAAATTGTGCTATATTCATGCAGTGCAAGCGAACAAACTATAAATACCCACAACCATTTGGATGGCTCTTAAAAACAATACTGAGCAAAGGGAGTAAGACTGGAATGAATACATGCAGTATGATTCCATTTATAAAAGTATTCAGAAACAGGCAAGAGTAACGATCTTATGCAGGGCAGTATACCTGGGTGTCTACACTCGGAAACAAAGCAGGGGTGATGATCCTTCCCCAGGGACACCCTAGTCAGCCTGCCCACGCCGAGGGAGTTCTCCCCCCAGAAATACAAGGAGGCCTTTGGCAGATTCTGTATCTGGATGAGTCAAGGCTCTGCCCAAGATAATGAAAAACCAGGGCAAGAAGGAGAACTTCTGAGGTTGGGGTGAGCCTAAGCAACCACTTACAACTTGAGGGTCCCTTGACCACTCCTCACCAAGGGCAGGCAAGGTTCCCAGGGACCGGGGTGATGGGAGGACAAGGGAGGAGAGAAGAGGGCCCTCCTTACCTTCCTGGCCTGTACTGTCTAGCTGCAATGTACCAGTGTGGGGGACCTTCTCGGGTTGTCCTTAGGGCTGGGGCGGCCATATTCAGGATCACGTGACCCTCCCTCCCAGCTGACTGACGCACCACGAGCTTGTGGCCGTGGATTCCACAGGCCATGGAAATGAAGGTGTTCAGGGCGGTTTCCTCTCAAGTGTGTCTCACCTGAGCTGCAGGAGCCATTAGGATGGAGTGACCTCTGGCTCTTCTAGAATCAGGTCGACTTGGAGCGGGATTTGGTAGGAACTGGATTTTGCAACAGTGGCTTCAGCTCGGTTCCCCCTAGATGGCCTTATCCCCGCCCCCTCCTGCAGCTGCTTTGGCCACATCTGCAGCCGGTCAGGGAATTAGTACTAGTGAGTGCTTCCACTCAGACCATCTGCGGGCCCCTTCCTGATTGATGCCTCAAGTGGCGAGAGTGGAGACTGGCAGGGGACGTTTTACTTGACTTAGTGATTTCTGCAGGGAGAGGGTGACGCACCACTTCTCTCCGCGCCTCTTTATTTTGTCTACACTTGGTCCATACTAGAATTCTTAGCTGCAATGGAGAGAAATGAATCTTGGCTGACTTAATCAGAAAATGGGTTTCCTGCAAGGGTGCTGGGCAGACAGCTTGCAGACTGGTTGAAGGAGAGGCAGATGGGCTGAAAGCACAGAAAGGTCATCCCGAGGGCATGGTCTGATCAGAACGAAGCTGGCGCCGGGGCTGCCTCTGCACTCTGGACTCTGGGCCCCTGCCACCCAGGACTCGAGCTCCCAGGGGCCACCACCCTGTGGTCCCATGAAGTCTGAGGGACTTTAGCTTCTCTCTGTCCCCCACCCAGACTTGTGTCCCAGATGGGGTCATCTGACAGGCTGGCAGAACCACAGAGGTTGGGAAAACACACGTCTGGGTGTTTTGGCTTCTGTAGAGAGAGGCGGGGCTCCGCGGGCCTCGCACAGGGGTCATTTCTCCAAACCCAGGAAGGGGGCTCAGATGTCGGGTGGCCAAAAATGCGATGAGCACATGCTGCATGGTCGCCGAGCCAGTGCTGGACGCTAAGAGGAGGGCGGGCCTGGCCCTGCTGTCAGGGGGCATAATGGATGCATGAGCAACTGCCACCCAGGGACCAAAGGGCCACTGCTTCAGCACAAAGGCGGGGACAGTGAATCAGACCTCAGTTTCCGCATCTGTACAATGAGAGTAGTACTCACACGGCTTGTCTCACATGGTTGGTGGAGAAATAAAACCAGTGTGTGGCAAACTCGTTCTATTGTATTTGCACGTGTAGGGCCTTGGCCTAGTGGCAGGTGTCCTCATGAAAGAGGCGGTTCAGCAGAATGGTCGAGAATGCTGTCACTCGGGTTGTGGGGTTCTGGCGGCCCCACCCATACCCTTTTGGAGGCAGAAGAGTGGGGGTGGCTAAGCCCACAGGCTCTGAAGCCGGACTGACTGAGCCTGAAATCCAGTTCTTGGGTGACACACCTGATTGCCTGGTGCCTCAGTTTCCCCCTCTGTAACATGGGCATGGTCACAACTTCACAGGGTTGCTGCGAGGATGAAGTATGACACGTCAAGGCCCCCGAGCCATGCCTGGCATGTAGTTACCATCTCAAAAAGTGTTAGTAATATTTATTAGTCTATTGTGGGCACCGATCCCTGACGAACTCCAGACAGCCCTGTTTCGGCTGGGTACACCACTCACACACGACAGCTAAGGAACCGTGTGGTACGATGTCATTAAGGAACCCGGGGAGCCATTCAGACTCTGTGTCAGCAGCCCTGCCACTTCGCGGGCCCGGAACCTCACGTGCCCAGCCTGTGGGAGCAGGGAGCCTTGTCAATGTGGCCTGCTCTCAGCTGCAGTTACTCGTCCCTAGTCCCTGTTCCTGCACCAAGCCTGCCATACTGGTTTGGCCCATCAGTCGATCACCATTTTCCATAGTGCCTCCAGTCTTGCTCAGGATTTTGGACTGCGAAGTAGTTCACCCCTCGAAGTGGGGTTATCGAGTGGAGTTGTGTCTGGCCCTCTGCCATCTTGGTCAGGCCCCTTCCCAGAAATCCCAAAACTCTCTCCTCACCGCCTGCTGCGCAGTGTCTCCTGATTTCCCATTCCGGGTCTTCTCTCGGGCACAGCCCTGCCGTCTAGCCTGCCCTCCCCGCCTCTAGGACCGTGGTTCTCAGCCAGGAAAGAGCCTGCTCCCAGGGGACACTTGGCAATGGCTGGAGACATTTCAGCTGTCACATGTGGGGGATGGAGCTGTCCTACTGGCCTCTAGTGGGTCGAGGTCAGTGATGCCTGCTAACATTTTACGATGCACAAGACAGTCCTGCACAGCAAAGAACTGTCCAGACCCATAAAGAATTTTCCAGTTGCTGAAGTTGAGAAATCCCATTCTAGGAATTCTGCTGAATAAATTAGTGTATATCTTGTTGCGGTACAAAAGTATAAAAAAGAAAGCAAAAATCATCCCCCTCCGCGAATCTCACTATCCAGATACAACCACTGTCTACATTTTGGTGATCTGCCCTCCAAGTTTCTCTCTCTGCATGCTTACATGTAGGCTTATAGATGTGCATAATTTGACAGAAATATGTTCTTGCTATATGTGCTGTTCTGCAACTCATTTTTTTTTCCCCTCAACAACATACCATGGGCATCTTTCCACTGTCAACAAATGGAGATTTGTAACATCCTTTTTAGCAGTCTCCATGACATTCCATAGTAGGGATGTAACGTTTTATTTAGACAATCCCTTATTGATGGATATTTAGATCATGTCCAGTATTTTGCTGTTATAAACACTACTGTGATGAATATCATTGTATATACATCTTAGCGCACTTGTCTGAGTAAATCCTTAAGATAAATTCTAAGAGTGGAATTGCCGGCCAAAGAATAACTTGCCCTTTTAGGACATTTGATACTCAATGTTGAATTACCACTTGAAAAGTCACATTAATTTACACAACCTCAAACAGGGCACAGGAGTGCCCATCTCTCTGCTCCTTCACCCATGCTGGATAGTATGAATTTTTTTAAAGGATTTTTTAAAGCACTCATAGAGAATAGCCAGGAATGCTCGAAGCTAAGTGTGTAAGTTTCTCTTTGGCAGCTGAATTGTGGGATTTGATGTAACCCTCTTAGAGTCTGATTTTCTGTCTCCTCTCCCTAGTTCTCCCTCTCCTTGTGGTCAAGCCCTCAGCTAGGCCAGGGTGGGGGAGGAGAACTTGGTGAGCAGACTGAGGCTCCCATTTGGGGATGTTGCCCCCCTACCTGTGGTTCTATTAGGCTGGGAATGCTCCTCTGTCTTCCTGTCTCTATGGCTATTCTCCTGCCTGAGTTTTGAGGACTTAGGAGTGTGTCCATCAGAGCAGTCTCTGTCTATGGCCTTGACCTGAAGCCCTCTGCTCTTTATGCTCTAGCGGGGGCCCTTCTCTACTCCTAGTGGGGACTAACACAATAATAGCTCATATAGACAGAGTGTTTTTGAGTTGAGTGTGTGGGTTATCTTTTGTTTGGGGTTTACAATTCCTCCAAACAACCCCAGGAAGGAGCTGCTATTATTCTCGCCCCTGTATTTCTCAGTGCAGCAACTGGGGCTCAGAGAGAGAAATGATCATCCCAGGTCCACTGCAGGTGAGCGGCAAAACAAGGATTTAAACCCAAACCTTCTGTCTGAAAATGTACCTATAGTTTGTTTTAATCAGGTAGGGTAAGACACACGGACATGGAAATGATGGTCACGAAGGGAGAAGTTTTTATACTCACAGATCCCTAGAAATGGGAGGCACTGCTCACCACGCAGGGATAACACCAGGGCTGGTCAGGATGCAGAAGGAGCGAGAAGACTGGGCTCAGCCCCTCAGTCTTGGTAGAACCAAGATTTGAACTAAAGTTATCCAGCGACAGATTTCTCTTTTAAATAATACACTCTACTGCCTGGTAACATGTGAAATATGTACTTCAATTGTAAGATGTATCCTGATTTCAGAAACATGAAATCCACACCACTCTAAAATACAGTATATACACACCAAAGCCTTTCACTCTGGGCCGATAGGAGAGCATCGTTCTAGGTCTGTCCAAAAGGACCACCTGGAAGGGGTAGGCCCTCAACAGCTGGAAGCAACTCCAAAAGGCTAGATGGAAGAAGCAACGAACCCCAACATAGGATGTCCCCACACTGAGGAACTAGTGTTGGGAGGTCTCTGAAGAACGCAAAAAAGCACCCCCAAAGAGTCATCTGTAGACGAGTAGAAGGCAGCTTAAGGCAGAACAATCAAATAAGCCCTTCCCATTCCATTCACCTCTCCTCTCTTCCCCTGCCATGCCCACCCAACCGCAGAATAGTCAGTAACAGCAGCTGGCAAGCGAGAAAGAGAGTGAGTGGGAATGAAAAAGAATGATCTATCTTGTCCTTTTTGCAGAAGGCAGGCAGCTTTCCTGCAGCAAGCACTGGCTCTTATCCAAGCATCCTATAAACATTTCCAAGGCACTGATCTGAAACCAGGCTCTGGTTAGGTGTTGGGGGTAGGGTTAGGGGTGAAAGTGAAACCAAGGTGAACCAAGTAGAGCCCTTGCCATCCAGAAGTTCACATTCTGCTGTAAGAGGCTGGCATATGAAAAGTAATTACAAAATGGTGGAATGCATTTAATAACAAAAACGAATCTTCATTGAGCACCTCGATGCTGGTGCTTTGCCTGACTGATCTCACTCAATTCTCAAAGCCCTGTGAGATGGTTATCGTTATGCCCATTTTACAAATGAAGAAATTGGAATGCAAAGAAGTTAAATGGATTTGAACTTGGTCCTTTCTGACTCCAAGCCCGTGTTCTTAACCACTTTGTTATTTAATGGTGCACAGAGAAGGCAAAAAGTGGGGGTGAGTGTGGAAAATGGGATTTGAGAGAATGTGCCCATAAGAAAGAGATGTATATTCCAGAAAAATGAACCACCGTTTTCAAAGGCTGTCTATTTGTGTGGGTGTAAGACATTGTTTGCATAGCTACTACCGAGCATTTATTGAGCACTTACCACATTCTAGGCAATTTACATGGATTTAATCCTCATAGCTTGCTATACATTCTTATCTGCGTTGTTATAAAGGAGGGACCTACGGCTCAAGGAGGGGTAGCCCAGAGACCCACAGATAGTAAAAAAGCGAAGCCAGAACTAGAACCTAGGTTTGTCTTCATCCCCAAGCTGCGTTCTTTCTCCTACACCAGCATCGCAGCCGGAAAGTAATAGCAGGGAGGCGGGGGCGGGGCCCGCGGGGCCCGCCCGCCCCCTGCTCCCAACCTGCCCTTCGGCATACTGGCAAACTGACTCTCCCTCGCTCTAGGATTGGCTCAGAGGTGGGCACGTGAACCAAGCTAGTCCAATCAGAGTGAGTTCTGGGCCTTGAGGCGTCGCTCCTGGAAGAGGCTCTCTTCCTGCGGGTCTTGAAGCACGCTGGGATGCTGGGGCAGAAGCTTGGGTCGTGGAGGAGATGGGGCAGCAGTGGTCTGGAGCTACAGCGGCTGGGGCTGCAGATGTAGGGGGTGGGAGAACCACTGTGCCCAACTGATGTGAGGAGTTGGGAGTGGGGCAGAATCCCCGGCCCTACCTTGGTGTCAGGTGTCCCTCAGTGCCCGTTTGTAGGGGAGATCATGCTGTAAATGAAACAGGAGCAGCAGGCACTACTTGTACTTTCAGTAATAGCCGCCCACAAGGCTCGCAGACACAGTGTGTTCCAGGTGGGTCATCAGGCAGCAGCATTTCATGTCACAGTAATAAACAGGAGACCGAGATTACCATAAAAAACCAGTTTGGACTTCTCCCTGGGATGGCGCCTTGCCTATCTGAGTAATGATGCGTTCTTTCAGTACCTCCCGCATGCCAGGCTCGTTCCAGCCTCAGGCTTTGGCACACCTAATTCCTTTCGCCTGACATGGTCTTTATCCATCTGTTCACCTGGCCACCTTATCGTCCAGGTCTCAGCGGAGCTGCCACTTTTCTCAGAGGCCTCCCTGGACCCCTGAGGCTGGGCTCAGAGCCCCTCACCCTGGGCTTCTGTGGGTCCTATCTACCAAGCAGAGGACAGCCTGCCTTGTAGCCAGGCTGCGATCCTCCCAAGGGCAAGGACGTCTTCCCTGGAGGTCTCTCTCCCTAATGTCTAACACGGTGCCTGACACATGCTTTCCCCCTGAGTATATGTGAAGGTCAGGGATTGTGTCTGATTCATTCCTTAATGGGGGCTCCAGCTGGGGGCAGCTTGATAGGCTTGTGACCATCACAGTCAAATGGGGCTCCATGCTCAGAAGGGCCCTGTTCTTGGCATTTAATGGTCTGTGTTCACCATCTTGAAATTTCGATGATCATATATTTGCATCTGTGTTTTGTAAGTGGAGTGTGATGGAACAATAGAGCGTGCCCTGGGTGCTTGGACCCTCTGCTCAGGTGCAGTCCTGCCTTCCATGGCCTTCCCGGGATGGACACTTACTCCTCTGACCCGTGGTGTCCAGCACACTGCCTCTGCCCCACTCCCCGCTTCATGAGCACTGCTGCCCTCTGCCCTGCAGGGGCATGAGCACAGGCACATGGAGGGTTGTGGTGGGGCATACACACTTGGTGACATCTGGCAGCTGGCGTGGTCCCCACGCTGGGTTAAGCACAACAGCCAGAGGCTGTGTCTCAAGGAGGTCAAGCCTGGTCCAGGTTCCAAGCCCACATTAGCACCACGCTTTAAAGATCCTCGAGGATCACCCATCTGCCATGGGTTGGGCAGCAGACGGTGGGAAGAAAAGATGCCTGGCTGGACATCCCCAGACCCTGCCCAGGTTACAGCAGAGTGTTGGGCCAGTGACTAGGAGGAGGGTGAACCTGGCATTCATCAGACCCAAATAAGAATGCCGGCACCACTCGCAGGGGTGGCCCGCAGGTGCCTGTGAGTTTCTGTGCTCTCCTTGCTAGTGCCGGGCCTCCGGGATGCTCCCGCAGCTGGCTCTGTGAAACCGGGGGTGGGGGATGGGGTGGGGTGGGGGGGTATCTCAGAATCCTCTCCACCTTTCACCTTTCCTGTGTCTGGCTTGTTTATCTCTTGTGGCTCTCTCTAGGCACCCTCCTGGGATGAACTACATAATACAAATTGTGTAATTTCAGTGAAATTGTTTATGAATTAAATGCCCTGATATTTACATTTAGCAGGAATCGAACAATATACAGATGAAGAGTAAAGTCATGCTAATAATTTAAAATCTGTGCTTTTCTTTCCTTAGGGTGACACTAAATAGCAAGTGAAAAGCATAATAAGTCAAGAGAGAGACCACGATAGAAAGAAGAAACTCTCTATGTACCTCCTTTTAAGAGAACTTTCTTCCTGTTCTTTGAACAAGGAGCTCTGAATTTTCATTTTAGACTGGCCCTGCTGTAGCTCTTGTTTGTTGAGTGAAAGACTAAATAAATAAATGTTTTTATTAAAAAGTGGAACACGCTCATAATTTTCTGTTTCCGGACAGTGCTGTGGGTAATCAGGATTGCCGGCGTGTTGTGAAATACAAGAACATCTGAATAATACAACTACTCTTGAATCACATGTGCCTCTTGTGGATTTCTGTGCTGTATGTCTCCAAGGTCATCACACTCTCCTCAGTATCCTTGTTCCAGTCTAGATTCGGTTCTGGTCCTGCTGGAGTAGCTCGTATCAGCTAATCCTCCCACAGACAACAATGATAAACTCTGGACAAAATCTTAAAACAACTATTAAAAGACTCCAGAGAATAAACAATCGCAGACAGAAACTAGAGTCTTCAACTCATGAAAACAGTAAACACATTGACTGTCTCTCACACACACACACACACACACACACACACACACAGACATGCACACACATGCGCACGTGCTTGCACACACATACATTACAAAGGGACATAAGCTCTGTGGGAGGAAGACCCTCGTTCATCTTACTGACAGACCTAGAAGATACCCAATACATTTTTGTTGTCAAATGCATGTTTTGTTTGGCGTACATTTTTTTAGTCAGGTTTATTGAAGCATAATTTAGTGAGAGTAAAACTCACGCTTTTAGTTGGGCCATTTGAAGAGTTTTGACAATTGTGTACAGTTGTGTAACCTCCACTATAATCAGGATATTGAGAATTTCCGTCACTGCCGAAAGTACCTTCTTTTTTTTTTTTTTTTTTTAAGATTTATTTATTTATTTGAAAGAGAGAGAGACAAACTCCTGCACAGTCTATGCCAAGTGTGGAGCCTGACTTGGGGCTCCACGCGGGGCTCGATCTCACAACCCTGAGATCAGGACCTGAGTGGAAACCAAGATTTGGATGCTTAACCGACTGCACCACCCAGGTGCCCCCAAAAGTACTTCTTGTTCCTCTGTGGGCAGTCCCTTCCCCAGCCCCAGCCCCTGGCAATAACTGACCTGATTTCTGTCACTCTATCTTTGTCTTTTTCAGAATATTGTATACATGGAATCATACCGAATGTAACCTTTTGTTACATTTGTGTAACAAATGAGTCTGGCTTCTTTCGCTTGCATTAATGCTTTTGAGATTCACCATGTTGCTGCATGTGTTAGTAAAAGCTTTGTAGTAAGGCTGCTGATGTAGCTTAATGAGTGGACATTGGCTTATTTTGAGTTTGGGGCTATTATGGGTAAAACTGCTCTAAAGTATTTGCACATGGGTCTTTGTGGGGACATGTTTAACTTCTCTTGGGTAAATACCTAGGAATGACATAGTTGGGTCACATGTTTAAATTTGTATGAACTGCCAAACTGATTTCCAAAGCTGCTGTATCTGCAATGTAATGACGATTCCAGTTGCTCCATATCTTCGACAGCACGTGGTATTGTCAGCATTTAAGAAATTTTTAGCCCTTCTAAAAAGATGTGTAGGGGCACCTGGGTGGCTCAGTGGGTTAAAGCCTCCGCCTTCGGCTCAGGTCACGATCTCAGGGTCCTGGGATTGAGCCCCGCATCGGGCTCTCTGCTCAGCAGGGAGCCTGCTTCCCCCTCTCTCTCTGCCTGCCTCTCTGCCTACTTGTGATCTCTCTCTCTGTGTCAAATAAATAAGATCTTTAAAAAAATAAAAAAAATAAAAAGATATGTAGTGTTATCTCATTGTGGTTGTAAGGTGCATTTATCTAATGCCTAATGATGTTGAGCATTTTTTCACATTCTAATTTGCCATCCACACCACTTCATTCTGGTGAAATACGTATTCAAATCTTTTGTCCACTTAAAAAAATGGACTGTTTATTTTCTTATTATTGAGTTGTAGGAGTACTTTATATATTTGGGATAGAAATCTTTATCAAATATATGTTTTGTAAATATTTTTTTCCAGTCTGTGATTTGTTTTTTTCATTCTCTTAATAATACATTTTGAAGAGCAAAATTTTTTAATTTGATAAAGTCCTATTTATTTTTTCTTTAATAGTTTGTATTTTTTGTGTCCTAAGGAATCGTTGCCTAAAACAAAGTCACAAAGATTATTTTTCTGTGTTTTCTTCTAGGAGTTCTACAGTTTTAAATTTTGTACATGTAGGTCTATGATTAATTGCAAGCAATTTTTTTTGGTATATGGTGTGAGAAAGGGGTTGAGGTTCACTTTTCTTTTTTATGTCCAATGGTTCCAACACCATTTGTTAAAAAGGCTATTCTTTTCCATTAAATTGCCTCTGCACCTTTCTTGAAAATCAATTGGCCATATACCTCTGGATTTACTTCTGCTAAAGTGTTGGACTCTGGACTTCTGAACTATCTCTTCTTTCCATTTATAGATGGATCTATCCTAACAGCAGGACCACAGTGTCTCAATTGCTGGAGCTTTATAATAAGTCTTGAAGTCGGATAACATAAATTCTCCAACTTTGATCTTTTTTTCAAAATTGTTTGGCTATTCCAATTCTTTTGCCTTTCTATATAAATCTTAGACTCAACTAGAATCAGCCTCTCAAAAAAAAAGCCTATTTGGATATAAGTTGAAATTGTGTTGAATCTAGACATCAATTCAGAGAGAACTGACATCTTAACTGCATTGAGTCTTCTAACCTACGAACACAGTATATATCTCTTTATTTGGGTCTTCCTTGATGTCTCTTAATATATTATAGTTTGATACTTTTCAGTACATAGAACTTGCGCATATTTTGTCACATTTATCCACACGTATTTCATGTTTTTTGATGCTATTTTAAATTGTACTTAAAAAAAATTCAAATCCCAACTGCTTGTTGCCAAAATATAGAGGTTAAATTGACTTTTATGCATTGACTTTGGATCCAGCAGCCCTGCTAAATTCACCCTTTAATTCAAATTGCTTCTTCATAGATTCTTTGGGATTTTCACATAGAGATTGCATCTCTGCAAATAGGGACAATTATAATATTCCTGAGAACTATTCCTATTCATGAGAACATGAAATGTACCTGTTGAGAGTGTGGCTTATAGTCAGACTAGCTTGGGTTGGATCCCGGTCGCTTTACATCCTAGCTGTGTGTCAATGGGCAAGTTGTTTAACTTCTCTGAGCCTCCATTCCCCCATTTATAAAATGGGAGAAAATAATTCCTTTCCAAGATTATCATTAGATAAGCAATAGTTCTCAGAAGTGGGATTGTAGGTTAATAGGCAGTCATAATTTTAAGGGTTTTTTTTTCCATTTATGTTGCCAAAATGTTTCCCAGACCTGGCATGCCACTGTTTACCAACCCTGGTGACCCCACCCACCTACAACTGTGTGCTTTAAGAGACTTAAAAGCCAACAGCAATCTGACCTCTGTTACAATAGTTACTCTCACCTGCTTTGTCCAAAATTGTCATCTGATTGAGCTTCTATATTTCCTGTCTATTGTTTTAGGCACGTGGATCATCTTCACCGTTGGTTTCTATGTCTTATTCTTTTGATTTTCAAAGTATTTTTCTTTACAGACTAGAAACTTGATAACCAGCACATCAACAAGAATTGCCCTGCAGAGGGCCTTTCCTCCATGCCAGCCAGTGTGCTTTGCGGCTAATCTCTGTGACAGTCCCATGGCTCTCTTCCTACCTCTCCTTCATAGGTGAGAGACTGGAGGTGAGAAGTTAAGTAACCTGCCCAAGGGCACAGCTAGGCAGTAGCAGAGCTGGGACTTTGCACTGGGCAGAGTGGTTCCGGAGCTCAAACTTATCACACCTGCTTCTCATTCAGCAAACCTAAGGTCTGGGCAAACCGATCAGGGTTCTAGACCAGTTCCTGACCTTATGAGCTGGCCACTTTTGGGCTAACCTCTTAGGCCTTCTGATCCATTAGGCCTCTGACCACAAAACTTTGGTTGACTCCTCTATGTCAGGCTCTCTTTTAGGTTTGGAGCCTCCATTTCCTCATTTATAAAATGGGCCAAATGAGGATGCCTCTGGTGCCTGCCTGCTGTAAGGACTGGATAAGTTACTAGGAACATAGAGGCTTGATGAGGAGCTCAGTGAGGCTGTACTTCTGCCAGTTCCTGGTGGTGGGTGGGGCCCCATGACCAGCTGCAGCCAATGAGCTGCAGGCAGAAGTGATACATGTCACTTTCAGGTTGGAATATTTAATTACTTGAATCCAATCTTTCCTTTTTGTGTCTTGGCCAAAGTGTACATAGATGGGGCTTCTCTCAACCTGGGTCTCCACGTAAGGATAGCAGAGAACAGAGCCCCCTAGCTAATGTATATATTCTGAGCAAAAACCGAAATGTTTTTGGATTTCAGCCAATCACGTTGTGGGGGGCTATTTGTTACCACCGCATAATCTTGCCTCTCCTGACTGATGCAAAGCTATCCTTCCTCAGGTGGTTGTGAAGATTCACTGTGAGAGTACATGTACCACTGAATGGTAGCTGTAATGATTACTACAGGAAGAGCGCACTAAGAAACGGTTGCTTTCAAATCCCAGCTTTGCCTTTAGCTCTCCAGGTGACCTTGAACAAAAAAACTGAACTCTATAAAATGGGAGTGGTGAGCCTTCCCAACAGGGGTTCCTGCGAGGATTACACAGGGTGGAATGGAGAGGAAGAGTTCTGGAGTCAGTCACCATGCCTCAAATCCTGCTAGGACCAGTATTTACTGCTGTGTGACCCTCGGCAAGTCACTTAATCTCTTTGTACCACAGGTTCATCATCTATAAAATAGGGGTAATAGATGCACCTACATTATTTTATTTATTTATTTATTTTTAAAAGGTTTTATTTATTTATTTGAGAGAGAGAGTGAGAGAGAGAGAGAGACAGAGAGCACAAGCGGGGTGAAGGGCAGAGGGAGAAGCAGACTCCCGGCTGAGTGGGGAGCCCGACTCCAGGCTCAATCCCGGTACCATGGGATCATGACCTGAGCCGAAGACAGATGCTTAAGCCCCTAAATGTACTTATTTCCAAGGGCTACGGGGAGGATTAATTAAATTAATATACGTAAATGTCTGAAGAGTGGCCTGATACACAGGAAACATTCCATAAATTTGAGCTTTTATTATTACCTGTTTGCCAGTGTAGAACAGGGGTTGGGAGCCCGGGTGTGGATTCCAGCCCTGTGTCTCATTCACTGTGTGACCTTGGGTTGTCACATTACTTCTCAGAGTCTCTCCTTCCTCCTTTATTAAATAAACACAGACACTACTACCTGCCCTGAGAATCCTGAGAGAATTAAGCAAGACCACCTATGGCCAGTGCCCATTGCCAGGCCTGGCTAACTATGATGATTAAGGCATAAATAAACACCCAACACGCAGCAAGTTCTCCATCAGTATTTGTCCCTCTGCTGTCCCTCACCTTGTGCTGTCTCTCCTCTTACTTCCACATTTGCGCCTTATTCAGTTTTGGGGCACTCTCCCAGGGCAAGGACTAGGGTGAGGAAAGGGAGGTGCTGAGGGCCTGCTCTTCCCATTTTACAGAGGGGGAAAAGCAAGGCGCGGCCAGGCAAGGGGGTCACCTCCTGATCCGGGTGGAGGGGACAGCCACATGGGGGCAGGGCTTTATTCCCCACACTCCCCCGAAGGGTCCCCAGTCCCGACTGAGAGGCCACGGCCCTGCTAGTGCCTGAGCCGGCCTGCAGCTGCCCGCCTGTGCTCTGTGATGGGGTGGTGAGGACAGCAGCTGGGCTCCGGGGCCAGGTGGCGGAGGGGCGCGTCTCTCCCCTGGGCATTGGCAGCCACTTGGTTACTTTCTTGGATTTCCTCCCCCGCCAGCTTCTGCACTGGGTGGGCATTTGGGGGCTGGGAAGCGCTCAGAGCCTTCGCGGCACGCTGCTGCTCCCAGGCCCACGGGTGCCGCCTGAGGTGGGTGGCCCCGACCAGGGCCACCATGGAGAGACAAGGTCCTCAGAGAATCTGTCCCCAGAGGCCACGCGGGAATTTTGAGACTCTGTCCCTGAGGAGAGAGCTGAAGGTCGGGAGCTGCTTGCAGCCGCAAGGTAGGGAAGGCCTGTGAGGCCCAGCAAGCCCTTCCTAGCACATGCACCTACGGGATCCCTACCGGGGAGGGGGGGGAGGGGGGCTCTCTGGGGGGGGTCACGAAATGGACCCCTTGTTTCTTTTGATCTATCCAGCAATACATGAGGATCGAGCCCTGACTCAGCCCAGCTCAGAGGAGAGCCAAAAGCCTGGGGTCCCTGAGGGCCGAGCAGGAAAATGAGGGGTGCTGAGTAGGAGGAGACCAACTAGGTGGTGTTGGGACATTTAAATCCTCTTTTTAAAAACAGGTGCACCAGGGGCGCCTGGGTGCCTTAGTCTGTTAAGTGTCTGCCTTTGGCTCAGATCATGACCTTGGGGTCCCGGGATCAGGCTCTCTGCTCAGTAAGGAGTCTGAGTCTCCCTTTGCCCCTCCCACAGCTCCTGCTCTCTCTCTCAAATAAATGAATAAAACCTTTTTTAAAAAATAAAGAAAATAAAAACAGCTGCACCAAACCAGATCTGTATTCCACAACACAACATGGGGAGAACTGTATTAGTCTGCCGTAGCAAAATACCACAGGCGGGGTGGCTTCAGTGACAGAATGTCACCTTCTCATAGCCCTGGCAGCTGGACATCCCAGATCCAGGTCCTGCAGGATGGATTTCTGGTGGGAACTCTCCTCCTGGCTTGTCAATGGCCGCCTTCTCCCTGTGCCCTCACATCGTCTCTTCTCTCTGCACGCATGGAGAGAGAGAGAGAGAGCATGAACTCTTTGGTGTCTCTTCTTACAAGGACACCAATCCTACTGGCTCAGGGCTCTACCCTTATGACCTTATTTAACCTTAATCACTTCCGTAAAGGCTCATCTCCAAATACAGCCACGCCGGGGGTAAGGGCTTCGGTATATGAATTTGGGGGGACCCAGTCAGTCAGTTCATAACAAGCATCTACTCTATACCGGCAACATAACCCATAAAGTCCTCGATACCGTGGAGCTGATATTCCTGCGTGTGTGTGTGTGTGTATGTGTGTGTGTGTGCGCGCGCGCGCGTGCATACATGTGCATATGTAGAGGGATAAGTGGACACGTGGGTCCATGGGCTCACTGTGACCCGGTCACTGGTTTGCGGTGCCTAAGCAGAGTGGTTAAGAGTGCAAAGCTTTGGAGCCAGAGGCACGTGGACTCGTATCCCAAGTCTGCCGCTTATGAACTGGGTGTCCTCAGGCCGGTAACTTTACCTCCTCCTATCTCAGATTCCTTACCTGGGAAATGGGGAGAATACCTACCACAGAAGGCTGTTAAAATGCCTGAGGATGCTGGTAGGAAGTACAGGGCTTTAGTGCAGGGTTTGGAAAGTGGGATATGAAAAATATGAGACGGTCATTATCATCATTACTGCTCGTGAACAAGGAGATCCCTTCTAATTAAGGTGGAGGCTTTGAGTTGGAGATAATCTATCCTGGGAGGTCAGATGTTGGAAGGTCTTAGCCATGGGGGCGGGGGTTGTAGATCAGGGAGAATAGGCACTGTGTGGGTCTGATACATGATGCTCTTCTCTGGTGCACGTACTTCATTTAATTAATTATTTAATTTATAGAGAGGAAGAGAGAGAGACAGGTGCATATGGAGGGGGAGAGAGAGAATCTCAAGCAGACTCGCCACTGAGCGTGGAGCCCGATGTGGGGCTCAATCTCATGACCCTGCGATCATGGCCTGAGCCGAAATCAAGAGTCAGAGGCTTAGCCGACTGATCCCCCCAGGCGCCCCCCATTCATTCACTTATTAACTCATTATTTATTTGCCCTGAATTTTTCCGCTATTCTCCCAAAGCCCCCCAAATCAGCTGGCACCTTGTTTGCTGTGCAACCTCTCCACCTTGTCATGCTGACTGGCTCGGGTTGTTTGAGGATGGGACTGGAGGCAGGCAGGGGCTGAGAGGTTTTATTTGTGCAGAGGGCTGCCCACCAGGCAGATGGGGTCCACCTAGCATCCAGAGCACTGCTCCCAGTGTGCTGGAGCCTCCGACGGTCTCCTGCTAGACAGGGTGCCTGAAGCCACGTGTGCGGCAGGGCCGGCACGCGGGTGCCCCCGGTGGGAGGGGATCGGGCATGGCCTCAAACCCCAACTCTTTACAGATGTGTTCGGTGAATTGCGCTGAGCCTGTTCCCTGCCCAGTAGAATGCAGGGACCTCTCCGGTGGCTGCTGCGGCCAGCCGTCTACTGTGGTCGGCAGTGGGATTGATAGTGGAGAGGGTGCAGATAACTTAGTTCATCTGGAAGAAGAGCAGCATGGTTCAGACACCTATGGGACACAGCAAGAGGCCAACGTTTGGACATCTATGGAACACAGCAAGGAGGCCAACGTGGCTCGAACAGAGCGAATGAGGGAAAGGGTGGGAGGATTTGGGATCAGAGAAGTATGGGATCCAGATAGCAGAGAGCCTTGGGGACTATTTGCAAGGATGTGACTTTTATACTGAGATGGGGAGTGCCTGGGAAGGAATGGGGAAGGAGAGGAGAGACCCGACCCAACTTAAATCATTCTGGGGAAACCAAGGCAGTACACACACATGTATGGAGAGCTAGGCCCTAGTCAGCTCCCTGTCTGCCTCCCTCTAGCACTTACTGGACAGCCCCTTACCCACAGTAGGTAAAGGGCTTGGGGCTTTGGCCTGATCACAAATCTGGGAAGGGGAACCAGTGCCCCAGCCCCTGTCTCCTTTATCCTCTGGGACCTCCCCTCTCCAAGGGGCTCCACGAGACCCTTACATGTGAGCAACGCAAGCCAAGAAAGCATGCATGGGGCTACACAGGAGGGTTGGGGGACATGATGAGAACTTCTCTCTCCGGATCCTGTGTCCTGAGCCGTGGCTGTCCACCCTGAGTACCTGCCTTCTCCCGGGAGCTGAGCTGCCACCCAGCCTCTGGCGGCAAGAAAGAGCCCTTTGTTTCTCCCACGCTGAAGGAAAGACTTTTATTGTCTGTTTGTTCAGGCTCTGCTTGATTGTGGGTCATTAACAAATGCATTTGTTTGGTTTTCACAAGTATATTTGAATTCCCCAGTCTTGCACAGCATACCAGGCGCAAACATGGCCAATACTTTCTCGGAAGCAACACCCCGGCGGGACATAGGTGGGACTAGACTGGAAACTGCTAGAATGGAAGTGTGCAGAGCAAGAATCTGGCACATAGTGAGGACCTACTGTGTGCTCGGGGGAGGCGGGCCAAGCACAGCTGTGGGGTCAGACCAGGGCTCCAAATCTGTACCCGCCTCTGACCAGCCGTGGGATTTGGGGCAAGGCGTTCATCTTTCTGAGCCTCGATTTCCTCATGTGCACTGAGAACACGAGTTCCTAATTGCATGGATCGTGCGGTGTGTGTGTTGGAGAGTGCCTGCGTTGTCGTCTCGTCTATTCCTCACTCTGTAGGGTAGGTATTAGCCAGCCCCACCTTGCAGATGAGAATGCAAAGGCTTGGAGGTCAAGTCAACTGACCAAAGTCATACAGCAAGGAAAGTAGCCCTGCTGGGCTCCAAAGTCACTGTTCCCTGCTGACCTTGGCCTCAGACATTAGCTAGCCAGGTTAGCCGTTCAACCTGCATAACCTGCTCAGGGACTGGAGCTAGGGGAGTGATGTGACCTCACCTAGGCCTTCTTGTGGACCAGCTGGTGGCTGCTGGTGGCCTGGGCTGGGGAGTGCCCAGGGGGTCAGGCGTCTCTCAAAGTGCAGGTTTGGGCCGGTGGCAGCTGAGCCAGGTGTCCCAACACCGTCTGGCTGCTCTCAGCCTACAGGTTGTGCTTTGGACGGCTCCAATTTCCTCCTGACACCCAGCGCCGCGCTGGGGGCTCCCTGCCTGCCTCCCAGGCGGCCCATCTTGGTGGATGTGTATTTCCATGTATGGACTCAACACAGCTCATCCCAGACCCTGGGTTGACTTTGCAAGCCCATGTCTTTTTATCTTCTCTCTCTCTCCTCTAGCTTCCTGGAAGGCGGCCTGTTTGATTTTTATAGGCGCTGTCGCTGTAATTAACCTTCACTGAATTCTGCACTGGGCTGGACTCGGGCTTCATCTGGGAAGGACTAGTGAAGCAGTTTTTGTTTCTGCCACTCGCTTGCTGAGTGATCAGCCTGCCTGATGCCTTTCACTCCCCTGAATCTCAGGTCCCTGTGAAATGAGCATGATAGTGTTTGAAGGATTTGATGAGAAGGCACTTAACTTAATCCCGGATGAAAGGAGGTGACGCACAGAGGCCCAGCGCCTGTGTGTGGCATATCCGTGCGTGAGCACAAACCCCGTGAAGGCAGGGCCTGGGCCTGCCTTGCTCTCCGCTGTCTCCCCGGTGCCTAGAACAGGTCCTCATGGGGCTCTGGAAACCAGCATGGGATGGTTATTGCTATCGCCTGTCTCTGGGGGCTCTCACTTAGAGCTTCGTCGCCCTGGGAGAGGTTCCTAAGAGGAAAGACAGATGGAACAGTTCACACGCACAGAGATGCCTGCAAGGAGGAAAGCGTCTAATTAAATGAGCAGCCAAGTGTTTAAGGAGCACCATTGCTCCCAACGCCAGGCATTCCTGCCTGGGTATCGGGTGCCCAGAAGGGGGAAGGGGTGGAAAGACTTGGCGCCTCCCGTGTACTGGGCACCGCGCAAGGTTTCTTATGTGCCTTCACTTAATGCATCCTCTCAAACATTCCTCAGAGTTGGGGTATCACCCCCATTGTGCAAGTGAGGAAACTGAAGGTCAGGACTTGTGCAAGATCACACAGCGAAGATGAGAGAGAGCCAGCAAGCCAGAAAAAGCCCTTAGAGAGTGTGTCTTTCTGTTTCTGCCCACCTGGCTTCTGCTCCCTTTGTCAACAGAGCCCTCATTTTCCTCTGGGGAATACCCCTCCTCTGCTCTCGTGCCCAGGCTTGGCTGCTCAGAGTCCCCATGCCCTGGTGGCTGATTCGGGATTGACAGTCAAGCAGGGCCGGGAAGGTCCTGGGAAAGAAGAGCTCTGTCTGCTGGGTCAGCTCGAGCTGGCGGGATGGGGCCTGGAGCGCTGGTGGCCACCTTGCCCCCACAGATGGCCAGGGCTTCCTGAGACAGGAGCCAACACAGAAAGCAGAGCCCCAGAGGCAGGGAGGCCAGGCCTGGATGACGTGGCTGAGCCTCAGGCCAGCTCTGCCTTTGGGTTTTTCTGTCTTGAAGCCAAGAAATGCCCGTTTTGGCAGAAGGCAGCTTGAGTCATGTGCCTGTCATTTGCAACCCAAACCATCTTGGCCTGTGTCACCCAGTGTGAGAGACCAGAGGAGCCCCGTGAAATGACAAAGCAGGGGGAGGCAGGGCTCAATTGGAGAAAGGGCTTCCTGGATGAGAAAGAATGTGAACAGTGCCTTGAACCGCCGGGGAAGTTCAACCAGCCAAAATGGCGTTCGTTTGGTCTTTGCCCTTTTCTCTTTCTCTTTGTCTCTCTCTGTCTCCGACTCTCTTACTGGGGCAGAGCCCGACTGTCATGAACAGCTGGGCAGAGGTCTTTTCCTTGGCTGACTGTGTAGCCCACCAAGATAACACCCTATGAGTTGACTCGGAGCTTTGGGAGAAAAAGTTATGTCTTCCCTCTTGGGCAGAGCTTTTTGTCCCAAAGAAGAGAGTTGAGGGAATGTGAACGAGAGGACCAGGAAAGGAGTGTTGTATAGCATCAGCAAAGGCTCTTTGGGGGTAGGGGGGAGTGGGGCGCAGACAGAGCTGGGGTCCAGTGCTAGTACCAGCATTTCCCATAGCTAAGAGAACTTGGGCGACCTTTCAACTTCTCAACTCAACGTCCCTGAGCCTCTGTTTCCATGCATATGAAGTCGGTATATGATGGTGTTCGTAGGGTTGCTGTGGGGAGAAAGCAAGTATTGGTCATTCATTGAACAAACTGGAGATAGGGCAAAGAACGATGTCTGGTCTCCAGCCTTGAGGCCCTGCTACTCCGAGAGGGGCAGAAAGTGCCTGGCACAGGGCAGGGCCTGACACATAGTCCATATCTTTCTTTACCCTTCTTCCAGAATAGACAGAGGAATTAACCTGGGTGTAGGAACTTCAGCTAAGCCAAGGGAACGAAGAGCCAGCAAGTACTTCCTTGAGCCAGTGCCCAGTCCTAAGCTATTCCCTGAGGGCGAGGTCATGGATGGTTGAGTGTGGGCTCTGCCGTTGGGGTTGAATGCTTACTGCCTCACTCTCTGGCTGGCCCCGATTCCTTGGGCATTCCACCTGAGCCTCAGTTTCCACATCCGTAAAATGGAGCTTACACCTCCCTCTTGGTTGTTGTATGGCTGAAATAAAATAGAGTCTCCCTTGATAAATGTAAGATAAAAACCAGCTACTTTTAATTTTTAAATCCTGACTACCATCTTCTGGGGTAGGCACTATCACGTCCTTCTTATTTTATTTTTTAAGATTTTATTTATTTATTTGACAGAGAGAGCGAGAGATCACAAGTAGGCAGAGAGGCAGGCAGAGAGAGAGGGGGAAGCAGGCTCCCTGCTGAGCAGAGAGCCTGATACAAGACTTGATCCCAGGACCCTGGGATCATGACCTGAGCTGAAGGCAGAGACAACCCACTGAGCCACCCGGGCGCCCCAATATCCTTCTTATTGATGAGGAAACAGACTCAGAGAAGGTTCAGAGATGACAGGAATGGTCCAATTCTCTGGACCCTCCCCTGAAGGATGTGTGCAGAGCCCGGCTTCCCATTCCGGGGCCCCCACTAGGATGGGGAGCGGTGGGCTGCGGCCGGGGCCCTCTGCAGCCAGCCAGGACCTCATCGACCTGCTGCCTTCCCTGGACCCCTGCCTGCCAGTGGCTGCCAGCTCTCTGGCCAGAGGCTGGGCTGAGCATGCTCCTAGTAACTGACCTGAGGATCCCCAGCTGGGTGATCTGACGTGTCCGAGGAGAAACCCGCCGCCCCCACCCACCTTCCTTCCCTGAGTCCCCAGCCAAGGGCAGGGAGAGTGAGTAACAGCTCGGAACACTCCGGCCTGTTCCGGATCGCACGCCCGCGGGGGAGAGAGATCTCTCCCCAGAGCCCGGGAAATGCCAGGGCAGCATTCTTGGCCAGTAACCGCCCCCCCCTCCACCCTCCAGGCCTCTCTCATTCTTCCGCCGCTCCTTCCCCATCACTCGAAGAGCCATCGGCAGTCCCAAGGGTGGTCCCCCACAGCTCTGGGCGCCGCCTGCCGGGAGTACAAGCCCCCAGCCCCCACGCGGGACCTGCCGGGTCCGTGTGCTCACGCTGCCATCACTGAAAGTCGGCAGGTGGGGGGTTTAAACGACAGGGATTCATGTTCTCGTGTTCTGGAGGCTGGAAATCCAAGATCAAGGTGTCAGTAGGTTTAGATTTTCCATTTTCCTCAGGCCTCTCCTCAGTTTGCTGATGGACACCTTCTCATGCTGTCCTCAGCAAGGCCTTCCTTCTGCACGACTGGTCTGCTATCTCCACTGTCTGTATCCTAATTTCCTCTACTTAAAAGGACACCAACCATAAGAGACTCTTAATCTCAGGACACAAACTGAGGGTTGCTGGAGGGGAGAGGGGTGGGAGGGATGGGGTGGCTGGGTGATGGACATCGGGGAGGGTCTGTGCTATGGGCAGCGCTAGGAATTGTGTAAGAATGATGAATCACAAAAAAAAAAAAAAAAAAAAAGAATGATGAATCACAGACCTGGACCCCTGAAACAAATAATACATTATATGTTAAAAAAAAAAAAAAAAAAAGGACACCGGTCAGATTAGATTAGGCCCACCCCAATCGCTCTATTTTAATTTAATTACCTTTTCAAAGGCTCAATCTCCAAATATGGTCACATTCTGAGAAACTGGGAGTTGGGGCTTCAATATATGAATTTTCAGAGCACACGACTCAGCCCATAACATCTGTTGAGCCAGAAATTCTGGGGGAGAGCCGTCTATGTTTTAAGGAGCCTTCGGGGCAATTCTGATGCATGGTCAAGTGTGGAAACCACCAGACTGGGGTGCCCAGCCCTACGCTAGTCACTTCATCGGTGCACAAATGGTCTTAGCCACTGAGTGATGGGTGCTGGGGTCACACATGAAGCAGAACCCCTGCTTTGTCCTCACGGAGAGCACACACGGTCTGGACAGAGAGACAGGCATGACAGCTGATTCCAAATTGAACGGTTACAAGCAAGCCTGGTGCTACCACGGAGATGTGTGGGGTGGTCCGGGGAAGCAAAGCCTTCTGGGAAGAAGCGAGGTGGCAGCCTGGATCTCAGGCCGAGTGCTGGTTAGGCAGGCAGGCGGAAGCAGGTGGCTCCAGATGGGGACCCCATGCCCAGGGAGAGTGTACGCTGGGAGCGTCGAGTGTGACCGTGGCACCCAGGGAGTGTGCAAGGCAATTCTTTAGGGTGCAGGAAGAAAAGAACATCTCTATTTACCCTTTATATTGTTTAATGATTTAAATTATATCTGAGTATATTTTAGGTATATACCATAGGTTAGCATGGTAGTACACAGAAATAATTTTTAAATTAAAATTTTAAATTAAAAAGTATATAGATATTGGGAGTATGGCGAAAAATGTTAAGGGATGAGGTGCATGTCAACAAATTTTGGAGGCCACTGGTGTGTGTGTGTATATATATATATATATATATATATATATATATATGCAAAGGTGGGGAGGCTAGAAAGTATATATATATACATGGAGGCTGGTCTTGCCAAAGTCCAGACAGCAGTGGGCCAGTGCATTGACATGAGGCCAGAGGGGTACCCTGAGGGACAGTGGAGAGCACTGAAGATGTTTGAGCAAGAGGGGGGCTTGGGGGCACTTGGGTGGCTCAGTCAGTTGGGCATCTGCCTTCGGCTTGGGTCATGATCCTGGGGTCCTGGGATCGAGTCCCGTGTCGGGCTCTCTGCTTGGCAGAGAGTCTGCTTCTCCCTCTGCCTGCCTCCCTCTCCCTCTGCCTGCAGCTCCTCCTGCTTGTTCTCTCTCTCTCTCTCTCTCTCTCTCCTGTGTCAAATAAATAAATAAAATCTTAAAAAAAAAAAAGCTCAGATTTGTGCTTTAAAGATAACTATCTTGACACTATACATTAAATCGAATTTAAATAAAAAATTTTAAAAATAACCATCTGGCTTTTCTCAGGAGAACGAAGTGAAGAAAGCAAGAGCGGCTCCAACTTAGCTGAAAGCTCTGTGCTCTGGGGGGTGACCACCTGATGGGGGGTGAAGGGACACATTCTGGAGGCCCATAGCCTCGTTTCGAACCCCATCTCCACTTAGTAGCTGTGTGATCCTAGTTGCGGCCTTCAACCTCTCTGTGCCTTGTTTCCTCATGTATAAAATGCAAATGGTGACAGCCCACCACAGGGCTTGCGCTGGGGATGACGGGAGATCATGCAAGGAAAGGGCTGAAAGCGGGGCTCCCCTCGGAGAAGAGCCTCCAGCACGACAGGCATTCTTACGGTTCTGGTTATTCTCGTCTCTGCCATTTGCCTGGTGCCCCTCTCCGATGAGACACTCACCCACTCCACCCTGCGTCTCTTACAGCCTGGACCCAACCTGCTGTGTGCCTCTGGGCCAGTCCCTTCTGTTTTCAAAGCCTGTTTCTCCTGGTGCAGAATGAGGACTGTGGCTCAGATCGGTGGTTTTCACACTGGGTTCTTTGGAACCCTGGGGTTCTGTGGCCATGCCCCTAGGGAGGGTGGACCAAGCATCTCTATTTTCATTTGTCTTATATACTGGGGTCATGCATAAGATTTCACTTGAATGAAGGAAACTGTTACTTAAAAAAAAAAACAAAAAACTTCTCAAAAGCTTAAATACAAATGGATGAGATGTTTCTCTAAGGACCGCCTGGGCCCAGAGCTGATGAAATCTTGTTGCAACGTCATAATGGGTGAGCAGTTTAGGTTGTCCATTATAAATGTCTCCCTGGTTCAAGGGAGTTCAAGTTTCCCGTCTATAGTCCCCGCCCCCATTAGGCCTGGTAATGCCCACACACCGGGATATATGATGCCTCTCGTCCTCGGCTGCCATCCGTCCCCAGGATTTATGTGTGGCTCCTGCTTTCCCTCACACAAACGCAACCCCTTAGTTCCTTCCATCTTCCCTAATAAGTCATCCCCCTCGCCCTTGCTGATCTCTCTCACTTCTCCCAGGACTGCCTCCAGCTGGCCTCTGTTTACCCAGCGGGCAGATGCCCATTGGGAGAGTCCGTGGGAGGGGGGCTCAGCTCAGCTGGGGTTGGACCTCACTTTAGACTTGTGCTTCTTGAAGCTTTGGGGAACATCAGGATCTCCGGGAAAATGTGTTAAAAATGCAGTTTCCTGGGCCTCGGGTCTTCTGATTCAGGGACAGCCAAGGGGTCAGGAATCTCAGCATTTAAAGAACCCCGCAGAGGCTTTCAAGGGGGCAAGTCTGCTGGTCTCAGGGTTCTAGATAGGCTGGCCGGGGCTTAGATGGGGCTGTCCAGATGGAGATCCTTCCCTCTTCAGCTCAAATTATGTGTTTGTTGGTTCATTGATTCATTCATCCATCCATCCCCCTAGCCAGCCAGTAGATCCCTCGTGAGCACTGGGCATTACTTATGGCGGACACTGTGCTGAGAATAAAAAGATGAGCCAGATCCTGACTCTCCCCTTGCAAGTGCATGGGACAGTTTGGGAGCTTCTGAGTGCGTGTCTAACGGCACGAGATACCAGGGGCTGCGGGTTAAAGAGGAGAGGACTCAGGCTTCGGACTGAGACAGACAGGCTGCCACTCGGCGACCTTAGGTAAATGACTTCAGCTCTCTGAGCCGTGCTTTCCGCCGCTATAAAGTGGTAATAACAGTGTATGTGGCTCAGGGTTATTGTGAAGAAATAGGGTCATGGATGCGATGTGAAGCTCTTAGCCAATGCCCAGCATGCAGCCGTTCTTAGTAAACATAATATTTCATTTTAGGTAGAATTTGGTTTTGAGATTTAGTTTCCTCTTTAGTTGCCCAAATCATTTTACTGCAAGAAACACATATTTCTCTACTTTGCTTTTTGTCATTCTTCTTCGATCAAGTACCCCCAGTACACCCCGGGCTGAGGCACGGTTGGTTAGTCCTTCTCTAAGCAAGTCCAGGGTTATATCTGTTGTTGATGGTGCCTGAGAGCTCAGGCTCTGGAACCAGGTGGGTTTCGATCCTGATTCTGGCTGTGTGACCATGGGAAGCCACTTTGCCTCTCTGAGCCTAAAGGCAGTATCTCCATCATGGTATTATGGTGTTAAATAAAATTAGGTAGACAGTGCCTATCTAGACACATATTAAGCAGACATGAAATATTAGCTATCATTAGTCATTTGCTGAATAGATATGTGTTGATACATGTCAATGTGTCTCACATTGGACCACACACTAGGGGCATAGCCATTAATCCCAAACAGGTCCAACAATAAGTAAGTACACAGATACATCGGGTGGCATTAAGCACTATGGAGAAAAATAAAGCAGGGAAGGAATCGAGTGTGATAGGGATGTTACACGTGTGTGTGTGTGTGTGTGTGTGTGTGTGTATGTGTAGCACTAGTCTAACTAGGATGCTCCAGGAAGGCCTCATTGAAAATACGATATTTAAGCAGAGATCTGAAATTGAGAAGAAAGCAAGACTATCTATCTGGAAGAGCATCCCCAGGAGAGGGAACAGCAAATGCAAAGGCCCTGAGGTACGAGTATGTTTGGAGTGTTAGAGATAAACCGAGGAGACCAGTATAGCTGAAGCACGGTGAGTGAGAGGAGAGAATAGGCTTGTGATATGGGAGGGAGGGGATCATGGGGGTACAGGGAAGCCTTGCCATAATGCCATAGTGGGATCCAAGATATTCAGGAGTGTACAACACTAGATTCTGTTACTGAAGGTCAATGAAATGTTCAAAAGAGCTGAGGAAGGGGGCTGTGGAGTGACCACGGAGCAGGTGGTGGTGGCATTACCGCACTTTAGATTTGGTTCTGGGCAGATGGGGTGGGAGCAGGAGGCCCCTTGGAAGGTAATCTTCAGGTGAGCTATGCTGGTCACCTGGCCGAGGCCGAGGCGGCGAAGGAGTGGACTGTGGTTCTGTTTTGCCACCCGTCTTCTTCCATCACAAGTTCTTCCCAGCCATTCAGTCTCCTTCATACTGGCTGTCCTTCCCTCTGGCAATCCCCGGAGGCTGAGAATGTCCTGGGTCCCTGCTGCTGCCCTGGGCCAGAACTGTCCCCGGGAAAGAGCCCAGCCTTCCCCGGGCCCTGTGGGTTCTATTCACCGAGGGGCTCACGATGGTGTCCCCTCAGAACACGTGGAATGAAGATGCCCCAGGAGTTAAGAGAGGTGCTGCGCTCCTGTCTCCGCTCAAGTCACGTATTCAGCGTCATCTCTGACTTCTCTCTCTTGACCTCTCCTCCAACCCTGTAGATAAATGGCCTTGCTCTGGCGTTTGGCTCAGGTCACCATAAATCAGCTGGCTGCCTACGCATGTATGCTAGCTCTCCCCGAGCCGAGATGAATCTTCCTGTGATAAAGCACTGGTATTTATCCCAGCCGTCCCGAGTGCGTCCTGGAAATAGGAATGGTTTTGAACTGGGGCGTGCTTTCGGGATCACGGTCTGCGCTTCTTACGCCAGTGTTTGACAGGCCTAAGGCAAGCCAGGGTTAAGCTGACACACAAAACCCATGTGGACTACATCACGAGGCCTCCAAGGACCGCTGAGAGTCGTTACCCCAGCCCCAAAAGCAAGCCCCTCTTCCTCCGAGTAAAGATGCCTACTGGGTGCCAGGCAACACGCAGGGATGCAGGTGGACATGAAGCCCCTCCCCCACCCCCCAGCCCCGCTCTAGAAGAGCTTGCAGGCCAGTGGGGGGGGGGGGTGACAACTTGAACTCAGGACAGAAGCTGCTAAAGTCCTGCCAAGGAGACATCGCGTTTCCCTGAATACCCACTATGTGCTGGACGCTGTTTTCAGTACCCGTTAGCATTCACACACTTGAACCTCAGGGCAGCCCCACATGGTGGGCATCTGCTGCTCTCCACCACGTGCGCCGACTCCACGCAGCCCTAGGATGGTCTTACAGCCAGAGGGAGGGAGGATCCTGTGGCCTGGGGTCTGATGTCCGGTGGCTTTCCGGAAAGAAAACGCTTGATTGAGCTCTATTGGTGCAAAGAGGCACTTAACAAGGTGGAAAGTTATTTCAGGCTGAAGGACCAGTATAGGTTGAGAAAGGTATGTGTGATCCCGTTGGATACCCTCAATTACCCGAGATCCTATTACTGTACCCATTTACAGAGATCAGGGAGGTTGAGTGAGTTGCTCAGGGACACACAGGAGACTCTGTTTGGATTTCTACATCTGGTCACTAACCATTAGGTCTGCTGCCCCCAGATAATATATGTCATTGCTATACCTCACGTAGGGCCTCCTTGAGGGCTCGTTCTAGTCTCAGATGTCAGAAAGTTTGGCCCAGAATGTGCAGAAGGCTCTGCTAAGAAGCTTGGACTTGAGATTGAGTGGTAAGTTGTAAGCAAAGCATGAAGAAGAAGACTCTAGAAGACTCCTTCTGCAGGCTATGGCTCCGGTAGCCTCGACCGCTGGCAGGAAGCTTGATTCTCCCAGACCACAGCCCCAGGTCCGGCCATGCTCTTCTTCTGACCCTGGGCCTCTGAGAGGGGCAGGATGTGACGTCAGGGCCCCCAACACCCTCTTCCCAACACGGCCCCCCCTGCAGCCAGAAATCCCCAGCATCCTCCCCTTCCTCCTCAAGGCCTCCCTCAGGAGAGATATTTGCGTGAGAGAGGAACAATGCTGCTTTAAGAGAATGGTAGGCCCAGCCTGGGAGGGCTGGGAACCAGCTCAGCCCCGTTCCCCTTCCACAAACAGGGAAAGGCAAGGGGTGGGGGTTCAGGTCTGTTTTGAGGAGAGAGAGCTTAGAGACTGCTGTTAGAGCTGGGCTGCGAGGGTCATGGGGTGGGTGTTGCTTTCTCCTCACCTGTAGCTTGGAAATGGCGGGAGGAGAGAGTGAAACTGGCTACAGAAAGGGCCTAGCACGGTGTCTGGCACACAGGGAGGAGGGCTTGTTATCAGTGTAGACCACCAGGACATGGCCACATCCGGGTGATCCCATCTGCCCCTGGAGACCCAGAATGGCCGACACGGGGTGGAGGAAGGCAGCCCCGATCGTGCTCTGCCCCACAGGGCTGTTTTGTTTCTGCGGGTGGCTGTGGTCCTGTTGGGGGTGGGGGTGGCTGAGCTCAGCTCTCAGCCCGAGATGTCTTGGCATTTGATGTGACACTGCTGTTGTTCTTGGCTCAATATCCAAGACTCTTGTGCGGCTAATTACTCATTGTCTTGGCAGACTGGCCCAGGAGCCTGAGAAAGGAGAGACGAAAATGCTGGTTGCTGTTTTTCTCCCGATTAAGGAGGCAGCAACACTGGGACTGATGAGTTAAGTCTTTTGCATGCTCTCAGGCTTATTGAGAAATAATCTACACACAATAAAATGCATGTGTTTAAAGTACAGTTCAATTAGTTTGCATAAAACCCCCATAAACCCATAAACCCATAAAACCACCAACTTGATCAAGACACAGAACATTTCCATCTCTGGCTAAAGCGGCCTCCTGCTCCCTCTCTATCAATACCCTCCAACTCCGCCCCATGCATCACCGCGTGTTCTCCTTCTGTCTCCATATGGTAGTGTCACCTTCTCGAATGGAACCTTCCAGTATACCTTCCTTTGCATCAGGGCTGTGTTCATACAACAAGATGCTTCTGAAGTTCACCTGCCTTGTCCCACGTGTCGGGGGTCCGTTCCCTCTGACTGCTGAGTTGTATTCCATGATGAGGATATGGCACAATGTATTCATCTATTCATTGATTGTCAAACATTTTAGGTTGTTTCTTGTTTGGGGGCTCTTATGAATACAGCTGCTCTGAATGCTCTCGTCCAAGTCTTTAGGTGAATATATGTTTTTGTTTCTCTTGAGCAAATGCGGGGAAGTGGAGATGCTGGGTCATATGGTAAGTGGTTAGTTTTATAAGAAACTTCCAGAACAAAAGGCACAGCATAGAGCAGAAAGTCAATGGTGTTACAATGGTGCTGTATGGTGACAGATGGCAGCTTCACTTGGGGTGAGCAGACTTGTCGAATCACTATGTTGTACACCTGAAACTATGTAACATTGTGTCGACTATACTTCAATAATTAAAAAAAATAAAATAAAGAAACTTCGAGGCCTTTTCTCAAAGTGGTTGCACCATTTCATGTTTCTATCAGCTATGTCTAAGTGGCCCAGTTGCCCCATTTCCTTGCCAACTCTTGATATTGGTGATCTTTTTAATTTTAGTCATTCAGGCGGCAGGGAGTGGTATCTTATTGTAGTTTCAGATTTGCACTTCTCTGGTGATTCATAACATGAAGCATCTTTCACAGGCTTATACCTTTCATGGGATTTTTAAAATGAACCAGGCTCTTGACCTTCTCATGAGGAGACCATGGGAATTTGGGGGGAATTAGAGGACCATATGCCATAATCTCTGCCTTTCCTAACCTAACTTTTTAAACTTGAATTGTTCATTACATGAGTAACATATATAAATAAATTCATATGATAAGAATATTAAAACATTTTATATGAGACTTGAGAACCCTTGACTACATCAAGGGCTCCCTTCCTAACCCCCTTGCTTCTCCTCAGAAGCCTTTCTTTATATTTGTAGACATGATCCCAATAGAAAACATCCAGCATTTTTTTTTATGTGTGTGATCTTACATGGATGATATAATATTATACCAATTAACCTTTGGCTTGCTTTTTTCAGTCGTCAAACTGTCTCTGAGAGCCTGCCATGTCCCCACATATAGATCTATACTATTCTTTTTTAGTTGCTTAGAATTTCATTGTAAGGATGAATCCCAGTCTACGAATCAGTTCCCTTACTGCTGGATATTTACAGTTTGCTTCCGGCGTTCGCTATTGCAAACAGCGCTGCAGTGAGCTTCCTGTCCATGCATCCTTCGCTGCCATGTGTGTGTTTCTCAAGGCAGATTCCAGGGAGTGGAGCCATCAAGGGCTTGGATCAGTCAGTTATCAGTTATCTATGGCTACAATAATGCTGCATAACAAACAACCCAAGACTTAATGACTTAGAACAACAATCGCTCGTTCTTTCTCACCAGGCAACAGGGTGGTTGGGCAATTCTATAGGTCTAGTGCAAGCTCAGCGGATGGTAGCTGTGCTTGCTTCTGAGGTCAGCTGGCAGGTGAGCTGGGGGCTGGCTGGCCTTGAATGCCCTTCGCCGACACAACTCATCTCTGCTCTAGATGGCCTCACTCCCTTGAACCCATTAGCCTGGCTCGTTCTCATGGTAGAGGAAGGGGTCCAAGCGAGTGAGGGGAAGTGCGTTGGGCCTTTTGAAGTCTGGGCTCAGAACCAGCACACATCACTTCTCTGTTCTATTGCCCAAAAGAGGTCACGAGGCCACCCACACTCAAGGGTTGGGGAAATTGAATCCAAAGAATGACAAGACACGTTGCAAAGGTTATGGATGTGGGGAGAGGAAGAACTGAGGCCATTTTTTTGCAATCAATTCACCATGGTTTTTGAGTAGGCACATTTGCCATTTAATTGGATGCTGCCAAATTGTCCTCCCAAATGGCTGGTCCAGTCTACACCCCATGGGCAGCAGACAGGAGGGCCTGCTAACCCACAGCCTCACCCACACAGAGTCTGTGTACTTGGCCAGCACTCGGGCTGGATCTGTTCTTCTCCAGCACAGCTCACGGGTTCACAAGGATGCAGGAGAAAGGAAATCCATCTTCCCAGAGTATTAATTTTACTCATCTTTTTGAGAGGAAAAGGGCCCCATTTAAAAAAAAATTAAAACAACACAGATACACTGCATCAAAATGAAAAACTTACATGACGCTTAAAGAAGAGAAAGGGTAAAATCTCAAAGCACTATCTTGCTTTCAAGGCCAGACTTGACTTCACATTTGACATTATATCCTCAGAATTCCTGCATTTGTTCAGTTGTGTGCTTGTCTGAGACTTCAAGGTTGCCTCCTACAGACCAGGCATGGCTTCTGGTGCTGGGGACATAGGGGCAGATGTGAGTAGCCAGGTCCCTGAACTTGTGAAGCTAAACCTTTAGGGAGAAGAGGAAAGAAAACTAGAAACATTGATATTGTGATTTCAGAAAATGATAAATACGATGAAGAAAATAAAAAGGGGTGATAGAGAGCTACCAGGGCCGGGGATTGTCCCTTTAGACTGGGAGATCAGAGAAAGTGTCTTCGAGGAGGTGACATTTGAGCAGAGCCTAAATGACAAGAAAAAGACAATGGGGTTGGAGATCTGAGGGATGTATATGCCTGGCAGAGGAAACAGCAGTGCAAAGGCTCTGAGGTAGGAACTGAGTTTAGTGTTGCTCAGGAACAGGGAGAGGGACAATGAGGCTAAAGCCCAGGGAGCCCAGGAGATAAAGGTAGGAAAGAAAGGCATAGAGATTGTCAGGGCCAGACATCTATTGAACGCCTAACGTGTGCCAAGAACTGTGCCGGCTACTTTCACCCTCTTCTGCCATTGTGGCAGAGAAGTCACTGCACCCTCTACTGGTCTACCATAAGTTGATTAAAACGGATCTATGGAGAAGGCAGTAAGAGCGAGAAGAAGGTAGGGTGGTCACCACACTGAGAAGATGATGGTGAGCTTTGGCTAGTGTTGGTTGGAGAGGGGGAGCGGCCATCAGGTCATGATTTGGTCCAAGGAACCAGAAGGAAAAAGGATGAACTGAAAATGCAGCAAGGGGGCTCCAGGGGCACTATCAAAGGCCACTAGGAAGGGGCTGGCTGCATAGACCAGGTGAGCCCGGGCATGAGTTCGATCACCCGGGCCCCACCAGCCTACCACACATGCCTACACTTGACCCCACGAGGAACAGAAAGGAGAGCGTTGGCTAGCCCAGCAGCCTCCCTTGCAGCAGCACATCCCAGGGAAATCTGAGTTATGTAGTTGCCGTGCAGGAAAGATTTGCCTGCAAGACTCTGCTCCCACCTTTTAGCAGTTCTGGGATGTCGGACAAATCATCCCATCATTCACCCTCCATTTTCTCACCTATAAAAAGGGATAATGATATTACTTAACACCTCAGAATGGTTGAAGAACATTCTAGGGGATATTGTGTATGTAGGGCACCAGCCGAGTTACACTCACTAACCAAGTACATTACCAATAGGGCTTCATTATACCCCCAGGTCCATTACCACTCAGGGGGCCCTGCCATCTGACCGACTTGTGTTCCCATCCCAGCTCCATCACTGTGTACTCCATTGCTGTGTGACCTTGGACAGGTGACTCTAGCCCTCTGTTCCTTGGTTTCCTCCACTGTAAAATAGAGGGGACAGGAATCCCCCCTTCCCCTGACCTGCCAAATTAGACCATGCATGTGCTGTGCTGGCCGCGTTCTAAGTGCGCAATGAAAAGTAGCAAGCGATGATGGCGGTCGTGGGTGCGGTCGCCCTGACACCTCTCTGAGCCAGAGCCGTCATCTCCACTTCCCAGATAAGGACCAGTGAGGCACAAACAATAGCCAGTCAGTCTGGAAACCGAGATTCTAGCCCAGGTCCTCCCCATTCCGAGTCTGTCCTTCCTAGGCCACTTGCTGTGTCTCGGACCAATGTCTCCTCGGACTCTCCCTCTCGAGGGGGCAGTGGTCTCATCACAGTCAACGGACAGCTTTGAGGGGCCAGAGCTGGAGATACCGTGGGACTGGGCCTGCCGTGACTCCCCTAGAGGCCTCTATCAGACCTCGCCTTGGGTGTCTGCTAGTGAGGAAGTCCTTCTTTCCATCCAGCCACATTCTCTCTTGCAGCCATTCATTGATCACTTCGGCAGCTATTTACCGAATTCCTCCATAGGACCTAGGCACCATTCTAAGTGCTGGGGGTACATCACTAACGGCACCCAAAGTGGACAGAGACCCCCACCCCGCCTCTGGAAGCTGACATTCCAGCAGAAGCAGGATGGTAGAGACAGACCACAACAGTAAAGATAATAAATAAGTTATGAGGTGTGGCAGGTGATAAGGGCTATGTGTGAAACAAAACAAAATAAAATCAACAATAGAAAAATGAGATCAAAGGATCCGGCTTGCAAGGGATTGGGGGGGCGGTTGCCCAATGAAATAAGGAGGTGAGGGTGGGGGTGGGGGAGGGGCGGGTCAGCCTGGCATACCTGAAGGGGGAAGGGAGGAGCCATGCCCTCATCTGGGAAGAGAAAGATCCAGGCTCAGGGCCCAGCTACAGCGGAGGAGGGAGCTGCTGGCTGAAGGAGCAGCAGAGAGGCCAGCGGGGCCAGAGCAGAGCGGGGAAGGGAGGGTGGGTGATGAGGTCTGAGAGCGGCCTCGCAGGTGGTCACAGGGTCCTGGGCTTTAGCTCTGCCCTGGTGCGATAGCCAGGGAGCCCTGCCACTGCCGGGTTCCAAGCAGAGGAGAAATGGGCTCTGCCTTCTGTTTCTGAAGAGCTCCACTGGCTGCTGGGAGGAGAATAGATTGTAGGGGCAGGCACAGGGGAGACCAGTGCGGAGACTCTGGCAGGCATCGAGGCAAGACCAGGGCGCTGGCAGTGGGGGGATATGGAGGGTGAGGCGTGGCCGGACTCTGGATCCTTCCTGATTAAAGCCCATGTGCACCATTTGATTCCCCAGGGGCCAGAGACCACCCAACCGGCAACTTCTGCCCCTGGCACTGACTGTTGGGACTCGGGTTCCAAGGAGCTACAAATGGTTGAAGGCAGTGGGATTGCTGCCCAGTGGTAACTGAAGGAGGACAGCACATTGCCCCTAGCTCCGGTCTCCGGTTGGTCCTCTCTGTGCCAAGGTGGGGATTTTCGCAGAAAGACAGCCGGACTAGAATCAGAGGCCCTGGGTCCATTTGCTGCCCCAGGTTCTTAGGAGCTGTGACTCCTTCGTGGGCTCAGTATCCTCATCTACTAAACTAAGGAAACCTCCTCCTCCCAGGGCCCATCAGATGGTGGCAGGGGAGGGGCGCAGCTATCTTCTAGGGGAGAGCCCAGAGGACCCGGGACAGAAGCAAGGTGATGACAAACATCCCCCCGTCCCCCGTGCCATCACACACAGGGCGGGGCCACAGCAGCCTCAGATGGGCACCCTGGGAGGTTACGGGCCCCACAAACAAGCAAGGAGAACACCAACAAGCTTTTTACCCCACCCAGAACGGCACCCAGGGGCTCCTGGGAGGTTGGTTTTGGGGGCTGCTGCCGACAGGTGGGTCCTGCCTCTGCAAGGCAGGGCCTGAGATGGGCGTTGTCGCCCCTGAAAGAGGAGCTGGATCTCTTTTCTAATCTGTCCCCGGAGCAAAAGTATGGTATGCTGCATGGGCAGCTGAGCCCAGAAGAGCCGGGCCGGAGGCTGGCGTTACAGGGACCCACGTGCACACGTGCCACACCAACACACATCTTAGGCAAATCCTCGACTTGTTCGTTCAGGTTCAAACGCTGACTGGACAGCCGCTATGTGCCTGGGGCCTTCACCTGCATCGTTTCATTCGATATGTTCCATGGAAGTCGGCGAGCAGCTTGGCAGCAGGAGACGGTCTTTGTTTGTTTTTTAATTCCAACTGGCTACCGGGCAGCTTCATACATGTTCCCTCATCCAGGAGCCCTCTGAGGTGAGGGGTGTTATCCCCGCTGTACAGACGAGGACACTGGGGCTCAGAGAGGTGGGGTGACTTGTCCGGAGTCACACAGCGGCGGGGGGGAGAGACAGAGCCGGGCTTGGAACCCGGTTTGTGATCTTGTCCTTCTCCCTCCGTCTTTGCCATGCGGGTGGGTAATAGTCATAAATAATCATCATAACAATGATAATGATAGTCTCTACTCACGGAGCGCTGATTGTATGCTAAGCACGGCGCTGAGCAGATTAGAAGCTTTGTCTCATTTGCTGCTCTTGCCCTGGGTGGGGGGGTGGGAGGAGCCGGAAAGTGTGGTAGGGAGGGGGTCACAGCGCTGGGCTGAAGACGCAGCCCCTCTCCGGAGACTGCCCGCTCTGCAGAGGGTTGGGGCGCCCCTCACTTGTGATCTGGTACCTTGTGGGAAATGAAACTCCGGGGCGTGGGCCTGAGCCCAGCAGTCCTGCCATGCCAACGGCGGCCGGCGACAGCCCTGTAGGGCTTGATGCTGCAGCGGCCAGTGGCTGTCCGGGCAGTGCCCTGGCTGTCCAGGTGCCTTACTTGCAGAGGAACGTGGCGGTTATACCTTGGAACCCTGAGGAGCAGCCAATTGGGTCTGCATCCCAGGCTTGCAACTCCCTAGCAGAGGGCCCGCCCCTCTTCCTGCTTCCCTCCCCCACCCCCCCACCCCCCGAAAAATGAGGGCAGTCACCAAAGTACCCCTCCGAGGCTGGCAGGAGGATTGAACAAGGATGTCACTCATTCAGTGGTTTGCCTGCCTGGTGCTGGGGGCCACGACGAGTTCAGTGTGGCGCTGCTCTTTCCGGGACCTCCCATCACCCACAGCCTGCCCGGGAACGCGGGGAAATCGGGTGGTCGCCCAGGTTGCGGGCGAACAGGGCCCAGCCCTCACAGAGACGGCCGATGTATGGCTGGCTAGGGCTGCGTGACCAACCCAGCAGTTCCAACAGCAAGTGTAGGACATGTCTCACGGCTCTGGAGCTGCAGGTCTGAGATCCACGTGTGGGTGGGGTTGGCGCCTTCTGAGGGCCATGAGGCAGAAGGTGTTCCTGTCACTTCCCTAACTTCTGGTGGTGGTCTTCCCTGGCATCTTCCCGGTCTTCTCCAAGGTGGAGGGGAGGGTGTGGGTGTGCGTCTTCCCTCTGTCCCTGACTGTCTGTCCCAACTGCCCTAGCCTAATGGGGACCCACCCTAATGACCTCATTTTCACTCGATTATCTCTGTCAAGACCCTATCTACAAATAAGTTCACATCTTGAGGTACTGAGGGTTAGAACGCCAACATAGGAATTTTGAGGGGACACACTTCAGCCCGTAACAACCAGGGAAAGGGAGAACCCCGCTGGCCTCTTCCATGTACTCTCCCCGGGGAGCCCTGGACAGGGCTGGGTGCCTCTGTGGCACCCTCACCCAAGGGGCCCCTCCCCCCATTGAAGTGGAAGGACAGGCCCTCAGAGAGGTCAGATGAGCTGGCCCATCACAAGAGCACAGTGAGACAAGGACACACCACCTGCCTGTGGACACTGCCACTTGTCTTTGCCTCTTTGGAAGTTTATAGAAAGGGGTGACCAGACCTGAGTTTTCTGAAACACCTTTCCAAGAAAATGGCGGCCAAATTCTCCTTTGGAGCACCTTGAGGGCAGGGCCTAGATGCTGGTCAAGTCTGTTTGACACAGCCTGGCACGGGGTCTGGCTGGCGAGCATGAGGAGCTCTGGCCTTGGAGTCCTGCTCCAGGCTCTTCATCGCTTTGTGGCTTTGGGCAAGTTGCTTAACATCTCTGAACCTCAGTTTCATGACTGATAAAATGGAGGTAGGACTTGAATGTGTAAATAAGCTCAGCACAGAGCTGGGCATACGATGGCAGCTCAAAGAATGTTGGCTCTTCTTATACTTGATTTGATGAGGTGGAGGGATGAAGGGAGAAGTCACAGCTCTCAAGTTCATTGGCTTCCTGGCCATGCTCTCCTTTGAGAACTGATGAAACCCGCCTCCGGTATCAGATGCAAAAGCAGCCCCATCACTTACTGGCCCGTGACCTTGAGCAAATTATAACCACTCTCACCCTCAGCCTCCTACTACAAAATGGGAAGGAGAGGCCACCCCTGAGAGTTCGTGCACATATAAGATGACGTGAGCACATGTGTAACGAGCTGGGCCCGGCACTTGGCACCCGAGTGTGCTCAGGAAACACTAGCTCTCTCTCGGCGGCTGAACAAGTGTGCGGGTGACGGCAGCTTCCATCTACCGGCCGGTGGTCTACCCACACGGCATCGCGAGGCAACAGCATTTCCATGGTAGGCCCAGGCGGTGTTTCTATTTTCAGATGACACTTAGTGACATCTTAACAATGCCGGAACGAGATAGGACCCAGAGAAAGAGCTATCTCCTACCACGGATCTGAGCCTTGATGGGCAGAGAGGGAGGTGTCTCTGACCCCGGTGTAGCCTTGAGCTGGGATTTAGCTGAGCAGTAGGGACTAGGGGGGTCCCTCTGGAGGGGCCCCTGTGGTCCGTGCGGCTGAGCCTACTACCCTCCACTCTTCCTATGTCACTCTGGATTGGCCCTGCACCCTTGCTCTCTAGACCGGGCCCCAGAAGGCTGGCCTGCGTGGACTCTGTCGGCAGCTCCGTCTTGACAAGGTCTCTAGCTGCGGCTAGTTGATAGGAGCCTGGCAGGGGTGAGGGCACTGCCTCCCTACAGCACCTTCCTCCAGGTAGCCCTCTGCGCACAGGTAACTTTGTCCCCCTACCCCTTCCGACTAGAGCTTTCACTGGCTTTCCCAGTGACCAATACTGTGCCATGCTGATTTCCCTATGCCCTGCTCGTTCCTTTGTAAACATCCTCAAATTACCCTGCTCGTGGGTACCTTAGGTTTCCTTGTAGATCCCATCTGATACACTACCTTCAGTCACCTTCTCCTCTCTCCCTCCCTTCCTCCTTGCCTCCGCTAAACCCTCCTCTTTCTTCTCCTTCAGGCCAGGTAAATGACTACTGACCCTTCCATACTCAGCCCAAATGTGAGTTCCCTGAGAGATGGGGGGACTTCTCTCCCCCCACACCTCACAGCATCAGGGCACCCTCACCTGAATCCTGGATTTCTGCATTATCACTGCATTATCATTATGGCTTCCGTCCCCCACAACAGGACAGGATGGGTGCTCCTACCCCTGAGTTACCTTTCTGTCCCTGGAGTCCAGCAAGGGGTCTGGCCCAGGGTGGATGCATGGTAAATATTTATTAAGTTGAATGAGTATATAGCTAGCAAGTCCTGGGAGTTCAAAGGAGAGGATGATCACAAGAAGCCAAAGTAGTCAAGGAAGGCCTCCTGGAGATGGTGGCTTGAAGCAGGAGATGGAAGGGATGAGTGAGGGAATTCCCGGCAGGGAGAATGGCATGTGCAAAGGCCCAGGAGTAGGACTGCCAGAATGTACCAGGATCTGTTGGACTGAAAAAGAAGCCAGGGAGATAAAGTTGGAAGGAGAGGGTAAGCTCTTTCTGAGCCTGTTTCCTCATCAGGACATTGGGATATTGGTCTTGCCCTCATACCTATCGATCATACACATGAGGCTCTTGGTGTGGCTTAGACCGGGCCCATGAAGGCTGAGAGCTGACATCAGCCCAGTACCTGCAGGGCCCTGGGTCCTGCGTCCATCTCCACACACACCCAACCAAGTCAGATGCTCAGTTTTTGGGAACTCAGATTGCCTGGCTTCCTGGACCTGAGAGGGCTGCAATTCACCAGGCCCCTGCCTTACTTGACCGAATCCAGCCCCATCCACATTCCCAGAGACTCTCAGCCTCTAAGCCCCATCCTGTTTTGGGAGATGTTATCCCAATAGGGCTTTCCCAAAAATACTCAGGGGGGTGGGGGTTCTCCCTGGTGTGTTAAGCTTGATTCAGTAGCTGATGTGAAGCTTCATAATTGTACGTTAGAAACGTCACAGGACCCAGAACTGACATCCTCCAGGCTCCATAGGTACAATGCCTAGCACACACCAGACCTTAAGGGCCCATGAAACCATGCTCATTTCGTATAAAGCCATTAAAAATAATTACTATAATCTACTCTTGATACATTCATCTTGATGCCAATGTAGTCGTAAAACAGAATTTTTAGTAAATGTTTATAGGGCAATGGACCATGAAGACAAAAGTGCCTAGGGCCCACGCAAGTCACAGCGTGGCCCTGACCTTTGGGAAGGCAGGGCAAGCTGCAGGGGAGGAAATAGAAACTGAGGCTCAGAACTGGGTGGCCCAAGGTCACACAGCAATTGGGTGTTGGAGCTGGGATTTGTACAGAGGATAACCTGGCCCCAAAATCCTGTCTATGGGTTGGTAGTTTTCTTCGGGTCATCTGTCAAACCTCCCTTTCCAGTCTCCATGGAGGCTTCAGATTTCCTGGCTCCAGTGGTCAGAATTTGATAGACATCCCTCGGCCCTCCCCTGCCCACGGTAAGGTTGCCCGTTACACACCATGGGCGTTCTCACGTGCAGAACCGGGAGGGACCTTCCCGGGTGCCTGGTCTACTGGCTCCCTTTCCAGATGGGGCCCTGAGGTTCAGCATGGGGAGTGCTGCTCCTGGTCCCAGGGGTTAGGCGGTGGGACGGAGACCAGCCCTCCCCCAGCTGCCAATCCATCATCCAGTGCTCCCCCATTCCCACTCCCTCTCGTTTACGTTGAGCCAGAATTAGACAAGAATCTGACATTGTCCAGATGGAAAAGTCCCCTGGTTTTTGGCGAGAAAGCTCCTTGCTCAGGGGAACCGTTGGAGGTGGGTGTACTACAGCTCAGACCCTTCTGGAAGCCCCAATCCCCACCCCCAGGGCCAGAGATCTGCTTTCTCTCCCTCCCCCACCCAGCCCCGTCCCACCTGTCCCGTCAGAACAGCTACTGGAGGCAGCCGAGAGGCCCAGCCCTCTCCCCACTTCTCCTGGGGCAGGGGTGAGTTAGCTGCGTCCATTCAAGGGTCAGCTCTCATCACATACCGTGATGGGGAGACTTCTCAGAGGCACCCTGACTTGAAGACATTCCTCTCTTGAGTGCCTAAAATCCTACCGTTTGTGTTTGATTCTGAGCAGAAAGGCTGGTTACTGGGCATTTCCTTTAAAGGCAAAGAAGTGAATGACCGTGTCAGATCATCTTTCACTGTGGCCAAATGCCTGGGCAGCATGGGGATGCTGAGGTTCTAAGAGTTTGGACACAGAGGGGGAGGGGGAGCGTAATTACCGCCTTAGCCCCGTATGGCCCTTTATTATTATTTTTTTATTTTTTAAATTTATTTATTTGTCAGAGAGAGAGAGAGCACAAGCAGGCAGAGTGGCAGGCAGAGGCAGAGGGAGAAGCAGGCTCCCCGCCGAGCAAGGAGCCTGATGTGGGACTCGATCCCAGGACCCTGGGATCATAACCTGAGCCGAAGGCAGCTGCTTAACCAACTGAGCCACCCAGGCATCCCCCGTATGGCCCTTTAGCGCCCACTGCTTGACCTGTCCTGTCCAGGGAGGTGGCAGAGCACAGTAGACAGGGATAGAGGCTGACTTGGGTCAGGGTCCTAGCTTTGCCAAGGAGCATCCGGATCTTTAAAATGCAAAGGAAGATTTCGGAGGGGGAAATAAGAAAGATCCCTCACCAGGGGCTTTGCCCTGGGCTCACAGAAAAGGTGGAGGGCAGGTGTTGAATGGGGAAGGAGGAGGATTTATAAGAAAGTGACCCAACCTGACAGGACACAGAAGGAGGAAACGCCTTCTGGTCAAAGCAGAGCTGGCTGGGGGTGGGGTGGGGGCGGGGTGTCTCTGAGGTGCGTCTGAACATTTGTGAGTGAGGGACGCTTCCTAAGCATTTGTGGGGCGGAGATGAGGAGGAATTTATTTGTAGAAGTGCAGACACAACCAACATTGGGGTCCCCTGACAGTGATCTTCAGCCAGCCCACTGCTGGGCATCGCAGCCCTTCAACCCTGCACCCCAGCTCACCCTTCTCTCTGGCTCCCGTCCCTCTGTCTTTCTCTCTATGCCTTCCTTGTCGTCTCTCTTCCTCTCTTTGCAGAGCAAAATCCATTTCAGGCTATGTTTCTGGGTGCAGTCTGTGTACCTACTCAGGGGCCTGGCTTTTGGATACAGTGCCCTCAGCTATCTCATGGGCTTAGGTGGTACTGTGCTAAGTTACCTCATGGACAACATCCCTGCCAGGAGGCAGCCATCACCACCTGGATTCTCTAGATGTGGAAACTGAGGCTCAGAAAGGAGAAGCTCTCTCTCTCTCTTCCCAGCCCACCTTCTTGCCCACGGTGCCCGGCCTCTGGGAAGGAAGCCTGGGAAGTCCTGGGACCCATCGGGGAGCAATCTCCTCTTTTGTCTTCTAGCCGAGAGGTAGCTTGTTATAGTGGAAGACAGTCATCGCTGAGCCAGGATTCGCGCTCGAGTTAGAGATAATAACCCCCCTTCTGTAGATCTCGATTAATCTCAATTAAGTAAAATGAGTTGCTTCTAGTCACAAAGCTCGTGAAGAACAGAGCTGGGATCTGCAGTCACATCTGCGTAATGTCAAAGTTTGGGCTCCACCATAAGCCAGTATTCAAATCACAGCTTTGCTCCTCATAGGCTGGGTGGCCTTGGGCAAGTCGCTTGACCCCTCTGAGCCTTAGTTTCTTCATCTGTTAAGTGATTATAGTAACATTTCTGACTTTTAAGTTTGTCCAGAGGATTAAATGAGGTCACGTCCAAAGGCGTGTCCCAGTGGGGCTGCGGGAGACTGCCGTCCCTGACTCAGCTCCCATCAGGTGATGGTGATGAGAACTGACATCCAACGAGGACCATCTACCTCATCCCCACCACAACCCTATGAGGTGCTATTGTCCTCTGCATTGTACAAATGCGACAACTGAGGCACGGAGGGGGAGAGTGGTTTGCCCAAAAGTTATATAACTCACATGAGGCAGAAGCCTGGTTTTCTATGCGTTTAACCCCGGCAAAGCTGCCTTCCTGCCCCCAGTGGGATTCATCCTAAGAAACTGCAAATGAGGTTAATCCCTTAAAAGGCATAGCATCAAGTGGAGAGGATTTCAGCCCTTTCCAAAAACAGAGTCACAGGCAACCCAGTCCGTACGGGTGCTTGCGCTCAGCCAGGCCCTGTGCTATGTGGCACCTGCCCTTCGGGAGTTCCCGGCTGGGTGGGGAAGCCAAGGGGACACAGTGACAGCCTGGGGCACAAATGCTGGGGCAGAGAGACCCAGGATGGGCGGTGAGGGGCTGCGGTGGGAGGCCGGGGCAGGAGCCCCCAATTCTGCCTGGGTTAGGGCCAGGCACGTGTGTGTTGGGGTAGAGGCCTGCTGGGAGTGATGGAGAGCTACGGTGAGAGAGGCGACATGTCAGCCGAGCTGGGGGACAAAGAGGGGAGGACACTCCAGACAGAAGTAGCATGAGCAAGGCAAGGCAACAGGGCTGAGGCAGGATCTGCGGCCGAGCGCAAGCTGCGGGGACATGGGTAGGGGTTAGGGGTACATGGGGGTGGTGGGGGGTCAAAAGGCAGGGTGGAGAGACTGGTTTCCATCCAGGAAGTCTGGGGCTGGGAGCCCCGGGATCTGTTTCCAGTCAGCACCCATGTGCTTCCCATGCAGGTTGGACATGATTTACACTTGGGGAATCACAGGTTACATCCCCAAGGGCCCCGGGGCTGGGAAAGAAAGATAACGTAGCTCCGCGAGGAGTCAGAAAGACCTCAGTGCCAGTCCAGGTCTGGCATTTGCTGGCTGTGTGCCCTCAGGCTAGTTTCTCTGCCTCTCTGTGCTGCACGTGCCTTACTAGTAATAACGCATATTTCATTTCCAAGGTGGTTACAGGGCTCTGACAAAGCTCGTCCGGCATGGTGCCTGGCGCATAGAAAACACAAGAAGCATCCTTCCTTTTCTTCTCTCTTTTATCCCCCTGTGTTAGCAAAATTGCATCTGAATTTGTCGGAATGGCACAATCTTCAGAAGCGGAGGCCAGCTTGAATTGGCTTAAGGGAAAACTGAAGAGGCTAATTCCAAAGGGCCCAGCTCTGAAGGAAGCAATGTGTGTGCTGGACAAAGAACATTCTGTCTCTTCCTCTCTTTGCCCATCAGCTTTGTTTTCTCCTCCTGCTGCTGTGCCGTCTCCAGGAGGCCAAGGCTGAGGCTCTCAGAAGCCCCACTCAGCAACCCAGTCGAGAGAGATGCTTTCTTCTGGTGACCGTAGCTCGGTCCCAGGGAAGGGCTCTGACTGGTGGTGCTAGGGTCATGTGCCCATTCCTTGGGCTAATCACACTGGCTGGTGATGGAGTACTTTAAATGGCCAGGCCACAATGGGGTGGGGCGGGGGGGGGCACTGTCCGTGACCCCAGGAATCAGGAGCCCTCACTGGACAGACAGAAAAAGCAACTAATGTAGGATAATTCTCTGAGAGAGGAGCTCAAATCACGTAGCTGAAAACCTAGTAAGGCCTTCCCGGTTCTCTGCAGCCGTGCACCCCCAGTTCTTCTAGAACCAGCCCAGGCACCTCCTCCTCCTCGGGCACCCTTTGCCCTGCATAGAACCTTCCATGCAGGGTCGGCTTCACCTGTGAGCTCCTCCAGGCAGGACTGGGCTCTGCGCCTCTGGGACCCTGACACTCAGCCCGGGGCTGGGCACACAGGGGGTTTGGAACCCACATTTCCACACCAGCATCGGGCGTCCTCTCCACAGCCTCCATCTGCCCAGCTGAGCCCTGCCTTCCCCGGGAGACATCGATCTCCCTGTCGTCTGGGTGGGGGGCAGACCCCAGCCCTGCATTCCTGCTGAGTCCACCAAGAGCTGGCCGGAGCCCCAGGGTCTGGCGTCCCAGGTCACATGCCTGTTTGGCTTTGCCTGCTTCCGCTTGTCCTTTCTTCCCTCACTTGTTCTGTGGGAGGCACTGAGGCCCTTCACAAAGTGACTGGGCTGCTGTGGCCATGAAGGGCCACAGCTGTCTCCCCGGTAGGCTGACGACCCCTCGTCCTCCGCACCCCATCCTGGAGCCCCCTCCCCTCCCACGCAGAAGCTCCAGGGCCACTGACTCTCCCCAAGATGAGTCCCCACGAGCGCCTCGGTCTTGTTTCACCCCAGTGGTTCACATTGCTGTACAAAGAGGAGTTTTTTTTCTTTTCTCTCTTTCCTTTTTTTGGGTACTGTTTAAAAGAGAGTAATGTAAGTCTCAGATCCCCTCACATCATGTTAATGTTAAAGTAGGACTAAAAATAAATCTCGGGTTGCCATAGGAACCCTGACTGTTGCTAGGTTTAGTCTGTGGGGGATTGGGAGCCCTGCTTTTTCTGGCCCTGCTGGAAGGTGGCCTTTGTGGCTGGCAGAGCACCTGGGAAGGGGCCCCAGGGCATCGCTCCCATCCCCAAGCCCTGCTAAAGGTGGCCTGGAGGTCGGCTGCCTCTGTGTCCTGAGGCTTTGGGACCCGCCCTGGAAGGGGGACTGGGGCTCTTCAAAGCCTCTGAAGAGAAGTTTCCAAGAAGGGGAGTGGAGAGGGGGGAAATAAAGGCAGGAAGAGAAAGAGAGAGAGGTACAGGGAAGGAGGAAGGGAGGCGGAGGGAAGGACGGAAGGAGGGAAGGAAGGAAGGAGGGAAGGGAGGGAGGGGAGGAGGGAAAGTAGGAAGGTGAGAGGGAGGAAGGGAAGGAAGAAAAGAGGGAAGGAGTGTGGGACAGAGGGGGGGAAGGGCAGAGGGAGGGAGGAGGGGAAGTGAGGGGGCCAAGCTGGGGGCGGGGGGTATGCTGGATTGTTCTGCTATGCCAGGCCCAGATCAGGTGCTTTTGACCAGAGTACTCCTCCCTCTCCCTCACCTGCCAGCTCTGTAGATCTTGGGACAGAGGTTCAGAGAGGTGAAGGAACAGACCCATGTCACACAGCCAGCAGGAGGCGCTTCCGGGACCCAGGCCCAGGCTTTCTGGCTCAGTCCTGAGCCTGAGCCACAAGACTCTCGTCCCCCTTCCCACTCCCCTCCGCCCTGTCTGTGGCTGGGCCTGCACACATCCAGTGGGCCTGGGGCCCCTGGGGCCCTGTTCTCCCTGCCCTCCCTCCCAGGATATTTCCCTCCTCCTATTTGGGCATGCCGGCAGCACTGTATGCCAACCCCCAGCTGTGTCCCATGCATTGTGGGAAGTCCCTATGTCCTTCTCTGTCAGCCCTATTGGAGGCAACGCATGTGGTCAGGAGGGCAGACATGAGGGTCGGGAGACGTGAGTTCGAATCCAGCCTCAGCACTTGCTGCTATGTGACCTCTCTGTGCTTTAGTTTCCTCCTCAGCACTGATATCTCCCCCGAGGGGTTGCTGCGGGGAATGCATGGGATAGTGCCTATGGGCCAAGAGCCCTGGGCCTGGCATGTGGCACAGGTGGCAGCAGCTAGGGCGATCTCAGAGAACTGCTGTGCACCTGCTGGGACAGCCCGAGGCGCTGGCCCCTGCCCACTGGGGCTGTGGTCCCGGCGGGTTCCCCAGGAACACACTGGGACACGTGAGTGTGGTGCACACGTGCCTGAGTGGGGGGGGGGGGGTCCGCGCTGGCCTCACAAGTGACGCCTCTCCCAGCCGGAGCACAGGCTGACACCATGACCCCCGCACCCCCGCCAACACACACACACACACACACACACACACGCACGCACGCACGCACGCATTTCTGGAGCTGGCCAAATAGTGCTGCCCAAGGGAGGCCCTTACAAAGAAACGGCAGCCGGCAAGGAGAGAGGGCTGGCTATCGTGCAAACGCCCCCGTCACCGGACCTCCCTCCGACCCTCCCACAAACATTTCCTGACCGGACCCCCAGGGCAGGACACAGCACCTGGGCCCGAGGAAGTGAGCTGACCACTCTGCTTTGTTGTCCGTGACGTGCAGAATAAACAGAGAGTGCGAGAAGGAGCTCTGAGAGGCCCCCGGAGCTTGGGGGGGGGGTCTCACCTCCAGGGATGTCACAGGGAAAGGGAAGGAGAAGCTCTGAGCCGCGGGGGCAGGGACATCGTTGAGTCTCCGTCCCAGAGGCCAGAGCTCATGGGTTCACAGTCCCAGGGACTTTATGGGGCCTGGAGGGTTCTGAAGTTCGAGCAGGGCAGGACCTCCTCCCTGGATGGCGGTGTGTATAAAAAAAGATTGTCATTTGAAAGTGACACCTGAGGAGCCGGTCAGGAGGGCGCGGGAGAGACGAGGCGGGAGGGGGAAGGAGCCAAGGAGGTGCAGCTTTGAACCAGGCCGCGTGGCGTCTGTGCCTTCTCCGTGACCGTGACCGACTGCAGCTGAGAGCCGGGAGTGGAGACTCGGGGCCTGGTCTGTGCAGGAGAGGACTTTAAACTACAAGAGAAAAGGAACAGAGAGGAAGACTGGATCCCAGGAGGGGTGGCCTCCCTCCTGCCGCCCGGCCCCACCCCTGCCTGCAGCTTCGCCCTGACAAAGAGCTACAGAGCGGTGGCTGTGATTCGGACAGGTAGAGTTTTTAAGGGGAAGTTTGAACAAGACTGGGCTGGCTGCTCTGCAAGTAATCTCTCATTTTATCCACACAAAAGCACAAGGAATGGTACCGTTATCCCAGCTCCACAGAGGGAGAACCAGAGGCTCAGAGAGGTTAAGTGACCTGGCCAAGGTCACACAGCTAGCTAAGAATCTGTAAGCCTGTGCTCTTTCGATTACACTGATCCAATACCTGTATCGCCCAAGGAAAAGGGAAGTGGCATTCACCGAGCACCTACCACGTACGAGGTGCTTTCCCTATTTAACGAAGTATTATACCCATTTTGCAGATGGGGAAAAGGGAGGCTCAGGAGAAAAAGGCCCTTAGGCAAAGAGGCAGAGCTATGTCTTTTCCAGCCTCATAGCCCCAGCACCTAGTTCATACAAGGGGCGCGACCGGGGACTGATGCCTGATCGGCAAGCCCAGAAACGGCTTTGAGGCTATAAATCTCCAGAGCTCGGAGCCTCCTGCCGGCACTGAAGAAACCCGTTAACTGACAAGATGCTGTCTAATTTTCATTCACTCTCATGTCCTAATCCAAGGTCCCAACCTTCAGACTCACCGAATGAAATGAAAATAATTAGCGCAATCTACTGCAATTGTTTCCAAGCTAAAGATTCTGCTTCGAAGCCGCGGAGAGAAATATAATTGCATTTTAAACCACGCCATGAAAGAAGGGGTTGAGGCCAGACAATGGAAGCGTGGGGAGAGAAGCTCCCTCTCCCAGACCCACCAGAGGCTGAGAAGAAGAGGTCCTGGGGGCATGAGGGCTTCCCGGGCCAGATTTCCAACAGGCGAGGCTAAGGAGGGTGGGCGGGGAGTGACTGCTTTGGGGGGGGCCCACCCTGCAGCCCTTCAAAACGCAGGGGAGCTGGGGAGAACCAGAGACTTATCACATGAAATTGGTGCAACAAAATTGACTGGAATTTCATTTCTCATAGTGTCTATTATTCATCTTACTCCCCCCATGAGATGCCTTCAGAAAAGGCTTCGTGGTCGAATAACTTTGGGAAGAAATGCATGGGAGTTATAGGGCTCGAGCTGATGAAGACCCTGAAAAATGCAGGCCCTGTTTTATTTAGCCCAGACTGCCCATTCTGCCCTAGGGAGCACGGAGCCGGCTGCCTTCTATGGCTATTCGCATCTGATCGCGTAGCCCTGAGCAGAACTCCTGGATTGGTGCTTCTGGATTAAACCAGTGACAAAGGAGGCCCACTAAAGAGGAAGGATATCAGGGTGCCTGGGTGGCTCAGTTGGTTAAGTGACTGCCTTTGGCTCAGGTCATGATCCCGGGAGTCCTGAGATCGAGTCCCACATAGGGCTCCCAGCTCTATGGGGAGTCTGCTTCTCCCTCTGACCTTCTCCCCTCTCATGTTCTTCTCTCTTGCTTGCTCTCTCTCTATCAAATAAATAAATAAAACCTTTTAAAAAAATAGGAAGGATATCTTTGCTTTCTTTTTTTTTTTTAAGGGTGTGATAGTCCTATATAGTCCTAGTAAGGCTATGTCTAACTCTGCCTCATTAAGCAGAAACGAGCCCAAGATGCTTGGGGTTCATTCATTTGGCAAACAGTTACTGAGCGTCTGCTGTGTGCCAGGCACTGTTCTAGGCACCGGAGACATCAGGGCACAAAACAGACAAAAATTTCTGTCCTGGAAGCATTTGTGTTCTGGGGGAGAGCCCTGTCCCCTCTTCCTTCCACAGCCCTGAAGCGCTATGTGACCCACCCCGTCGTGGTGGACATCGCTGATGGGGCCAGGAAGGGTCACCTGATCCAGGAGCATCAGTCCGGAACCTGAGTGGGGCCAGTCATTTTCAGGACACAGACCTTGGAGTGAGGCTGCCCGGGTTCAAATACCGACTTCCCCTACTCACAAGCTACATGATCCTAGGCAAATTACTTAATCATTCTGATCTTCTCTTCCGTTCTGATGAGATAATAATATAACCTGCCTTATAGGGTTACTTTAAAAATTAAATGAGAAAGCCCCCCTAAGGCCTTAAACTAGTGCCTAGCACACAACTGGGGCACCCGTGTTTGCTGTTGGTATTTCCTCCTTCCAAGTATGGAGAGACTAGATTCATCAGCTGGGCCTGGGGCCCTGGAAGGTTTGAGAACAAAAGCTGCCATTTGGGACCCTGAGGAGCGAACAGAGGGAGCTGATCTCCAAAGGGAATCAGAAACTGTTGCAGATGCGCTGAGAGAGGCGAGCTGAGGTGGGAGAACGGAGACAGCAGCCATCTTGGTGTCGGACAGCTCTCCTCTGTGGTGTGGAGGTCCCTGGGCCCGTGTCCCATGTCATCCCCCAGCGTCCTACTAATTCCTGTTATCCTGACTGGTTTTCTGTTCCCGAGAAGCAAGCGGTCCCTGACCAAGCCTGAAGATCCTGCTCAAGAATGTGACTAATCAGGGAAAAAGGCTGTTTACAGCCAACCTAAACTAGGGAACTGGCCTCCCCTCTCTTCCCGGAACCCTGACGGTCGCCATGCCTCCCTGCTCTTCAAGAAGGAAAAAGGAGACATCTGGAAGGTAGAAGAAAGGCCAAAGTGTGTAATCAAGGAAGATCCAAAGGCTCTTCCCTCCCAGTCTTCTACCAGGCCTGAGGGAATTAGCGCTAATTAGCAGGTCCCCAGGGCTGCTCCCTGCGATTCTTCAGGCTGACGAGGTCACTCGGGGGAGCAGAAGACATCTGCTGTTTCTTCCCCTACTGGAGCCTGAGTCCCTATCCCGCTAAAGAGAAGCCTGGAAACATTCCAGAAAAGCCGTATTCTGCTCCCTCTTCCTGGAAGGAGAGCTGACAAGACTGTGCCCTCCACTGGCCCCCTGACCGGCGTTTCCGGCCCTGAGAGGCCCGAGCGTTGTAGGTGCGTGGAGAAAGCGGGGAGGGCTAGCTGGGCAGCACAGGGGCACGACGGCGCGGGAGTGGGGAGGCCAGGGCAGCGAGGGCCCCGGATTAAGTGCAGGGGTAAACCCAGAAAATGGCTTGGAGTAAACAGTGGCCTTGGATGCTATGCCAAGGAGTTGGGAGCCACTGACAGGCTTTAAGGGGGGCACGGCAGGGTCTGATCTGTGTTTGAGGGAGATTATTCTGGAAGCAGAGTGCAGGATGACCAATGATAAGGTGCGGTTGGGTCCCGAGGAACAAGTGTCCCACGGTGACCCTCGGGAGCCCAGCAGGGACAGAGATGTTGACCCACAGTTCCTTCAGCCCTCTACCCACCCGTCCCTCGCCAGTGGCAGGGCTGCAGGGCTGGGCCTAGCATGCTGCCCTAGCCAGGGAGCTCCTCCGTGATTCCTGGCTGACCGTGGGGGCCAGGGAAGCCCCGGCTAGAACTGGAGGTGGGTGCAGAGATAGTACAGAGAAAAGGACAACTTTGCATGAGGGAGACATATTCATTCCTTCAACAAATACTCTCTGCACCTCTGAGTTGAGCCCTTACCAGATACACTTCAAGCTTCTGCTTCTCCTCCTTCTCTTTCTCCTTCTTTAACTACCTGGGATGCCTGGCTGGCTCAGTCAGTGGAGCATGTAACTCTTAATCTCAGGGTTGTGAGTTCAAGCCTCACATTGCTTGCAGAGATTATTTAAAAACATAAAATCTTAAAAGAAAAAAGAAGAACTTTTGGCCCTTCCTAATACTCAAGTAAGACAAGTCCAAGAGCTGCCATAACAAATTACCAAAAACTGGGTGGCTTACAACAACAGAAGTTCATTCTCTCACAATTCTAGAGGCTAGAAATCAGAGGTCAAGGTGTCCACAGGCAACGCCCTCTCTGAAGGCTCTACGGGAGCCTCCTTCTTTGCCTTTCTCTTAGCCTCTGTTGTTGCTGGCAATGCTTGGCACTTCCTTCTTGGCTTGTCAATGTAATGCTCCAATCTCTACCTCCAGAGTCACACAACATTTTCCCTGTGTGTGTGTCTCTGTCTTGTTTCTTCTTCTCAGGACATGAGTCACATCGGGTTAGGCCCCACGCTAAGTGACTATGACCTCATCTTGACTTGATTACATCTGAAAAGACAACTGGTTCCAGATAACATTCGCAGGTACCAGGGGTTAGGACTTCAACATCTCTTTAGAGGAACGCAAACCCACGACACTCATTCTAGGGAAAAATATAGGAAATATAGATAAGTAATCAATCAATCAATCAATAATGTCATTAAAAATTTGCATCATACAGAGATAACCACTCTAACATTTTGGGCTATCTCCTTCTTCCCTCTATTGAAAATACGTTATTGTTTTTGCAAAAATTCAGTTATCCTGTACACACCACTGGGATGTGTTCATTTCGTCTGATGGTATGTGGTGCCTGATCTAATCACTGCTTCTCATGCCCTGGATTAGATCTTCGTTCTCACATCTGGGAACCCACTGTCTGTGTTTCCTCCTGGATGCAGAAAATAACGGGGATATATGGTCCCAGCCCCAGAGCTTGCTGGGTCATTACGACAGCACGGTCAAGTCTGTGCACCTCCCATGTTCACGTGAACCTCATGACCACTCCGTGAGGTCAATCTCATTGGCCCACCTTGGAGAGGAAGAAGTAACTTCAGTGGGGTTGAGTACCTTGCCTCAGCTCGCACAGTCAGTAATCTATACGCTTAGGTTTTACACCCAGGCCCATCTGACAGCAGACAAATCCTCAAAGCTCCCTCCTTTAACGGAGTTTGGGTATTATTATGTCAGGGGCGCTATTAAAATTCACCCTACACGTCTTGATGGATGTGTGCAAGGGAGAATTTGCCAGGCCAAGAAGCAGGTGGAGAATACGACGGATGCGAGGGCGCGCACGCACCGAACGACTCGCCCCGGGAGGGACAGCACGGTGTGCCGCGTGGGGCAGGGCATGGCAGGGAGCGGTCAGCTGGGCTGTGTCCTGTGGGCGCCTGGGCGCTGTCCAGGAAGCACTGGGGAGCCCCTGAAAATGTGTTAGCAGGGAGACAGCCTGTGCTTTCAAAAGTTCACTCTGGCTGCAGGGTGGAGGACGGATGGGAAAGGCTGGCTGGGGTAGAGACCAGGGAGAGAGGCGGCAGGTTGACCAGTTGTAAGAGGAGAAGTGGGGGGCAGGGGGTGGAGACAGAGTCAGGCCCAGAGGGTCCACAGCTGCCCCCTCCATCTTTGGAGGAATCTGAGGCGTGAGCTGTCCCTCGGGGGGCTCCAGGGCACCCCAGCCAACAGCTGCCCAGGGGTCTCTCCTGCCATCCTTTCCTTCTCATGGCAGGAGACCTCCCAGGTGGCATCAGGCTAAGCCTCAGGCCTCACTGGTGAGAAGCCTGGCTCCTCGCCACAGAAAGCACTGAGCTAAGTGGTGTGGTGGATGTACTGAAAACATAGGATTAAACAGTCAGGAACTGACACGAAGCTGCCCTTCAGGGGCTGGGAGATGGGAACCAGGCTCTGCCTCATGCTTGGGAAACTGGGAATGGAGGAAACAAGCCGTCCTCGGGATGCTAGAAGCGGGCCCACTCCTCTCTCTTCTGCAGGCTGCTGCCCAGGATCTGCCCCTCTTCTCCTTGCACCCCTGGATCTGCTCCCCCCATGTCATTCTTCCAATGTCCCACCCAGAGAGATAAAGGATTTGTTCCAAACTCCTGGGCTGGGTGGGGTCCTTCCCTCTCAGGCTGCCAATTGTAGCCACAGGGCTTGAAGTACGGCTGGACGGTCAGCAGGCCTCGTCTGGTCCGGCCCTTTGCCTGGCTGCCCTGTGGAAGGTCTCTGGGGGGTTGGGCCTTCCAGGAAGAGGAAAAAACAAGATGTCTTAGTCAGCTTCAAGGTCAGGGCAGTTTTCTAAGGTGAAAGAGGAGACAAGGCAAACATGAAACCTGGACAGGCCAGAGCATAAAGAACTAGGGACACCAATGGATTAATTGTGGTAAAATACCATGATGAAAACATTGCCATTTAACCACTTTAAAGTATACAATTCAGGGGCAGTAAGTACTGTGCAATGTCATGCAACTGTCCCCACTATCTAGTTCCAGAACTTTCCATAATGCCAAACGGAAACCCTGTAAGCTGCTATTGATTGAGGACCTACTGTGGGCTTTATACTCATTAGCTCAGCTAATCTTCCTCATGGTTTTGTGAGGAATCCATGTTACCCACGAGGAAAATGAGGCTCAGTAACTTGCCCAAAGTCACACGGGCTGTGAGCGCCCAGGGCAAGATCTGAGGGTAGGTTTGTCTAGCTCCAGAGCCCACCGTGTCTGAGGGGGCAGATGGATGACGCTGATTCGAGAGGGGATGGGTGGGGCAGCTAGCTCTGCTCATGACTCTGTTCACTGATTGAGATGGGAGCCCCAGAAGTGACGAGGAACTGTGCTAGGCTAGGGAAATGTCTAGATAAATAAGGGCATCAAGCCTGGGGGCAGGGCTCAGCTTGGGAGCCGAGGGGGTGTGACATGGTGCCAAGGTTTCTGACCTACTGAGGGTAACCCCAGTCAGGGACTGGCACTCTGGACCAGGATCCTGTCCCCAGGGGAGGGCTCTGGTCCCAGCTGAGCAGAAGGCTGGGGTCGCGGCAAAGCCGGACTAAGGGTGTACAGTGGGGAGCAGGCTGAAGGCTTGGAGGAGAGGGTAAGGAGCAGACTGGGTTCAGAGCGAGGCCTGTGTGCCAGGCAAAGGGCTAACCGACAGCTGCCAGGGGGGCCAGGAGGAGGTGAGGCCGGACTCCAGATCCCAAACTCTCCCTGACAGGAGTCTGGTCCAGAGCGGCAAGTCCCCATGACTCTCAAATTTCTCTCTAGTCAACACTGAAATTCAGACTCGGGACTCTGTTGTCACCAAGGCTTCAAACAGGCTTGTCTAGCAGGAAAACAGAAAATCATTTGCTTTTTCTCCCTCGTTCTCTCTGTCCTCTACATGTGTGGAACACACACAGATGTACAAATGCAATTTTAGTATACATCCGGTTTGTCACCTGTCTTTTATTTTTTTTCTCTACTCAAAAATGTCATGGAAATCTTTCCAAGTCATTTCATACACCATCCCTTTTAAAGGCCACACAGCATATCGTTGTGTGGCTGCCTTTTATTTTTATTTTTATCTAACCTGGAGGTTGTCATTTGGTCGTGTCCAGGGACTGTGCCAAGAGTCACAACTTGGAGGGAGTGGAATGCTACCGGCAACTACTGAGTAGAGGTCGGGAATGTAGCTAAACAGTTTACCAGCGACGCCCACCCTCCCCTCCAGCCACAATAGAGAATTTGGTGGGTTTTTTTCCTTCATCTTTAGTGGGGTATAATTTACAAATTTCATAAGGTACTTCTATTTTTAATTCTTAAGGAACCTCCATGCTGTTTTCCATAATGGCTATACCAATTTACCTTCCAATCAACAGTACTCAGGGGTTTTTCTTTTCTCCACAGTCTTACCAATGCTGTTATCTTTTGTCCTTTTGATAATAATCACTCTAGCAGGATGAAAGAAAAAAACTACATAATTGTCTCAATAGATGAAAAAGTTCAACATCCATTCATGATAAAAACTCTCAACAAAATAGGTATAGAAGGAACTTATCCCAACACAATAAAGACCATATATTAAAAGCCCACAGCTAACATTATAGTCAATGGGGGGAAATGGAAAGCTTTCCCTCTAAGATCCAGTACAAGGCAAAGATGCCCACTCTCACCACTTCTATTCAACATAGTACTTGAAGTCTTAGCCAGGGCAATTAGAAAAGAAAAAGAAAGGGTGCTTGGGTGGCTCAGTGGGTTAAAGCCTCTGCCTTTGGCTCAGGTCATGATTTCAGGGTCCTGGGATCGAGCCCCGCATCAAACCCCGCATCGGGCTCTCTGCTGAGCAGGGAGCCTGCTTCCTCCTCTCTCTCTGCCTGCCTCTCTGCCTACTTGTGATCTCTCTCTGTCAAATAAATAAATAAAATCTTTATAAAAAAAAGAAAAAGAAATAAAATGCATCCAAATAGGAAAAGAAAAAGTAAAATTATCTAATTTTGCTGATGACAGGATCGTGTATATAGAAAACATTAAAGACTCAACAAGAAAAATCTGCTAGAATAAACAAATTTGGTAATGTTGCCGGATAAAAAAATCAATATACAAAAATCAGTTATGTTTCTATATACGAAAAACAAACTATGAAAAGAAAAGCAAGAAAACAACTTCTTCACAACAGCAGCAAAAAGAATAAAATATTTAAGAATAAAGTTAACCAAAAAGATGAAAGACTTGCACAATGAAAATTATAAAACATTGATAAAGGCAATTAAAGAAGACACAGATAAATAAAAAGACATTCCATGTTCACAGATTGAAAGAATTAATATTATTGAAATGTCGAACCAACCCATAGTGATCTACAGAGTCAATGCAATCCGTCTCAAGTTCCTAACGGCATTTTTACAGTAATATAAAAAGATTATAAAATTCATATGGAACCACAAAAGACCTCAAGTAGTCAAAGCAATCTTGAGCAAGAAGAACAAAGTTGGACATACCATACTTCCCGATTTCAAACTATATGACAAAGCTACAATAAATAAACTGTATGGTACTGGCATTAAAAACAGACATATAGACTCATGGAGTAAAATACAGAGCCTAGAAATAGATCCATGCATCTACACTCAACTGATCCTTGGCAAATGCGCTAAAAACATACAATGGGGAAAGAGAGTCCAATAAATGGTGCTGGGAAAACTGGATATCCACATGCAGAAAAATGAAATTGGACCCTTATCTTACACCACATACAAAAATCAATTCAAAATGGCTTAAAAACTTAAACATAAAATCATAAAAACACTAGAAGAAAGCATAGCGGAAAGCTTCTTGACTTTGGTCTGGGCAATGATTTTTTTGGATATGAAACCAAACACATAGGCAACTAAAGCCAGAAGCTTCTGCACAGCAAAGGAAATAATCAATAGGCTAAAAAGGCAACCTATGCAATGAAGGAAAATATTGGCAATCCATATATCCAATGAAGGGTTTAATATCCAAAATATGTAAGAAAACCATACAACTCTGAGAGAGAAACCCCAAATAGCCCAATCAAAAATGACAACTTTTCCAAAGAAGACATACAAATGGCCAACAGGTATATGAAAAGGGGCTCAACATTGATAATCATCAGGGAAATACAAATCAAAGGCACAAAGAGATGTTACCTCACACCTGTTAGAGTGGCCATTATCTAATAGACAAGAATAACAAGTGTCAGGCAGAGTATGGAGAAAATGGAACCCTTGTACACTGTTAGTGGAAATGTAAATTAGTGCAGTCACTATGGACAACAGTATGGAGTTTCTTCAAAAAATTAAACATAGAACTACCATATGAGCAATTCCACTTCCGGGTATGCATCCAAAGGAAATGAAATCAGTATCTCAAAGAGCTACCTGCTCTCCCAATGTTCACTGCAGCATTATTCACAATAGCCAAGATATGGAAACAACCTAGGTGTTTCCTAGAAAATGTGATTGACGACATAGGGCTTCTTATCCACTCTATCCATTGCATTAGGAAGTGTACCCATCATTGCCCCCAATGAATCTGATTCATTTAGCCTTTTTTCACTATCTATATCTTTTTCTCCAAGGGACGTTTGTTCACATCATCTTATTACTAGTAGATGGACTGACAAAACTCATCTTTGCGAGTGTTAGTGTTGAATGCTTTATCTACAGGGTATACCTGGTATTAAGGACACTTAGAAGTGGTTTCTTTTGAAGATTCTTTCTTCATCATGTTCATCCTCAGTGATTTTATTTTGCAACTGCTTTTTGTGAACGAGGCCTGGTCTGATTTTGAGAAACCTAAAGCTTTCGGTTGCTGAAATTACAATTTCTCTTTCTTATCTACCAAGGAGACCTGTGGTGTGGACATGAACCCAATGGGACACATCCAACATTTTAGGGGCTTCTTAGTGTTCCATTGTGGGAATGTTCCTATTTTACTTAACCAACAGCCTATTGCTTGACGTGAGTTGGGATTCTGGTCTTCCACTGTTATAGTTAGTGCTATTATAAATTTTCTTATATGTGCATCTTGGTGCATTTATCCAATTATTTCCAAGAGTAGAATTTACTGTGTCTAACTTTGAAGCAACGGCCAACAACGAAAAGAAAAATCACATTCTTATAAAAATCTGATTGCTGACTGTGGTTGACAAGTAAAGCAATCTGGCTGTTCAGGATCTTCCTGGGGATGATCACAGCTGTGGGGGGCCTGCTCCCCCTAGAAGTTGGTTCCTTGTGATCTTTGCCGGCTCTTGCTCCGTTTGTGAGAACTGCCTGGTGTTTGTAGATTCTGAGTTTACAAACTCTGATTTTAATCTTTGCTGATTTGATGGCCTTACAATGACATCTGGTTGAAATTTTTGTTTACATCTACCAAATTATTAGTGCAATTGATCCTGTCTTCATGCTTTTATTAGCTGTTGGTGTATCTTATTTTGTGACTTGCCTGTTCATGTTCTTTGCTCTGCTTTCTACTGGGTTGTCTGTAAGAGCTCTTTATCTACTTAAAGTTAAAAGAAAAGGGAAAAGCACCTCTGCCCTAAATTAGCCTGACTGGGACATCAGATAAACATTGGCTGCCTTGTGCATATGCAGGAAGCTTCTGAGGTTGTCCGAGCCCAGCTTTGAGAAGCAGACAAATGGCCACGCCTGGGTGTGACTTGAGCTGGAAAGGACACACGGACTGAAGGCAGAATCTCTGAATAATATTTTCAGTCGACCTCCTGCCCCTTGATATGACCATTGTTACAGCCCATGGAGGGACTCTGGTCAAATGGATCTCGGTTTTAATCCCAGCTCCACTACCTCTTAGCTGTGTGATGTTAGGTGAGTCACTTCACCTCTCTGAGCTTTTCTTTCCTTCCTCATGCTACCTCCTGCTTCCTAAAGCCAGGAGGCTTGGCAGAGCAGCAGGTCCTTCTAGCCATCATCTCAAAGAAAGAGGAAAAAAAAAAAGTCCTGTATTGGGAGAAATAAGTTTGAAAATGTAGACTGAACACTGACATTTACTATCCTTGGGCCTCGGTTTTCCCATCTGTAAACGAAGGTCTTGGATGCCGTGAGGATCTAAAATGAGGTTTAAAAACTGCCTACTATCACTGTATCTTGAATTCCTGGTTAAGTCAATCACTTACATTGGATTCATTCAGTTCAGTTCAGATTATTTCATCTTGATTTAGGTCATAACCGTGATCTGAGCCCCTCTGATACACCAGGCACAAAATAGGACAGCAGCTTTAGAAGGGGGGCAGAAAAGGCGGGGTCCTTGCCCCCAGTATCCACAGCTAGACCAAGGACAATGAACAGGTTGTAAATTTCTGGGACCAAGGAGGTATTTACTGAGCTGTGGGTGGAGGAAGGCTTCTTGGGGCAGGAGTCCTTTTGACCCAAGAATAAGTAGGAGTCAGATACCCTTGGAAGGGGAACAGCATGGGCGAAGGCTCAGCAGTGAGACAAAACCAGGAGTGAGCAAAGTCCAGTGGTGGCAACTGAGGGTGGGGGACAGACACAGAGGTCTTTGCAAAAACGCTGAGGAACCTGGGCTTCCTTCTGGGAGGGGAGAAAGGTCTGATCAGAGGACTGATAAGGCCAGATCTGCATCTTCCAAACAGCAATCTGGCTGCAGAAAGGATGCTGAGGATGGACAGGAGGGAGGGAGGCCAGTGAGGGGGCGAGTGGGGGTGGGGAGAGGAGGCGGTCTGAGGGTGGTCCTGGAGGCCAATGCTGGCTTGGATGCGGGATGAGAGAGAGGGGAAGGCAAGCAGGGTGGCAGCCAGCTCCTCCTCTAGGCGGGGCCTGGGAGGGCAGCTCTGGAGGGATGCGGATGGCCTGGCAAATGGGGTGGTTGACGACATTTGGCGGGGACGACCATCTGAAGCCCTGGAGGACGGACTCAACAGCAGAGTCTGTCATTCGCACCGTGGCCTTGCCAGTGGGTGAAAGAAACCAAGAAGGTGGAAGGTGCCAGAGAGAGAAGAGGGCAGAGGCGGGGCCCGTGGGGAAGGGGCTGCCAGGCTAGAGGAGGGGTGGCAATTCTACACGGGGTAACTGGGGAGGATCTCGCTGGGAAGGAGGCCTGGGAAAAACTGTCCCTCTGTCCTTGCATCCAGCCATCCATTCATTTACATGTGCAGCGATGCCCAGGGCAGGGCAGCTAAGGAGGCCCCTGCAGAACTCACTCACCCTGGGACCCTCTGGGGGCATTCATTCTCTGAGGGCGAGTCTAAGGAGAAGCAGGGGACCTCCCCTTGGCCAGGGAAGGGGGGCAGAGTAGGGTACCTCCAAAGCTAGCAGCGTCCCCAACCAGCTTGCTTTCAGGAATCACCAAAAACGATTAAAAAAAAAAAAGAAAGCAGGACAGCTGTTGTTTACTTGGGATATTTTTTTTATATTTATACTTTTATAAATCAGGTCTTCTTTTCAACTTTATTTCAAAGGCCCGTGGTGCACCATTCCGCAGGCCCCCAACCCTGGCTCGTCGTCCTGTCCCTTCCCCATGGCCTGGCTTGCCTCTCACTTTTATGGTTTCTAGAATGGCTGAGCGCAAGCCTGTTCCTGCAGCGAGCAGGCTGGAACGCAAGATCATGAAGCACCCTTGCCAAGAAAACACCCACAGAGTTCAGGGGCTCGGGCCGGCATTCAGATCCCAGCTCTGCCTCTGGCCGGCCGTGTGGCCGAGGGGAAGGCCTCGTCACTTCTCCGTTTCCATCTCTGTAAGATGGGTACAAGCATCCATACCCCGCTGTCTCTAGAGACTGGCCGGAGGGTCGGATGAAGGAATGGGATCGGGCATAGCATGGAAGCTTCTATGTCCCATCCCCATGGGGTTTAGTTTCCACGGGAGGAGGTGGACATTGGGCATTGAGTCCTGAGCAGGGCTCCGGGGATACAAACATCCAAACCACGGTGAGTTAGGACAGAAGACGGAGACACAGGATCCATTCATTCCTCACACAGCGGCGAAGACGAGGGGCACTGTCCCCGGGCAAGGCAGCCAGGCAGTGTGGCGAAGTGATTAACATGAAATCTTGGGAATTAGCGGTTAGCGGTGACTTACAGTGTAGGTTTTGTTGCTGTTCGGGTATGGCGACAACTGCCATTGAAAAGATAGGTGGCAGGGCAGCTGGGCAGCTTAGGCTCAGGTCATGATCCCAGGTTCCTGGGATCAAGCCCCGCATTAGGCTCCCTGATCAGTGGGAAGTCTGCATCTCCCTCTCCCACTCCCCTTGCCCCATTCATGCTTTATCTCTCAAATAAATAAGTAAATATTAAAGAAAAAGAAAAGACAGGTTGTTACTCACAGTTCCCAAGAGGAGGGGGCACACCATGCCACGCAGGGCCACACAGGGGGGCCCAGCGTTTGTCATGGGGCAGAGAGGAGCAAGGGAAAATGTGGGCAGCCCTTCCGGGGGTTCTGGCGGGAAGGAACGGGCAAAGCAGAGTAAGCAGGCTCAGGACTGGCTCGTTCGAATGAGTCCAGCAGGCCTTGGGGTATAGCGGCTGCCCTAGCTGTCTGGTGCGTGTGGCTGGGTTGTCAAGGTGAGGGTAGAGGGGCCCCGCGTGAGAGGTGGGGGAGGAGTGGGTGCTGGGGCGGTTAGCTTGCATACAGAAGGCTTGCTGGAGGTGAGGGGCTTACTGTGCTAGGAACCAGCTGCCCTGGCAGGGCCGATCTCTTCAGGGTCAAGATGCCAAGGCCCCACATGTCAAAGCACCAGAAGCACACGGTTAGCACAACCAGCTCCCGAGGCCTGCTTTGTAATTTGCAAGCCATGTGGCCAGAAGTGACTTGCCTTCTCCTTGGCTCGACTTCCTCGTGGATGACACAGGAGGGGTGACACCTTTCCCCAGGCTTTTGTGGAGCGACTGATGGTGCCCAAGTACTCGTAGAGGTCTGGCACATGGTGGGAGAGTTCTGCCCCCTTCTTGCCAGTGTGCTGACTGGAATGCTAAACAGGGAGGCCGGTGCCCCTTCATGGAGGTTCTGCTGCTTGGGCCCTCTGTCCCCTGCTTGTAGACAGCATCCTTGACACCTTCCCTCTGATGGCAAGACTTAACCCTTTCCCAGCATCCTCCTCCCACTTTCGTGCACCGTATGGCCCTGCGGCCTCTCAGGGAAAGCCGGCCCTAAGGGCCTGAACCCTCGCCGTGGGCCTGGGCTGCATCTTTTAACTTCATCTCTGCAGAACTCCGTGGTCAGCATTGTTCTCCCCATTGTACAGATGAGGCGACTGTGGCTCAAGGTGAAGGGGCTTGCTTACGCTCACTCAGCAGGGGGAGCCGTCAGGGCTGCAGAGTTGCCTGGACGCAAGGGTGGATGGGACTGAGGTCCAGCACTCGCTCTTTGACCGAGCTGGGTGCTGCGGGCTGCCTGTCAGCCAGAAGGGGGGGGATGCCCGAAGAGTAGGTGGCCCAAAGGGTTTTAGACACAGGTCCACGGTCCTCTCTGCTTCTTTTCTAGAGACTGGAGCATTCAGGTGTGTAAATTCCAGCCTCCTCAGGTGAGGCTCTTCCTTCCTCACAGCGCTGGAAATGCCTGTCCTGGGTGGGTTGAAGACAGGGATTGCCTCAGTTATTTGGGGCTTAAGGGTTCACTGTGGCCTCCCTCTCCCCTGCCAGGTAGGGTCTCAGGGTGGCTATACACTTGAGCGCGTGCACACACACACACACACACACACACCAGCCCTGTAGGCTGGGTGGTCTCCCTGAGCTTGATTTTCCAGGCATCCAGGACTGGACTTTCCCCAGCCTATTCCTGTGCGGGGTCCCTGGCAGGAGCCCGGGGCTGGGTGTTTACCTGTGTGGGGGCGAGCATGGGTGCTTCCCCAGGTGTGTGTGTCACTGATAGGTATGTTTTGTGAGGTGTTATTGGGAACGGGAGAGGTGTGTGTGTTGGGTGCAGTGTGTGTGATGTTTCGTGTGTGTGGGGTGTGGCGTGTGTACTGTTTGTGGTTGCGGAGGTGTGTCATTTATGAGCAGGCAGCTGGGGGACACACTGTGTGGGCGCCTGCCTGGCCCCAGGAGCAGTTTGGTCCCCCGGAATCAGGCTTTTCAATCCAGTTTCTGTCGAGTGGCCAAGATCAGCCTGGCACTGGAATTCAAGGCTGATAGGATCCTCGGGTTCTGGAACTTTCCAGCAGCCAGCTCCTTCATGGGTAAAGGAAGAGGCAGAGAACAATAGGAACCCCTTCCTCTAGGCCACCGCGAGAGGCAGGTGTCCGGTGGGCGGGAGACTTTGGAGACAGGGAATGTGTCCAAGCAGCAGGGATCATTTTCTCGTTCAAGCCTCTTCATAACTCTGTGGAAAAGGAGTCACCCAGTCAGTCAGGGACCCAACAGAGGGGCGACTGAATAGGAGCCTCTGGGCTTGCCAGCTGTGGAAAACTGTTTCCCTCACAGGCCTGGCAAGGCGAGGCGGGGAGGCCAACAGGAGCTGTGGCCTCCTTTAAAGGAGTGCAGCCACTCTCACCCCCTGAAGACCCAGTGAGAGGGAGGGGGAGAGTGGGGATAGATACCCCTGCCTTTCTCTCCTCCCCGCCTGAGCACCCCTGGAGCCTCCTATTGGCCAACCCAAGCAGGGGTCAGAGGGTGCAGGAGCCACACCTGGATGGAGGTCAGGATCCCTCCCCTGCCCTGAAGGTGCTCATTGCCCCCCAAGACAGGGTATCATCCAAATGTCATCAATAGGAGAGTGGTTAAATAGGATATGTCTTACAGGGGAATGCTGTGTAGGTATTGCAAAGTTTGAAATGGGTCTGCTGCAGGAAAACACCTCCAGTATATATGAAGTGGGGGGAAAAAAGTCCATTGCCAATCAGAACCACAATGAGATAGCACTTCACACCTAGGATGGCTGTAATCAAAAAGACAGATAATACTAAGTGTTGGCGCAGAAGTAGGGTAATTGGGGCCCTCCTTCGTTGCTAATGGAAATGTGAAATGGTGCAGCGGCTGTGGAAGACAGTCTGGCAGTTCTGGAAACAGTTAAACAAAGAGACAACATATGGCCCAGCAATTCTACTCCGAAGTGTGTACCCAGGGGAAATGAGAGCCCGTGTCCGCACAAAACTTGTACACGAATGTTCCTGGTGGCTTTCTTCATAATAGCCAAAGGTAGGAAGGACCCAAATGCCCACCAGTTGAAGAATGGATAAATAAAATAAAATGTGATCTAGCCATACAATGGACTCTTAGTTGATCGTAAAAAGAAAGAAGTATTAATCCATATTACAACACGGATGAACCTGGAAAACATAAAGCGAAGTGAAAGCGACCAGTCATGAAGGACCACAGATTGTAGGATTCCATCTACATGAAATGTCCAGAACCAGCAAATATATAGGGACAGAAAGTAGTTCTGTGGTTGAGCAGGAGGGGGAGTCCGGACGGACCGATGGCCAAGGAGGGCGGGGTTTTGTAGAGTACTGGAAATATTCTACAATTGATTAGCGCAATTCTGAATATGCTAAAAGCCATTGAATTATACACTTATTTTTTAAAATAGATTTATTTATTTGAGAAAGAGAGAGAGAGCACAAGAAGGAGGGGCGGAGGGAGAGAGAGAATCTCAAGCAGACTCTGAGCTGAGAGCAGAGCTTGACGCGGGGCTCAATCTCACGACCCTGAGATCATGACCTGAGCTGAAACCAAGAGCTGGACACTCAACTGACAGCACCACCCAGGCACCCCGAATTATACATTTAAACGGGTGGATTTTATGGTATGTGAATTCTAGTTCAATAAAACTGTTTTTAAAAAACAAGTTGTGGAAGTACAATTCTCTATGTATAGGACAAAGGCGTACAGGTGTACGCTCGTCTGGGCCTCAACTATTGCAGGAGAGATGTCACCAACCCACGGTCTGCTGTGGATGCTCTGGGAGAAGCTTGCTTTTGCTTCCTAGACACTGGCCTGACCCCGCCCCCGCCCCAGTCCCTGCTTAGGATCCTCCCACGACACCTTTGTTCCCATTGAATCCAGTCCAAGCCCCTTGGCCAGGCATCAGGATCCTTGGGTCCCTGCCTTCTGCCCACTGCTCCAGCCAGTCGCCAGAAGGGGAGAATGAGTCCCCATGCTTAGACTGAATCATCCTGCACCCCGAATGGAATCAGCATCCCAAACCACACAGATCCCTAAATGAAAACGGGAGTTGCTAGGAGAGGGAACCGGAAAATGGCTGCCGAGGGGCCAGTGGTCAAATACTTATTCTGTGTTCTCCCAGAGCTCCCTGACTGCGTGCCCTCAGGCAAGCTCCTTCCCTTGGAACCTCTGTTTCTCCCTCTGTGAAGTGGGGGGATTGGGAACTCACTCCGTGGGGCAGTGGTGACGACAGAGTCTGCCCTCGCTGAACGTTTCATCCCAGAGCCACTGGGCTGCACCTCTACTTCCCTACCCTTCTCCCTCAACCCTGTAGGCCTCCCTCTCACACGTCCCTCACCCCCGCCACTCCTGCACCTGGCTTATGCCCGGCACCCTCCTCAGCAGGACAGGCTGCCCCCACCAACCAGACCGGCCCACAGAGGGCTATCTCCCAGCCAGGGCCACTTGGGAGTGATGAAGCCTGCTGGCTCCTTAGAGAAATTGGGGAAATGGGAAGGACAAGGGAGGGGGCGCAGCAGGCCCTTGGCGCCCCTGGCCAGCAGGGTTCCCACGAACACGTTGCCACAGCTCCCAAAAATAACCGGAGCGTGGATCTTGTGTGCCTGGCACCACAGATGTGTAGGATAAACCCTCGTAAATCCAGGATAAACCCAGGGCCAGTAATAGAAACACTGACAACCACAGGAAGGCGGTGATGGCCCCAGACTCAGTTTCCCTCCCTTTCCCTCTTCCTCTGTCTCTCTCCAGCTTCTTCCTCTACCTCTGCTTCTCTCTTTCTCCATCTCTCTCTGACTCTGTCACTCTCTGTGTTCGGTCTCTCCACTTCCCTCTGAGTGTCTCCTTATCTGACTGTCAGTCTGTCCCTCCCATTTTTTCCTTTCTCAGCTCTTTCCCCCAATTATTAAGCCGCTAGAGAGGCCCCAGCCTTCCAAACGCCCACAGAGCACGTATTTTAATGCGGCTTCACAGTCTTCCAGAGAAACAGATGCAACAAATGCGACATTCTTCCTGCTCCCTGGAACAGCAATTAAAGAGAGAGGCTTGGGGGGGCGGGGGAGCGGCGGGGAGGGGACGGCGGCAGGAGAGGCTGCGGGAAAGGAGGAAAGAAAGCCTCCTTGAGGAGACTGCTGCTCTTGGTCAAAGCAGATGATAAGGCAGGGCCGCGTGTGACTGTCTGGTGCTGTGACCTCTTCCTCCCCGGATGTCAGCTTGGCAAGGGTGGCCTGGCTCACAGTGGCTCTGTGGGCAAAACCTAGCCCTGGAGAGACAGGAGGACAGTAGGCGGTCCAGACCCTGGCCGGTGCAATACTGTAGGCGAGCACAGGATTCTGAGTCCTGCATTCGAATCTGAGTTCTGTTTCTTGGCCCCATGTGAACTCGGGCAACTTGAATCTACTTGCTTATGTATTGGTTCGTTCCTGAACTTGCTTATTCATTCTGCAAGTGCGTTCTGAACCCCTGGTGTGCACAGGTCTGTGAGTATGTGGAAATAATTGGGAACAACATGAGGGCAAGTGACCATCCCCTTCCAGAGGGGATGAGATGGTTCAGGTCTAAAGAATGGAAAAGATTGGGGTGAATGGGGTGGGGCGGTGATGGGTGTCCAAGGAGAGTAGAATTGCCACAGAGGGGACTGCAACTTACAAATGGGAAGACTGAGGGTCCCTAAGAGCACGAGGGCCCACCAAGTATGCACAAGGTGGCAGAGGTCTCCAAGGAGGCAAGAAAGGCTGCTTGGGTCTCAGAATCATCAGTGTCACTGTAAGCCAGGGCTCATCCTCAGACGCCCGTAGGGACAGGCAGAGGATGTAGGTAGGTGAGGTAGAACAGGCAGTAGGGAATTAGCACAGCACTCAAGGATTTATGTCCATCAGAAGAGGGTACCAATGGTTGCCAAGTGGGACTGGGGGCCCAGAGTTGCCCAAATGTGTAATTTTTCATGAGAAGATATGAAATACACGATCAGTGTTCCATGCATCCTAAAAGAAGAGGATGATTCTGGTATGGGGGTGGGGGGTAGCCAGGCCAATCTCGGCTACTCCAGAAAATGAAGCTTGATTCCTCATGTCAGCCGGCCAGTGAGGCAGCTCCCAGACCACAAAGTCTCCCCCTGATGGTCCGCTCCTCTTCCAGACATCCTTGCTGTTCTCTCTGGTCAAGAAGCACAGGAAATCGGCACATTGGTCACTGACCTTTCCTACAAGGAGTTGTTTTTAGTTTTATGGATGCTTGAGAGAGCAAAGATCTCTTGGGTCAGCTGTTTCCTCTCTTGTGTCTAAGGCAGGGAGCATCTTTGTGTTCCTTGCCTTTTAACATTTCATCAACTCATCCACTAATCTTAGAATGCACTACTTAACTGTGGGGGGAGGGGAGAGTCAAAAAGCACCTTGGAGACAGTCCCTGCTCTTGGGGGACCCACCATCTCACCGAGGAGACAAAATAGCCCCATGTAAGCAGAAACTTCTCATACAAGTTACCAGATCTCTTACGAGAAAGATAAAAGGCAATTTCAAGGACACGTAAGTTAGATCAAGCCACACACATAAATGGTAGAGCAAGAAACAAACGATAATAAATGGATCCGTGAATACCTCCTATTCACAAAAGCACACTTGAAATTTGCTGTGGTTGGTTCTTGAGATTGATGCTGAACTTCCTAGCAGCCAGTGTGAAAAGGGAAATATGGTCAGTGACATAAACCACAATGATCATGCCATTCGAACAAACCAGTTGCCCAGGAGAATTATAATAGTTTGTATCTATTGGATGTTTACTATTCCTCATAGACCTATACAAGAGAGGCACTATTTTTTTTTTTTAAGATTTTATTTATTTATTTGACACAGAGAGAGAGATCCCAAGTAGGCAGAGAAGCAGGCAGAGGGAGAGGGGGAAGCAGGCTCCCTACTAAGCAGAGAGCCCGATGTGGGGCTCAATCCCAGGACCCTGAGATCATGACCTGAGCTGAAGGCAGAGGCTTTAACCCACTGAGCCACCCAGGCGCCCCAAGAGAGGCACTGTTATTATCTTCACTATTATCTTCACTAATGGAGAAGGAAAAGTTCACAACTTGCCCACGGTCATACGGCTAGTGGATCAAGGATTGGAATACGAAACATCCAAATTTAGAGCCTTGGTTCTAATTCATCTTCTAACAGTTCTAAAACAAGACCTCTCCCAAGGGTTCTCACAAGCATGGACACTATGTCATAACCACATTCTTGCTGTAGACACGGAAGGAGCTTCTCATTCTATCCCACCCTTCCACACATTTATGCTTTTCTGTCAATATGCATGTCAGGTCTACAACCCAAGTCCCAACGGTGAGTCTCCATTCCCAACCAGCTGCCATCCGGCTGCCTCCAGGATAGATTGGAGAATATCTGAAAAGGAAGATGGACAATCTGTCTTTTAAGGAATCCCGGCTCAATACTGGTTCTCTCACCTAGCTTTGGCTAAATACTGCCTCACTCATCCCACAAATTTATCTTGAGGATATATTCTGCCTGCCATGGTTCTAAGCTCTGGCCCCACCACCATGAACATAGCAGGCAGGGTCCCCACCCTCATGAACTTACGATCTTGCAGAAAAGACAAACATTAAATGAGTAAAAACACAAAGAAAACACATCTTTACATGTTATGATAAGCTTATGAAGGAAACATAATGAAGAGGGCATAATTTCAGTTGGGGTGGGGGCAATGCAAGTCCCTTGGAGGAAATACCATTTAATCTGGAAATTTCATGATGAAAAGGAAGAGGGTAGACAAAGAGGAGAGACAAAAGCCCTCTATGTTGAGGGAACAGCATGGAAGAAGGCCCAGAGTGGGGAAATAGCTTAGAGTATGCAAGGAATTGCAATTGACTGCATTGCTGGAATACAGTAGGTAAGGGGAGAATGGTAACATGAGACTAAAGAGATGGCCTGGGGTCAGAGTGTGAAGGTCAGGGCAAGGATTTCTTTCTTTTTTTCTTTTTTTTTTTTTTAATTTGCTTGGAATTAGAGTCCCTGGCAAGTGCATGATTTCTGTGATTATTCATCATAGCTGAGAACAGACCTAAGCAATTTGTTGAATGAATGGGATGGATGAATGGATCGATGGATGGATGGATGAACTGGTGAAAGGTTGTGTCCTAAAAGACTCGTGAGGCTGTCTCAGGCAGGATAATTGGCTGGAGATGGCTGGGGGGGACGGGGGGCGGGGGAGATACAGGAGGCAAGAGTCCCATTAGGACATTTCTGTCCCCACCCAAGCAAAGTCAGAAAGAACCTACCTGTTGGAGGAAGCTCCTAGAAGAAGCCTTTCACTCCACTCTAAGAAAAGTCATGTTGGGTCAAATGAAGCTATTGAATTCAAAGAACCCAAAGGGGGTCCAGCCCACTTCAGGGAAGACTGGCTTTTTTTAAGATTTTTTTTTTTTTTTAATTTGACAGAGAGAGATCACAAGTAGGCAGTGAGGCAGGCAGAGAAAGAGGAGGAAGCGGGCTTCCTGCTGAGCAGAGAGCCCGATGCGGGGCTCAATCCCAGGACCCTGAGATCATGACCTGAGCCAAAGGCAGAGGCTTTAACCCACTGAGCCACCCAGGCACTCCCGGAAGACTGGCTTTTGAGCTGAACAAGTGAGGTGTATGGTGACCTTCTTGGTCCAGAGCAGAATAGCTAGAGGAAACAGGAAGGATTGTAACGTTGCCACTTCACATTCATATAGAAGTCCGCGGTTTGCAAAACATTTTGACATGTGATGATGATGATGATGATGATAACTGGCATTTGTTGCGTGCCTACTAAGTGCCAGGCCCTGTGCTAAACCCTCAAGATGCATTTGCTCATTTAATTCTCACTGCAATCTTGCACGGGCCATACTATTATGAACCCACCCCCACCCCCACTTTGCAGATAAGGGCACTGAGGCTCAGAAAGATAAAGTAACTGTCCTGGGCCACATAGCCACCTACAGGACCCCTCTTTTATCCTTTATCTGTAGAGCACCTTGGGTATTCCCTACTGCCTGACTCGACTCTTTCTAAGCACAGGTCTTAGTTGGCGTCAGTTCCCATAGCAGGCTAAGTGAACGCTCTGGCATTTCCGGCCATGTTTGCCTGAAACGAAGGTAGGAGGGTGGTGGTGGCATAGCGGGTCAGTGATTGGGACAAGATGACATTGAGCAACACAGCAGGGGGCCTTCTGGAAGAAGCTCTGATGCCGTTTGGTGAGTGAGTGGATCTCCTATATGATGTCATTGATGAGCAAAGCAAGGTACCAAAGCCATGATTCCCAAATGGCTTGCCCGACACCTCTAATCCACAGAAGCTTCAGGAAATGTTCTTACAGTTGCCCCAATAAAATTTCACTGCACTATAAAAAAATTTTTAAGGTATTCACCAAAAGCAATGCAAATGAAAATAGCAATGAGCTACCAGTACTCTAGCAGATGGGCGAGATTAAAAGGGCTGATAAAAGCCATGGTTGGAGGGGCGGAGTGAGATAAACAGGCATCACCGAGGCTGAGGGAGTATTAATTGATAATATCTTTCTGGAGGTGTTCTCATTAAAAGCCTTGGGATTATGCCTATGCTTTGGCAGCCATTTCACTCTGGAAAGAATTAGGGATGTGTCCCATGGTACCAGGCGTCATCTGTGGGGTTTTGGTGTGCCGGAGCGGGCTTTCGGGGACTGTACTCACTCAGTGACCTTAAGTTTCAGCAGCTTAAAATCAACCATGGTGGGAATATTTACACCACAAGAATGGCAAACGCTGCAAATCAGGGCTTTCTACCCCCTCAGAGAACCGAACATGGTCAATATCATCTATAATCGGTAACAGCTGAAATGTGCAACGATTGGAAATTGTTTGGATAAATGAAGGTGGTTGGTGCAACAGAACATTGTGTGGGGAGGAGAGTGCATGGACTGAGATGAGAACTCCTCCCTAAGGGTGCTGAGTGAAGACAGCTTCTATAGAACACTAGGTACCAGCTGACCTCAGACAGGCACACGTGCACTCACATGAGCACACGCATGCACACTAGTAGAGGCACAGACTGGACGTCTCTACAAAAGGATGTAGCATCTGTCACTTCTACCTAGGGAGTGCAAATGGGGGTGAGGGGTGGGGGACTGGGGCACGGATGGAAGATAAACTTTACTGCAGAGATGGGATTATGAGCATGCTTTCCTTAAACCTTTTAAAAAATACCTTCGATAAAATGTAACTCTGCCCCATTCTAACTCCAGCACAGGGGAAAAAAAGACTGGACATATATACACTGAAATGTTAGGAGGGACCGTCTGAGACAAAGAAAGACTTTTTTAAAGTCTTATTTATTTATCTATCTTTTGGGTTTTTTTTTCTTCATGCTTTTCTGAGTTTTCTGCATATAAGATTATATTTCAGAAAAATAGCAACCTGATTTGCATGCTAAGTCCTTTTTGGAGAGGGACAGGAGGTGTTGCAAGAATTAGGATCCTTGTTCTGATCGGTTACTAGCGCCCATTGGAACAAAACAACATTTTATGGTGATGATGTAAAAATCGGCTTTCCGGCTCCCAGAGTCCCAAGGGGAGGCTGGTAGGACTGCTGAGTTCAAACACAGGCTAGTGCCTCTTGACTCCACAGGTGGGTCAAGGGACAGATCTGAAGTCAGGGGGCTTACTGAGCAGCCTCCTGTGGATAGGGGTGGGGTGAGGGCGGAAGGGGAGACACTGGGTGGGAGAAGCAGTTTTAGGGAAGCCCAGGCCTCCTTTGGGGAAGAATTGAGACTGGCAGGTCTGGGAGGTGAATAGGCAGGACTCAGCTTTGTGATCAAATGCATTCATTCGTTCCTGCATTCCTTCAACGGATAGTTCCTGGGCACCTCTTTCGGGCAGACCTGGGTTAGATATCCGACATAAATTCTTATATCTAATCCTTAAATCATCCCTGGAATTATTCCCATTTAACATTTGAGGAAACTGATGTCCAGGGAGATGAGGTCATTTGCCCAAGTGTGTCTGTAGATGCAGATTCCCTCATGCCCAGGGGATGTGACTTCCTTCTAGGCTTAAGGGACTCCTGCGGGGAGTCCTGGCCAAGTGATAGTCCCCAGTCTTTGGAAAGTCACCTTTCTTCCTGTTTTCTGTTCTCTCTTCATTAGCAAATATGGTAGCATCCCAGGCGGAGAAGGGTAGCTTTGGCCTCACCAAGACCAGAGTACAGGTACCTGGAAGGGTCTTTTAGAAAGGTTCACTGATGCTCGCATGGGTCAGATGAATGAGGAGGCCCAGGGCCCTTCTCCCTCGCCCCACCCCGCAGCTGTGCAGGGCCCAGAGGTGGGGACCAGGGGAACTGGCACACAGCCCCTCCCATTGCCCTCGCCTCCGCCTAGTACCTGCACGGGGCAGCCCCACTCCAACTGCTGAGGCCTGGCAGGCCCGCTCCTGACTCCCCTCACCAACCGGATCCAGGGGAGGGAGTACACGGGCAGCACAACTAACTGGGGCTCTAGAACCTGCAAACGCCTTCTCCTGCCTCAGCTGGGCCTTCAGTCCTGGCCTTCCTCCCTCCTGGGGACCATGAGTCTCCAGACGGGAAGTGGATACCTGCCCTCTCGCCGCGCTCTTCTCGATCACCAGCTCCGGCCACCTCCTTGCCTGGGGGAGGCGGTAGTCCGGACAGAGAGAAGGGCTCTGTATCAGCCAAGCCTAATGCCAATCCTGGCTCCACCACCTCTGAGCTGTGCAACCAACCCCAGGCAAGTCACTTTGAGCTCTCTGTGTCTCGCCTTTCCAAAGAGCTCGGGCCCCCAAAAAGGGCTAGAGCATGAGGATTCACGATAGCTATTAATCATAGCTAATGCAGGGACTTCTGCTTCAGGCCACTGTGAAGTAACGGGATCTGGATTTACCCTCCTGCCTCAAACAACCCCAAACCGGACACAACATACAAAAGAACAGTTTTTGAAGACACTGACCATGAAGCAACGGAAGAGCAGGGGTCTCCAAGTGTGAGGAAAGGAATTCAGCCAAGATTATTGCCTTGAGGGAGTTCCCTGGCCACAGCACCGAGTGCAGGGAGTGAGGGACGCGGGCAAAGCCTGACAGACTCTCCGAGTTCAGGAGCCGGATGGAGGGTCTGGGAGCTCCCGGCCAGAGTATGGGCCCGGAGACAGCTGCACAGAGAGAGACTGAGAGAGCCCCCGGGAAAGTCAGAAGGTCCCCCTAAGTACTCAGTACTAAGTACCTAAGTAGTACTAAGTACCTAAGTACTCAGTCACGTATACACCAGGACACACACGTGAGCAAACTATCTGAGCCAGAAGGATTAGACGCAGCAGCGCCTGACGCTCACAGAGCCAGGAAAAGTGCCTCTTCCTACCGGCCAGACTGGAGAAAGCTCGGGGTGCACAGAGCATGAGGTAGGCCCCACAGAAGGCTCCTGCTACCCCCGTGGTGGAGAATAATTAGCCCCTGATGAACGAATTCCTAAGCATTGCTCCGGTCCTTAAAAGCGAGACTTGAGAGGATTAAACTATTTTCAAGTAACTTAATTTCACCCGAGAATGCAGGAAGACGAAAATACCCAGTCCCTAACAAGGTAAAAGTCACAATCTCCGGCATCCGATCAAAAATTTCCAGGCATACCAAGAGGCAGGAAGATAGGGCCCATAATAAGGAGGGAAAGTCGGGGCTGAAAGCTGCCCCGAAGTGACACAGATGTGAGAATTCGAAGACAAGGACGTAAAATCCGTTATTTTCGCTGCCTTCCGTGTGTTTTAAAAAGTTCAATAGAGACTTGGACGGTGTAAAACAAGCTTCTAGAGAGGACAACTGCGATGTAGGAGAAGCCACACTGGGTGGGGTTCGTGGCAGAAGATTAGTAAACGGGAAGCTAGAACAATAGAAACAATCTAAAAGGAAACACAAAGAGGAGAGAATGACAAAGAAACATGAGAGCCTCGGTGAGCTGCGGGAACACCTTCAAGCCGCTTAATGTATGTTAATTCTCAAGGACAGAGAAATATTTGAAGAAAGAATGTCTCCAAATTCCCCAACCCACAGATCTAATAATAGCTCCTTCTCACGGGTTGTTTGATCTGTGGGGGGGGGGGCGGGGAGCTACCCTGCCTGTGGACACATAGTAACTCATCCACTCCTTACAAGGCCTGTAAAAGCTCTAGAATTCTCGATTCGTCCCCACATTAAAGTGCAAACACAGAGCCAACAGAGAGGTTACCAGCGGCCCAAGGTCCCCCAGCAGATGAGTGGCTGAGCCGGTCCTGGGGTTCAGGCACATCACGGACTGTTCAAATCTTGGCTCTGCCCCTTGCGGATGTTTTCAACACCGGTAAGCAGCATCCAACTGTCATTTGTGATGGTTGCGTAGTATTCTATGCCAGAGTTTATTTAATGAATTCTCCCCAAAAAACAAAGCAAAAGCAAAACCGAATTCCCGCTGGTTGAAATATGGCTTCTAGCGTGTTGCTATGATGGCAAAGGCTGCCCAGGACCTGCCCAGAGCTGAGTTGTTGAGACCCTTGATGATAAAGTTGAGCAACTGGGTCAAAAGTGTCACGTTTTGCTGCCTTTTGCTGCATCTCATTAAATTGCCTGAAGGAAGTTTGTAGAGCTCCTCCAGAGCTGCCCCTCCTCACCCCGCCTCCCCGACTTCTGTGCTGCCTTGGGCAAGTAACTTAACCTCTCTGAGCCTCAGTGTCCTCATCTGTGAAAGAGGTAGAATATTCCCTCTCAGGGCTGCTGTGAGGATCCAGTGAGACACTGACTAGCCAAGTGTTTATCATGTCACAATGCGTGGCCTGAAGTGGGCGCTCCCTTTCTGTGACATGAATGGTGTAGCGGGAGGGGGTCAGGGCTTCCCGCGGGACTGAGTCATGCTGGACACGTAGGAGGAGCACAGAGGGATGCAGAGCTTTGAGGCCAGCCCCCCATGAGTCTCCCTCGGAGAACCGAGGGCTGCTTTGAGTATCTCCAGCTGGAACCTTCCTCCCCGCTGATCCGCCCGCTGACTCACGGTCTCACCCAAGCTGTGGAAAAACAATCCCTCATTGTTTCCTCTGTGTGTGGGTCCCTCCCCTGCTTTTCTATCAGCTTCTTTCAGGTAGAGGAGGTTTACATTTCATACGTATAACACCTACCCCCTTCCCAAAGACGCCACCCCCCCCCCCACCGCCCTCATCCTCCACAGGCTCCCATTATGACCAAAGAGCTGTTTTTCCACAGAGACTGAGTACAGTTCATGCAAAGGGGGGATGCTAACGGTGGAGCTGTAGGCGTGGGGGGCCTGCTGGCTGTGGCCGGGTACCCCGAGCTCCAGGAGCCGGCCCTGGTCCGTGGGCCACTCCCGTCATGCCTTCTTCACAGTTCATGCCACTGGGCCCTGAACAAGGATTTTCTAACTAGGATTTTCACTTCCCATGAAATCAAATTCACAGAGATATGTCTTCCCTTCCCTTCCTTTTCTCCTGTCACGTATAGAGCTTTTCAAAATATAGTGCTAATGTGCTTTTTGAAGCCTGTTAGCCGATGTAAAGAGAGATCCAAACCCTGTGAGAAACATGTTCTCCCGCTGGAGTGCATTACATGGTTATTTGTGACGTGAAGGGAATGAACATTTATTAAGCACACACTGTGTGCCTGACGCAGGGCCTGATGTTCTGCCCTAATTGCTCACTGTGACCCCCAACAATGCAGAGGGCACCTATGATTATTTCTCAGATGAGGGCTCTGAGGCCCAGAGAGGCCAAGGGACTTGCCCAGGTCACACAGCCAGGTTGTGTGTGGGCCAACCAAGTGAGTCCAGACCTCTCTGACTCAGACATGGGGAAGAGTCTCCTCCCTGGGGGCTATAGGAAGCCCACCCTCACCACACCCCTCCAGAACCCCCCGCTCGACTCAGCTCTGTACACATAGTAGGTCCTTCTTTCCTAATGTCTTCTGTGCTTTGTCCGCCCTTCCCTCTGTCCAGCCAGCCAGCACTGATTGCGCACCTACTGTGTGCTGGCCCTGTGCCAGGAGACAGGAATGCAGAAGCGAGCAGATGGCTATGGCTGCTGCCTCTGTGAGCCACAGACTGGGAGAAAAGGCAATAACTAAATTATCATATGAGTAAATGCATAGTTGTACCCATGAGAGGTGCCACGAAGGCAAAGTGAGGGGATCCATGAACTCAGAGGAAGGTGAGAGGGAGGAGGGGTAAAGGCCAGGCTTCCCTGAGGTCTGAGGGATGTACTTAGGGGAAGGTCAGTGGTGGAAACCATTCCAGGTAAAGAAAACAGAATGGGCAAAGAGCAGGTGCCTGGAGGGAGCAGGTCCCATGGGTGGAACCAAAAAGAGTGAGATAAAGCCAGAAAATAGCCGAGGTCAGACCATGCAAAGCTCAGTGAACCACAGAGAGGAGTCGGGGGGGGGGGGGGGGTTGATCCCAAGAGAATAGGAAACCACTTCAGTGTTTTTAAATAGGACATGATCAGATTTGTGTAGAAGAGACTCTAGGTGCTATGGAAAGAAAAGGTTATTGTGTGTGAGAGCTTTAATTTGTATGGGGCTATCTCTATGTTCGAAGCTACAGCCTCGATCAGGCTTGCTGAGAAAGCAGAAGACACTGGGGCAACAACCACATAGTACAGTCTTGAGGAAAATCAACCTCCTTCTCAAACGTCCCTCTGCTCTGTCTGCACCTCCTACTCATTGACAGACTTGGTAGAAAAGTCTGCCCCTCTCATTCTTTCTACCAGCATGCCCTCTGACGTAGGCCCCATCCCTAATCCATACAGGACACTTACATTCCAGGCATGGCCACATAGCTCTTTCCTCCTTGGAATCTTCCAACAAGACCGTGAGGCAGATTTTATGTTGATGCCCATTTTATAGAGGTAGGAATTGAGGTTCGAAGCAGAGAATCAAATTGCCCAAGGTCATTGGCTTCTAAGAAGGGGAGCAAGAGTAGAGGGAGTTCCGGTGGGCAGATTCTTTGAGACTTGCCATGAGTTGTAAAATAACCTAGTGTTTCCGGGAAGGGCAAGAGGGACTTGCATGTCCATCCATCCATAAGTGGCTGGGCTGTGGGCTCCGTGAGGGCAGGGACCTCCCTTATTCACCAGGAGGCACTCCATAAATGCTGGCTGGCTGGATGGAATATCGCAACAGCCTTCTCATGGGGGTACATGTCTCCCTCCTCTCTGTCCTCCAACCCATTTGCCATGTGTTCAAAAGCCCTCCATGGCTCCCCATTATCTTCGGACTAGTGGCTTAACCTCTAGCCCCAGGGCTCTCATCAGCCAGGCTCCCACTCCCCACTCCAGCCTTGAGTGTTGAGAAGGTGTAAGATCATTGAGCGAGGCCGTAACTAGGAGAGCTCAGGAGTAAGGTCCAGGCCCTTTGGTTTTTCTATACACGATTGGTAGACTGCCTCCTAGGTGGCAGGAATGGACACATGAGCCCCTGCGCCTACCATCAGCGGCTCACTGCAATGCCTGAAACTCTAGCCAGAGCCACTCCCTTGCATGAAAGTGTTACCTCCTGAAAGCCTTCAGGAATGTGCCCTGGACACCTAGACCTACACCTACACCATCCAGGTCTGCACGGGTGCCCAGAGACGGCTGGGACATCAGGGAGCCGGCTCTCAGCCAGCAACACGCAGAACTCTAAGGGATGAAGGAATAGGAGGGTTAAGTTTGGAGTCAAGTGGGAATAAACAGGGAGGCCAGCCTGGATGGGACTGCACAACACAGTAATAAACTTTTGGGGTGATAACAAATAATAAAACTGTGTAATAAAATAAAATGAATAACTCATAATAAAACGTTGGGTGTTTATGATGGCATTACGTTCCCGCCTTATAAGCGGGAGGGCACGGATTACGCATTTCGCAGGGCAGAGACTCCCTTGGGACCATCCTGCTGGTCAAGCTGACCTCAGACTAAAACTGAGAGCACTGGTTTGCGAAGTCTCCCGCAGCGGAATCCCGGGGTTAGGTTGTAGAAACGCAGATTCCCAGATTCCGGGGTCTCGCCCAGACCTATCAAATCAGGCATTCACAGGACTCTGCATTTCATTTTTTAAAAATTATTTATTTATTTGACGGAGAATGACACAGTGAGAGAGGGAACACAAGCAGGGGGAGTGGGAGAGGGAGAGGCAGGTTTCCCACCGAGCAGGGAGCTGGACGCAACAAGGGGTTCAATCCCAGGACCCTGGGACCATGCCCTGAGCTGAAGGCAGATGCTTAACAACTGAGCCACTCAGGCGCCCCAGGACTCTGTATTTGAAACACACTGCCCTTTGTGATTCTGGTGCCCATTGAGGTCTGAGAGTCCCTGACCCGGAGAAAAGAATCCCCCTCAGGGGATTCTCTGTTGCTGCTGACAGATGGGAGGGAACAGAACTCAGGCAGGACCCACAAAGGACTGATGAACCCCTTTTCGGACCTTGGGCAAAGTCACTTAACCCCTCTGGGTCTCAGTTTTCTCACCTGGAAAATGGGAGAAATAGCGGTAGCATTGCTGGGGGTTGTTGTGAGAAATCTTTCATTCATTTACCAGATGTTTATTGAGCACCTACTATGTGCACATAGACTCTGAAGCTACAGCAGGGAACAAGGCCCATGAGATTCTTGCTGTCATGCTGCAAGCCTTCCAGTGGGAAGGAAGACAATAAATGAGTAACTGTATCATGATACTTTCAGAAAGTCTTTGAAGAAAATAAAACAGAATGCTAAGATAACTTTCTGTTCCTCATCCCTCAGAGATGGGTTAAGTCCATCTAGTCAGAGTGGGCAGACTCGAGGGGGTCTCTTTGAGGAGGCGACACTTGAGCTGAGACCTGAGTGATGGGATGGAGCCACTTAGGAGACCTAAAGGAAAAAAAACATTCCAGGTGGGGTGAACGGGAGATGCAAAGGCCCTGAGGCTAGATGAAGCTCAGTGAACCTAAAAAATGGAAGAAGGCTAGTGTGGCGGGAATCATAGTAAGTGCAGGTGACTGGTGGGAAGGTAGGTGGGAAAGGTCCATAAAAGCCACGTCAAGGTAAGCCTTGTGGCATCCGGAAGTGGGCTTGGACCTCCCAGTGTCCAAGGGGACACCAGGAGGGGACACCACTGGAGGGGTTCAGCCCGGGTCATGTCACAGAGTGAGGACTCTGGCTGCTGTGAGCAGAATGGATATGGGAGGCCCAGCTCAGTAAAGTCGGTAGACCTCATTATGATTCCTGGCCCCTCCCTGCAGGATCAGGAGAACCCAGATCCCTCACCCAGACCACCAGGATTGAGCACCAGGACCCCCCCACCCACCGAGCCTGCCAATCTGTTCTCGTCATCCTGACACCCCAAACAGTGACTCATGTACTGAGGCAGTCAACAGCTGATGCACTCGGGTTAAAATTATGCAGACCACATGCGATATTAAAAATCCAAGGAGCATATATTTTGAGCTCAGGGGATGCCAAAATATAGCTATTTTATTTAAGGAATTATTTGGCTGGTGTGAACGGATGTTTATCTGAGATTTTGTTCCCAGTGCAGGGGGGCGGGGGCGGAACAGGTACGTGCGGCTTGGTTGCTAAAAATAGGGGGATCCCCAGCCTGTTTTCATGTGATAGGTCCTGAAATATTGCCCCCCACTGCCTTTCCCGTCCCACTCAGGCTGAGGATCAGCACAGACTCCCAGAGACCTGGCTGTGGATGGGCTCTGCCTGGGAAAGGCGCTTCTGCCACAGGGGCCCTGCCCCAGGGGACAAGTGCATGCCTAGGGTCTTTGGAGTCTGAATTCTGGACTTGACTCTGGTTCCGGGCCCCTCTGTAACCTTGTGTTGGGAGACAGGTCCAGGTGGCTGCTTCTGCCTGCCCCTGAAAAACAGGGACAGTGACGCCCACTGGGGGGGGTGGGGTGGTGCTGGTGAAGCAGGCCCATGGGGCCAGGCTCTGTATTGTAAGCCGGAGCTGTTCATCTGGGGGGCTCCCCTCTTGTGTGTGCAGGGGTTCAGGCGGGGGCGGCAGCTCTCTGAGCCTGACCGGCTTTGGCCAGAGGTCGGAACTGAACCACGGGGAGGGGGAGGTGTTCGGGGACCGCAGAGTCCATAACAGGTCAGTTTCACAGAAGGAACGTCAGGGGTAAAGGAGGCCCACCTGAGTCCGGCCCTTCATGGCATCGCCCCCTGACCTCGTCCCAGACCCTGGCAGCCCACACTCGCCATGCCACCTGTCTGCTTGGGCATCCCTTTCATTCAGTCAGCTACTCCCTCATTCATTCATTCATTCATTCATTCATTCATTCACTCGTTAGTGCTCCACAAGTGCCCTTGGACCATTTTGGGCCCTGGTTCAAGTCCTCGACTGCGACGCCTGAGGCCAGAGAGTGGCCGGCGCTGGCAGGAGGCCAAGGCCCGCGACGGCTTCACCCTCCTCCCAGCTGTCTGAGTCCAAGGAAGGGGCAAGGACCCCAGCTGGGCTGGGCGGGAACCTCACTCTCTGAGGGGCCCAGGGGTCTGGGATAGGTCAGAGGGATGCCTGGTCCTGGAGCCCCTCCCCTGGGGTGCCACTCAGGGGCAGCTCGAGACTGGACGGACTGGAGTCTGGAGGCAGGGGAGGCTCCCTGGGCCGCCCCAGGGTGGGCAGGGCAGAGGGTCCTGCTGCTCTAACTTCCCCATCCCATCCCCAGTCTTCCAGGGAGGAGAGGAGCACTCTCCTTTGTTACCGTGCACCGTGGGGAGTACCAGGCAGCCAAGTTCCGCTCTGGAGACCTCAGGGTCAAGAACTTTAGGATCAGAAAGACAGGGGTTGAAATGTCTCGGCTCCGCCCCTCGCTAACTAGGTAGCCTTGAATGAGTGCCTTGGTTTTGCTCTTCTGCGCTGCGCTTTCCTCGGGTAAGACCTTTGTCATCAGCAGGACACTGAGCTGCCTCCCAGCTCGGGTAGTGCAGTCGCTTTGCCTAGCACGCCCTGCCCCAGCCGGCCACCGGGCTATCTTCCTGCTGCTCTCACAGATCCCTTCTCAGAAAGGCCGTCCCTGCCCGCCTGGCTGGAGAGGCTGCCCTCACCCACACACCCTGCTCGTTTGTTTTCCCTCATTCCACGCATCACCCTGATGTTGTACGAGACATCTGGTTTCCTGTCTGTCTCACCCACCAGACTGGACCTTCCTCAGCGCAGGGCCCTCAGCGCCCTCTGAGTGTGTATGTGGGTGTTGGGGGGCGGCGAGGTGGAGGGCAGGGCATGGGGGAGACCATGCTAAGAGTGTCCTACTCTCCACCCCGAGCTGAGGACCTACCCATTACCTTCACTTTGGGTGGAGGAGGGATCAGGGAAGGAAATTCACTCTGTGGAGGACCCCAAGCCCTGGCATCAATATTCTGAGATTGCGACCATTCCCAGCCCTATTTAGCAGACAAAGAAATAAGGCTCAGAGAAGTAAAGAACTTGTCTGAGGTCACACAGCAGTCAGAGATCTAGGATGAGCACCCAAGCTGGCTGGCTCAGAAGCCCTGGCTCTTCTCTCTTGGGGAGTATTTGACAAGAGGTAGCAAGATGACCAGAATCCATGGCCGGCGGCCTACAGTGGACACTTACAGAGAGAGCAATTTCACTCTGATCTTTCTGCCACTGTGGCACTGTTTGAAACTTGTATCTTTATTATAGCTACTATCTTTTGCATTGACAAGTTTCCGAAGAGAGATATAAGGGACAGGGTGGCCCCCGGCAGTCTCTGTCCCCAGGCAGAGGGCTAGGTGGTAGAGTGGCCTCCCACCTCCCTCCCTGCCCCCATCTGGCGAGGACAGGGCCAAGGTTGCCGGGAGACCCTGGCAATGGTGGGGGGTAGGAGCTGGTGGCAGATGGGTAGGCACGAGGTCTTTTCAAGGCAGCTGCCAGAGTAGGGGGCCTGCTTTGTTGGGTCTTTTCAGGAGCTGTGGCCACATACAATGGGGAGCTGGGGATGCCCCCTTTCTTTGCTTTCTTCTTTTACACCTGCTTTGCCACCTGTTCCTAGAAGACTCCCAGCCCTTCGCCTGTTCTTCCTGCCAGCCCCACTGGGCTCTGCCTCCCTAGTCCCTGGGCCTCTTCCTGCTCCTGCTCCCCTTTCCAGGCCTCTGGGGGCTCTTCAGGGCTCCCTGGCCGGCCAGTCCCTGCCTCGCCTTCCCAGCATGGATTGGCTTCCAGACCTTGCCTGAGCTATTCCTCCCCCACAGGGCCCTTCCTGCCCCTCTCCACCTGACAGGGCACTCAGAACACCTACGAAAACAGGGGTCTTCAAATTTGGAGCTCACGTGGCTCTTACAAGAATTCTGAAAGCTACATACATCGCACAGACATTTTTAATTGGCATCTAAATGTTTTTATTGCAAATGTACAAACAGTTGCAAAGGATGTAATTTCCAACACACTGCACCCTCAACAAGAGCTTTAAATAAAATCTCATCAAAACCTCGGAGCTGTAGTACAGTCAGCTTCTTCATCTTCCAGAAAACTCCGTCATACAAACCCGGTGACAAAGCCAACCCTCTCGGCCAAACCTTGAAGCCAGGTCGGCCTGACTTTTAGTCAGAAGATTATCCGAGTTTATTTTTCAATTAGGAAATGTGCTAATGGACATGTGAACCCTCTTTTTTAAATGCTACTTCTACTCTAAGATGGATAAGGCAGGCCGCTCCTGGATGGGGAGAGGCTTTGGTGGCTTCTGTGTCTGACCAACGCTACCTTGCTTCCCTGCCCCAGGGGTGCTCCCTCAGGAGCTAGACCCTTTCAAATGGCCTTCCCTTTGGTGCCCTGCAAGGCTTTTATTCCCCCCCTCCCAACCTTTTTATTGTGAAAGACAACACGGGGAGAGGACACATTGTGTGTGGCTAAAGCTCACATCAAAACCAAAATATGCTGTTCAATAATTTATCAAAAAGCAAACACCTGCATTGGGAAATAGATCGTTTCTAGCCCCTCAGAAGCCCTGGGCTAATCAGTACACCCTCCCTAATCAGTACCCCCTCCCTCTTGTTCAAAGGGGACCACTCTCCTGAATTGTAGGGTGGATCATCCCTTGCTTTTCTCCAGTTTCGTCACTGTGTTGGAACATCATATGAATGGAGTCGTCTAGTAAGTACTGTCACAGAACACTGTCGGTGAGTCACTGAGGTCGGGGTGTACAGGATGCTCTGTCCCTTCTTATTACCGCACGGTATTCCATTGTATAAGTATATCCCAGTTTACTGATCCATTCTACTGTCGGTGGACGTGGGGCTTGTTCTTAGTTTGGGGCTATGTCGAAGAAAACTGCTCTGAGCCGTCAGTCTCTAGGTTCCTGCAAATATGCATTTCTTTGGGGGTTTATCTAGGAGAGGTTTGGCTGGATCTTGGGAATAGATACATGTTGAACTATAAAAGATAGTGCCAGATACTTTTCCAAAGTGGCTGTAGCACGCCGTATTCTCATCAGCATTGCCTGCTCCACATCCTTGCTATGTCTTGGTATTGTCCAAATTTTTAATGTTAGCTAATCTGGCTGGCGTGCTGTGTTGTTTCACTGTGATTTTAATTTTTCATTTCCTTTGATGATTGATGAGATTCAGTACCATTTTATAAATGTATTGGTCACTGGAACCTTCTTTTTATTTTTATTTTTTAAAGATTTTGTTTATTTGACAAAGAGAGAGAATGAGCAAGGGGAGCAGCAGAGGGAGAGGGAGAGGCAGAGGCAGGTCCTCCCGCCTGATGCAGGGAGCCCGATGCAGGACTCGATCCCAGGACCCCAGGATCATGAGCTGAGCTAAAGGCAGATGCTTAACTGACTGAGCCACCCAGAAGCCCCAGTCATTGGAACATTCTTGTTGGGAAGTGCCTGTTTGTCCCCACTTTTGTATTGAGTTGTTAGTCTTTTTTCCTATCAATTTGTAGTTGTATTTATTCTGGAAACAAGTAAGTGCTTTTTTGGTATATGTGTGCAATATAGCTTTTCCCACTCTGTACCTTCCTTTTTTATTGTCTTCTTAGTGTCTTTTGAAAAACTTTAAGTAGTTATTTTATCAATCCTTTTTTATGATCAGCATTTTGTGTGTCTTGCTTAAGAATCTTTCTACCACTCTGAGGTCATGAAGACATTCTCTTATGTTACTTTCCAGAAGTTTAATATATTGCCTTTAACATTTAGATCTACAATCCCTTTCAAATTGATGCTGTGAATGGTGCGAGGTAGGAAACAAGTTTTATTTCTGCTCCATATAAATTTCCAATTGACCCAGCATTAGTCACTGAAAAGATCATCCCTCCCCCACTGCATCCCAGTGTCACATTTGTCATAAAACGTGTGTCCATACATGTCTGGCATCTCTCTTGTAGTACCTTGGTCTATTCATCTATCCTTGCAAAAAATACCACACCGTCTTGCTTACCAAGCTTTATAATAGGCATTGGTATCCAGTAAAGCAAATCCTCCCACTTTGCTCTTTTTCAAAAAATGGCTATCCTTCACCCTTTGTGTTCGCACATAGATTTTACAATGTTTTCCAAGTTATACTCAATCATACACACACACACACACACACACACACACACACACACACACAGGCACATACCTGTGAAGATTGTGATTTGGGTCATATGTACTGAATCTATAAATCAGTTTGCAGAGAATGGAATTCTGTAACATATTGAGTCCTGTCCACGAATATATGTCCCTCCATTTAGTTCAGCCTTCTTGGATTCCTCTCAATAATGTTTTATAGTTTTCTGTGTATTTTTAGGTGAACCAATTTTTTAAAAACTAGGGAGTGGAAGTGCAGACAACATTTGGATATGGCAAAATCATGAAGACAGCAATGTTCCCAGAATGTTTTCTTTGTACCCCCAGCCGGTGTGGTATCCATAGCACTTGGAGCTACACTGGTCTCTGGGCCCTGCCCGCATAACCACGTCCCGTGCACACTCCAAAGCAGGCCCAACACCGAGGCCTCGTGAATACGGCCTGAGTGCCACCTGTCACGCTCCCATCCCACAGCATTCAACGCATGGCTAGAAAACGGATAATCCAATCCATGCCAACATGGCAGTGTTTCAGCTCCCAGATCAAGCTCTGTTCTTGCAAAGTAATTTATTGCATTCTCTCCCATTAAAGAAGTTCATTAGAGAACATTTAGAAATCGCCAGCAGGTAGATAAAAGGGAAAAAAAAAACCACTACCCGTATTCCTATTGCTCAAAGATAATCGCCGGTCATATTTTGATGCATTTCCTTTCATCTTGTTTCTGTACACATTTTGTATTTGCTTATTTTGTTTTTACGAGCTTGACATCATTCCGAATCTACGGTGCTGTGTTCAGCCTTTTCTTACTTAACATTAAGACGCCAGCGTGCTCTCCTGTGATTCTGGAAGTGCTCTGGAAGCATCACGGCCAGGAGCTCGGTGAGGTCCTGTTAGCGATGCCTGGCTACTAAACACCCCGCTGTGGTAGGAGATATTTGTGACTTTATGCTGGTGTACGTAGTGTGTAGCGAACGTCTCTGGGCATTTGTTAGCCGGTGTAAATGCCTCAGGCCTGTTAGCTCATTTACCCTTGCAACCCTCTTAGGGAGTTTGTATTATTTACTGCATTTTGCAGACACACAACCTGAGGCACAGAGAGGTCGCGTGACCAGCCCAAGGTCCCCAGCCAGCGAGTGCCCGATACTGTTGGCTCTGTGAGACACTCACGCCTTCTCTCCCTGGCCCCTTCCTTTTAACTGAAGGAGCCTCTTCTTTCTGCAAGTGAGGGGTCAGTGTGATGGAGGGACCCAACCGTAAGGTCCCCAGAATGGGCCCAAGTCCCCCACATCCAGCTATGTGACCTCCGCAAATCTTTCGCTCTTGGAGCTTCCATTTCTTCATCCTGAAACGGGCAAAAAGGCCACGACAGGGAAATGGCTCTGTGCACGGCAAAGTGCTCCCAGTGTGGGTGTCCACACAGGGTTCATCCCCACGAGCTCTGGGCACTGGAGGAGAATGGAGGCTCCCTCCCGGTCACCACCCCCACTGGCCCAGGACCCCGGCTCTTGCCGCCTCACCTCGACTGACCAATTTTCTGGAACCAGCTGGGGTGCCATGGGCAGTCCTTGCCGGTGGCTCGGCGGGAGCAGCTGCCCATTCTGGGGTCCCCAGCGTCTGACACGGGGCCTGGCCCAGAACAGGTGCCCTGCGATGCTCGTGAGATGGAGTTTTGAAGAGCCCTCCTGAGATGTACGCCCAGGGGCAGAGCCAGCAGGAGCTAGGAATTGTCGGGGACAGGTGGGAGAGAAGAGGACAGGGCTCTTTATACCCCTCTGTGAGCAGTGATGGCCCTCATTCATACAGGGGCCTTGTTTCCCCAGAGTTTGGCCTGTCACTGAGTCCCATTGCTCTGAGACACAAAGGTAAGCTAGACATAAGTCACAGGGCAAGAAGGAAAGTCAGGATTTGAACTCAGGTCTATGTGACCAAAGCCCGGGCTGCTAGCCTGGCCCTGGGCACCCAGATACCCTTAGCCCGGATGTCACGGTCCCACGCGAATCTCTCATCTGATCCCCACGACAACCCTGTGACTCTGATTTTTTTTTTTTCTTGGCCATTTTACAGATGAGGAGGACTGAGGCCCGCCTGTGGCCCCTGCAGTCCCGAGCTGATCCGGGCTTTTCAGGTCCCAGTCAGTGCTGGAGCTCCTCTGGCCACACAGCGCAGACATCTCCCCTCGAGCCACACAGGCGGTGATGAAGGACAGAAACCTCAGAGCATAAGCCAGGCCACAGTGAGAAGGTTCCAGCATGGGCCGGGGTGGTTCCGTGGATCCCTGAATAGAAGCAGAGTCCCTCAGCACGGAAAGCAGAAACCCCAGCCCCCCTCTTGCTGGGACAGTAGCGGTGGTTCCTGAAGCTGAAGGGTCGCTCTGTGCCAGGCTCCCTGCCAGGCGCCGAGGCAACAGAAGGGCAACCTGGCCTCATTTGCTTTTCCAATTAACCAGGGACACAGACCCTGCCACCCTCTCATTTTTCAGGGGAAGAAACAGAGGCTCAGTGAAGGAAGTCTCTTGCCGGAGGCCATATGGCCAAGGAAGGGCAGAGTGGGGGTTTTGAACCCAAGCCAGTTAGCCCCAGGGCCCTAAACCGTAGCCTGCTGCACCTGCTGCGGCCCCCTGGCTTACATCCTTCCCCCCTCCTCTTGCCCCAATGAGGTCTGCCTCTGTTCTCTGGCCTTGTAACCGCATCACCAAGCTCCTGGCAATACCCAGAGAAATGCCCCTGAATCTTGCTTTATACTGCACCAGTGTTTGGAGGAAAGGTGTGCTTTACACTGGATCTTATTCTAAACATGAGCCTATTCTAACCTCAGGGAGCTGGGAAGATGAGGAACCCGAGGTTCAGAGTGGGCACGCGACATGCTCAGGGACCCCCTGGCTGGGCGGTAGCAGCCTGGGTAGGCACCTTAGCCGGGGCCCAGAGCGGGACTCCCCCCTCTGCAGCATCCCCAGCCAGAGCTGGGGAAAGCCCTGTGTCTGCGCCTCGCTCCCCCCAAGCCCCCCTCCGGAGCCCACCTAAACTCGTCAGTGGTGCAAGGCGCCCTGCCCTCTGAACGAACAGGACCCGGCACATTAAGGTGTGGTCTAGGAGGACACACATGTTCCAGCTGCCGATGCCCCCAGTCTGCTTCAAATCCTTGCCAACCTGGGCTCCCCAGCTCAGGGTCCTGCTGCCATTCCACACAGCCTGGGGCCTCGGTGACTCCTTTGATGCTTTGGGCCAGTGCAGGGCTGGCTGAGGGCAGCCAAGCCTCCCAGAAAGACCACAGGACAATAGGCATCCAAACATGCCGGTGCCCTAGATGGGACCGGCTCCTCATATCAACCCCAGGCTGGCACAACCCCTCCGACCCTGCTCAGGTTCCCCAAACCCGACCCGACCCAGAGGAGCTGCCCCAAGACATGGAGATACTGCCACGTTCAGGGCCAAGAGAGGCGGCTTCCCCCACTGGGCTCACCCTAGTCCCCTACTCTATTCCCCTCCTCTAGGAAAATGTGCCTCTTTGCTGAGCGACTGACCTCAGGAATAACAAAAATCAATAATGAATAATAATGATGGCTTACTTTTATTATTTACCACATGCCAGGCACTGTTCTAAGCATTTGGTGTGTAAGGATTGAATCCTCTAAACAATCTTATAAGGCTAGTACTATTAGCCCATTTTATGCACGAGGAAAGGGAGGCACAGAGACGTTGAGTAAGATGCTCAAGGTCACACCACTAGATAAGAGGAAAGCCAGACAATGAACCCAGCACCCTGATTCCAGGGCCTGAACCCTTGGCCAACATCTCATGATCTGTGAGTGAGACCCAGTTCTTGCCCCTGGGATTCGTCCATCCATTCATTCTTTAAACATTTATTGGGCACCTGTTCTGTGTGTGCTAAGCACACACAGATTCCAAAGACAATCTGCTGAAAGTTTCTATCACCTATTAGGTCATCATTATTACCATCCACACTTTAGAGATCAGGCCACTGATGTTCAGAGAGGTTCAGTAACTACAAGGATACACAGCCAACAAGACGGGAGGGTCAGCGGAACTGGAGGCTGCAGACGCCCAGTGAGAGCAGGCAGCATAGGCGGGAGGCCGTGGGCCTCCTGTGCCCGGCCAGGTCTGGCCTGCTTGCAGATGATCTCTCCACTTCACAGAGAAGGAGGTAAAGCTTCAGAGGGGTGCGATGACCTGCCTAGAGTCACCCAGCCTGGAAGAGAGAACCAGGACTTGAACCCAGCCCGCTCTGGCCCTACCTGGACCCTCTCTGCAGTGGAAAGGGCTAGGGGCAGAAAAGGGCTACAACCAGCTTGTGGGCCTGCAGGGGTGAGTCCAGGAGTGGGAGAGCAGAGAGGAAGACGAGCCCTTCCCAAGCTCACCCATCCTGACCATTTACTATATGCCGGGCCACTTTGATGGACACATCTCCTCTTCCAAATACCCTACGAAATATAGGCTTCTATCAGCTCCATTTTACAGATGCAGAAACTGAGGCACAGAGAGGAGATGCCGCCTGTCCAAGGTTGCCCAGGTAGTAAGTAGCCAAGATAGGATCTGAACCTGGACTCTGAAGCCATTTACAATCTGTTACTCCAATTCGTCTTCGGAAGTCCATGTTCTCCTGGGTGGGTTTGCCAGAGCTCCAGAAGTCAGCAGGGAGCAGGGGGCTCTCCCAGGGTCAGACCAGGGGTGGGCACTGGACCCTGAAGGAAGATGGCTCAGCACAGGCCCACCCGCCGGTTGCTCTGGGAGGGATGGGCTGGGGTCTGCAAACTCTCAGCTACCTGAGGGGCCAAGAGGAGGGGTGCACAGACTCTGACGTCGGAGTGGGCTGGGTCCCCATCCTGGGTGTGAGGCCCAGTTCACCTCTCTGAGCTTCCCAGTGGGTCCCATAGGATGGAGATGAAGGTTTTAAAAAGTAACCAATACAAGGACTAGGATGCAACACTTGACCCTTCAGCCCCCTCCCTAGCTGATATGGTTGTTATGAGGATATGTTCAGTCGCACTGTTCTCTGCCTGTGCCTTGGTGTCTAAGCTACCTACACTCTCTGGCCTTCGGCTTCCCCCTCCGTAAAATGGGCGTATTCGTAGTCTTACTGCCTGGGGCTGTTGTGAACTTCATACATCTAAAAGACTTAGGACAGCATCTGGCACTCAATAAATGTTAGCTATTCCTGTGTCACAATTACCACCGTCACTGCACAGTAAGTGCAAGTTATTGGAATCATCAATTTCTTTCCAGCCCCTGCCTCGCTCGTGGGACATACTCAGAATGATTATATGTTTCAGTGTCCGAGCTCCGTCCCTATGTTATAAGAAAGCTGAGCTCCAGGCACCTATGACCCCAGCCTCTTACAGAGCTGCCTCTGCTGGATTCCAGGAAATGGGCAGCCCTTCATTTTTTCCTGATGGCCATCAGAACACTGCTGGTGTGTCTTTGGGCAAACTCAGGAGGAAGGTTCTGCCCATCAGCCTTCCCGCGCGCCAAAGAAGAGCTCCCCTTTGGCACGGGCTCCAGCACCAAGTGTGCGTCTGCAAAGGAACAGGACAAGGAGAGCGTGGGGCGAGCCTCTTTCCCTTTTTACCTTGACTTCTGGGTAACGTGCACCGGATTGTTTCACACAAGCACGACTGGTTTGCCAAGCGGCTTCACCGCTCTAAGCCTGTTTCCTCCTCTGTTCTGCCTCCTCCTGCTTGTGTGAACTGGGCAGTTTCTTCCTCTCTCCTTGTTCCCGTTTCCTCTCCTGCAAGGTGGGAATTGTGTCAATGACCACGCTGTTAGACTTCGAGGACGATCATTCACAGGGCACAGCCTGGCACCCGCTCCCCAGTGGGTGCTTTGTAACCAGGAACTGAAAAATGTTGCTGCTGTAGGTGAAGACCTTCTGGGGCTGGGGACTGAGGGTTTGATAGGCAGAGTTTACTGAAAGGTAGAGCCTTCCGGGAGCAGTTTAAAAACACCGTTTGTGTTTTTTTTTTTTTTTTTTAAAGATTTTATTTATTTATTCAACAGAGAGAGAGAGAGAGATCACAAGCAGGCAGAGGGGCAGGCAGAGGGAGAGGGGGAAGCAGGCTCCTCGCTGAGCAGAGAGCCCGATGCGGGGCTCGATCCCAGAACCCTGAGACCATGACCCGAGCCGAAGGCAGAGGCTTTAACCCACTGAGCCACCCAGGCGCCCCAACACTGTTTGTGTTTTGATGGCAACCTGGATTTTGTGTTCTTGAGTCAGTGGTGGGGAGGAGCGCAAGCCAACACCCTTCGGTTCCCTGGAAGAAGGGGTCTTTTCACACATACTCCCCTCCCCCGCCCCCCGAGCTCAGTGTGTGCCCTTTTTACGAGCTGCACCTGACTGCGTGCTACTACATGGGGCCGCGCCTGCCGGGGCAAGCCCTGTGGGAGTAATGCCAGTAACCCTGGCCAGGGCCTCCCCTCTCTACCCACTGCCCTGGGAGGCTGTGCCAACACTTCACAGTTAAGAGAGGCAGCCCCACCCAGGGGCCCCTGCAGCCCAAGGACGGGTCCTGGTGCTAAGGGAGGGTAGCAGAGTCTGTGGGGTTCTGGGTGTGGTTAGGGGAAAGGGTAGGGGGCATGGAATTCAAAGCCGGAAGAGGTTATGACCCGAGGCTGCTGCCCAGGTCCAAAGAAACTTCCGCTGTCCCCTGCCTCTGTTTGCACGCCCCTGGTGACAGGGATCGATCCTCTCCCAAAGCCTCCTTCCCTACCTTTGTGGACCAGCTTTGCCTTGCTTCTCAATTATGGTGCCCAGAGCCAAAGCATCTTCTCCTCCAATGGCCCAATCTACGTGCACGGGGGCAGCAAGCCCCTGCTTCATTCTAGAGACTTGACCTCTGTGAATGCACCCCTATTCTGTTCGTTTGTTTCTCCCCACGTGTATCACTATTGATCACACGAGGGTCCGGGGCTACTATCAACTAATTCTCCCTCCCTCACTCCTCTTTCCTACCCCTTCCTCCCTCCCTTCCTTTTTCCAGTTCAGAGCAATGCATCTCTGCAGTCAGTTTATTCAAAGGTGAACTGAGCATCTGTGTATGCCAGCCCCGTTCTGAGCACTGGAGATTTCTAAGTGACTACGACCTGGGTCCTGCCCACAGGAGGCTTCCCATCTGCCAGTGGAGTGGATGGAAGGGTAACAGCTATGGTAACTGAGGGACAGGACAAAGGGCAGACAGGCCTCAGAGGGGTGAGCAATGGCCACACATGCACAAATATAAGGCAACTCAAGTAAAGGTTAAGGGCAATCCGGGGCGCCTGGGTGGCTCAGTCATTAAGTGTCTGCCTTCGGTTTAGGTCGTGATCCCAGGGTCCTGGGATCGAGCCTTGCATCGGGCTCCCTGCTCGACGGGAAGCCTGCTTCTCCCTCTCCCCCTGCCCCTGCTTGTGTACCCTCTCTTGCTGTGTCTGTCAAATGAATAAATAAAATCTTAAAAAAAAAAGGTTAAGGGCAATCCCTATTCCCCCAATGAGAAGACACACAATAAAGTTGAATAATATAAACTTTAAAGGGTGGAGATAAAATAGACATCTACTTCCAGTATTTATTTCTTTAGCGACACATACAGATTTTAAATAATTTACATAAGATATTAATTTGGAAAGACCGCCTTTGTCTACTCTCAAATTTCAAGAAATTATTTGGTTCAGACCCTTCCTGTGTGACTTTGATGCCAGTGTCCCCATCATCTGCTTTGTGTGGGGGGGTGCTTTTTTAGTTTCCACAGCACTTTTTTTAAAAAGATTTTATTTATTTGAGAGAGAGACAGAGAGAGACAGAGAAAGAGAGAGAGAGCGAGCATGAGTGGGAGGAGGGGCAGAGGAAGAGGAAGCCCGACGCGGGGTTTGATCCCAGCACCCCGGGATTATGACCTGAGCCAAAGGCAGACACTTAACCCACTGAGCCACCCAGGCGCCCCTGCACAGCGGATCTTATTCACAGGGACCAAGATGCTAAAACACAGCCCTTTTAGATCTACATGTCAGTTGGCCACGGACACCATGTCTCCTCCGCAGGGACCATCCGCACAACATTGGGGCAGTTGAGCTTTATTTGCTGCCGGTGTGCACTGTGGTCTGCACAACACAGTCGCTTACTTGGATGCTCTGAAAGTGACCTTTAAAAGGTCTGTTTATACCAACCTCCCTTGCAGTCACCCTTTGTGACCCTCCCTTGGTGACCCTTGTAGTCACGAAGTCCCATTTGCACCACATTGCTTTGCATGAGGAAAATTTCCTTGGCTTCTTTGGTAATAATTCTGACCTCTATGTGCATCCCAAGCTCATATGGATTGAGGCTATTTTGAAACAACGTACCTTTCCCGAATAGGACTTGTGTTTAAAAATTAAGTAACTGAGAGAGCACCTGTAAGATGAGAAATTAGTAACTCAAATAGAAGGCAACCTTATGTGCAGACGTACATGAGTCAGGGTGGGTGGAGTATAGAGAAGCTTTCCCAGAGGTGGAAGCTTTGCGCCAACCTTGAAGAATGAGAACCCTCTGGGATGCGTCAGAAATCCCAGGCAGAAGGCATTGGAGAAACAGAGCTGGGGGTTCTGCCCTCGATACCCCTCTTTCATTCACATAGCTCCAGGCCAGTTTTGCCCCTTTGCTGGGAGATCTTGGGCACCTTTTTTCCATTCCCTGACCCTCAATTTCCCTATCTGTGAAGTGGGGGTAATAACACATGTTTCATAAAGGATACAAGAGCATGGACAATAAAGTTGAAAAAAAAAACTGGTTGAGAATTGGGTCTTCTTGGGTAAGTTATTGCACATCCTGGGCCTTGGTGTTCCAATCTGCAAAATGGAGCCCAGTGAAGGCTGGAACTATCAGGCTTCACTTCCCATTGAGTTTGGTCTGGGTTCTTGTATGGGAGAGCTGCTCAGAATACTGGTGGGGTGAACGAATGAATGAATGGATGAATGAGGAATGTCTGTTACTCCCTCTGCAAGGAATATGCTCCCCAGCTCTTCCCATGGCTGATTCCTTACTGTTTCTTCAGATGGAGCTGGCGTGCCCCCAGGTTCTCCCTGAGCCCCCCAAACAAAGTTACTATATTAGTTCTCTTTTCTTGCTGGCTTTGATCATCATATTGTGTGATCTAAATTGCTTTTTATTTTGGGGTGCCTGGGTGGCTCAGTCAGTTGAGCTTCCAGCTCTTGATTTCCCCTAAAGTCATGATCTCTGGATTCTGAGATGGAGCCCCAGTTGGACTCCTGCTCAGCAGGGGGTCGGCTTGAGATTCTCTCTCTCCCTCTGCCCCTCCCCCTGCTCACTCTCTTCTCCCTCTTTCTCTCAAAAATAACAAATCTTAAAACCCAAAACTCTAAAAATAAATATAAAATTAAAGATAAAAAAATAAAGTGCTTGTTATTTATGTTTTCACCATAAATATTCTAGTATGTTCCCTCCTCTCAACCTTTGGATTCTGCCTAGGTTTCTATTTGTAGGTTCGTGATCACACTCCCACCACGGTCACCCCGACTGGCTTGTCCTCAAGCCTTTTACCCTGCCGTAGGTGACCTTCTGCTTCCTGTGTACATCCCCAGCCCTTGCACCCCGCACCCCGCCAGGGTGAAGGCTTGACCCTCTGTGGCCCAGCGCCTGGAACAGGGCCCGGCACACACTAGGCCTTATCGAACTGTTGGAAGAAATGAGTGAAAGGCTTGGCACCCCGAGGGCACCCAACTGTCGGCGCGTCTTCCTGCCCCGAGCGCGGGAGCGGCGAGAGCGGGAGGCTAGGCGGTTCTGCTCCCGCCGCCCGGTCCAAACTTTCAAAAGATGCGGCGGCCTCCGCCCCGCCTCTCCCTGCACGGTTGGAGGCGGCGGGAGGCGGAGGCGGAGCCGGCGGGCTGGGGCCGGTTGGCTCCTCCTCCTCCTCGGGCTGCCACCGCCTCCCTCCAGGCGCCCGCCTCAGCTGCCGCCCGCCGGCTCGCCCGTGCAGCCGCGATGCCCCGGAGCCCGACCCTGGCCCGGGTCCTCGGCCCACCGCGTTATTAGCCTCCGTGCACCCCGAGCGCGCCGCCGCCAACGCCGCGCCCCGACGCAGCGATGGGCAACACCGTGCACAGGACCCTGCCAGGTACGCCGGGGAGCCCTGCACGGGAGGCGGGCGCTGGGGTTCTCCTCTCCAGGGGACCCGCTGGGTGACTTCCGGAGAGCCACCCCACCCCCTTGGAGCCCTCGGCACTCAGCGGGCTGGAGTCAACGATTCCTCCCGGACCCCGGCTCCGCGCACGCCCCTTGCTTGGCTGGGCTTTACGCTCCAGGAGGACGGGTACCGCGTCCCGGTTACCTTGGGGACCCCAGTCCTCCTTCTCCCTGCTGCTTGGCCAGATGCGCGAAGGGGCCGCTGGGGCGATGCCGCTCGCCCCCTCGCCTTTGTTTCAGCCCGAGGGCGCTGAGGAGGGAGCCTGGGGCGCCCTGGGGCGTGACTGGAGTCGGGCTCCCCAGGGCTTCCGACGGCCAGAACCACCCGTTGTGCCGAGACTGCAGCTGCTGAAAGTGGGGGGCGCTTGCAAGGGTACCCCAATTTCCAGCCGCCAGCGCCCCCGCGGCACATGCCGCCTTGGTTTGGCCATGTTCCCACGCGCACCCCGGCTGCGCCCCCCTCTGGTGTCCGCTCAATTGGGGGCTCTCTAGTCCCTCGGAGTCACCGCTGCAGAGTGCATCGCCCCCTAGTTAACATCACCCTAGAATTTCCGGGGCCAGAGGAAGGGGATGAGGGTGAGGTGGGGAGGTGGGAGTAGGGGGCAGAGGAGGACTTACTAGAGAGTAGCTGGAGATTTTGGTAACAGATCACTGAGATCACTGCGCTGGGGGCTCCAGGTCTGGCACTTTGCATACCCCAGGGCCCAGGCGGCATGCAAAGCAGCTTTTCCTTGTCAAGATGTTTATCCCCATTTTACAAATAAAGAAATTGAGGCTCAGAGGAGGAGAAATGACTCACCCAAGGTCATACTGCTAATTGGGGGTGAGTCTGGGTTGGGCCTCCTGTCAGCCAGCCCCACACCCCAAGTCTTTAGAAAAAGTCTTTATTTTGGCTTAAGGCTGGGCATCAGTAGCATCTTTTAGGCAGAAAGTGAGAGATGTGTGTATTTTTAAAGTACAAAGGCCCAGCTCAGTGGGGAAGCAAGTCAGCTGCGGTGCAAATTTAGTGTGAGGTTTTGGGAGAGAGACATATCACTGGTCTGTGCTCTAACACTCCCATACAGCGCCCCCCGCCCCAGGCTTTATATCAAAAAATCATTGTTTCTTCCTCTGGGGGTGGGGATTGAAACGGAGGATGCTGTGCCCGGGATTCCCAAGGCTGGGCTATGGAAGAGGAGCCAGCTCCTACTTTATAAGCTCCTGGGCAGCTTTAGGGCCACTGCATTCGAAACCCCCATATTCTCAGACAGGTGAAGTCACCAGCAGAGGGCCATCAGGTAGTCGGAGGCAGAGGTGGGACTTGAACCCCGGTCCATTTATGGACCAGGGGCCTCCACCTCCTCTGAGCAAGGATACTGTCTGGATGGGGATGGAAGGACCCAGCCGCCCGGCCCGGGGGTGTCCCGGCCTGTTGGCCAATATGGCAGCAGATACTCTCCCAGCCATAGACACCTGGCTGCAGCATGAGACCCTTCGTAGGGGTTCTTAATTAAAAATATTTATGCTGTTCTAGTAAAAAAAAAAAAAAAAAAAGCCATCCTGCCACCTGTGGGCCAGCCCTAGGGTGAGTGAAGGCACAGACACAGCCAGGCAGGCTAAAAATAGCCAGCGATTTATATATTCTCCATCCCACAGGGCTCTTGCTCTGTGGACGGGGCCACCAGGGCTAAGAGCTGGGGGTTAAGGTTGTTTTCCCACGGCAGTAGCTAAGTGTGAAAAGTTAAAACTCTCCACTGGGGCTGACGCTTGCCCTGAGTCTGAGGAAGGGAACAGAGCTAGAGTTCTAAGACGCATCAGGTCGCCATACTGAGAATATTAAGGGCCGTTTATTGTTTTCCCGCCCGTGTGTCATTAGTTTCTCACACACGCTATGCCGTTTTTTTACAACGCTGTGATCAGTACATGAGGCTCCCCACACTTGAAATATCCTTTCTTGTCTAGTGCATTTCTTACAATTCAGCTTAGCTGTCACCTCCTCCAGGAAGCCTTCCTTGCCCACCCACACCAATCCCACCCTCCGCTCTGCTACCTAGATACCTTCTTAAGGCTCTGCTTGTGCATCTGACCACACTGCATCATTGTCACCCCTCTCCACACCTGGCCTCGGGGCTGCCTGAGGACAGAAACTGTGTCTTGATTATCTTGTGTCCCTGGTTGCCCAACCCGGAGCCTAGTGGCTGGCAGGAGCTCAAAAACCAGTGGTAGAGCTCACATGTTGCCCGCATCTTAGACTGAAAGAACACTTGGCTCAGTCTTGCCCTGTAGAAATCCTTGCGCTTTCGTTCTCAGGAAAAGGACACATGCGTGGGGTTCCTTCTATGGGACTTGAAATAGAGAGCTGGCATTTGCTGAGCACCTGGATTCCATGCCAGGCTTCCTGCATATGTGGCTTCATTTACATGCCAAGCATGTTTCTCCTTAAGGCTCCAGCACTTGCCGCTCCTTCTGCCTGGAGCATTCTTCCCCCAGACCTCCCCGTGGTTTCCCCCTCGCTTCCTTTAGCTCCCTGCTCCAGTGCGGGTCCTGCCATACCCCCCTCCCTCCGCCCCCGGCATGCCCTACTTGCTCTTTCCCACTTGGTGTTTCTCCTTAGCATGATTACTGTGTGCCACACGGTATGTGTACTTGGCTGCTTAATCACCTGTCTCCCCAGGGAGGATTTTGTCTTTTTATTTACTGCTGTATATTCAGCACCTGGAGCAGTGGCTAGTACAGATGTTCAGTAAATATTTGTTGAATGAATGAATGAATGAATGAATGCTTGCAACGGCCTTGCAAGGTAAGGATCATCATCTCCATTTACAGATAAGGAAACCAAGGCTCAGAAAGATAAAATGACTCATCCCAGCTCACACGGCTCACCCAGTTTGGAATCCAGGTTGATTTGGCTCCGAAGTTCTACATTCTTCCTCCGACACGCAGTACCCTCCCAATCCACGGTTCAGATAACACGTGTTGGGTGCCCCCAAGTGACTCTGTCATGTTATTGTGTGCAGTAAGGACATGCCAAAGAAAGGGAGGGTCCTTTACGATTGATGTGGGAAGCCCCAGGGCAGTGTTCACGAAGGGCATCAGCAAATTCAGACGAATGCCCTACAAAGAGAAGTGTCTGGGAGCCAGCGCGGGAACTCACATTTGCCAAGCTCCTACTGTGTGCGTCTCCCATTCTCTTGCTAGTTGCAGTTCAGTACTGCAAAATAAGGTGTCATTCTTCTCCCACTTTATGGATGAGGAGAATGAGGCACAGAGAGGTTCAAACACTGGACCCAACTCACACAGGTAGGCAGTGGCAAAGCCAGGTTTAGAAGACACTGTCTTATTCCTAATACGATATGGTTCTTTTCTCTGGACCCCATTTCCCTTTCTCTGGGGTTTGCAAGGATAAAAATAAAAATGTAAACAAGTGGGGCTGGGGGAGAATGGAATTCCAGGGAGGCGGGGCTCTTCCCCCTTCTCTCACCAGCGCATTGCAGCCCTTCTGCCAGCACGCCTCTCGGGCTCCCCCCCGGTTCTGGTTGGAGGAGACCATATTCACACTGCCCGTTGGGTTTAATCATTAAGTTGGTCCGTGCTTGACCAAGTCAATGGCCCTTTTTAGTGTTAGTTCAATAGTCAGGCATCCCGGAGCTTGGAGTGAGGGAAGTATGTTGACCTTGGTCTGTGCCAAGCTCTGAGTCAGAAGCTAAACCCACAAATCCTTGTAACAACCCTTTAGAGGGGCTATATTTAGCCCCATCTTCCAGGCAGGCAACATCTGTCCATGTGCCCAGGCTGGAGTGACTCCCGGGGTCTGTCCTGCCCTGAATTTCCCTGAGTGTGCATCCTCATTCATTTAACTGACATCTTTTGGACAGCTGTCATGTGCCAGGCCCTGGGGGTCCAGCTGTGAATGGGATGGAAGCCACCGGAGGCCCCCGTGGAGCTGGCCTCTAGTGGAAGAGGAAGGGGACACACCAGTAGGACACGTAGCTGGTTATATCCCCAGAGAGCACAAGGTGCTGCGGCCTCGCGTCAGAGAGGGAAGCGTGGGGGCCCAGGGCCCCAAACAAGGCCTGACCACCAGACCAACTGGTCTGTCTACTGTGGCTCATGCATGACCAGCTTTTAAAAAAATCTTTAATGACATAGACCAGAACAAAAAATATCAAGTGCATTGAGGTAGTAAGGAGAATTTTTGCTTCGTAGATTTAGTCTCAGTTGTGCGTGCATGTGTGTGTGTTGGGCTCCGTGGGCCCCATCGATGAAGAGTTGTGGGGAGACCACTCACTGGTCCACAGCAGCGAGAGGTCTGGTGCTTGGGTCTAGAACACAGATCCTGGAGTCCAGTTGCCCGGCTTCAAAGCTCAGCTCAGCCGTTGATCGGTAGAGTAACTCTGGGCAAGGTACTTCCCTCTGTGTGCCTCAGTTTCCTCACTGTGAAGTGGGGACTATAGGGGGAGCTCCCTCGTGGTTGGGGTGGCAAGAACTAAATGGAAAAGGGCAACTAATCTTAGCACAACGCCTGGGGCTTTCATGGTCATGGTTATCGTTGCCGCTGTGGAAAGGGAGGACTTGAGACTGCCCCTGGGGTCCCTGGATGGGGACGGATGACAGGTGTCCTTCGCTTTCTGCCCTGAAAGCTCAGTCCCAGGTGACTGTGAGCCTTGAACCCAGGGCTGGAGTGGGAGGCATCCCTTTCATGTGTACTGACAGCTGCAATTCCCAAGGCTTCTCCAGCTTTGTCTGGGACACCAGATTTCTGATGAGAAGACTCTTCGTGACAGGTTGCATTTTGCCATTTCCATTTGTTCACCGGACCTCCAGGCTGGGCTCTGTGCTGAGCCTGGGGTCACAGCCTGGGTTTAGGGACTCAAGGTCTAGCGGGAAAGACCAACAAGGACGGGGGAGCCCTGGGGGCCGTGAGAGCCCAGAGCAGGATGCAGGAAGGCTTCCTGGAGGAGGTGTGGCTGGGGAGACCAGAAAGCAGATAAGTTAGCCAAGAGAAGGAAATGAGCAAAGCTGTTCAAGACAGAGGGGCTGGGGGTGCAGAGGCCTGAGCGGAGGGAGAGCGGGGCATACGTGGGGAGCTGTGGCCTTCTGGGGGTCCCAGTGCAAGTGGGGGTGCTCCGTGGGCTTAGAGCGGTGGGCAGAGGCCGTGACAGAGGAGCGAATGGTTTCTTGCAGGCCAGCCCACAGTCAGGAGGCTTAGATTTCTTAGCTGCCGCGCTCCCTGCCGGGATGATGTACAGAAGTTGCCAGCAGGGGCGTAGCATTTTCACTGGGCTTGACCCTCAGAACTGTTTAATCTTCCCTACGGACAAGAAGAGTCAGCTCTGCCCTCTTTGGGACCAAAGGGCTTTCTGTACTTCGCGGTGCTCTCTGAGGGCTTAAAATAGAAGCGCAGAAGCCAGGTGTGCGCTTGCAGCGGGGAGGGCAAAGGAAGGAGGCCGGGGTGCAGCCCTGCAGGTAGTAAGCGCTCACCTGGGCGGCAGCAGAGCGCTCAGAACTCCCGCAGGCTTGCCGCGTTCCAGGCCCTTTAGCGAGTTCGTCCCCTTTCACTGGTCAGGATCAGCCTTCCAGAAGTAGTCTCCCATTCCACAGACAAGGAAACTGAGCTCAGAGGGGGAAAGGAGCCGTGCCCCGAGCCAGGCAGCCCGGAAGTGGCAGAGTGGAATCTGACCCCAGGCCCGCCCGCCCAGCCCCAGAGCTCCTTCTCCTCCATCGCCAAAGGGCACGGCGCCCTGAGGCCTCTTGGGGCTGCTGCCCCTTGTCCCCATCCCAAGCCCCACCCCTGACAACAAGTCCTGCTGCGGGTGCCTCTTCCCACCGGTTTTGTCCTTGGGAAGATGAATTACTTCTGTCCACAGCAGCCAGAATGAAGCTGCCCCGTTCACCCCTCACCCCAGGCCTGTAGACTCGGTGGCCCCGGAGAAGGGTGAACTTGAGCTCTGCAACCCCTTCCCTGAGGTTCCTGCCTGGTAAACACTGGCCTGCTGTTGGCCACCCCTACCTGCCGTTTGTAGGGGTCACGGTGCGCCCACACCCTTTCCCCTGGGCCCAGCCACTCACGGGCCCTGCCCGCCCAGAGGGCCGGGCAGCACCCAGCTGTCAGTCAGCAAGGGCATGGGGCTCGGGTGGGAGCCCTTTGTCGCCCAGCACCCAGGCTTTCCTGCAGGTGAGGAGCATCCTGTCATTCTCGGCAGAGCTGGTGACAGCACAGGCTGTGGCCCTTCATGCCTGCGTCTCGGTCCTGCCCCTTAGTAGCCAGACAAGCCACCTGACCTCTCTGTGCTTCGGTTCTCTCTTCTGCAGAAAGAGGGGGATGATGTCACTTCGCAGGCATGCAGGGCGTCTGACAGATAGTGAGTGCTCACACAGGGTGCCTGTTAGGATTGCGTCTTCACTGGGGAAGCGAGCCCCTGCTCCGCGCTGAGCCCTGTGCTCCGGGGGGAGACAGACACAGAAGACACTGTCACGCAGACGCTGTTCTGAGTAGGTCCCTGCATTTGACCCTCAGGAGACAGCTAGTATTGTTACTCCCTTATGACTGTTGAGAGAACAGAGAGGCACAGAGAGGGAGACTAACTTGCCCAAGGGCACACAGCTCGGGGAGTCCAACATGATCGCCGCGGGAAGGCGAGGATGTTGATCTGGGACGGATGACTGGAGTCAGGGTGGGAGGTCAGGTGGGCACTGATTCACATTGGCCCTGGAGGCCTTCGTGGTGTTAGGCAGAAATCTGCAAGCACCCTGACAGATTCGGGTTTAGTTGTTCGCCTGCTCCTTAGGTGTCGGTCTCACAGCCTGCCTCCAGGCACTGCGGGGTGGGGAGGGTCTCCAAGTGGCCTGTGGGCTCACTTGAAGGGACCCCAGCTGCTAGTCCCCGAAGCCTGATGTGTAGCTCTCCAACCCCCTTTAAAAGCAGGTCGGGGGGGGGCGCCTGGGTGACTCACTGGGTTAAAGCCTCTGCCTTCGGCTCAGGTCATGATCTCAGGGTCCTGGGATCAAGCCCCACACTGGGCTCTCTGCTCAGCAGGGAGCCTGCTTCCTCCTCTCTCTCTCTGCCTGCCTCTCTGCCTACTTGTGATCTCTCTCTGTCAAATAAATAAATAAAATCTTAAAAAAAAAAAAAAGGTCAGGGGACAGCTGATGTCCGGAGGGCTTTCTAGACAGCAAAGCGAGGCCCATGTCATCCCCAGGGGAGCAGAGAATCCCTAGCAATATGGCCCGGGAGCTCTCTGCAGATCCCTGCGGTCAGAGAGCAGACCCGATGGGGAAGGGGCACCATGGACCAAACAGACAGGACCAGTGCAGGGCCATCATGTGGGGGCAGATTTCAGCTCAGCCAAAGGAAGAACTTTCTAACTGTGGAAGCAGTCTGCAGGTAGAACGAGGGCAGCGAGGTGTTTAGCCCAGCTGGGACTTGACGTGGACATTGTGGTGGCAACTGAGCATCAGATGGACCTGGGATGAACTGTTCATTAAGGTGCTTTTTGACTCTGGGGTCTCCCAGGGGGTGCTCTCCGGCATTCACCTGCTGGAACACCTGCAGGCCCCTTCACAATCTTTCATTTATAACATCCTCCTGCCAGTTCTTCGGGTTGGAAGTTCTTCGGCCCGTTTGATGGCTCAGACACTGGGGCACAGAGAGATGCAGCCACCTGCCCTCACCGAGGTCTGGGACCATCGTCCTTGGACATCAGGCCCAGTTCACCCTTGTCCCTTTTTCCTCTCTTCATTCTTATTACTGAGACTCGGCTGCCCTCTTGCCTCACCTCTGCGCAGTGGGGAGAAAGGGCTTTTATGAGTAAACCATTTGGGGAAATGGGTGGAGTAGGGGTGTCTGGGGCAGCATTGGCCCTGGGCAGGATGCCCGCAGCTGTTCACAAGTGTATTGTTTATATCCTCAACATTACACATTGTTTATATTACAATTCTATCCCTTGGGCACGTGTTTTCTTTCCTTTTTCCCCCACAGATGATAGATTTAAGAGATGGGTGGGCACACGCATACCCTGTGTCTTCCAAGATGGGTCTGCTTGGTAACTTTCCACTCCACAGAAGAGCTTCCCTCCCCCTCAAGGTTCGGGGCAATTCAAGGTCAGGAGATGGGACAGCGGAATTTCCCTGACTCTGAGGACGGCCCAGACCTTCATCCCTGCAGACAAGTCCCCCAGGGGCTCTGTTCCTAGGACCGGAGAGTGCTCGGAACCTGCCTCCTATCTGGCAGATGGGGACACTGGGGACCTGAGCTTTGTGCCGGTTCACACAGCAATTACAGACGAGGTCTTTGGCCGGGATCCCAAGAGAGGTGGCAGAAAGAGCCCTGGTTTTGGAGGCAACCTTGAATTCAAATGTTCTACTGTATCTAACCTGGGTCACCCTGGGCAAGTCATGTCCCTCTCCGAGCCTCCACTTCCTCATCTTTTAAATGGGGATAATGATGGTACCTCCTTTACAGGGAGGCAGTGAGGTATAAATAAGGATCCGCGAGAAGTCTGAGCCCAACACAAGACGAGGACTCCATGAGTCCCCTTGAAGGCAAGGAATCTGTGCTCCTGCAATGGGTGGGCTGGGATGGGGGGGTAGGGAGGCACATATAGGACCAATAGTCCTATTCCTCTCAGGCCCCTGTGAGATTGCTAACATACCCACGGGTTGGCTGGAGAAGTGATTCTAAAAAATGGTCAAGAGCATGCATGGATTTTGAATTCACATCAGAGTCCAATCCTGACCCAACTGTTCACCTGAACCTTGAAGGCTTCCTGCAGCAACTTTAATCCTCACTCATTTGGAGGACGGTCAGCATGACAGAGGAGGTGGAGGGAAACAAGAAAGCTGGGTCTTCAGAGGAGGAAGCAGAGTGGGAGAGGCACCCTTCAGAGTCACTTCTATGCGGGCCTCAGAGCCCAACGTGGCAGGGAAGGAAACATTAGTTGAGGACCTACTGTGTGCTGACTGCTACACTTCGCCTGAAGCAGCCAGAGCACTCTCCTCCCTAACCTTGTAACCCAGGCTGGTCTGGGTTCAAATGCTAACCCCACCACTTCCTGGCTGTGTGGCCTCCGGCAGCTCTCCCAACCTCTCGGAGCCTCCCTGCCTCAGTGGGTCTGGTAGCAGTCGCTCCCCGGGGACGACCACAGGAGGTCTGGGGAGCGCAGGGCCAGTGCTAGTCTCCGCACTGCCCCCTAGAAGGTCTGTCTCTCTGACCGAGCCCCAGCCCCAATTCCTCTTCTGGGCCTTAGGGACGTGAGGCTCGGGGGCTCCATCCCTGCCCCGCTGTAATCGGGCACCCGCTTTCCTTTTTTAGATGCTGCTTATTGTTCCTCTCGAGTTCCGCCAAACTGTGGCCTTTGAGCTGCTCAAAAACAAGCTGATTGATGACATCCACCCCCCACACACACACCCCTCCCCGAGACCAAGCCAGGGCACCCCTGCACCTCTTCCAGCAGAAGGCAGCTTAAACTACTTGGACCTAGTCTAGCTTCGCTCCGCCCCCCGCAGGTCAGGAGACAGCAAGAGACCCTGGGGCTGGAGTGAGGCAAGAAACAGGAAAGGCGGAGCCTCTGGAGTCAGACAGGACCAGATTCGAAAGCAGACGCTGCCCTCACAAGCGGAATGGCCTCTGCGAGGGTGTCCGGAGAGGGGTCTCGGTTTCGTCATCTGGGAGCCACCTGGCAGCAGGTGGTGAGGGGCGGACGGGCCACACGGCGGGCCCACGGCACACAACGTGCTGGGCCACAGAGGCGGGGCGCTGGCCAAGGTGGCCCAGCAGCAGGGCCTGCGAAGAACACCGCCTCGGCTGCGGGAGCTGGAACAGCCTAGTTCCAGGAGAGTTTCCTCCTCCGGCGTTGCTTTGGCCCTGAGGAGGACTGGGGGGATCTATTGCTCCAAAAAGTCAGACCCGAGCCCTGCGGGTTAGCGAGCAGTCGGCCTGCTGGGCCCCACCCAGGCCAGGGGAGAGGCTGCCCTCCAGGCAGAGAGGAGGAGAAAGCAGGCGGACTGAGGCAGATTATCACCAGGCCCTGCTAGGGGCTGCCTGGAGGAGAAGCAGGTGCCGAGGGGCAGGACGGGACCAGCAGTTGGGAGCAACACTCAAAACCTGAACTGTTTTTTCTTACTCCGGCTATGCTGGGACATTTCAATAGGCTGAGAAGAGAGAAAGGGACAGCTTCTAGGGGAAGAAGCTGGACTTGACTCTCATTCTTTGGAGAGGTGGAGCCTCAGGGGTTCCTCCCTGTTCCAAACACTTCACTGGTCCCCAGAGCCTTCTTGAGGAACTTAACCCCCTCTGCACGGCCTTTAAGACCCTTTATGATGCAGCCCCATGCTCTGGCTCCAGCTTCCCCTCTGTCTTCTGCCCTACCCTCCTTTTAGTTCCTTAAGTACCTTCCACTCATTCACACCTCCAGGCCTTTGTCTGTGCTATTCTCTCTGCATCAAATACAATTCTCCATCCCTACCAACCTCCCAGCCACTTCTGCCTCAGTCCTGTAGCGTGGCTGCTCTGAGAAGGGTCCCCACGGCCCCCGCCCTGTCTACTACCCACCCTGCACAGTCCTGGTGTCGTTATCTGCCCCTCAGCCAGTCTCAGCTCACAGGGCAGGGACTGCGTGTGACTTGTTGGCGTACGCGTCCCTGGCACAGAGGGCATGTTCCCGAAAAGTCAGATGAAGGAGGAAGTGATGTACTTGAGAAAGAATGAGGGCACTTCCCCCCTGCCCCCCACCCCGCTGTGGCAGTGGGACCCTAACCGTGGGAGCTGGCCCCTGGGAATTTCCTGGGGCTTGGAGTTTATCAGGAAGAGACCTCGGTGAAGGGGCCCAGCAGAGGGTCAGAATGGGCTAGAAAATCCTGACTCCACTGAGCACACTTCAAGGGGGCGTTGGGATGACCTCACCCCCTGGGAACTTGGCGCATCTGAGCCCACTTGAGCCAAGAGGGCTGCCACTTAGGCCTGGAAGGAGTGGGCTTTGCTCCCAACAAGGAGTGTCGCGTGACCTCCGGCCTCCCTCCCTGGGCTCCTTGTAGCTGTTGACAGGAGTGCGGGGCCTTCCCAGCTGCGCTGGGGTGACCGGGTTTTGTTTGCAAAGAAAAGGGGAGGGGAGGAGCAGGGTGGCAGTTTCCAATGTGGGCTGGCCCCTTTCCAGCCTGGGTGCTGGCCTCCCAGGCCTCTGAAACAGAGAACAAAGTCCCATTACGCTGGCGTCTGTCTCCTGGGTGCCTATCACTGCCCCATTTGGCAGAGGTGAGGGGAGGTTGGTTATTTTTTTCCTAGCCCACTTTCAAACCCACCAATGGCAAAGGTACTTCCTGTTGCCAGAGAAGACCGATATTCTCGTCTTGCTTTGGGTGGAGGGAAGCCTTGCCAATACCAGCCTTGCGTTTTCCTCTCTAAAGGACTCTCTCTCTCTTTCTCTCTCTCTCTCTCTCACACACACACACACACACACACACACACCATGTTGCTTCCTAGAGCCAGTAGCATTGATTTGAATTGTGGACCTGGGCAAATGTCACTTGAACCAGTGACTTCTCACCGGAGATGTACGGTCTGACGTTAGAGGTTATGGGAGTCCAGGAAGCCCCTGAAATCGTATGCCAAATTGTGTTGGCGGAGTGTGGGTATTTTTCGGAGGAGAGAGGCCTTTACAGCTTTCATCGCCCTTAACAAGGGGCATGCCCCCTGCTGCCTTGAAGAAGGGGTGGGGTGTGGGAGGAAGGGCCCAGGCCTGGCCCTCTGCTGCCACCACCCAGCTTTGCGGCCTTGGTTGCCCCTCTGGAAAACGAAGGTGGTAAAACCTATCCTGCGGGGTTGTCCCAAAGACTAAACCGAATAAACAGAGGCGGCCGCCAGCCCGTAACAGGGGCTCAGTAAAAGGCTGCGTGTGAAAGGAGGGTACAGAATAGACCGTTCTCCCGGCTGGCGATTCCCTTTCCCTGTGGAGCGGAGTCTGCTGGAAATTTCAGCCAGAATGCCATCTGCTGAATGCCAGCACACTGGAAGCTGTCATCTCGGCGGCCAGAGAAGTTGGATGTTGCTTCCTGCCGTCCTCTTGGCCATAAATGCCATTTGCTCAGGCTCTTTTTAGATCAATGGAGAGGCTGGGCTGGGGCAGTGAGCGAGGCACATTTGGGACACTGCTGGGATGGCTTAAAAATGGGCTCCTGTCCTTGGACACTGAGGGAAGGCGACCCCAGAGTTTTCAAGCGGCCTTTCCTGGTCAAGGTCACCAGCCCTCCACGGAGAAACATGTCCAGATGTATTTCCCCAGACATACAAGTAGACGTCTCTGATGTCAAAGGACATCAGAAACCTTTTCTTGTCAAGGGAACAAAGTAAGGTGGCTGATGGGAGAGACCACGTGTTTAGTGAACACCTACTATATGCCACGCATCGTGTCTGATGGATTTAGCTCGCCCATTCAAAACTCACAGCGGTCCTGCAAGGTGCTGAGGACTTCCGCCAGTTTTGGAGGTCTGGGTGGGGAGACCCAGAGAAGTTAAGCATGGACCTTAACATCACACCGCTATGAAAGGACAAAACAGAATTTAAACCCAGATCTGTCTGACTCTGAGACTGTGTTCTTTTTAACTGCCTCTCACACGGAGATTTAGGAAATGAGACTCTGGGAGAGATGGAGGTAAAGGGCTCCCCCTTGGATCTGCTGTTCCCATGGAGAAGGAAAGGAACGTTTAGTGATCATCAACTGTGTGCCCGATCTCTCTGTGCTCTCCTGGCCTCTCAGCAGCCCGAGACAGGGGCCTAAGGTCACACAGCATTCCAGATGAAAAAGTACAGTGCCGGGAAGTGACGTCACTGCCCAGGGCCCCCAGGCGAATGAGCAGCAAAGCTCAGGCTCGAACCCAGAGCTCAGGAGGGATGTTCTAAAGCACTGACGTGGGAAAGCACATAGCCACCACCCGAGCTGCCCTTACGTCCGCCCATCTTGCCCAAGGACTTGTCCAAGGCTGGGCTGTGGCAACATTGAGTCAGAATGGAGTCCCGTCCTCCCTAACTGTCCACAGCCACTCAGTGCACCCCCCAATCTCTGCCCGTATGCTTATTTTTTAATTTTTTATTAAAGATTGACAGAGAAACAGCGAGAGAGGGCACACAAGCGGGGGAGTGGGAGAGGGAGAAGAAGCAGGCTTCCTGCTGAGCAGGGGGCTCGATCCCACGACCCCGGGATCATGACCTGAGCTGAAGGCAGACGCTTAACGACTGAGCCACCCAGGCGCCCCTGCCCCTACGTTTAGAGTCCAGGCATTGCTTCCCTGACAAAATGCTGGAAAGACCCTCCCCTCTGGTCTTGGCAGAGCTGGAGCAGCCTTTGGTCAACTGTGAGGCTGGGCTGGGAATGTCTCCTGCTCCCTCCTACGCATGGGCTGGGCTCCTGCAGAGGTCTCCTGGGCTCCCACCGCACGAGAGCCCCTCCGCCCTGCCTTGTCCTTAGAGTCCCCAGGCCGGATTCCCTGGCCAGAAGAGGAGGGGGCTCCCTGGCCGTAGTGGGCACCCTCACAAGGCCGGCGGGTGCTCAGCCTTCCAGGGAAGGAAGAGGGCCTGGGGCCTGCTCCCTGGCATGGTGTGGGGGCCTCTTCCTGGCCGAAGGCCTTCTCACCTCTGACAGTGTGCCCGTTTGAATCTGGCGCTGGCGCCAGCAGCTACGAACCTCTGTGCCCACAGACTCGGCCACTTGGGGGAACAGCTGAAATGACCCCCAGGAGGGGAATGGTGGGGGACATTCTGGCCCTCGATGGACTACTCCACAGCCATGAAACCTAAGCACTGTGAAGCGTCAGGAGCCACGTGGGGAAAGTGCTTTTTATGTAATGTCGAGTTAGAAAACAAAAAGGCAGGGCCTACATCTCAGCACTGCTTCTCGCAGCTGAGGGGAAGTGCCTCTGCTGCCTGGAGCTTTGTTTCTCACCTAGAAAATCCTCCCGGTGAAGACTGAGAAGTAGCTGCAATCCCATGTCCCGGAAGACATCTAGCATGAGGCATAGCACAGAGGGAGGGCACAGCCGGTGGCCCCTTCCACAGATAAGGGCTGGGCAGAGACCACAGAAAATGCCACGTGAGGGGTGTGAAGGGAAGGAGAAAGGAGGGATTTTCCTCCTCCTGCTGAACTTTCTAGAACATGGCTGTGGTGTTTCAACTTCAGCTTTTCTGTTGACGTCTCCGAACTAGGATGTTCTGGGGGCCCCTGGGGCCTGCATTCATATTTCTGTTTCTTGTGGAAGCCACTTTTCCTGAGCCCAGCTAAAAGCAGATGGTGGTGTACAACTGGGAGACTGCTTATTATTCTTCTTTCCTCTTTAGCATTTTCAATTTGTATAAATAACACATCCTCTTAGACACTTTCACTCTGGTCTTTTTACCTCAAGTCAGGGCAGGGGCCTCTGAGGGGGTAGAAAGAGTATCTATCCCCCACTCCCTGAAGGAAGTTGGACCCGTATAATCAAGATTCAGCAAGTATGTAAACTTCGCAGGTCACTTGGCTGTATTTTGCCCTAACATATATATACCTAACATATCGCTAGTTTTACGGGAAACTTCCCCTTGTAGGAACAAAGCAGTGTGTCTCCCCAGCCAGCGTTCATTTCAACCGCCACGTCACTCTGAAAGAACACCTACTTAGGATTCCCAAGCTGTTGGGTAAAGAAATTCTCCAACTGAGAGAGAAGGTTGGGGAAAGAGCAGTGATATCAGGGCAGAGGAAAATAATCACACAACTGTGGCTTGTGGGCTTTGGTGCTCAGAAGGGCTTTTGATCTGCGGTCATATTTAATGTTTCCCGGAGACTGTGCCAGCTGTGGGGACCTTGGGGGAGAATTCGGCCTGTGGACACTGGAGGAAATTGCAGCCCAGAGAAGCTGGGGGGCTTGCACGAGACTACAGCGTGCATGGAGAGCGTGGGCTCTGTGGTCCGTGGGCGGCCTCTCCTGATGGTTTATACCATGGGGCGTATTTCCCCGACTTGTTTGATTTTTGTCCCCTGGAATAGCTCTCCAGCTGGCCCTTGCTCTTATCCTTGTGGTTCTGGAGATGGCCCAAAGTCTGGCTCTGGGTTCACCCTCCTCGATGCCTGGGGAGCTCCTCCCTTTCAGCCTGCTCTGCTGAAAGCCCTTCGGGGCTCCCTCTTCCTCCTGCCCTGTACAAGGTTACTATCCATCAAGGCTGTTTGGGTTGTAAATATCAGAAACCTGGCTCAACGTGGCTTATAAGCAAAAGAGTGTTCTCCTTATCCCCCTTGGGTAGAAGTAACCTCTGCCATTCTGCCTCCTGCCTCAGAGGTGGCCTGCCCCAACCCCTACTGACCTCGAACTCGGCAGGCCCTTCTCCTTCTTTGGGCCCATTTCCCTATCTGTAAAATGGGCTTATCAGAGGAGAGGATTTCTGAGGTCTGCTCTAGCTCTAACATAATAGAGGCAGCAGCTGGCACTTATCAAGTGCCTGATGTGTGCCTGGCCTTTGCTGAGCATGGGGGAATCAAAGATGAAATGGAAAAGCCCCTGCCCTCCAGGATCCCTAGTATCGCCCTATCCCTCCTCACCACCTCTCTGCTTCCCCATCAAGTATGCATTATTTGTCTTATTTATCGACTATATTTTAACCACCCAAAGCAAGTATACGGAATGTTTCTTCTCTTATTAAAACCTGAAAACTCTCAAGCTCTATTACCTTCAAAACATATCCAGAATCTGACCCCTTCTCGCCACCTTCACAGGTACCTCCCCACCTCCCAATCTCAGCCTTCATCACCTGTGCCTGGAATAATCCAGTAGCCTTGTCCTTAGCCCCAGCTCCCTCGGCCACTCCCCTGCCAGCAGTCCCCTCTCCACACAGCAGCCTGAGCGGCCTCACCATTTCTCTGCTCGAAACCTCCAAGAATGTCCTTCTCACTCAGGGTAAATTGGCTCAAGAAAAAACAAGCAGCAAGCATGGCATCTCCTCCCCCCTCCCCGCTCCAGCTCTGCTCTCATTTGCTTCCAGTTCCCCCACCTGCTCACACCAGCCCCGCTGGCTTCCCTGCTGTTTCTCAGCCACGCCAGCTCATTCCCACCTCAGGGTCTTTGCACTTGTTTTTACCCCTGCCTGGAAAGCGCTTCCCCCAGCTACCCTCATGGCTCAGTCTCTTCACCTCTGCTCAAAAGTCACTGCTTAAAGAGGCCCTCTGTGAAAATCCTACTTCTCTCTTCCCCACTTCCTGACTGCATTTTTCTCGGTCATGCTTCCCACCAGGTAGAGTATGTTTTACTTCTTGTCTGACTTTGCCCCCCGCCCCGGAATGTCCACTCCATCAGAGTGGGAACCTCAGCCTTCTTGGATACTACTATATTTCTAATGCCTAGCATGGTGCCTGGCTAAAACACTAGGTGCTCATTAAGGATTTATTAAATGAATGAATGATTAAAGCCTCAAGTTTTTCTTCTTCAGGACCTTAGCTTCGGTCCTTGTATTTTGTCTTCTGGGGATCACTGGCTTCTGTTTGGAGAGGAGCCTCCAGCTTGCCAGCATGGCTTTCTACCTCCCCCACAGGCTTGGGGAGGGGAGCCATAGCTTGCCTGCCTCATCGTTACATCGCTCTTCATTTTCCCCTGTCCTCGCTCCCCTTCGTCCCAGTATCAGTGGAAGCCCAGCAAGATACCCAGAGCACAGTGAACCCCATGGCTGGGTGTGGGAGGAGTGGTCCCCACAGCAGCCTCTCATTCGCTGGGACGACCATTCTTCCGCCACGACTACAGACCACTGCGGGCCAGGGGTTGCCTGCGATTTATAAGCCCTTGCCATGAAAATTGTACTCAGCTGCTGTTGTGAACGAGCAGCAGAGACTCGTGCAGTAATTCCCCACCCTGCCGTCTCCCAGGCGGCCAGAGCCAGGAACTGCCCCTGGGATGGAGAAGAACAGGTGGCAATGATGAAGCCCCCACCTCAACTCTCAACCAGCAGCCCGCTCCTTCGAAACGAGACCCTCCCAAGATTCTCCAGGTCCTCTGGGGCAAAATTCCCTTAGAAATGAATCCTCAAAGGTGCATGTTCTAGAAAAGCCAACCTTGCTTATAAAGAATGCCTTCACTTTCTACGGGTAAATGGAAGCGGTGGGGGGGGGGGGCACAGAATAGAGTGACTTTGTTGTGATAGCCTTGGGCAGGCTGGCGGTAGCTGGAACCTTCTCAGAGTTTATTATGGGTCTAATTACGATGGAATTTAAAATGGGAATGACTTTTAAAAAGACGAACCTGTTGGCAGAGTTCTGAGGAGCCCTAATCTACCTGCCTGTCTCTTCCCGCAGACCCGAGCCCATCGGCTCGCCTCCTGGCCACCCGGCCGTGCTGCGGCCCCGAGCGGCGCCCGGTGCTGGGAGAAGCGCCGCGCTTCCACGCACAGGCCAAAGGCAAGAACGTGCGGCTGGATGGCCACTCGCGCCGGGCCACTCGACGCAACAGCTTCTGCAACGGCGTCACGTTCACACAGCGGCCCATCCGGCTGTACGAGCAGGTGCGGCTGCGCCTGGTGGCCGTGCGCCCGGGTTGGAGCGGCGCGTTGCGCTTCGGCTTCACGGCGCACGACCCATCGCTCATGAGCGCCCAGGACATCCCCAAGTACGCCTGCCCCGACCTTGTCACGCGGCCTGGCTACTGGGCCAAGGCGCTACCCGAGAACCTGGCGCTGCGCGACACCGTGCTGGCCTACTGGGCGGACCGCCACGGCCGCGTGTTCTACAGCGTCAACGACGGCGAGCCCGTGCTCTTCCACTGCGGCGTGGCCGTGGGCGGCCCGCTCTGGGCGCTCATCGACGTCTACGGCATCACCGATGAGGTGCAGCTCCTCGGTAGGTCGCGGTCCGGACCAGGCACTGGTTCTCCGTGCGCATGGACGTGCATTTTTTTCAATATTCGCAAACACGAAGGGCTCACTTTGCCAAGCCCTGTTCTAAGCAGTTTACACACTTTAACTCATTATTTTACCACAACTTGCCACACTCATTTTACAGGTGAGAAAACTGAGGCACGGAGAGGTTAAATAACTTGCTTGCAAAGCCAGGACTGGAACCCACAAGGGTTGGGTCCAGACTCCAGGTCCTGGGTCAGGTTCATTCATACATCAGGTACTTGCTCATTCACCCACCCATTCTTTTGTCCATTCCTTTGCTAATTCCTTCACTCTCTTGTTCATTTGCTCACTTATTCACCCATTTATGCATGTGTTTGCACTCATTCGTGTATTCAGTCACACAGGTACTTATTCATTTGCTCATTCATCAGTCACTCACACATCCACTTAGCATTCAAATTTATACCCCAGTCCTTGCGTATCTACAGTGGCCACCGTTAAGGGGCTCAAGGTCCACCGGGGAGGCAGGCAGACAAGCTTGGCTAGCCTGGTTCTAACGGAGAAGGCAGTCACCAATGCTAAAATCCTGATGGCGAGAATCCATGGGGGCAGAAGCCCTTATCTTGAGACCTTTTTTTCTTTTCTCACTAATTTTTTAAAGGATTTAAAATTCACATAATGTCAAAGTATCCATTTTAAAGTGTACAATTCAGTGGCATTCCGTTGACAACAATCACCTCTAGTTCTAAAACATTTTCATCATCACGAAAGGAAACCCATACGCATTAAGCTGTCACTCCCCATTCTCCCCTACCTCCAGCCCCCGGCAACCGCTGACCTGCTTTGTATTTGTGACCTTAGCTCTTGAACTCACAGGTTACATGTGAGCCAGCCCAGCCTTGATTTCTGAAGAAAGGGAGATCAGATTTCTCAGGGCATCTGGACACAGCCCTGCCTGTCATTACCTGCAGTAAATACACAGATCCAAAGTTTTTGTTTTTTAAGTTTGAGTTTGGACGGATTTATACACCTGCCATAATAACCTAGGAATGTTCCCCTCTTTCTCGGAGGCAGCCTGTGTCCTGACTTTTCACCATAGATTAGTTGCACCTATTCTTGAACTTCACATAAATGGAATCCTACAGTATATGTGCTTTTCTGTCTGGCTGCTTTATCGCAGCACATTATTTTAGAGATTCATCCATGTTGTTGCCATGTGAATCAGTGGTTTGTTCCGTTTTAATTGCCGAGTAGTATTCCATGATACAAAGGTACCATAGTTGGTGCATCTGAATGTCTGGGCTGTTTCTGGTTTTTCTGCCTTGCACCTTGAGGGAAAACTCTGACCTGGGCTCCTCGCTCACCACTACCACCCGCACCACTATTGGGCAAGGAGGGAAACGCATGCATCCCGACTGTGCCCTCCTTCCCCAGAAGAAGGAAGGCAGAACTTCTGAGTGGTTAAGAATAGAAGGCTGGAAGTCACACACACCTCTGTTCTATACCTGGCTGTCGACTTGCCAGCTCTGTGGGGTTGGCCAGGTGACTAAACCTCTATGTGCCTCAGTTTCTTTATCTGTAAAATGGGTTCATGGTAGTACTCCCCTCCTGGCATTGTTGGGTGACCTGAGGGTATATGAAAGGGACACAGCACAGTGTCAGGCACATAGAAGGTACTGGAGAAATAGTAGCTAAGAAGTCAGAGTCTCTGCCCATTTGCATGTGGAGCTAAGCACATGTCTGAATTCTAGGCTTTGGGCATTTTAACCATGTTCCCCCCCACTCTTTTCCATAGAAGGTTTTGCATTTCACCTCCAGAAGATGTAGGTATCTAAAGCCTCCTTGATCTCCTGTCACTCTTTTTTGGAGCTCTCTATTCAGAGCAGGGAAACGATCATACCTCATTCACCTGCTTCCTCATATAGCCCATGAGTTCGGGTAACTGCCAAGAAACCATATCCACCCTGTAATCCGCACAAGTGGGTTAGGGTTTTTTGAAAATACAAACGGGAAGCCGCCTTTGATGACGTGATCTGAATAAACCTGTGAGGAGTCATGGACTCTTCCCCCATTCATTTGTTCACTTAGCAAACTTTTATTGAGCCCCCTTCAATGCCGCAAGCCCCTTGGAGGAAAGGGAGAGAGCCCCCTGGAACGCTGGTGGACGTGGTGGATGTGATCCTCAGTCTCCTTATCTTCGGGTAGTGCCGGAGATGTGCGGGCTGACGGCAAGCACCTGTGCCGCAGGACCAGATGTGCAAGTGAGATTCGAAGGGATTCCATTTCTGAGTGATAGGATGCTAGGTGAATTTCATTTCTTTATATCTCTAGGAGTTATTTTACGAAAAAAAAATGTGTGAAGAGCTTATGGTGCTTTTACGATCAGAAAGGGCAATAAAGTTATTTTTCTTTCTGAAGGTTATATGAGATAATGGGGAGGTTTCTGGCATGTGATCAGAGCTTAATGTTTCCTTCCCAGGGGAAGAGTAAATTACCATTGGGTACATCTGGGTAAAGGGATTATGGGTGGTCCCCACCACTGCCACGACTACCACCAAAGTTACTAACAACTCATGATCAGAAAAAAAAAGTTATAACAAAAATAAGAAAGCTCAGCTTTTATGATTTTTTATGGCTTGAGTTCAGGCAACAGATACTCTACTGTTGGTAGCAACAGGGGTGAGAATCACGGAAATCCCACCCTAAATGGGATTTCCCTCTCGCAGTTCTAAGAACTGGACTTTCTAATGGTGGTGGCTAAGGTACCAAGTGGATAAATACAAGGCAGCCAGTGTTTGTGCAATCCAAAGCCCTCTGATCTCCTTTTCCTCACAAGGAACAAGGAGGTGACATAGTTCCTTTAGGATTGTCAGCTGTGAAACTCCAGAATGGAAAACTCCAGAATAGAGACCCCTGAACCCCTCCCTCACCTCTCTCAGACCCCACTAAAGACTGAAAACCAACAAGCTCAAGTGTCATCTGAGTAAGCTTGTCAAATTGAATAAAAATACAGGACACCTTGTTACATGTGATTTTCAGAAAAATAAGGATTTTTCAGTACAAGTCTGTCCCATATAATATCTGGGACATACTTATAAAAGCATTTGTTGTTTTTCTGAAATTCGAATGTCACTGGATATCCCGGATTTTATCTGGCACCCCTCATCTGGGAAACATCCCCCCTGTCTTGTGGAACAGAGGGACCCTTTATTTGCCCTGGAACTTGAGCGAACGTTAAGTCTCAGAAGGAAACAGGTTCACAGGCCTCATGTATTTCTGTCACTTGATGGAATTATGTTCCTAGCCCAGCCTCCTCCTGCAAGGGGTTCCAGCTATAGACCCCAGTGTCTGGTGTGCCTTCTCTTGTGACCTGCTCATGCTCTCCTCAAGACACGGGAATTTAGCCCCTTTAGATAAAGAATTTAGGACCTAGAGAAGGGAAGTGACTTTCCTAAAACCACCAAGCTTGTGAGTGGCAGAGCCAGGATTAGAACCCAGATGCATCCGTTAGTCCAGTGGTTCTCAGCTGTGGCAGCGCCCACACCAATTCAATCAGAGCCTCAGGGAGTGGCCCCCAGGCATCTAGATCCCTTAAGGCTCTTCAGGTGATCCCAGGGCGTAGCCAGGCTTGTGACCACAACAGTCCCCTTTGCACTGGTGCCTATCCCTCCTCCCTGCTCTCCTCCCTAGCTCTGGAGTTCAGGCCCCATGTCCTAAGGCACCTCTGTCCCTCTTACAGACAATTCACTAGTGGTCACTGTCATATAGCCCCTTTGTCCTTTGCCCAGTGGTGGAAGGCTGGTTAGACCAAATAAGCAACACCAGTCCAGAGCCATGGTATTGCAGGCTATGTTGTCAGAAATCTTTAGTTTTAAGTGGCAAAAACCAGTTTAATCTTGCTCAGGCAAGGAAAAAAAAATTAATGTCTCATGTGACGGAAAATTCAGGAAAACGACTGCCTGTAAGGCTGGCTTGATGCAGGGGTTCAATGAACAGCACCTGAAATATTGGCCTCTTTATTTCTTGCCCTGCTGTCATCCTTATTAGCATCATCCTCAGCTGGGCTCCCTTTTGGAGGCTGGGGGAGGCCACCAGCAGCTCCATTCCCATGTCCCTCATCCCACCAGATTAGCAAATCTAGGAAGACAGCTGCTTTCCTACAAGGTCTAGCTGAAGTTCAAGGTTTAGCCTCATTGCTCTCCATTGTCAGGAGGATGGGATAGTGACTGGCCAAGTGAAGGCCTCCTCAGGGTAATCAGTGGAATCGGGAAGTAGGTGTGGGGCAGTTCTCTCAAAAGAAAAGCTGGGTGCTGGGACCTGAAGAAGGGGGATTGGATGCCATACACCCAGAAACAGTAGCTCTATATAGGCCTTGTGGGGGGGGTCATTTACCATTTTTGATAGCATTTACCTCCTTCATTAGTTATCTACTGTGCACCGGGAACTATGCAGGAACTCTACCTGGGTGATGTTTTCTAGTCCTCACTACAACACTATGAGGCAGGAAGTAGCATCGTCCCCATTTGCAGACCCTGCATGGATGGATAATTTGGCCAAGGTTACCTATCAGTTGCTGGTGTTAAGAGTTGGGGTTTGTTATTTATTAGCGTTATAAACAAAGTGTTTGACAAAGACTTGAACTTATGGATCCAGATGCAAGGCCTACAGGTTAACTGCACCACCCCATGCTTCGAGTGAGGAAACTGACACCTAGAGAGAGGCAGGGACTTGCCCAAGGTCACCCAGCTGATAAGTGGTCATGTTAGGGGAGAGGCCTGGGCCCAGGACCCTGGTGGGGGGGGGGGCTCAGCATGGGACCTGTGAGCACTCCACATCACATAGGGAGGAATGGCTGCAGGTGGCTTCATCCAGAGCCTCAGTGGAGAGCAGCACAGGGTAACTGGCTTTTGCAGTTAATGTATTGTCTCCAAACAGTCCAGGCCAGAACCCAACTCCCTGCCCCAATAGTAAGGCATTTGCCTGGCAGGGTGGCTTGAAGGATTGTGGTTTCCCAGGCTCCTGAAGGCCTACTCTGTGCCAGGCACGGTGCCAAATACATTGTTACTCCACAGATCTGCCATTAACCTTTCCCACGGACATATAAGACAGGGAGGAAGGTCCTCACATTGCAGAAGGAAACTGAGGTCACATCCAGGACCCAACAGGGTCCAATGGAGGTCTGTCTCCCTTGGTCCAGTCTTCTTCCGTTGGAAAAGCACGGGCTCAGTGGCCCACAGACCTGGCATCTGCACCTTTCCTTCTTAAGCCCCAACACCCTGCCCTGCTGCGAGCCCTCCTGTGGCCATGGCTGAACAGGAGCTCTGCTCCTGTACCCTCCTACCTCTCTGAGGACATTGCTCCAATCATTTGTCCCTTTTTCCACCTTCACTTTCTCCCTTTTCACAAAATCATTCCCATGAGCACATAAAAGAGGTCTGGTTTCCATTAAAAAAAAAAATGGGGCACCTAGGTGGCTCATCTGGTCAAGCTTCTGACTTGATCTCGGCTCAGGTCATGATTTCAGGGTCATGTGATTGAGCCCCACACTGGGCTCTGTGCTCGGCGTGGAGTCTGCTTGAGATTCTCTCTCCCTCGATCCCTCTGGCTCTAAAATAAAATATGCTCTAAAATAAAAATAAGTAAATCTTTTTTTTTAATACCCTTGGCAATCTTCTCCACTAGCTTTCTCATTTCCCTGCTTTTCTTTGGAGCAAAATTTTCTCAAAAATATCTTTGCCATCCTCTCCGGCTCATCCCAATCCTCTTTAGCTTTTTTTTTTTTTTTTAATTTTAAAAGTTTAATGTGAAATTTAAAAGAAAATATAAAAAGAAGTCCACTTTCTTTAATATACAAAGAAGTATGAGTAAAAACAGTAGTAAATTATATATCACATTTGTTTACATCATTTATATATATATATATATATATATATATATATATATGGCCACATATAATATGGTTCTTCACATTAACTCTACTATTCAAAAAGTAGGAAGTGAGTAGCAGTTTAGGGAGTGGGAAAGAAAGAAACCCACAAAAGACGTTTTTACCATATTTATTCTACACTGTGTATGGCTTTGTGCTCGTTTCAGCACTGCACAGAACTCAGCTGTATATAAAACTGAACCTGTTCAGAAGTTGAAGGAGACAAGAAATGATGAGTCCATAGCTTGGTGCATTGTCATACAATTCAAACAATGGTACAGCTACCAGCTTGTAATTTTTAGGGACTATAAACAAGGCTTCCTCTTGAAGTTGAACCAAAACAACTTTTGTTCCTTAGGCTTTGTAATATGTATAGGAAAAAATGGATACTGAGGAGGTTCAAAATTTGGTCTCTACCAGTTAATGCAATTAGCAATGACCCAGTCTGGCTGGACTTGATTTTGATGACCAGTATCTGTCAGCATTTTAGTCCTTCATTTTCATCTTTTCCCGGGTTAGGTTCACCACCAGGGACTTTGAAGAAAGTTGTTCCCAGCTGCAGCAGTGACATGTGGGGTAGCTGGTGCTCATGTACCTCCTTACAATGATTTTATCCGATTCCTGCCTCATGCGCTGAAATCTGGCTGCTCCCAAGCTGTCCTCGTGGTCTCACCAGACTTCAGCCTGCAAGCTCTCCCTTCAGCCCCATGCTGCCAGATCCAGAGCTCAGCCTTATCCTCTTACCGGGCCTCTCACTTTTGGCACAGGTGATCTCTCCCTGCATCTCTGACCTGCTCACACCTCCTGGCTTCACAAGCTTCTGGTTTTCCTCCTGGCTCCCTGGCTGTTCCTCCTTGGCTTCTTTTCTGGCTCTTTCCCTACCTGTCTCCATATGCTGAGAACCCCAGCATTCTATTGTCGGCTTTCTTCTCTATCACGTAACACAATATCCATGTAGAAAAGTGTACAAAACATATGTGGAGCTTAACAAGCCATTATAAAGCAAGACCATTCTCCATCTACCCTTTCTCCAGATGATGATCCAAGCCTGTCACCAGGCTTTGAATCCCATCTTTAGGATGTTGGCTCCCAAGTCCATATTCTCAGCCCTGATGCCTCCCTTTACCTACTCACATCTCCTCCTGCCATCCAAAAGGCATTCCACACCGAACACATTCAGGCAGCCAATCCCACTGTCATTGAAGGGTACCACCCACTTGGTTGACTGGTCCAAAACCTCAGGAGTCATTCCTGAGTCCTCTCTTCCTCACTTAACATGCATTCTGCCAGCATGTCCTGCCCCTCCTGCCTCTAGTACATGTCCTGAAACACCTCTGGAGACAATGAGTGACTGATGAATGGTCTTTTCTGTCTCTAATTCTTCTAGGCTTCCTTCATCTTCACACAAACATGGTTTCTCTTGAGACATAAATTCTGTTCTGCTTCCATCTAGTCCCAGACATATGTGACCTGAGAGAGCTAGGGAAAGGAAAGAAAGGAAAGAATCCAGCTTTCTCCCAGATCCAGAGCCAGGCTCTGTACATGGGCCAGGGAGAGTTGTAGGTTGTGGAGCCAATCCTAGCCACCCCAGTCTCCCTGTGCCTGGTCTGGGACTGCTATTCAGTAGATGTTTGGGGCAGGGACAGAACTGTCAGACTCATTCTCTCAGGGGTCATATTAGACTTGTGGGGACTGCAACTCCAAGAGCCACTTGGCCAGAGGCTGAGTACACGTGCTGGCAGCTCTAAGAGTGGAACAAAGACAGGTGAACTTTGGAGGCAGTACTGCTAGTGGTCAGGGGATCTGGTTTTGGAGTCATATAGCCTGAGATGGAATCCCATTTCTGTCACCCCTGGCTGTACGACCTTAAATAACTCACTCCACCTCGCAGAGCCTCGGTGTTCTCGTGCTGTGAAAAGTGCCCACCTTGCAGAGCTACACGAACTAGTGGTAAGGATTGATGGGGATAATGCACGGAATTGCATCTGGTAGGCAGGGTCTCAAAAAAATGTCTGTATATACTTTCATCAGGTCTAGAGAGTTTGAAGGCAAATCACAGGTTAGAGGTTAGGAAGTCTTGATAAGCTCCCTTGGGGGCCACCCTCTTGGTATTGTGGGATTTCTGGTTCTCCACAGAGAATCTTTTGAGAGGTGGATTCTGAAGTGTGCTGGCTTTGGCCTGTCTCACTCAGGGACAATGTCTGATGGGGCAAAGTTCCTTGCACAGAGATAAGTGAGGAGACCCAACCTTTTCTGAGGGGCTGCTGTGTGCCAGGTGTTAGGCTAAATGCTGTCACGTATGTTGTTACACCAGTCTCAAAGACTAAGCTTTCGCCTCAGAAATGCTGCTCCTTCACACAATCTATTCCTTCTGCCTGGAATGGTTATATCCCGCTTCCCAGGCACCACTCTACTCCCTTGGCCTTCAGGTCTTGACTCCATCTTCACTGTCACAGAGGCCCGTTCTGGCCTCACTTCTGACCAAGCCCCCTCTCACACACTCTCAGAGAACTCCAGTTCTGTCACTCCCTGGTTGCGTGACGTGGAGTAACTCTCCTTGCCTTTCAGAGTCTGGGTTCCCCCACTGAAACAGGCTCATTTTACAGGGCCAGGCAGGACAGTGGCTCTTAGTAGCACTCATCAAAGTTTGTACTTACACGGTTTTATGTCAGATGCTTCATTAAAGTCTGCCTCTCCCACTGGAGTGGGAGCTCCATGGACACGGGAGCCGTGCCTGCTTGTTCACCGCTCTTTACCCAGCGCCCAGCACAGTGTTTGGCACATGGCAAGTGCTCTACACATTTTGTTCAAAAAACAGTGAAGGAATAATGATAATAATTAACATGTTTTGAGCACTTACTTTGTCCCATGTTCTGTGCTGCACTATTCATAATATCTAATTTCATCTCTGTAACATGAGGGAGGGGGACCATTTATTCCATTTTAAGCTGAGGAAGCTGAGGCTCTTCGAGATTAAGGGACTTACCTAAAGTCACATAGCCAGGAAGGGCTGAACCCAGGACCCGAATCATCTCCACAGGCCATGCTCTTAATTAGAATGCTGCACTGAAGGATGGACTCCTACGTAGAGCTGTTGGGGAAGGAGGAGCAGCACTGGGGTCGGGGACAGAAGCAGACGTTGGCAAGGGCAGAGGCCCAGGGCAAGCCACGGGCAATGCCTTTAGGCTTGGCCTAGCAAGATGGGTGGGACAGAGAGCCCCGGAAAAGTGCATCACACCAGGAGGCTCCACCAGAAGCGGATGCTACACGAGAAACATCCACTTATCTAAAATGTCTTTTAAAAAAAAAAATACTTGTTTTAGTCTTTTATATGTGCCTTTTTTTTTCTGATTACAAAACCAATACATGTTCACTAGAGAAAAGTGAGAAAATCTAAAAACTGTAAAGAAGTAAATTTACATCCAGAGATAACCACCCTCAGATTGTTATGCATATCCTTCCTGTATTTTTCCTATGCATCCTATACATACATTTCCCACACCGTTGGAATCAAATAATATATTGTTTTGTATCTTCTTTGGTTCACTTAATATTATATCATCGGTGTTTTCCCACATTATTAACTAGTAATTTAAAAAGACTTTTTAAAATATTGGGGTTTTCTGATAAGACTTGTAATATATGTATTTGTTATAGAAATATTGGATAATACACCAGTAGGCCAAACAAACAGTTCTGTGAGCCAGGGTTAGAACAGTGATGGCCAGTTTATAAAATCTGCCCTGTAGATTTCTTCAGGTGGGGTAGGGAATAACATATCAGACTCTCACTAGGGGCTAGGGCATGCTTTTTGAAAAAGCATATACATTATGACTTAATTTTATATTTGGAAAACTAAAGAGGAAGAAATAGTTTTTTTTCATGATATAAATTACAGAATGACAAATCTTAGCTAGAGGGGTCTAGTTAGAGAAGTTTGAAAAGCACTTTTTCTTGCTTTACTTATTATGGTTAATGAGAATATTTTTATCGCTAAAAAAACTTCATAATACCTTAACAACTGTTTCTTTCTTTCCCTGATTTGTTACTCAGAGTGGCAGTCTTCTAGAAACCTCATTCATTCATTCATTCATCCATCCAATAAAGAATGGAAGTTCTTTGCTCATCACACTGCTAAGCCCTGAGAAGGTGGTGGTGAACAGACAGGCAAGGACTCACATTCTTGTTGGGGAGACAATCGACAAGTAATCTACCAAAGTAGACCTGTATTACCTACATGAAACACCATTTTGTTTCTTTACTTAACTATATAATCTGTAGTATCAAGAACATGTTTCCATACCACTAAAAATTATTCAAAAATATTTTCATGACAGTGACTTAAAATTTAGTTTTCTGTCCTATAAAATGAAGCTATCTCTTGCAGAGAGCTAACATATTCAAGGTTTGTGCAGCACCCAGGCACTGGGCTCTGTGCTGCGTCTTTCAGTGTCAGCACCTGCTGGAGAGCCTGGATTCTTGTTGTGGCTTTGCCAGTTGCTGTGTGACCTTGGTTGCATTCTTTAACCCCTCTGTGCCTCACCTTCCTGCTTTGCTAAATGGCTGGTAATAACAGAACACACCTCACAGGTTGTGTGAAGACTCAAATAACACACGAAGGGAGCTTAAAATAGCACCTGTCACATAAGACCACAAATAAAAAGCAAAAGGATTCACTTCTTGGAGCTTGTGTTCCAGCTGGGGAGGTCAACAACAAAGGGTTTTCAAATCTTCCAAAGTATGAGAAAATCTCTGGAGTGGGGGAAGAAAGGAAGGAGGGAGGAAGGCAGAAAGAAGAAAGGAAGGAGGAAGGGAGGGACGAAGTTAGGAAAAACAGAGAAAGGGCCTCACCTGCCCATCCCAAAGAGAAGTCAACAGGATTGTGCTTACTCAGATTCCGTGCACCTGTGGTTCTTGAATCATTACACACATGAACTAAAAAATGAGGGGCTACGGGGAGGGGCCGGGGGGGGGGACGTGGGGGGGCTGAGGGCTCCCTGCCGGCAGCCAGCACCCTCACCACCCCCCTTCTGCCCTGGAGCAGAGAGCGCCTTCGCCGACACGCTGACACCCGCGCGCCTCAGCCAGGCCCGCTTCAGCGCCTGCCTGCCGCCCAGCAGCCACGACGCCGCCAACTTCGACAACAACGAGCTCGAGAACAACCAGGTGGTGGCCAAGCTAGGCCACTTGGCGCTGGGCCGCGCCCCGGGCCCGCTGCTCCCCGACTCCTCGGCCGCCGCCATCCCGTGCGGACCCCGCGAGCGCCCGCGGCCCGCTTCGTCGCCGGCGCTGCTCGAGGCTGACCTGCGCTTCCACGCGACACGCGGACCGGACGTGAGCCTGTCCGCCGACCGCAAAGTGGCCTGCGCGCCGCGGCCCGAAGGCGGCCGCACGCTCGTCTTCTCCGAACGCCCGCTGCGACCCGGCGAGAGCCTCTTCGTGGAGGTGGGCCGTCCGGGGCTGGGGGCGCCCGGCGCACTGGCCTTCGGCATCACGTCGTGCGACCCGGGCGGGCTCCGGCCCACCGAGCTGCCGGCCGACCCCGACGCGCTGCTCGACCGCAAGGAGTACTGGGTGGTGGCGCGTGCCGGGCCCGTGCCGAGCGGCGGCGACGCACTCAGCTTCACACTGCGGCCCGGCGGCGACGTGCTCCTGGGCGTCAACGGGCGCCCGCGCGGCCGCCTCCTGTGCGTCGACACCACGCAGGCGCTCTGGGCCTTCTTCGCGGTGCGTGGCGGCGCCGCCGGCCAGCTGCGCCTCCTCGGTGAGTTCCCCCACCGCGCGTGCGCGGGCCGCCCGCTGGGGAGCTCGAGCCGCCCTGAAGCCCAGGCCAGCTTCCCAGGCTTGAGCGCATGTTAGCCCCCTCCTGCCTCCACCTAGAGTTTCTGATTCAGTAGGGGCGGCCCAGAAACGCAGTTCTACCAAGTGTCCCAGGGATGTCCATGTTGTTGCTCCCAAGCCCACACTTTGTCCACACCGACCTAAGTTCCCACTGGGGTCAGGGCCTGGAAGGCTTTATGCAGTCGGTAGATGGTCAGTGCAATTTTTATCTCTGTTGTTATGACTTACTATATTACGTATTTATTTTTTACATACACGAGGCATATTAAGTTGTAGGAGAAAAAGCAAATACAACTACACTTAAGAGAGGACATCAAAATAACAGTGTCCACAGAAAATGGGATGGAGACTCGAACCATCTTATTTCAACACGATTTTGCCTTCATTCATGCCACCAACAGACCCGGAGCACCCACCAGCTGTGGGCCAGGTGCTAGGCTCCAGGGTGGGGCATGGCAGAGGACAGTACCCAGGCTAAGCACAGGAGGACCTTCCAGACACACCTGAATGGCGTGATGTGGACCACCCGAGAGGGTCTTATCTCCCATTTGGTAGAATGGAGGTGGTGGTCAGGAATCATTTTCAGGATTCAAGAAGTCAGTCCAAATGGTAACAGAAATGATGAACATTTCATGTTTTCTCATTCAATTTTATACTCCTGATGCCTCTATGAGACCAATTTCATTATCCCATCCACAGATAAGAAAATTGAAGCACAGAGAGATTAACTCACTGTCCCAGTCACATAGCTGGTCAGCCTTGAAGATGTTGGGCAAATCACCGACCGTCTCTGAGCCTTGGATTCCTTTTGCGTAGAGAGGGAGTAATCACCTGCATCCCGGCATTGTCATGAGAGAGAAATGACGAGGTTCATATAATGCTTGCAGCAGGTGCCTGCCCCCTACAGCATGTTTAATACGCAGTAACAACAATGACTGCTGTTTGTAGGCAGAGGAGGAACCAGGAAGCAGGGGTCGTTTGTTGTTGTTGTTGTTGTTTTTTAAGGGGTGACCAGATATAGTCATCATTTACCCTGAGATGAGTTGCCTAAGTTCCCACTGGGGCTTTGGCAAGAACTAAGCCTAGAATCAGTCTTCCTTACCCTCCTCCCAGCACCTCCAGAGGAACCAGGATGAGTCCTTGAGTGGTCAGGAAGAGAAGGTAGAATGGAAGCAACTTCTTTTGGAGGTCAGGGACTTGCCCTCCTGATTTCTACCTGACAGCAATCCCATCCATCTGCACTATCTGTCCATCCATCCTCAAGTAGGGTAAGGGAAGGGACATCTCTCTCACCTAAGAAATAAGCCATTATTATCCGAACCAGCAGTGAACACAAGAAAACTCATCCCTGTTGAATACTAGTAGTCAGGAATCTTGTAGTTGCAAATGACAAAACCCCCCTCAAAGTGCCCTAAACTGAAAGGGAAAGGTATGGGCACACATGCCTCAAAAGTCTGGGAGTATATGGGATGCATTCAGGAACAGCTGGATTGAGGTTTTGAAAGCATGTCATCAGGATCCCATCCCAAAGCTCAATTTCCCCTATGTAGGGCCTCTCAGGCAGGCTCCGTAGTGCCAGACCTACCTCCCAATGGATGGGCCCCTTCTTTCCCAACAGTTGTAGTGCTCTCAAGAAGGCCTCTTTGACCTCCACTGGGTTATGTAGCCTTACCTAAACCATCAGTGAGACCAAGGGGTGGAAGTTCTTCTTGGCCTGGCCTGGATCATGTGAGTGAGGGTGAAGTAAGTGCCCCAAAACAAAATCCTGGTACTGTTTCTGAAATAAACAGGAATGGAGGCTGAGCAGGCAAAGAATATGTGTCCACCACACATGGACAATTCCATCAGTCCTTAGCAGAAACCTGGGAGGTGACTCTTAATCCCCCTCGCCATTAGTCAGATGGGGAGGCTAAGGTGCAAAAGAGTGAAGACCCAGGGACTAGCAGAGCAGGGCCCACCTCCCACCACCCCTGATGAAGTCTCTTTGGTCTCAGGCACCCTGCAGTCCAGCCCTGCGACCACGTCCCCTTCAGGGTCCCTCAGCGGCTCCCAGGATGATAGCGATTCTGATATGGCCTTCAGTGTCAACCAGTCCTCCTCAGCATCTGAGTCCTCCCTGGGTAAGGAGGTATAAACCCTAGAGGGGTAGGGGCTGGTGGCCGGCCTGGCTCCTTCAGCTGAGCCAGAGCCTCCCTGAGGCTGAGCAAGGGTGGGCACCTTTCCCCCCTGCATCCTCTCCTTCCTCGGCTGTCCATTCATCTGGAGGGAGGGGAAATCTATATATGGTATCCCAAAGGGTGATAATGGTGCTTGATGCTTGGGGGAAGGAGGGTAGGGAAGGGGGCAAAGCCCAGAAGAAAAACCCTAAATGTCTCTCAAAATTATTTCCCCACAAGTTCGGCCACAGAAGCTCTGCCTTCTGGGGGTTGCGCCAGTGGAGCCTACCTGAAAACCACAGTACTAAGGTCTGTCTTGTTCTCCCTTTCTGCAGTGACCGCACCCAGCTCCCCACTGAGCCCCCCAGTGTCCCCTGTGTTCTCCCCACCAGAGCCGGCAGGCAGCAAGAACGGCGAGTGCACGGTGTGCTTTGACGGCGAAGTGGACACAGTCATCTACACGTGTGGACATATGTGTCTGTGCCACAGCTGTGGCCTGCGGCTCAAGAGGCAGGCCCGTGCCTGCTGCCCCATCTGCCGGCGGCCCATCAAGGATGTCATTAAGATCTACAGGCCATAGCCTGGCCTGCCAGCGGGCCTTGGCCAGAGCAAGGTCACCTTCTGAAGGCCTCCTGGGCCAGGCAACCGCTGTGGCCGCCAGGGGGTCCAAGGGCAGTGGCCATCCGGTCTGCCACTCTCCAACGGTGAGCAAGGCGTGACAGTCATGGAGATGAGGCCCTGGGGATCTGAGCCCAGGCAAGGGCTGCTTCAGGAACTGCCTGGCAGACCACCCTGTCCCTCGGTGACCTCTCAGCTGGGAAACAGCATTCTCTGTGCAATGCTCTTTGCTGGAGTTGGGTTGAGTGTGTGCGAGAGAGGGGGAGGGGAGGGAGTGGCCAGAGAAGACAGAGGGAATGTGTGCGAGAGAATGAGTGAGCGAGAACGCATAGATATTTATCCAGGGATCCTGGCTCTAGGAGGTTATTTAACACTAAGGAATGTGCAATCCAGAGCCCAGACGGTAGCGTGACTCGAAACTGTTCACTTTCTGGGGCTGGAACGTCAGCTGGTTTTGCATGTATGAAGCCTGCACCTAAACAGAACTCCCTCGGATGGTATGGAAAAGGGACACTCAGATTTTCTAAGGGGAGGAAAAAATAGCCCATTGTTTACAGCTCCCAAGAAGCAACGCCTTGGGGGGAATGTGGGTGGAGAACAGAAAAGAACAATTTGCTTTTTTAGTTTCTTCCTCAGTCCTGGAGAGGAGCTGTGATGGGTGCTGTCATCCCCAGAAGCCTTTTCACCCCTTCACCCCAGACAGCCTAATAATAAGCATAGTGCACCTTGACTCGGTCCCTCTAGATGCTTTTCATCTGTCCCACCTCTTGCTGTCCCCAAGAAGATAAGCAGCAGGTTCTCTTTTCCTGGGGGAGGGAAAGAATCCAGGAGGCAGCTGACTCACCTGCAGGTGGAAAGGCCACCCCACCTCGCAGACGGCTCTCCACATTTCGCGTTGTCACCACCCGGGCCTGGCATTCACCAGCAGCGGTGGGCATCACCAGGGCAGGCTGCTGGGGAAGTGGGAGGAGGAAAAGACTTGCAACTGGTTCTGATTCTCAGCTTCTTTTGCTGCTGATTATTAAGATGTTAAATGATCATTAAGATGTTAATAGCTGAGACATTAAAACGCTGACCTTGGGACTCCCCCCACCCCTTCCCAGGGCCATTTGCAGGCATTTCCTGGGACCTGGCCCCGTTCCAGACTTCCTCACCCCTGCGGAGGCCAACTGCCAGGCTCCCAGACCACCCCAGGGATGATAGGCTGGCCCAGCCCCGCTCCTTCTTTCTGCCTCCAGTTCTGGCCTAACCTCTGCCCTATCTTGTGCTGTACCTTTAAGGAAGCCTCTGGGCCTCTCCCATTCTCCATTCCCAATCTGTCCAAGATGAGGCCCAGCACCTGCCCATTCCAGAACCCACGAGAGGACCAGCATAACGTCTAAAAAGCCCAAGACACCCTGCAAAGAACAGATAACATTTTTATTACAATTCCTAAGCTGTTCCTCTGCTGCACAGATGATGGCAGGGAAAGGAGAACATTCAGAAAGTTTCTGCATTCATAGAGCACATGTTTGCCGGGTGTCTGGGGGCCCAGAGCCGAGCCCAGTTGGGCCCTCATCAAATCAAAGCCTGGAAGACCAGCTGGTCTTTGCGATGCTCTAGGTCTTAGACCACCTGCTTCTTCTCTGCCTGAAGTAGTCATAGTGTTTCTGACCTGATCACAACTTCAGAACCCCCACCCTTGCCCCTACAAGGACCCCTGAGTTGGTTATTTTCCCCTAGCGAATCCGGGAAACATGCCCACCTTCAAATTTTGTGACAGAAGTTTTTGGGGAGGGCCTGGAGCCCCAGGACCAGAGCTGGCGACGCTCGGTAGCACTCGGTGCCCAGCTACGTCTGGCCAGCAGGAGCCTTCCACGTCCCCCATGTCGGGTGTGGGCACAGACCGCGTGGGAGAGGACTCGTACCGCCTCCCCACCAGAGCTGGTTCTCCAGGCAGCAGTGCCGCTGACTGGATCGAGCCAGTCCCAAGCTCTGGTGGTCTCAGAAGCCCACAGGAGGCAGCCGGTCTCCCCCACCCCTTGCCCTTCCTAACTGCCCCCACCCCTGGGTTCCAGCCAGGGTCATGTACAGCCACAACTGGGAAACCAGTGACTGAGGGCCTGGACCCGACGTGCGGGCCACGCTCTCGGTGACCGGTTACCTGGATCAAAAGCTGCTGGTGGCCTGTTTAACTTGTTCCGCAGCTGCTATAAATAGCCTCCCCGTTTCCAAGAGGAATTAAGGGGGTGTTTATCTTCTAAAAACCAGACATTTCCTGATGCTCTAAACTGATTTATGCAGTGCTATACAGGAGCGGCTCACATGGCCCTCACATGGCAGGAGAAAGAGGAAAGGGAACCCCTCTTTCTCCACGTCATGAGGTGCCTCGGCGCTGGGCTGGAGAGGCGGCCCCGCGCCTGGATCCTGCGAGGCAGGCTTTCTTACCCCACTGAGTCAGATCTGAAACACCCCCAATGATAAAATACACCATCTTATGTCCCGCTTAGGGAAAAAAATGCAAGTTTTAACTGTAAGATACCATGGCTATATGATTCATTCTAATCAGAGACTTGAAATTGGGGGGGGGGGTGGAAACTGTGCTATTTAGAATCGATAAAACACGGTGTTATTCCCATTTGACAGGTCAGAGAACTGAGGTCCTGTGAGTGAAGTGATAGGATCACACGCAGTATGTGGCAGGGCTGGGATTCAAACCCAAGCAGTGTCTGGTGCTCAATCCCACTCCCTCCGCTGCCCGGTCCCAAGCCCCGGAAAGCTTGAGACTGCCTTGCGTTTTCTTTCCAGAACCTTCTCCAGGCAGTCCCTGGAGGGAGCCTGGGCACCTGCACCTGTACAGAGGGTTCCAGCCCCAGGCTGTGGTCCCTCTGCCACCCATACCCTAGAAGGACAAGCGTCCTTCCTTTCAGGCTCACCTTCTCACTGCCCGCCTTCTCCTGGCAGAGCTGAGCTATATGAGATCCTGAGTCCAACCTGAAGGGCTCCTTTTGTGACACAGGGGAGCACACATGGGGCAACTTCGTGGAGGGGCCGAGGGCGTTGTCCCACCACCTTCCTGGGCCTCAGCACCGCCACTCCCTCAGGCAGGGACTCCAGGGCTGAGAAGGGGGAGACCAGAAAATACTCCTTTGCTGTGGTCTTGTGCCTGTTTATTTTGAACCCCCAGAGAAACTGGGCTGTCCCCAAGTCAAAACAAGCTCCCTTTCCTAGTCCATTCCCAGAACTGGGAGTCCTCCCCTAAGTGCTGCAACACTTTGGTCAACACCCACTCATCAGCATGGCCTGTGTTCTGGACACGGTACTGGAAACTGGGACTAAAGACGGAACCCGCAGGGAGCTGACAGTCCGGAGCTGGGCAGATTTATAACCTTTCATTTGCTCCCTCCGGCACTGGGTCCTATGCTAGCACATAGCAGGTATTCATTAAAGGTTTACGGAAGAAATCGGAAATCAAGTTACAGGGGCTCAGGGGTTTGGTAAAACACCATGTACACATGCACACAAAGTCATTCAACAAACATCTGCTGCGTGCCTACTAGGTGTGGGGTGCTGGGAATGCGGAGCTGGGAGGACAGCGCCCTAGCTCTGCCTTCAGAAGTAGAGACATTAGAGGATAATGAGACTCTAGAGACAGAATCCTTTGGTCTTTCTCAGCCATTCTGTTGCCTTTGGGGATCTATCCTGGTGAGCGCCCACGATTATTTTCCTGACCCAGAACCTCCCGCATGCTTCGAGAAGCCTCCTCTGCATTAGAAATGCCAGGCACTTTGTAGTCGGTGAGCTGCTGCCAAAATGGCCTTGGGCAGTACCCTCAAAGGCTCCACCTTTTGATGATTACCCTCAAGTCCCACAAGGGAGACCCCTGGAGTGATGGGTATCTGCTACTTTCAGGCTTGGGAGTGGCTCCTGGAATCAATCCCCAGGTCCCCAGAGAACCCCATCGGTTCCAGTCGAGAATGGGCTTGTCCAAAGTCTTGGAGAAGGAGAGGCAGTAACCTCCCCCTGCCCAATCTCATCTCTGCCCCAGTTCCGGCCGAGGGACGCCTGCTCAGGAACACGTGGCCTCCTGGCATTTCTTGGTATTTAATTGTCTTTCCCAAGCCCCTGATGAAACAACTTGTACAACAATCTGTCTGTGCCTTATGAAAGTGTCTGTGCACTTTTTATCCTTTTTAAAAGCAACTTTAAAAAGTGGGCAGGGGACTAGCATACATGGTAGTATTCTAATATGTGCTAATCACTGAAGCCCTTCTGCATTATGTTTTTGATGTAAGAGTGATGACGTGTACGTCTCTCATCCCATCCCCCCACTACCTGTGTACAGACCTTTTTAAAAATGTCTCTTATTCTTATTTTTCTGATTCAATACTGTGACTTCTCCAATACAATCTAATCTTTGGGGATCTGTAATAAAGAATTTAAAACTTGGGGGGAGTGGGTTGGGAAGGGTTTGCACTGGTCCTGTGTGTTGTGCTTTTGTGTGTTGTGTGTTTTGGTTTTTGTCTATTTTTATCTGTTTTATATTAACATAATTTTTCTGTTTAAAAAACAAATACAACTTCGGCTTGTTAAAAAAGAAAGCTTCTTGGGAACTCAATTTTAAAAATCGCAGTTGCACATACTGTTGGGGAGTGAAGGTGAGGGATACAAAGCACTGTCGACCTTGAGGAAACATTTTGCAAATTATGTCCATAGAGTTCTGATACTGTTTGATCCTTTTGCCAAGTAACTTTTGTGAAAATATCACAAGGAAATAATTCTAATCAAGGATAAACTCTATATGCAAAGATGTTCACTGCAGCATTATTTATAGTGGTAAAAAAATGGTAAAAAAAAAAAAAAAAAAAAAACTCTAAACCAGCCAACCAACAACCAGGGCGGACTTGCTAGAACTCTCGGTTGCAAGTAACAGAAACTGAACTCAAACTCGTTTAAAGGCATTAAAAACTCAGCTACCTGCAAAGTCCAGTATCATGAACCCAAGAAGCCACTTCAGGCGCAGCTGGATCCAGAATCTGAAATGCTGCAACAGCACTTAGTTTCCCCCGCTTCTCGCTCCGCCTTCCTCCGCAGCCACCCACTCCTGGGCAGGTTCTCAAGACAACTGGCCACGGCACTGGGCAGGAACAGCCTACAGCTTCCCTGGGTGGGCCCACCTGGGTCACGTGCCCCTCTCTGAGCAATCACAGAGGCCGGGGAGATACAGGCCTCTGATTGGCCAGACCTACCATAGGCGCTCAACTCCACCCAATAGCTGCTCTCCTAGAACTGAGAGCAGGGAATCGCAGTCTCCAGTGAAGAGCTAGTGCTGAGCAGGCAGGAGCAGCAGGCGTCACTCTAAGAAAGGTTGAACGAACCATGATACAGCTATATACCTACTTAGTAGTATGACCGGTGAAGCCAGCCAGCCTGGTCCTCACCACGACATTGGGCGAGACACTTAACCTCTTTGTGCCTCAGTTTGCTCATCTGCAAAGCAAGAATCGTAAGGTTTCCTGATTTTAGGACGGGTGTGAGCGTTATTGAGATCGTGCTGGTGATGTGCTAGGCCCCGCGTCTCGCACTCAGCAGAGTTTAAACACAGGAACGTGTTTATGTCAAAACACGGTGGGAAAATCAAGATATAAAACTGCGCATACACTCTGATCTCGTGGATGTAAAAACAAGCAAGCAAGCAAATGAACAAACAACAGCCCCCAAACCAGACTGTGTTGGAATGACCAACAGGAAAGAAGAAAAAATCTCCAGGGGGCTGTGCTGGGATAATGGTATTATTGGACTTTCCCCCCTATGTTTTCTATATTTTCTGTAATGACAAATTATTACTTCTAATTTAAACCTACTTGGACAAAGTATCTCCCATCCCTGCAAAAACTGATGAAAACAGCTAGCCCTTGCTGGAATTCGTCAGGAATTCTCAGGCTGATTGTCTGAGTTTGAGATCCAAATTTAGTCACAGTGGAGATAAAGGCCTGCAAGCTTCCAGTGGAGACGGGGCGGGCTGATCAGTTTGCTTGGGCTTTCTCCCCACCAGCCTTTAGGGCCCAGATTTCTGGGGGTGGAGCTTTGCATGGTATCAGCAGTAGCAGGGGAATGGAGAAGGTGGAGTTGCTCAGGCCTGCTTTTCCTGGCTTGCTGAAATAGCCTGGTTTGGTGACACTGCGTTTGGGGAGCTATGGGGCAAGAGAAATGAAGTTGCATTTATGAAGCCGAAGAAACCGTGATTTTCCCACTTCTCTCAATGAATCTTCATGACAACATTGGTCTCCTCATTTTACAGGTGAGGGAACCGGGGGCCCTTCAAAGCAGAAGAAGGTTTAGACCCTAGATGTGCCTGTTCCAGAGCTAAGGCAAAATGTGCCTCTGAAAGATAGCATTCATTTCTAGTAGGCCAGGGGACGTTTTCATAGATATCATTTGAAAATCAGACTTTTTTTTTTTTTAATAAAGGGGGGTAAAGACCATACTAATCTAGACTCTTTGGGTTTTAAGAGATTGAAACCCAACTCAAGAAACACAACTTAAGAAACAACTCACACAACTAAACTGGTCAACCCTTGCTTCAGGAATGGCTGGATCCAGGTGCTCACATGCTGTCATCAGGCGTCTGCCTCTGTCTCAGTTCTGCTTTCCTCTGGGTTAACACCACTTTCAGACAGGCTCTCCCTCTGTGGTAACTAAGATGGTCTCCAGTGGCTCCTCACTCATATCATACCAGCTTAGTGACCCTTCAGAAACCTTTCAGGAAAAGTCCCAGGGCATTTGTCTTTCGACCCCTTGGATCAAAAGCCCAATCCCTAAATCACTTTATGTCACATACCCACACTTGACACAAAACCAAGGATGACATGGCCCTTGCCCTCAAGGATCAACCAATCTAGAGGGGAAGGCAGACTCATAAAGAGACATGTTCAAACCAATGTGATCCTGAGACTGCTAGGACAGACCGAATTCAAGGCATAAAGGCTATAAATCACTTAGTGATATAATTTAAACATCCTTCTTTCTCCTGGCTGTTCAGATTTCACTAATGCCTGGGTCATGCTTCCTAGCACATCATAAATCTCTTCTAAGGCTTCAATGTACAAAGCCTGTGCCCCAACCCTCACCGTCCTGCTACCAGAAGCCCAGCCAACCTCAGTGGAGTTCTGTATGGAGACTTCTTTTTCCCTTATTCCCCGGGTTCCTGCAGGACAAACAATCCTCCACGAAGATAATAACAAATCATCTACTGAACACTTACTATGTGCTGAGGACATCCATGACATCTCTGACTCCTCACTCTAGCTCTTTGAAGTAGGTCCCATCATTACTTCCATTTTATACGAGGGAAAACCAAGACTCAGATTAAGCAACTTTATGCCATTCCATATGACCTCTCAAAGACAAAAGTAGTTCCCAGGATCTAGACCCAGTGGTTTTCAAGGGCAAATGGTCCCAGAATATATACACTTGTGATTTCACTGACCCCACCAACGGTCTGTCAGATAGATATTATGGTCCCATTTTACAGACAAGGGAGGAGAGGCTCAGAGAGGGCAATGACCTGCCCCAAATCACACAGCTGTGAGCTGTGGTGCGGGAATTTGGGCCAGGTCTGACTCTTTCCACAGCATCGCAGCTTGTCTGTGGGTAAATTGTCAGAAGGGGGCTGGGGGAGAGGAGCAAGAGGAGGGGGAGGAGAAAAGAGAAGAAAGGTGGGGAGAGGAGGGGAGGGAACCAGGCTGTGCACCTAGAAGGGCAAAGAGAGAAAGCTGCCCAGCTGGGTCCCTGACTTACACAACGGCCATCAGTCCAGTTCCACGACCAAAGAATCTTCCCCTCTCCTTTCAGGCTCAATTCTCCTGGCTCTCGGAAGCTGGTTTTGGCTCCCACACAGGGATGTGGAAAACACGAATATTCCAGGCATCCACAGTGGGAACAGAGCCCCGACCTTGGCTGTTAAATGCACCCAGGGGAAGCTTCCAGAAGCCCAGGGGCAGCTGCATCAACACAAAGTGCCTGGGGCAGCCAGTCAGCCTTCCTCAGCCCCCTCCCCTCCTGGCTTGGCCTGCCCAGGTGTAACCCTTCTCCCTGAGTGGAGCGCTCAGCCTGCCCTCTCCTGCCTCTCCCCAGCTGCCCGGGAAAGGCTTGAACCATCCTCCCAGGAGTCCAAAGGGCCTGCTCAGGAGTCCGCAGAACTGACCTGAGTTCACGTCCACACTCTGTCCCAACAGTCAGGGGCCCCCAGGAGTGCTGTTCATCCCGAAGCTTGCATGGATATGGCCTCTGGAGTTGTGCAATGGGAAAGCCCCCTTCTCTGTGCCTCACTTCCCTGCCTCTAGGTGGGGCCTCTAGGACCATCCCCTCAAGCCCGTAGGGGGAGGAAGAGAGGCCGATTGTTGCGGAAAGAAAACGTCTCCTGGGGACCTTTGCCCGGGGAGGCTGCCTTCTGGCTTCGCAGCTTGAAGCAGCTGTTTGCGGCCAGCCGTGGGTGCCTAGCGGGGAGGGGGTGGCGGAGGTGAGAGGGCAATGAGAGCACAGTGGAGAACAGACGAGCCTGGGAGCCAGGCCTGCCTCTGCTGTGGGATCTTGGACAAGTGACTGACCCTCCTTAAGCCTCGGTGTCTGGATCTTTGAGGTCTCGGCCCCCTTGTGGATTGTGTCAAGATGAACCAACTGGGTCAGGAAGTGGCTGGCATTCGGGAGATGCTCAGTAATGGTGGTTCTTTTTACCAGTGTTATAGGCTGTGCTATCTCCCTTCCCTCCCTTGTCCCACTCCCCCCCCTGCCCCCGCCCTCATCCCAGCTGGGCCTCTGTCTTCCGCGGTCCCCTGGGCCTTCCTTCAGGCCCTGTACTGCCTCAGGGGTTGGCCCCGTGACACAGGTGACCAGCGCAGGGTCTACCAAATAGTAGAACCTTGGTATTTACACCCCACCCCCCACCCCCGGGTGGAATTTCTGGCATTAGCACACCTCCTTCCCCCAAGGAATGAAAGCAAGGGGCAATCAGATGGTGGGGGCTTGCCAGGCCTCTGAGTTTGCCCCGGCCCCTCGACCCTTGCTTGTTTTGGCTCCCCATCAAGAATGCTGGACCAGGCCTGGGAGGCTGACTGACCTCAGACTCCAGAGGGAAAGTCACACTTTTGCTCAACTCCCAGGAGCAGCCCTACATTCCAGGAGGGGCGTGGGAAGGGCCAGGCCTTCCCCCGGCTCCACGGAGCGGGGAGCTGCCTGCAGCCTGGCCTTGCTCACAGCCTCAGCACTGGCGATGCCCACCTCCACGTCCCCCAGGGAGATCTGCCCCCCACCCATGGAGAGATGGAGGAGGGGAGGGGGAGATAGAAGATACCCATTGCTAGCACAGGACAGAAGTGAAAGACATTTCCCGGTGAGATGTCTCTGGCCTTCCCCATCTAGTCTCCCTTGCTAGTTAGTGCTCTTCTCCCTTTCGGGTACCACGCCACACTTTCAAAAAACCCAGAACCCTCTCCATTATTCTGAACAATTCTAGCCTCCCTTCAGCCTCTGCCCCCTCTGAGAGGTAGTTCCAAGTAGTTCTAGGGCTGTCTAGATTTGACCAGGGCCATCCCTCCTGGCCCAGTCTTCCTGTCTTTCCACCCTGGCTTGGGGGTCAGGGTGGTGTTGGGGCAGGGAGGGGGGTTTCAGCTGGCCTTCTTCTCAAAAGAGGCCTGGGCGAGGTTTCCCTGAGCAAGTCACACAAGAGCCGGGCCTTGGAGGGTGGGCAGCAGACCGGTCCAAGTGCGCTGTGCAGAAGGGAGCTGTCCCAGCACAGAGGACGCAGGGCCGCTTGCTGGCAGAGCAGACCAGGGGCCAGACAGAGGTCCCCAGGAGACATTTCCCTCCTGCTACAACCAGCCTCTCTGCCTCCAAGAGGATCCCAGGACTCTGCTGGCTAGTTGGCTCCTAGGCAGGCTTCCTCCCCCAGGCCAGGCTGCCCAAGCTCCAGATGGGGCACAGGGCCCTGGAGTAGTCCGAGCAGAGGTCAGGAAGCAGGGTGGCCTCGAGGGGGCCCCATCCTCTTGGAACATCCTCTTGAGCTCTTCCCTAGTCTCACCTTCCAGGCTGTGAACCTGGAAGTCCTGAGGCCCTGAGAAGAGGCTTTTCCGGGCTCCTCCTTGGGAGGGGCTGGCCATTTCTTTGCCAAAGATGGAGCATGGGCGCCCTCTTGTGGTCTTGGGAGAGTAAGCAAAGACTCGAGCAGAAAGAAACTGCTGGACTGGTGGTCAAGGTCCAGGCACTGGATGAATCTACTGCTCCCACCCCACCCCTGCAGATCCTCGAGATGTCACCAGATGACCTGGGAATCCTGGATCCTGCGGATGGCCCTGTGGGTCCAGGGAAGCTTGAGGAGGATACGTTAGGGTGACACTGAGGCCGGGCTGAGGTTACATCAGAGTCGGGTTGGGCTGAAGCTTTGGTGGGGAAGGACTGGGGCTGGCACCAGGACAGGTTCCTTCCCCAGACCCTGCAAAACTAGAAGGATGCTACCTGGCCCCTAACTTTGGTCCCCACCTCGGGCTACTCATCTGGCTGGCTCAGTCTAACCCACACATACAGCCCTGTGTCAGGCACATTAAAATTAAATAAGTAGGGGGAAATGCAGTAAAGAGAAAACTTCAAGACTTGTTGCTGAGTGAGATAAGCCGATCACAAAGAGACAAATACTGTACGATTCCACTTCCATGCAGTCTCTAGAGTAGTCAAATTCATAGAGACAGAAGGCAGAAGAGAGGCTACCAGGGACTGGGGGGAGGTATGGAGTTAGTGTTGAATGGGCACAGAGTTTCTGTCTGGGAAGATGAAAAATATTCTGGAGATGGACGGTAGTGATGGCTGCACAACAAAGATGTACTTAGTGCCCCGGAACTGTATGCTTACAAATGGTTAAGGTGGGGGGGCGCCTCGGGGCGCAGTCAGTTAAGTGGCTGACTCTTGATTTCAGCTCAGGTCACGATCTCAGGGTCGTGAGATGGAGCCCCTCATCTGGCTCTGTGCTTAGCGTGAAGTCTGCTTGAGATTTTCTCTCTCCCTCTTCCTCTGCCCATCCCCCTGCTCACTCTTGCTCCTCTCTCTCTCTCAAATAAAATATTTTTTTAAATGGTTAAGACGGTAAATTTTATGTTATGTGTTATTTTAACACAATTATTTATTTATTTTTTAAAGATTTTATTTGACAGAGAGACAGAGAAAGAGAGAGAGAGAGAGAGAGCACAAGCAGGGGGAGCAGCAGGCAGAGGGAGAGGGAGAAGCAGGCTTCCAGCTGAGCAAGGAGCCCAATGTGGGGCTCGATCCCAGGACCCTGCGATCATGACATGAGCCAAAGGTAGATGCTTAACCGACTGAGCCACCCAGGCGCCCCTACCACATTTTTTTTAATTGGAAAGAAAAACAAAATTCTCAAATATGGATGAAGAATGGCAGTGCTGCTAAAACTGTCCCTCTGGCCATCGGGGTGGGGGGGAGGGGGGCTCCCTACACTCCTGTCCCAGTTTGCAGGGGCCGCCATGACAGAATACCACAGCTTGGGTGGTTTAAGCCACAGAAACATATTTTCTCACAGTTCTGGAGGCTGCAAGTCCAAGGTTAGGGTGCTGTCAGGGTGGTGTGTTGGTGACTCTCTTCCTGTCATCACATCCTGGCATGGCCTTTCCTCTGCGCACATGTGGAGCAAGAGATCTCCGGTGTCTCTTCCTCTCTTTATGAGGACACCAGTCCTACTGGATAAGCCCACCCTTACGACCTCATTTAACCCCCCTTACCTCCCCAAAGGCCCCATCCCCAAAGGCAGAGGCTCTGAGGGATCAGGGTTTCAGCATATGGACTCCTGGAAGTGTCATTATCCTTGTTTGATGCACAAAGGGTCTAGACAGTGGGAAAAGAGATCTGACGAGAGGCGAGGCTGCCTCCTTCCAGAAAGAGTTGGCCAAGGGAAGCCCCGCCCGGGGAGCAGGTTAGTGGAAACGGCACACCCTTGGCCTCCCCAAACTCGCCACCAGGGGGCGGGACAGAACCAGCGACAGACTTACAGCAGCGTGGCCTCCTAAACCCAAGAGGATGGGAGAGCCCTGATCTACCTTGTGAGGGTCAAAGGAGACTTCTGGGAGGAGCATCTTGAAGGGGGAGCAGATGGTCTCCAGGTGGATAAAAGGAGGAAGGGTTTTCAAGGAAGATGGAACAGTGGGTGCAAAATTCCCAAGGCAGCTTCATTCCAGCCTGGGTGATTTATCAGGCCAACAACAACAACAAAAGTATAAGAAGGAGCTGGTTTGCGGAGGATGTATACTGCACCTTGACGATAGCTTTTGAATATTTCTTTGTAAATAGTCCTTGTTATTTTCCCCTCCCTCCTTCACCTAAAATAGAAAACACTTAAGCCCTGATTCACCTTTTAAGCCTCTCCCCAGAGCCGTGGTTTTCCTGATAAATTGCAAAATGGCCCAGCTAATGCTAAGCAGTTAAATCAGATTAAATCAGGACAGTGAGTGTCCCAGGGCTGTTTATCATTGCCCACTTGTTTGCAAGGGAAACAGGCGTTGTGCCCTGCGTAGGGGCCGAGAAGTAGGCTGTCAGCTCCATGACCCCAGCAATGTGACTGGCACTTGTTCATTCCCCTTGCTTTCTGTAGTAACACAAGAGGTAAGTGATAGCCCCAAACTACCTAGGAGACCTCTCACTGCAGGATCTGCGAACAGTGAAATTGTGAGACCCCCAGATGGCCTTCAAGAGCCCACTCATCACTGATGGAGAGAACAGTGAGCCTGTCAGGCTCAGGCCACCCTCTCCTTCATGGATAAAAGAGAGAGGATATATGGGGTCCACCCCAACTCTTCCCCTCCTGCTCCCCTACAATTCCCACCCCCCATCACCCTGACCCTGCACTTTGCCATGCCCTAGCCAGAGTAAGCCAACTTTATGAAAGTGGCAGCCTCTTAGTTTTTAAATATTAACTGAGTCTCCTTGACCCCTGGTACTTCCCTCCCTTACTTGGAATCTCTCTCTTCCCCTTCCCTCCTCCCTCCCTCATCTGGGATCTCTCTTCCCCACAGGACAGAAAGCAAAAATGGTGCCAGGGCTCAGCACCTAATCGATGCTCTAGGACCAGTCTGGGTCACCGGGTGGATGGAATTGAGGATCAGCTCCTGAGTTCTATGTCCACTCCCCATCAACATCTTGGCATGATACAAGCCCCTGGAACTTGGCCATGACCTTGGGGGAAAGGGAGGGAATCCCAGTGGAATGGGGTCTCAAAGTAGAAATGAAGTTGTGGGGAAAATAAGCTCATTTCATGCAAGCCTGGATTTACCGATTGAGATTCACACTCTGCCCCCACTCCGAGCGCATACACTCACCCACATTTTGTATAGGTCACGCCTACTTGCCGGCTCTCCATTCAAACCTCACAGCTTCCACGTGACCTCCTCCAGAAAGCCTTCCCTGGCAGACGCCCCCCTTCACCCCTGCACCACCGGGCTGGGTTAATCTGTACTAACTTGCTTATTTCTCTCTCCTTCGGTAACCATTAGCTCCTCTAGGGGAGGGGTAAGATCTAGTTCACTCTTGGATCTCTGGTGCTCAGAGCAGTGCCCACCTCTTAGCAGGCGCCCCCAGATGGCTCTCCACGTGAACAAATGACCACCCGGCAGGTGAGGAAGACAGAGCAGGCGAAGGTGCCCAAAAGGGAGATAGCTGCAGAAATTGGCTTCTCTCGGACTGGGCCGTGTGGACCACAGCTTTTTAACCTTGAACACCCTTGAGAAACCACCATAGAACGTCGCTCACTCTTTTTCTGTCTCCTCCTGAATCAGCAGCAGGGAAGAGAGATCCCTCCTTTTTGAGTGCACAGCCCTCCGATGTGTATCCGATACACCTTCACTGAGCCTCCCACATCCTGGGTGTAGACGGCCCTTTTCTTCCTTAGGCACTTCGCCTCCATGATAATCCCTTTGATACCTTCCACTCTGGTCCCTGACATGGACAGCTATTTTTTTTTTTTTTTTCCCTACCCAGCCTTTATTCCCCTCCTTTTGGAAACAGCATCTCAATTTCCCTCAGGGGACAAATCCCACCCCACTCCCATCCATGTGGATCCAGCCTGCGGGTGTCATTCCCCTGGCTGGGAGCTGTGCACGTGGCCTGGCCACGCTTCCTGCCTCCTCCTGACCTCGCCCCGCCTCACCCCTTGGCCACACCACCGCTGCAGGGAGTTTCTCAAAACATAAACCAAGTTACATAATTCTTCTGCTTAAAATCCTTCGAAAATTCTGCCATCCGGCCCAAAGCTCCTCACCAGGGCCTGCAAGGCCTTGCCAGGTCAAAGTCTCAGCTTAAATGTCACGTACTCAGAAATACCCTTCCTGACCACACTCTGCAGGTGTATTCTTGCATCCTGTTTTCTCCATAGCATTTTTAAAAAGATTGTATTGTATCCATTGTATTTATCCATTTGTCGGAGAGAGAGAGAGCACAAGCAGGGGGAGCAGCAGGCAGAGGGAGAGGGAGAAGCAGGCTCCCCGCTGAACAAGGACCGCCCCCCCCATGCGGGGCTCAGATCCCAGGACCCAGGGATCATAACCTGAACCAAAGGCAGCTGCTTAACTGACTGAGCCAGCCAGACGTCCCTTCTTTATAGCATTTATCACATTCTGTCGGTTTACTTTCTCTCTCACCCTATCAGAAGCTGGATGGAAGCAGAGACAAGTCTATCTCACTGTTTTTATCCCCAGCCCCTGGCACAAGGTAGGGAGAAGCTGTGGACAATGACCCGGGGCTGGGAGCGGCCAAGCAGACAGACGTGCTAGGACGCTGCAGGGATCCGGGGCAAGCGGAGATGGTCTGCCCTCAGGGGGTTAGCCGGCCAGATTTGGCCCACATATGGCTCCCGTGTGCTATAGGGAGATCAGCTAAAAAAAGAAGACATCAGTGATGCCAAAGGGAGGGAAAATCAAAGAAGCAAGGCTTCTGGGAAAGCCAGAGGGGATCCAGGGCCCGACAGGCGAGGAGACTGTGGTGGGGAGAAGGACATCCGCTGTGTGGCAGAGAGAGGAGGTGTCCACCGTGTGGGAAGGTGGTAGGTTTGGTGGTGGGGAGGTGAGCTTTGCTCCTGGAGACCTCTATTACTCCGTGAAGAATGAGCCGAGATCATCAGCTGCGAGTAAGGGAGAAGTAGGGGGCTTGAGAAAAGAGAGCCGGGTTGGGGGGGTGTGGAGCTGTGTTCTCAGAATGGGAAAGGAAACCTAGGGAGCCACGGGAGGATTTCAGGACAGTGGTTTCTGAGGATGAAAGGTCCATGGCGTGCACTGGGGTCAGGTGGCTAAGGGGCCGGGGAACAGAAGGTCACTGGAGGTGGGAGGGGATGAAGCTCAGGATCTGGATGGGCCACTCTTGTGAGCCTCTAAGTCCCCCCAAGCGAGCTCCAGTCTTCTGTGATTTGGGGGGCACGTCCAGTGGGGTGGCAGATGGCAGCCATGAGGCGGAAGGGAGGGCGGTGTGGCCAGACGACAGAATCTCAAGGAGAGGGAGCTGGGAATCTGCAGAGCCATCCTCAGCCCCCAGGCACCCTGCGTGGGTGTGGACTCGTCTTCCCCCTCAAATACCCAGAGGGAGCTTGTCCTCAGGGGCAGCCCAGCTCCAGTCTGGGGAGGAAAGGAGGGGACAGCTCAGAGCTGAACTGATCTCAGAGAGGAGGGCAGGGCAGGGGGAGGTGACTGAGTGTGCCTGTGCGTGCCCGCGTCGTGTGAGTGCAGGAGTATATGTGAAAATGTGTTAGCGTGAGCAGGTGCGAATTTGTGGGTGAGTGTGCGGATATGTGTGTGGGAGTGGTGTGTGCGTGTAAGTGTGTACGGGTGGTGCAAGGATGTGTTGAGTGTGAGTGCGGGTGTGAAAGTGCGTGTGCATGTTAGAGTATCTGGTGGCTGAGGGTTCCTGTGTATGTGTGTGGGGGGGGTGAGTTTCTGGGAGTAAGTGTGTAAATGTGGGCGGGTACATGTGAGTGCGGATACGTGTGAGAGAGGGTGTGAGTGTGTGTCTGGGTGTGTGAGTGGATGCGGGAGTGCGTGTTATGGGAGAGAGGGCAGGGAGGGAAGGAGAGAGAAGAGGGGATGGACAGGATCGGGCCAGCTGAGGGGTTGCAGAGGGACTACAGGCTGAGTGAACGTCTGGAAGAAGACAGAGGCCCAGAGCGCTGGGAGGCATGGCGGGGTCACCCTGAGGGTCTCCCAGGGACGTGGGCTCTCACCCTGCTCTACTCCTGTGCCCTCGAGGCTTCTTCAGCTGAGCAGTGGCTTCTGGGGCAGCCGCTCCCCAGCGTTCACACCATGAATGGGCAGTTCCCAAATTGCCGCATATATTTTTATCATTAATTCTAAGAATTGCATAGTATTCCATTGATTAGATGATCCATAATGTATTCATCGTTCCCCTACTAATAAACATTTTAATTGTATGTGACATTTTCCAATTATTAACAACCCTGTCTTACAGGTCCTTGAAGCTCTTTTTGCTCATCTCACAATTTCTATAGGAGAATTTCTATAGGAATTTCTATAGGAGGAATTCCTCGCAGAGGAAGTGTTAAGTCCAAAAATATGCAAAGACCTAAGACATTAGACCTCCACCGCCGAAACAATTTACAACTTCCCCAGCAAGGTGGGACTATCTACTTCCCTATAACCTCACTAACTCTGGGTAGGATTTCTTCTTCATCCTCAATCAACTAGATACTTTAAATATATGGCCTCTCCTTGATGTTGCAATCCCTGTTTATTATTATTGGCAATCACTGCATTTTATTGTTTGAGTACTGCCTATCTCATTGTGAATTCCTTTTCCTTGTCCTTTGCGGATTTTTTGGCAAAGCGTTATTGCCAAAGAGTAAGAATGCCAGTAAAAACAATAATCCTTTGTTGACCAGATAAGTTGAAAGTATTTCTTATTTGACTTTCAATTTTGCTTAGATGTTTTATATGTAAAAAGAAAAAATGATAATTCAGGTAGCCAAGGCTATCTGCCTTTTCCTTTGTTTTTTTGTCTTTGGGGTGAATCTTTAAAATAACATTTCAACCCAAAGATAATATAAATATTCACCCGTATTATCTTCTAGGACATTTATATGGTTTTAACCAACATTTAGGTAATGGAATCATCTAGAATTTATTTTGCTGAAACTCATGAAATACAGATCTGACGTCACGTTTCAAGGTGCTTGTTGATACTCCCCCCTGCATGTTCCCTCTGTGGCCTCCCACCTCTTGCCCAGTAACCATTTACTGAGCACCTACTGTGTGCCGTCCTCATTCTTGCCTCTGCACGGGAGTCACCTGGGAACCTGCCTGGGGGCTCCAGGAGGGCAGAATCTCCATTCACGGACCTCATTCTACCTTAGTTTCTTCTCTAAAGGCTCTTTCTCCAAATACAGTCCCCTTCTGAGGCACCTGGGGTTAGGACTTCAACGTATGAATTTGTGAGGAAGGGACACAATTCAGCCCACAGCACATGCATGAAATCTGTTCTCAAAGGGGAGAATAATGAGAAAAGTGGAAGCGCTATTCAAAGAGATAGTGGCTAAAATTTTACGAAGGTTATGAAAGACCTCAAGCCACAGTTATAAGAAATGCTAAGAACCTCCAAGTAAAACAAATCCAAATCAAAATTCACCTGGGCACATGATAGAAAAATGACTAAAAATCAAAGACAAAGAGGAAATCTTATAAGCAGGTAATGGGAAGCATAGAGAGGAGCGGAGGGTGTGGGGCATTTGGTGAGATCTTTACTCTGTGGGTTGATTGGGCCGCACAGAGGAGGGGTATGGAAAGAGTGGGAGGCAAAGGAGTAGCAAGAAAGTGTTACTGGGATGACCTAGTGGTAGATGATAGGCAGCGGGAGAGGGGCCTTTGAAAGAAACAAGGAGGGGGTGCCTGAGTAGCGCAGTCGGTTAAACATCTGACTCTATTTCAGCTCAGGTCATGATCTCAGGGTTCTGGGATCCAGCCCCACAATGGGCTTCCCGCTCAGCGAGGAATCTGCTTTTCCCTCTCCCTTTGCCGCTCTCCCTGCTTGTGCTCTCTCTAATTAAAAAAAAAAAAACTTAAAAAAACAAACAAACAAAAAAAGAAGAATGCACATGGTGAATTGAGCTGAACAGGCCCTTTGAGGAAGAAGTCTCAGGCCCGGCAGTCAGAAATGCACCTTCCTGGGCCGGGTGCTGCTAGGTCCAGAAACCCTAGTCCTCTGCAGCTCACCCTTCCCTAGCCACCCATTGCTGGTGGGCTCTCCTAGGTGCTCACAACAGGCCTCGCCTCCTTCACATCCGCATCCTCTCCCCTCTCGGTGGCAACCTCGACCTTGGCTTTAATAACAGCCTCGACGCAGGTGACCCAGAATCCCCCTCTCACCTGGAGTGCTGGGCCTCACAGCCACCCTCCGCCAGACACCTCCTCCAGGCCGCTGCCCCGCAGCTGCGCACTAGCCCCGGGCTTCCTGCATAGGCCGGCAATTCCCCCATCGGTTAAGTAATACCAATCAATGCAATAACAACCCCCTGGTCCTCATCTCGTCTTCAAGCCAGCTGTGCAGTCCTGGATCTTGGGAGTCTTATTGGACCGGCTCTCTTCCTCACGCCCCTGACCCCACCGTATCTAATCCATCAACCAAACCCCACTGATCTTCCCTCCTCAGTACATGTGGAATGTGTCTCCTCCCCACCACATCATCTCCCCTCCGGTGGGCTACAGCAGCCCCTCCCTGTTCTCCCTGCTTCCAGGCCCCTTCAAGCCACCCTCCTCAGAGGCCAGAGTCCTCCTGCCTCTGGGATTCGGATCCTGTCACCCCGCCCCAGAACTCTCCAATAACTAGAACAAAGCAGTAATATCCACCAGCATTCATGGGGGCATTTAAAGGGCACCCCACTGTTCCAGGAGTGTTACTTGTGCACACTCATTCCTCACAGGAGCCCTATGAGGGGAGCTCTGTTAACATCCCAATTGCCCAAGGGAAGAAACCGAGACACAAAGAGCTTTACCAACTTGCCAGAGGTCACCCGGCTGGCATAAGACAGAGACAGATTTGAACCCATACGGCCTAGGGCCAGAGCCCACCCCTTAACCACGACACCAACCTGGTGCACCAAGGAGACAAGCAAACCTCCCACTGAGGCTCAGAAGGCCCTGTGAGGTTGGGTCTGACCCTCTCGAGAGCCTTTCTCCCATCACTGTCCTCCTCCCATCCGCCCCGCTCAGATCAAATCCTACCAGCTCACTCATCAGGCTTCCTCCCCACTCAGGGCCTCTGCACCTGCTGAGCCTGCTGCCTAAAACTCCAAGAGATACCCACGACCCTAACCCTAACCGGACCGGGATATCCCTACTCCTTTCTCTTAATTAACACTTCAAGCCTCTCATCTCTAGGCTTTCCTCACCTTTGCATGCTGACTACTAGAGGGCGCCATAACCTGAAAAATCGCCCGCAGACCCTGTCTACCCTCAGCACCAGGCAGGGGATGGAGCCAGGCGCCCCGGATCTCCTCCTTAGGCGTGAGGACGGTGGTCTCCCTGAGAAGCCCTGCGGGCAACTAGACACTGAGACCCAGTTTGATTCTCTCCCCTGTCATTTCCCAGCGGTGTGCAAAGGGGATGCTCAGCCATCACTAGTATCCCCATCTGTCAAATGGGGTTGTTGAGCCACCAGCACCTGCCCCACAGAGCTAGTGCTTTAAGTCCCACAGAAATCAGATGGCGAAAATCCTCCCTGCCCCTGTGGGAACCTGAGCCCAAGAGCCTCAGGGGAGAAACATGCATTTAGCTCAGAAACACTGTGGAAGGAACCACTCTGGAAAAGGACTTGTGAGTGGGAAAGAAAAGCAAATACTAGTGTCTTACTCTCACGTGCCCTTTAACAGCACAACTCTGAGAAGTAGGTATTCTTGTTCTCCATGTGGGTCAGTGGGGAAACTGAGGTACAGCTGTACACAGTAGAAAATGGTGACCCCACCCTCCCACCCCCTGCCTGCTGGCTCCCCGCCCCCCACCCCCCCCCCCCCGCATTTCCCATCCTCTACACCTGTGCTTCTCAGGGTGTGGCCTTGAAACAGCTGGAGCAACCCCTGAGACCTCCAAATCAGAGATGCAGGGCGGGGCTGGCCTTCTGCGTCTAGAGCCCTCCAGGGCATCCTCGGCACCGTCAAGCCCTTCCTCAGGTCTGTGCAATGTACCTGCCCCTAGGGGAGGTGACACAAAGGGGAGGAGAGTGTGGAGTAGTCCCTGCAGGACCCTGAGGGAGGAGGGGAGTGAAAAGACAGGCCCCTTCTCCTGAGCTGGGCTCCAGCTGATAAGGGCCCTGGGTGGGTAGGGCCCACTGCCTGGAAAAGTCCCACAGGATGAAGTCTTACTGTTTCTGCGACAACTGGGAGTCCACCAGACAGCCCTGGTGGCCGCAGAGTGTTGGGGAGCAGAGGTGCTCAAACTCAAGGTGGGAAGGCAGGGAGTGGGGGGGGGGGTGGAGATCATTGACAATGCAGATTCCCAGGCCCTCGCTGCATCTCCCAGGTTGGGCCAGGAAGCTGCCATCTGATCAGGCCCCCTAACATTGGGGAACCTTGGACATGGAAGGCTTTGGACCAGCAACACCTAAGTGTGAATTCTGACTCTGTCCCCCAACGGTTCTAGGGATGATACAAATTCTGTCCCCTCTGACCATCAGATTCCTCCTCTATAAGAGGGGCCATTATGAAAAAAACAAAACGATAGTTTCCAGAATCAGCAGGAAAGCTGCCTGGGGAGGCGAGAACAACAGGAAATAAAGGGCATAGAATGCCACCCTCAGAGCACAGATTTTTGTCCCTGGGGCAAAGGGGAGCCACGGAAGAGGGGTTAGCCCAGGAGAGACACGATCTGATCTGCATTTTCCCCACACTGCAGTGGCGGGGGCTGAGCTGGGGAGGAGGCTGTGTGCGGACACTCCGGTCTGAGTCCCTGCCCTGCCCACCCCCCACTGCTGTGGGACTTGGGGCGACTGATTAGCTTGCCAGTAACTCAGTCCCCTCATCTGGCAAAGGAAGATAAGAGGATTGTTTATGGGAATTAAATGAGGACTCTCGTGAGGCACTCAACCCCTGGTTGCCATTATTGTTCATCAGAGAGATCAATCGTAGTCAATGTGAGTTCAGTAGCCAGAGGAGACCAGCAGGGATCAAGTCCCTGAGGGCCCTTTGTGGGTGCCTTGGAAACAATGTGACCCTTGGGTCGCATTATAATGCCAGCCCCTGGCCCTCCCCAGGGGCCCCCGTCCAGGTAGGCACTGGCTGGGAGCTGCTGCCTGGATTGGGCACCCGCCCCCCTGCTGCTGCCCCGCCCCAACCCACCCACATGACCCAGCTTCCTGTTTGTGATGCCCAGGCTGGAGGGAGGAAATCAGTGCCCCCGCCCTGGGACTGGAGGGCAGGAATGTGAACGTATTGACGTCAAAGCCTGTCCTAGTTCTGGGGAAGTCGGGATGGGAAGGGCTTCCTGCCGTGCTGCCTTTGATCCCAAGCCTGAGCTGGGGGCTTCAGCTAGCCCTGAGGGAGTCCAGCCACCCAGAGCTCTCTCCCATGGATCTATGCCTCTGGGAGGTGATTCAGGGTGCTACTGTCTGGGTCCTACCCCGACAGAGCTGTGTGGCCCTGGGCAAATCACCCCGCTTCCAAGCCTCAGTTTCCGCATCTGTAAGGGGGGGATAAAAATGAGCATTTCAAAGCTTCATTCATTGATCAGATACATATTTTGAGATAAGCCTGCCCCAGCTCGGTGGGCTCCTTCGGTTACCATTCCCTCATGGGCGGGGCGGGGAGGGAGAGGAACCACCCAGGGTGGCTGGGAGGATGTCCTGAGGAGGGCTCAGAGCAAGGCGTTGTGACAGCATGGGTGCCCTGAGAGTGACTGTGAGTAAACCTTCCTGGGAAGGGCACCAGGAATAGTTTCTAGAGCCTTCTATGGCCCTACACTTCACTCCGTTCTCCCATCTTTCCTGCCCGCTCTCTCATTCCCTCTGCCTTTCTCCAGGACACTGCTCAGCTCCCCCTTTGGGGCCAGAGAGACCTGGCTTAGAATCCAGACTTGGCCATTCACTAGCTGTGTGACCTTGACCATTCTTTCTCTCTGCGTCGGTTTCCTCAGCTCTCTGTGTAACATGAGGGTAACCCCAGCCCCTCTACAAGGTTGTTGGAGATTAAGACATCATGTCTTTAAAGCACCTGGTACAATGTCTGACAAAGAGTAATCAGTAATCTGACAAAGAGCTGTCGCTCTTGCCCTTGTTCTTCTTGGCATTTATGTGTAAGTGCCCAGATGTCAGGAGGGGCTCTTTGGGTGCCTGTAGGAGCCCTTTCCCCCAGATGCCCAGTAGGTGGCGACAGAGGCCCCTTGTTCAACAAAATCTCTATTCAACGTGGAGAAACCAGATTTAGAAGTTTCAGGCCTTTTTTTTTCTTTTTAATTCAATTAATTGACATATAGTGTATTATTAGTTTCACAGGTAGAGTTCAGTGATTCATCAGTTGCATATAACACCCAGTGCTCATTACATCACGTCAAGAGATGCTTCCTGAGCTGAGCGCCCCAACAAAGTGCCCAGGCCAGGGGCAGTGGGCATGGGGTGGGGGGAGGGCAGTAACCTCTGCCCGATAGAAGCCTGGGGAAGGAGAGCACTGACCACTTCAAAAGCAAGGTCGGTTTCAATTCATTTGGATATATATATATACCCAGAAGTGGGATTGCTGGATTATGTGACAGTTTGCTTTTTAATGGCTTAAGGAACCCCCCACTGGTTTCCACAGGGGCTGCACCAGTGCCCATTCCCACCAACGGTGCAAGAGGGTTTCTGCGTCTCGATAGCCTCACCAATACTTGCTGTCTTTTTTAAGAATAATAGCCATCTTAGGGGCGCCTGGGTGGCTCAGTGGGTTAAGCCTCTGCCTTCGGCTCAGGTCATGGTCTCAGGGTCCTGGGATTGAGCCCCTCATCGGGCTCTCTGCTCAGCAGAGAGCAGAGATCTCTGCCTGCCTCTCTGCCTACTTGTGATCTCTCTCTCTGTCAAATAAATAAATAAAATCTTAAAAAAAAAAAAAAATAATAGCCATCCTAACAGGTGTGAAGTTTTGATTTGCATTTTCCTGATGATTAATTAGTGACGTCGAGCATCTTCTCATATATCTGTTGGCTGTTGGGGCATCTTCTTCGGAGAGATGTCTATTCAAGTCCTTGGTCCATTTTTCAAGTCCTTAGCTCTTCATTTTTTTTGCTATTGAGTTGTAGAAGTTCCTTAATATATTTTGGATCTACCTCCCTTAGCTGACACATAGTTTGTAAATATTTTCTCCCATTCCGTGGGGTGCCTTTTCACTGTTTCCTGTTTCCTTTGCTGTGCAGAAACTCTGGTTTGATGCTCGGCGCAGCATCAGTCACCACAGCCAAGGTGTGGAGACAACCTGAATGTTCCTGGACAGATGAATGGGTAAGGAAAATGTGGCATAGACGTACAACAGAATAGTACTCAGCCTTTAAAAATGGAAATCCTGCCACACGCAACAACACGGAGGAAACTCGAGGACTCCGTGCTGAGGAAAATCAGTCAGTCACAGAAGGACAGATATAACACGATCCTGGTTATATGAGGTATGGGAGTCATAGAAGCGGAGAGGAGAATGGTGGGTGCCAGTGGCAGGGGGGAGGGGGAAGGGGAGCTCTTCTTCGCCAGCTATAAAGTTTCAGTCACACAAGAGGAGTAAGTTCTAGAGGTCTGCTGTACCACACTGTGGTTAACAACACTATTGGGCACCTAAAAATCTGTTAAGCGCGTGGAACTCATCTCAATGTTCTCACCGCCATAAAATAAGAATTAAAAAGGAAGCAAGCCCAGGTGAAAGCCATCACAGAAATGTGAAAAAGGACTGTGGGGAGAAACAGGGGAGGAGGTGCAGGGCTCCCCCACCCCCAGCCACTCCTCCTTCCCTCCTTCCACAGGCACCGCTGCCCTCCTCTCCTTCATCTCTTCTACTTCCTTCCTCCTTCCTTCTCTCAGCAAATACGCACTGTGTGCCTGGGCTTGTGCTATGAGCTGGGATCAGAGCAGGGAGCAAGTTGTAGGCCCTGCCTTCTAGAACCTCCAAACTAAGGGGGACAGATAATAAACAGATAAATAGAAGACATAAGAAAGATCCTTTCAGATCCCAGCAAATGTAAGACCCTGGAGAAAATGAAAGAATGATGTGATCGAGTGCCCAAGGACTGGGAGTAAGGAGAGCAGCAGGGAGTCGGCTGGAGGGAAGCCACTTGAGCAAAGGCCCTGAGGCATAGAAGTCGATGAGATCGTGGGGAGGAGGCAAGAGGTGGCCATGGGGTCAGGGGCAGATGCAGTGGCGAGACTCAGAAGGGGGTCTGCGAGGTGCAGGCTAATGGCCCCTCTGGCTGTTGAGGCGATCAGAGTGGCCACTGACATTGACCGAGCACTCACTATATACCAGGCACTGTTATTACCCCATTTTACAGGTAGCAGGAGCCACAGCCAAGCAGGGTCTTCAGGGTTCCTGGAACTCCTGAGGCCACTGGTGAGAAGGGAGTATGGACAGTGAAAATTAACTTTTATTTACCACCTCCTGGGTGCCAGCACCCTGCTGAGTTATTTGATGTTATTTGATGTGTATTTATCATTATCACGCAAGAGGACAGTACTATCATGATTCCCATTCTAGAGATAATGAAACGAGAGTCCAAGAGGGAAGGTAATGGGTCCATGGTCACGCAGCCGGGGAGTGGTGGACCCCAGACTGGAACCCAGGTCACCACGCCGGGGCAGATGGTTCCCTGCATTCAGAAGGCTGGAAGGCCAGCCAAGTTCCCTGGCTGCAGCTCCTCATGATCCCTGGGGCCCACCCATCAGCAAGTCCAGTCCACAAGTCCCTAGGGCCTTGTCCTCCTCCACTGCCAGCCCTCCAACAAACCCGACCGTCCTTCCCTGGAGGGCCCCGTACCCTGCCTTCTTGATACTATGACAACCTAAAATGGTCTCGTTTACCTGTGTACGGTCCTCTCCCCACCAGCCTCTACCCTGACCCCTCGGACCTCTCCAGCTTCGTGCTTCCACCCCTAAGTTCTGAGCCCCGCACTCCCCACCTGGACATGCTCCTATTCTCCTGAGAAACCCACCGTGCATGAGAGCAGGTATGCATTCATCTCCTTCATCCCTCTCCCCTCAGCTTAGCTCTGTGCCTGGCACTGAGAAGGGACCCAGGGGAGATGAATGGAGGCATGGAGTTTGAATGGAAGTGGATGGATGGATGGATGGATGGATGGATGGATGGATGGATGGATAGGTGAGTGGGTGGACAAAAGACCATTTGACCCGATCTTCTATTGTCCTCCTGACTCACAGGAAGTAGGTCAACAGAGATGGCAGCAGTGACTCCGGTAAGAGGGTCCTCTAGTGTGGGGCTATCCAGGGTAGGGGCAGGAATCAGTGCTGGGGACAGGCCATCAGCACGGGCCAATGAGGAAACTGCCTTCTGGAGGGGAAGTGACTTGTTCGAGACCGCCCGGACAGAGGATGGCAGAGCTGGGTTAGGGTACTGGTTCAGGGTGACCCAGTCTTCGCTTTAACCTGCTGGATCGGGCCTCTCTCTTTTGGGTCCACAAATGGCTCAGGAGGGAGTGGGTCCAAATGCCTCCGGAGGGGGGAGAGGCATGGGGTCTGGGGTCTCTGGGGTCAGGCTTGAGAGACTCCCCAAGTGCCGACTCCAGGCCTGCCTCTCCAGGCACGCTGCCCGGCATCCGAATGACCTTCCCTAAATGCAATGTGGCCAAGTTAGGCTGTATTTCGCTCTTCCCGTGGCTCCACGGTAGTACAGGTTCAAGCCCAGGATTTTGACTTGGCCATCCAGTTCCTCCGTCACTGACACATGCGGACCTCTCTCAGCCTTGTGCCTCAACCCCCAAGCCCTGCACCCTGCGCCCTGCGCCCCACCACCCTGACATGCTCGTGTTTCCCTGAGCAAACACACCCTCTCTAAGGCCATACAACTTCACACGGGTGGAGTTCTCCGTGGGAAACATCTTCCCGATCTTTGCCCCAGTAGTTCCTATGCAGTCTTCAAGATGGAGTTCTGACGTCAGCGACCTTCCCTAACCCACCCGCACCCCTGCCGGGTGAGGCAATCCCACCTCCCTTCTGCTCCAATTACGTGCTCTGCTGAGATCTGCCATCAGGGCAATTACTATAGGCTCATAATTATCTGGTTACTAGTCTGCCTTCCCAACTAGACTGTGAATTCCGGGAGGACTCTTCATGACTTATTCACCTCTGGAGCTGCGGGCCCTGGCATAGCACCTAGCTGGAGTCTCTATTAGTACTTGCGGAGGAGTGGGGTGGAGGAAGTAGAATGGGAAGGAGGAGGAAGGAAAGGAGGGCTGGAAGGAGGAGGGGAAGAAGGAAGATAGAACCGAGGGAGGAGGGAGAAGAGAGAGGGAGGGAAGGGAGACGGAGGAGAGCACTCTGCAGTTTCCAGTGCCCTTTCATGTACATTATCTTATTGACAAGTAGGGGCAGCAGGAAACCCGCAGATCTGCTTTGTCACACCGTAGTGTTTTGCTCTTTGTGCTAAATCTGCAGACCACTTGTTTCTAAATTGAATCTTTACTTTTCATTGGCTCGTTGAACTAAATGTAGCTTAAAAGGAAATGTTGCATCATTATCCTGAATGGAAAGCTAGACTCACTTCCCATCAACAGACGGTCGTCATAAAAGTGAATATAGCTGATGCTTACCTCGTGCCAGGCGCTCTGCTAGGCACCTTACGAACATTCCCGCGCATCCTCCTAACAGTCCTATGGTGGGGTGCCACTATGTCTCCAGCATGGAGATGGGCAAACTGAGGCACGGCGATCTTAAGTAACTCGCCCAAGGTCATGGCTGGAAAGCAGCAAGGTTACCACTGAAACCAGGCAGTCTGGCACTAAGAAACAAAGAGATAAATAAGCCAATTATGTCTTCTACCTAAATAGCATTGCCTTCTGCAGGCTCTGTGTCGGAGGCCTCCGACTCTTGTTACGAAGAGAGATGAGCGAGTGCTAGGGAGACATTAAAGCCAACCTGAGACTTTCCTCCAGAAGTCATCAGAGAATGAAAGGGAATCAGAAATAGAACACACTTCTCACCAGGTGATTTACTGCTACGTAGTACCAAGTCAGTATAAAAATCTTCTCTGCCAGGGGCGCCTGGGTGGCTCAGTCGGTTAAGCGTCTGTCTTCCGTTCAGGTCATGATCCCAAGGTCCTGGGATCGAGCCCCACGTCAGGCTCCCTGCTCAGCAGGGAGTTTGCTTCTCCCTCTGCCCCTCCCCCTGCTCATGTGTGTGCTCTGTCTCTCTCAAATAAATAAAGTCTTTTAAAAAATAAATAGAAATAAAACCATCTCTGCCAGATACGCAGCAGGGGAAAGCCTGAAGCACAAGGAGCTCCCAGCAACACCAGCAGCACCCCGGCATTTTTAGCTCAGGACATTGTCCAACATCGCAGGAAGCAGCGGCAGAGAGGAATTAAGCAAGGTGGTAAATCAGTAAGACTCGGCAAAACCTAAAATTAAATCCAAATCAAAACAAATTCATCTAACTGTAAAAAATTGATATCCTATCCTTGTGATAGCATGATATGACAGAGAGGGGACAAAGAACACAATATAAATATATTTAAACACAAATGAATGTTGATTTCTAGTTCTTTCTCCTGAAAGCGTCCAGGATCAATGACACCCCGGTAACAATGAGCACACAGATCATGGCTCATAAATATCCCTCCCCAGTAAAAAGAACTGGGGCAATTTGGGGAAATGGATGATTCCAAGCCTGAAACAGGAAAGATACAAGATGAGCCCGGAACATCAAGTTTTGGCAGAAAGTACGGAAATGACCAAAGAATGATGGAGATACACCAACAAGGTACAGGAGTCAGCTTGAAGAGGCCACTGTTGCCAACTAGGGAACAATTTGAGTATTGACTTATAGGAGACAATTGAGCCTTGAGTAATGGTGACAATGGATTATGACATATTGAATAAAAGAGTCCATGAATTCACCCTGGTAAATATAAAGAAAAAAGAAAGGAAAGAAGGAGAGAGGGAGGAGGAGGGAAAGCTCTTCCTTACTGAAGAATGCCAACTAATAAGTGAAGAGGGAATGATGGATTCATAAAAGCACGACGGACAACCACTGTAGTAAAAATGAATTCATTTATCATCAATGGATGCTGGCAAATCATCATGTCAGAATCATCAAGGAAAAATGGAAGGAGAAAACCATTTGGCTCCGTAAGAGTGAAAATGGATTTAGGTAAGAATCATCATAGGGGGTACTTTGCTGGGGATGGGCAGGATATAGACATAGTCTCCAAACATCAGCCTCCATATTACTTATTAATCCCAAAAGGTAAAAGCAAGCCTTTGCAGGAGAGAAATCTGGCAGACGCAGCTTAGCCAAGAGATCAGTTGGGACCATCAGACACCACATGCCTCCTGATGTGATTCACTGAGGACTCAGCAACGCTGTCAGGGAGTCCTTGCCAAAAGTGCAAGACCTGGATCTGATTATGGGGAAACAACCCGACAGACCCACGCTGAAGGACAAGGCCATGCTACAAAACAATGGGCGTGTATTCTGCAGAAATGTCAAGGTCATGAAAGATATAGAGGGCTGAGGAACTAACTGTTCCAGATGGAAGGAGGAAAAAGGGCCAGGACAGCTGAATATAGACCCTACACTGGGCTGGATTCCGGGTGGCCAAAAAAAAAAAAATGCAATCAAGGATATTATTGGGACAGTTGGCAGCATCTGAGTGTAAACTGTATACAAGATCATCGTTTTGCATCAAATGCATACTGTGGTTCTGCAGGGAGGCACGGAAGTATTTGGGGGCAAAGAGTCATGATGTCTACAATTTACTCTGAAAGAGTTCAGCAAAAGAAGGAAAAGGAGGAGAAGGAGGAGGGCAAGAAGAAGAAAAAGAACAAGAAGGAGAAGAAAAAAATAGATTAAAGTATGAGTCAAACATTTATCATTGGTTGATTTAGAGCAGGATTTCTCAATCTTGTCATTATTGATATTTTGGACCATAAAATGCTTTTCTCTTTTCTTTCTTTTCTTTTTCTTTTTTTTTTTTAGCGTTCACAGGGCAATTCCAAATTCGTCATTTTGTTGTAAGAGTTGAGCTGGCATTAATATGTCATCTCCAGGGCTGTTAGGGGACAACTGCCCAAATACCATGAGATTTAGTACCACGCTGTGTAAGAGGAAGTCCCCCAGCCTTGGCTGGGGTTCATCTATCTATCTATCTATCTATCTATCTATCTATCTATCTATAATGAAGATCATTTATTTTATTGCTGAGATAGTCTATATCCTCTCTTTCGTCTGCTTGACAGACGTAGTAAAAATATCCCAAATTAATTATGGGCTTGTACATTCCTCTGTTTACATATTTAGAGGCTATGCATTTAGGCGCGTACACATTTATGATTGTTGTGCCTTCTTAAAGAATTTCCTCTTTAATTCTGTGTATTTTCCTTTGTAATCCTATTAACATAGTTGCTTAAAATCTATTTGTCTGATATGAATATGGCTACACCAGTTTTCTTTGGTTAGTATTTTCACATTATACATTTGCCCAGGCTTTCATTCACAACTCTCGCTGTGGTTTTATTTCAATGTATCTCTTTTTCTTTGTTGAAATATTATTGACATACAACATTGTATGAGTTTTAGGAGTACAACAGGATGATTGGATATAGGTGTATATTGAGAAATGATCACCACAATAAGTCTAATCAACATCCATCATTACACTTTTTTTTTTTGCTTGTGATAAGAACTAGAAAATTCTCTGTTGTGAGGGACAGTCACCACATGGTACATAGTATAGCCCATATTATCGCCCCTGCCACCAGCAAGCTCCCTGAGGGCAGATGTCTTTTTATCCCCATCGCCCCCCAGAGGGCATCTGTCACCACTGGGCAAACTCCCAACACCATTGTCTATAACGGGGGATCAACAAGTTGGCCATCAGTTGGCCATGTCACCAGCGGATGGGGCTAGAGCTAAGTGCCACCTGAGCTGACAGGAGGTACATAATGGAAGCCCAGACTTGAAGGGAGAAGGGTAAGAAGCAGGGTTGGGTGTTCTCAGAGGTGCAAGAAGATGGCTTAGAACAAGTCTGGCCAGGGAGCAGTAGATAGCCTGGATCTCCCAGTGGGCCCCAGTGTGGGGTGTGGGGACTTTTGATCAAGCCAGGCAGAGAGGGCTATCCAGAGCGAGCAGTGGAGAAAGCAGCCAGCAGACTGACTGGAAATAGAAGAGCCACGCCTAAGATGGGAGGACCTTGGGCCTCCAGCTGCAGCCCTCTCTCCAAAGGCAGGAAGATCCCTGGCTACAGCCTTTCGCCTCTGCAGCCATCATTGTCACCCAAACTGGACTTATGGAATGTTCCAGAAGGAGAGACTTCGACAAAAGGAGGAGGAGAGGTGGTGGGATGTGGGACCACAGACTGTATTGGTCTATGCCCGAGAGCAGACACTTGGCTTGAATCCTAGGACAGCGATGGCAGTCCTAGGGCCCCAGAAACCCCTGAGGAGCCTGAAAGCCCCGTATGAGCTGGCTCTCAGTACTTGTCTGACCTCTTCTCCTACCACTCTGCTTCCTCATATTACTGCTGCTATGCTAGCTTCCTTGCTTCTCCCTGAGCCAATTAAACTGGTCCCTAGCCCCAAGGCCTTTCCACTTGCCATTCTCTCTGTATGGAATTCTTTACCTCACATCCTCTCAGGCTTCCTCCCTCACTTTTTTTTTTTTTAAGATTTTATTTATTTATTTGAGAGAGAGAGAGAACATGAGAGGGAAGAAGTCAGAGGGAGAAGCAGACTGCCCGCTGAGCAGGGAGCCTGATGCGGGACTCGATCCTGGGACTCCAAGATCATGACCTGAGCCGAAGGCAGTTGCTTAACCAACTGAGCCACCCACACGCCCAATTCCTCCCTCACTTTATTCAGCTCAAATATCACTCTCTCAAAGAGACCCTACCTGACCACCAACCACACTCTAGACCATTCTGTCCTGGCCTTATTTCCTTCATAGCAATTATCATCTCACTCCTGAAATGATACTTTTATTCACTTGCTTGGTAATTGTCGGTCTCTTGCTAGACCGTAAGCTTTGGAAGGTACAGACTTCGTCCTATTCACAGCTCTATGCCCTGCACTAGAACAATGCCTGGCACATAGTAGGTGCTCAGTTAGTACTTGAATGAATGAACTACTTTAATGAATTTTCCCTGTTCTTTGGTAAGATTATTCCCACCTCCGAAGGAGAAAGTGCTGACTTCATCTCTGCCTCTTGAATCCTTGCTTGGCCAGACCCTTTTTCATCGTTTTTTGAAGGGCAGAGGAGACCACAGTGAGCATGACACTGGGCGTCATTTCAAACAATTTTGCTGCTGAAAGTGGAGATTGTGCAGTGCAGATTCTGACCGGCCCTGGAAAACCCAACATCATCTTGAAAATCATTAGACTGGAAGTGGCCAGTCGTTCCTTCTGCCTGGAATGTTCTTCCTTTCACTCTTGGCTTTTGACTTCCTGCTAACCCTGCAGATATTGGCTCAAGTGTCATCTTCGCCGAGAGGCCTTCCCCGGAGCCTCCAGTCCACATCAATCTCTCCCATGAAAGGCATATTCCCTTCTGAGCAGGTCTCACGTTTGCAGTTCAGTGTCGTGTGTCTGCCCCTCATGGATTTGCTGCCTCCGGCGCTAGACTGTTGGCCCCACAGCAGCGAGGGCCTTGCTTATACTGTGTCCCCAGCACATCCAGTCCCTGGCACGGTCCTGGCCCATAGTAGGTGCTCACTGAGCTCATGGTGCAGGAACCGGTGAAGAGGCTCTCCCCAGAGGCCTCCAGCCCGCAGAGCCCACCTCCCTGCCCCTCATGGAGAACTTGTCTGTGCCCCTCCTGCCGCTCAGGAAGCCACACAGTCCAGCCACTCTCCCTTTCTCCCTGGATCTGGGAAATTCTGCTGGAAAACTGCCTGAGATGGGCTACTCGCTTCCTCCCTAGTGCTGGGCTAGCACAGGGCGGGGTCCCTGGAGGAACTCTCTTGCTCACCAGAGAGGCCCCCCTCACCATGGAGGCCAGAATGGAGACTGTCCTTTTAGGGAGAGCTCAAGTCCTTGTCCCTGCAACACCCCACCCCTCATTGCTGCAACAAAGCTTCTAATTCAAGGTCATGACCTCCCCCCTAAGACCTTGAAGGGCACAGGTCTTGGTTTTCAGTCTTCACACTCTTTCCCCATCCAGCCCCACCCCAAGCCTTCCTGAGGCTCCCCATTGCCCCCAGCGATGGCTCCGACTCCTTGGCCCGGCATTCCAGGCCTTTCATGACATGGAGCTGCAGATAGTCTGGCCTTGTTTGGGGCCCCTCCGCCACCCCACGCGTGGTCATCCGGCATTTACAGGGCACCCCGGGCCCTTCCACAGCCCCGGAGTCAACATGTGTCGTTGAATCTTCTTCCGGGACATCCTCCTGGCAGGGGGATGGCCCCTCCCACCGCTGCAGTCCCAGCTTTCTGAAGCAGAGATCTGCACCCCACCAGCAGCAAACCCATACAGAGCCCTTCCTGCGAGCTCTGCATGTTCCAAATACTTTGCATTAAACTCATTTAATCCTCACAACAAACCCATGGTTTGCACTACTCATTCATATGGTCATTCATTCGACAATATTAGTTACGTATTTACTGTGGGACACACACCGGTCTAGGTTCAGGGGATAGAGCTGAGAACAAAAGAAGCAAAATTCCCTGCCCTCTGCAGCTTACGTTCTAGTAGAAGGAGTTACCTACACGTAAAGTAAAATAGAGGATGTGTTAAATAGTGATTAGGGCCAGGAGAAAAAATAAAGCAAGGAGGGGTAATCAGAGGATCAGGGGGAGGGGTGGGCTGCTGTTTAAATACTGCAGTCAGATAAGATGACATTTAGGCAAAGACCCAAAGAAGGTGAGAAAGCAAGCCAGGCTTGTATCTGGCGAAGAGCATTCCAAACAAAGAGAGCGGCTGGCAACTCCTCGGGGCAAGAGTGTGCCCAGCGTGTTCGAGGGAGCCCAGGGCGGCCGGCGGAGAGAGCGAGGGGAGAGGCAGGAGGGGAAGCAGGCAGGGGGGCGAGGCCATGTGGTGTGGACCCAAGGGCCGCTGGAAGGACTTCGGTTTTCCCTTTGGTTGCAAGGTGCTGACAACGAGCTATCGGTGAGCCAGAGTGGAAGCAGAAAGAACAGGGGCTTGAGAGATGCCATAGCTCTGAGCAGTGGGGTCAAACTGGAGAGGGAAAGAGGTCGCTGGATTCTGGATATCTGGATATACCCGAAGGGAGAGCCGACCGGACTTCCAGATGGTCAGAGCAGATGCGGGCATGAGACACAGTGCAGAGTCCAAGATGTCCCTGAGGTTTTGGTCTGAGCCCCTAGAGGATGAGGTTCTAGAAGGTCAGCTCCTTTACAGGACACGAAGGCACCAAGCCAAGTAACATGGCCGAGATCACACGTTGGTCACTGGCCAAGTCGGAATTTGAACCCAAGTCTCTGGCTTTGGAACTTTGAGCTCCCCAACCCGCTGTGGTGCTCACCAAATGTCAAACCTTGAAAGAGTCTTCGAGAGAAAGTGACAGAGACAATCAGCGCCTGGACTGGAAATGTGACCGCTCCTGAGGTAGGCTGGCTGGAAAGAGCAGCTTTGGAGCACCCAGACTTGGGATTAACAAGCACCCATTTGCTGGATTCTGGGAAGACGCGAGTCCTAGCTGCCCCTGTAGTGTCGCTCAGACGGCACTGGCCACGCCAGCCTGTCCCCTGCAGTGTCGCAGGGGCAGAATAGCACCTGTGGGTGCCTGAGCACATCCAACTCCGGGCACTGTCACCATAGAGTGGCACCAACAGGCCTCCACAATATTTGGGCAACACAGGCTGGAAGGGCTCCTCTTTGTCCCAGGGCCCAGGCCCAGGCACGTTGGGGTGTGGGCTGGAGGTGGGGCCTGCGGAATTCTGGGGCTCAGCCCGACACCCCAGAGGAGAGCAGAGCCAGCCCTGATCTGCCCCCCCCCACCGAATGCCTACAGTGCCCAGCCCACTTCATCCCAGCGCCTCCTCCTTCAACCCCGCCGAAGAACAACTGCTAGCCTCGATTTGCAGATGGGGAAACTAAGGCTCAGGGAGGCTAGGTCACTCGGCTGAGATGAAACCAACTAGGAAACGGTGGACCGAGTTTGAATCCTGAAGCCTATGTTATTTCACCCTGTCATGGGCTTCTCCCTGAAGCCAGCCCGAGGGTGGTTCATCCCCAAAAACCAAAAGATTTTTGTAAATTTGGCCCCAAAACTCATTGGGCAAGTCCCAATCCCCTTCCCCTCCCCCCAACTTAGCTGCAGGGCTCCAGGCAAGTCATTTCATCTCCCTGAGCCTCAGTGTTGCGCACGAGGTTTTGTACAGTGGGAGAGGGACCACGCCTTCCTCATTGGCTTCCAGAAGCCCCAGCGGACTGCGTGTGCGGCTCAGCAGGCCAGGCTTCCCAGGCCCTGCGGGAGATTCTGATGAACACCCGTGCTCCGGCACTGCCGTGTTAGGGCACCAACCTGCCCATGTGGCTCCTGTGCTCTAAGCCTTTCGAGGGCTCCCTTCTGGAAAAGTCCAAGAGCCTCAGCATGACCTAAACTGATGAGAAGCTATTTACCGATAGTCTTTATTACCTACCGTTACTTTGCATATCTAAACATTGTGGTATAATCAGGTTGTTGTTGTTTTTAATAAAACCCCCCCCCCACTTGGCTGTGCTCTGTATGGCATATTTCTAAAATCTGAAAAACTCGGAATTCTGAAACCTCTGGCCCCAACTTTGGGATAAAGGGTCGTGGAGCCTTGATTTTCTAATCCCCTGCCAGGTACCAGGCTGAGGTACACAGGTGATCGTACTTAATCCTCACAGTACCCTAAGCAGACACGATTATTATGCCCATTTGGTGGATGAGGACACTGAGGCTCCAAACAGCGAAGCAACGTGCCCGGTTCACACAGCAGCAGAGTGAAGGCCAGAATCTGAACCTTAGAGTGCCACGAAGAGCCATGCATGCAGCCGGCACCGCCATCAGTCTCTCCTGCCTTCTGTGAAGTCTGCCAGCCCAGGTGGGGGCCAGCCACACTGGACCGAGACATGAGTCACTGTCACTGCCCTCCAGCAGCCTGCCATCGGATTGGGGCAAACGGGCCACGTCACGTCAGTCAGGGCCATCCGGGGTGGGCTTCGACCACTGGTTAGATCCCTGGACTTTATCCAGAAGGCCATGGGGAGCCATGGAAGGGTCCAGAGTGAGAACATGACACAGTCAGGTCGATGCCCTAAAAAAGTGGTTCCCAGACACAGGCAGGCGTCAGAATCCCCCAGAGGGCTTGTTAAACACAGACCGCTGGGCCCCACCCCAGAATTCCTGATTCAGTAGGTCTGGGGTGGGGCCGGGGAATTTTCCTTTCTAACAGGTTCCCAGGTAACACTGCCGCTGGCCATGTGGGGAACCCCACTTTGAAAAAATGCTGCTTTAGATCAACACGGTGGTGTGGAGGGGGGCAGGAGCACCCGAGAATTTACTGGAACCAAGACTGTCATGTATGGGGTACTGGGAATATGCCACATTGATCGCTTAATCCTCACAGCTCACAGATGATGAAGCACTGAGACCGGCGGGGGGCAGGGGGGACTACCGGCACGGGGCCACCCAGCTAGTCACTGTTGGGGCAGGGACTCCATCTCAGGTACTTGGGGATCCTGAGGGACGCCCCCCCTCCCCACTGCCCCACCTCTGAGATGGGAGCCTAAGGCGGGGCCCTTGGAGGACAGGACTGGGTCTCAATCCTCAGTAAGTTGCAAGCTACTAACATCAGAGCCTGTGAGTCAGGAAAATAGGTGCAGGGGTAGCTGCATTCCCACGTTCTGGATCCTCTCACTCACATCACCTGGGGACCCCCAGTTGCAATGAGTCTGCTCTAACACCCCCCAACCTCCCGCCGCTGCAGCAAGGCCATGAGCAGATTCAGCCAGGACAGGCTGCAGCTGCTGCAGGAAAGGGGTCATCAGGGTGAGCCCGGAGACCCCCCATCCCTGGAGGAGCCCCTGCCCCTGCCTTGAATTCCCCAAACGGCTGCTTCAGGGAAATCATGACAACTTTCCTCCAGTCACTGTTCTCCTGTGGGTTCTTACCTTCAGCCCTGCTTTGGGGGACCCAAGCCTGGACACAGCCCTCTTCCCTGCACCCCCAGGAAGGGAGGACACTGTGCGGGAGGGGGGACCGGTGGCCGTCCTCTCTCTGCTCCCAGCAAGCTTTCTAGTCCTGGTCCCTTTCCTGGCCGAGTGGCCCTGAGCCCTGCTCTTGGCATCTCTTTCCCCATTTGCAGACTACCTGCCTCCCAGGCTGTGGGGGAACGGGGTGCAACAGTATCGGGAAAACCACTACTTCCTGAGCACCTACTATGTGCCAGATCCATTGTCCGCTATGTGCCAGGCACCCTCTCGTTAGCATGACAGAGGCAACGGGCTTTGACATGGCAATGTTCCCCCTCTCAGAGCCCTCTCTCCAGCTCTGTGGGTCCACTGTCTCCTCAGCCAGGCCAGGGGTTACCCCACCAGTGCTACCGACCATGGCCGTGTTCACACAGGTTTTGTACACTTGATACCTTCTCTTTTTAGAGAGAAGGAGAAAGATGGAACCAAAAAAGACAAGTCATTGAGTTAAATAGGAGGGATACTTGTTTGCAATATGATTTTATGAACTTTTCCATATGCTTGAGATATTTTATGGTACAATCATGCTGACCCAGTGAGTGTGCAGCTGGCCTGGTGGAGGGAGGAGGGGCTGAGGAACTAGGTCAGGAACCAGCCAAGTTCCTCGCTGTCCAGATGTGATGGTGAAGACGGGAGGCTGTGACTCACCGAGAAACACTGGAATGATCTGGATGTTTCTGAATCTCTGAAGCCCCCCATGCTCTTGTCAGCTCCTGGCAAAGGCATGGACCTGGTGAACCCATCAGCCAGCAGGGTGAACCAGGGTGCCCAAGGTGGCCAAGTCTGGGGACAGCGTGGCCTTCTCAGGATCCCCATAGAGACTGTAAGCCATTTCCAGGAGCCCTTGTGGGTCCAGCACAAGGCCCCGCTCCACCACCCTGATGGCCAGTGGGACGCGCCCTGGGACCCCGCAAGCCAGCCAGAGACAGCAGAGCCGCCTCGGAGTTCCCAAGCGCTGGGCCCGGTGGAAAGCCCCTCGATGCAGAAGTGGGCTGGCTACAGCTTGTTGTGCTGTTGCTAAGTTCTGTGCTGATCAATCTGGGCCTCATGGGTTTTTTCCTCTGGTTTCATGTTCTGACGGGAACTGTGCAAATCTGGAGCAAGTTAATCGCAGCCACAGCATTCCAGAGGCTGTGACGCTGCGAGTTCCTCCTTGGCCCCAGATCCGGAGTCCACACCCTCCCAGCTCAGAGGATGGTCAGGAGAGCAGCTCAGGCCAAGGCTAGAATATGATCTATAGGATTTGACCCTCACTGTCTTTTCCGGAAGCTATAACTTGGCTTCCAGTGAGAAGGAAGAGGCTTTGGGGCCGATACTGAATTCTGCTTCTAGGTTCCACAGATCCCCTTTCTGGTATTTAAAGCTCCATATATTTTGTTCCAAAAGTCAACCCCAGCCTCACTCCACACAGCCTGGTGCCGGCTCCCTGATCTGGATCGACCTTTCCCCCATGGATCCTAGTGCCTGGGGTTCACCTCTCCCTCCTGCCTGTCTCCACCCAGCCAGATCTGGGCCCTGATTCCTTTCCCTTTTCCCTCTTTCCTTCAGGTGATATTCATGCTCTCCTACGCATTATGCTTTAGAGAGGCAGATAACATTGTAAATTTTTAAAATTATGTATACATTTTATAAATAAAATAATATCAGGTGGAAATAAGCACTTTGAAGAAAAACTAAGGCAGGAGAGGGGTGAAGAGGGCGTTAGGGTGTCTGTGTGAGAGTTGAGGGGCACCGCACATGGGGGTCTTGGGAATCTCTAAGGAGGTGATATTTGGGCAGAGACCTGGAAGGGACAGCACCCACCACGGGAGCATCTGGAGGGAGACATTTCTGGGGAGGAAACGGCAGGCGCACAGGCTCTGAGGGGGACAGCAAGGAGGCCTATTTGGTTAAAGTAGGTGAGTGACCAGGCAGGAGAGGGGACTGAGGGGAGCTGGACCCGAAGGTCGGGAGCTTGGTGAGCTATAAGGATTTGGGGTTTTCCTACAAGTACGATGGGAAGCTACTGGGTTGTTGAGTGCAGAGAGGTGGCACTATCAGAGTTGTGTTTTGAAAGGATCTTTCTGGCTGCCTGTGGGCCAAGCGTGTGAGCAGGAGGGAGGAGGCTCCTGCTTTAGAGACCCTGGCCAGGCCTTGGGGACGAGCGGCGGTGGCTTCTGTGAGAGGTGGTTGGTGTAAAGACACACCTTAGAGGGACAGCCGTGTGGGACAGGCTGTAGGGTAGGAGAGAGAGAAGAGTCACAAATCGCTCTGGGGTTTGGGGCTGAGC